>JAHNEJ010003545.1:0-600000 GCA_022559845.1 Amorphophallus konjac
CGGATAACTGCTCCATTGGTATTGACTGCGGGAGTCTTCTTTCTGTTCTTTATGGGTTTCATCTGCCATCCTTCCTGATCCTTCAGTGGGGTGAGGAAGCAAGCTTCATAAGTATGCCTGGTACATTCTTCAACGGCCTCCTTATGCAGCTGCTGGTAGATTGAAATCATATTGGCGGCCATTTTTAATGCCGGAGGCTCATGTGGACGAGGTGGCTCTACCTGGTAATCTCCCAGCTGTAGCTCGCCCTTTTTGACCATGCCTTCCATAATATCTTTGAAGACGTAGCAATCTTCAATCGCGTGCCCCAGCACACGGTGATATGGACAGAATAGTGGATCACCTTTCTTCGCCGCGTCATCGGGTCTCTTTGGCTCAGGCAATGTTACCTTGTTGAACTTGTATGCCCAGTTGAATAGTGCGACTGTCTTATCTTTCGAGAAAGAGTACGGCTTTCTCATTTTGTTTCTCAGAGAGACCTTATCTTTTCTTTCTGCTGTGTCTGCTGGTGGGGGAGCTTCATCTGCCCCCTTCTTCCCTTTCTGTTGCTCGAAGGTTCTGAAATCGACGGTGTTGGCCTCCGAGTGCGATGGTCGTCGATCATTAGACTTCCCTTTCGGCACAGTGGGAGCATTGACCGTCGGACGCTTAGACAGGAACGTCTCGACCTCCGCCACTATATTATTCAATCGGTCAAATGTTCTGACATCCGCACCAATCATCCTTTCTAGTACCTCTCTCCTGAGGCTTTGCTTACATATTTGCACTGCATCTTCTTGATGAGGAGGTCTTCTGCATCTCATAGCTAAGTTCCTCCACCTTTTGATGTAGTCCAGTGCTGTTTCATCTTGCTTTTGCCTGGTTGCATATAGTTCTACTATTGTAATTTCTCTTTCCGTGACGTGAAATCTGTCGCGGAACTTTCTTTGCATATCAGGCCAATCGGTTACTGACCCAGCCGGCAGGCTTGAATACCATTCAAAGGCTATCCCGGTGAGGGATGAGCCGAAGAACTTAAGCAGATAAGCTTCATCAGCTGCCAAGTCACCCATGATTGTGGTGTAGTAAGCTATGTGCTCCCTGGGAGAGCCCTGGCCATTAAACTTTTCAAACTTCGGTGGCTTACTGACACCTGGAGGTAGTCTCTTAGCAGCATACTGGGGAGGATACGGTACCCTGTACACATCGTAGGTACTAGCATCATCACCAGTCTTTTCAGACAGCTTCATTTCCACAATCTTTTCAATCATCAGCTTCTGGGCTATGGCCGGATCTATGTTTTCCGGGAAGAAGTGAGCTTGTTGCTGACTATAAGGAGTTGTCATCACAGTTGCGCGCAAGGTAGGCGCGGCAGGCTGCGTCTGCGATGTAGAGGGTTGAGCTATCGTCTGCTGCAGAACGGGTTGGCTCGGTGCTTTACCCTTATCAGCCGGAAGAGGATTAGCTGGGATAGCCATTTCTGTTGAGCTGGCAGTCTGCCTTACAGGCTCGGCTTGCTTGGAGACCGGTGTAACTTCATGCCTCTCATTTAGCTGTCTTCTGAGAGCATTGATCTCTTGTTGATATCTTCTAAACATCATTTGGATCATGGGATCCAGGGTTGACGGGATCTGTAGATCTTCTGAAGTCCCTTCAGCATCATCAACAAAGGGATTGTCTTCCTCTTCCGTTGTCACCACATTAACTGTCATAGTGGTGATCTTGCAGGCTTCATCATTAGTCTTCATCTTATCTTTTGCCGCCTGGCCCCTTCTTGTGACGGGGCCTGGTCTGGTTGCTAGTCTGAGCAGTTCATCTGGCTGTGTCGGCAACACATCCTGCCCTTTGACAAGCCCGGCCATATTGCAGGAAAAGATCTGCATCTTTTCCCTCTGCCTGAAGACTTTCCTTTTCACCTGATCGGGGTATTTGAGCCGGTCAAAGACTGATATTCTTTCTCTGGCTTCTTCCCTATGCAGGTCTTCTTTCCCATACCAGGCTCTGTGGCCTTCTTCATAATCACTGGAGTCGGAGGAGGAGGCTCCGATCATCATTTCTTGAAGGGTTTCTTCTTTTTCTTCATCCATGGTGCCCAAGGCACGGGATAATCTTTGCTGTCCGAGGGCGGAGTTCCCCAGGTAGTGAAAGTAGTCTTGAGCCACTTGTTTCATCTCCTCTTGATTGTGCCTTCGTGGCTCTGGTTGGAGCATCAATCTTTCCCGGCTCTTCTGCTGATAAGCCAGTCTCTCCACTTGAGCAGTCAAGTGCTCGGCTCTGCAGTATTTGAATATATCAGCCTGCCTGGCGCAGGCTCTTGGTCTTCTTAGAGTGACAGCAGCGGCTGGTCCGCTTATTCTCATTTCCTCTTCCTCCCTGACCCTTCTACTCCCATCCTGGCAGTAGTTGGCAGCAGCAGCGTAGTTCTTTTCTTCCCATCTTTTGCCCCCAGCCATGGGGTGAGTGACCGTTAGGTCTTCCTTCTGCTCATATCTTCTGCCCCTCATCCTGGGGCGAGTAGTAGTCAGATTTCTTTCTTCATTCTCTTCCTCATCTCTCCTACCCCGAGCCCTGGGGTGAACAGCAGCAGCATTTCTTATGTCTCTTCCTTCTTCTCTTCTGCTTCCTGCCCTGAAGCGGGCAACAGTGGTATCAACAATGTTTTCTTCTTCTCGAGCTGGGACCCAGCTCTGGATCTTCTTCGGCCGCCAGATCTGCCTGAACTTGGGCGGCTTTGGTGCCAACGCCCTTCGGTCCTCTTTCTCGACATCGGCCCTCCTAGTAGCCAGAGTTTGGAATCTGTTGGTGGTGGGTACTCTCGGGATGACCACATCTGGGTTGACCCCCCTCGGGCGGCCGTTGAGGTTCGTCCGGATTCCTCCGATCATCATTGTCTTTCCTGAGTTGGATATCCGACGTCCCGCAACAGTGGATCGGGCTTTCCTGTCGGATCTCCTCCTCCTTCCAGCAGCAGAGGGTGCACCCCTTTTCGCCTCGTGATGGATGAAGCAGGCCACGACCTCAGGAGTATCCTGCATCCCCCGGCTAATTTTGGGGATGGTAGCTTGTGGCAATGTATCGACAACAGTCTTTTGTTCCTGGTTGTCGATCTCGAGTAAGTCGGTGAAGTTGAGGCCCAGGCAGTTGGGCATCCCGACAGCAGGCGGCATCGATCCGAACGCAAGAGGTACCACCAGGTAGCCCTCTCGCACATGTGCATCGACCACTTGTTGATCAAAGTGTACAGAGATGATTCCAGCCGTCATTGTAGTTTCCTGAAAATAGAGAAAGCACGGAATCAGAAATTTGAGGGGGGGCCCACTGGGCCTCCTATTTCGGCATAGAGATGAAGAGAGACTAGGTCCCACCGGGCGTGCCAGACTTGTGGACGCGGGGATTTTTTATTTTTAATAGATTTTGGAATGTTTTATTGATTCATTGATTTATTGGTTTGGTTAATTGGCGTGCCAGTCACATGTGTGACGATTTCATTGTGCGCTCGATCTGACTTGGTCAGTCGATTGTGAAGTCCGAGTCGGGACCAAAAGTCCGCCATACCATAAAGGCTATGACGTTAATTACGCACTTCCTAAGAAGGACAACCCTTGATTAAACGCCAAAATAGGAGGCCACTCGGGGCGGCTAAAAAATGAAGTGCATGATATTGAAGCTATTATTATTCTAAGGAGGTAACTGGGTAAACGATAGGTTATTAAATCAGCATGACCCCTCTGTGTAGGTCGTGCCGGGTAGAGATAGGACACCGTCCGCGCAGCGACGGGGCAGGGTCCGGACAGTCATCGGGGACATGTCCCCCTTCACGTTTCTCATCCGGCCAAAGGCCTCGCAGTGTTCATATTCCCCGAAGGATTAGGCCGGACAGGAGGTGCATGACGTGTACTTCCTGGGGCTTATCGGGTGATGAGGGCATCCCTTGCCCCTCCACATTTTCTCTAGACTCGGATTGTTCGTCAGCAAGCGCCATTGTGTTAGTCATGTATTTTTGAGTCTAGTCATGTAATCTTCACATTTTCTTTGAGTCAATATCATGTAATTTTCCCTTTATTTGAGTCATGTACCTAGGTTGTTGAGTCATTTTCCTAAGCATTGAGTCATTATGTTGGTTTGATAGGTTAATGGGCCCAATTCATTGGGCTAGGCCTAGGGGCGCCCCTCCCTTAGACTGTTTGGTCATTAGTTAGTTTGTCAGGGTCAGTTTGGTCTTAGGAAAAGTGTGGACTCTATAAATAGTCCCACCCCTCTCTCATTTGTAACAACTTATGCTTGAATAATGAATCCAGAAAATTTCCACACCTTCTAGTTCCCTCTCAATATCTCCCTCTCTCTCTCTCTCTCTTACTATCACTCTCTCTAAGTGGGTTGTGCCCCATCTCTCTCTCCTCCCCACCCCAATTTCGAAATTCATTCTCTCTCCTCCCCATTCACCCCTCATTAAGGCCCCTTCCCCTTCCCCATGCACTCATTCAATTCCCCCTCCAACCCCTAGGTGGAAACACCTTCTCCTAGGCACCTTTCCACTCTCCCAAGCAACCCTTCCTCTCCCCAAGGTTGAAGGGGCTCTTCCCTAAGCCCAAATTCTAATTTCCCTCTCCCTAGGGCTGTGCCCTTCTATCTCTCCACCTCCTAAACCACCCTAGGTCGAATTCCATCTCCCCCCAACAGCCAAGTTCGCCCCCCACCTCCTCTCCTACTCACCATCCCTCTTGTGCACCTCCATCTTCCCCCCACCACCCTTTGCAGCTCCAGCTCTTCCTCCACCCATCCCTGCCCCCCTAGACTTCTTGGAAGATCCTAGCCACGTCCCTCCCCCCTCCACAAATCATCAGCCATCACTCCCAAGCTATGCTACCCTCTCTCCCATTCCCTTAATCTTGCTGGTTTGCAGTTTCAGATAGCAGGTCGCAGGCAGCAGAGTTGGGTCCTGAAAGTTGCATCGGATCTGGCCTCTCCCTGGTCCTTCTGGTGTCAAGGCCTATATCTCTGGAAAGGTCGTCCAGAGAGCTTTCAAGACGAGGTGGTTTCGTCTACATCTGAGTTCTGAGCTGCCGGTAGGAGCGATTCTCCCTCGACTGCGCAGGACCTCTCAGGCAGGGAACCAGAGTGAGAGTGGAAGCTCGACCACGACGAATCTTTTGGGATTCAGATCACGTGTTCTTCAGAAAAATCTTCCTCTCAAGTCCTCTTTCATCCTCAAGAAGCAGAGCTGCATTTGGACATTGGCATCTAATGTTACGAATTTTATACTGCAAGTGTGTCAGGTCAGTTTACAGAAGCCAGAACTGACACCCCTCTACTCATCTGATCGTCCCGGCCTTCTCCGACATTTTCCGACCACGCCGTTGGTGCCTACAGAAGAAGACTCGACCACGGTTCCAACGGTTCAGGTCTCGTCTCAATCAGAGCTTGGTAGAGATCGTGGCACCCTCTGCAACCAGCCACATTGTTCTGCACCAGACAGAGGCAGAACCAATCAGTCCGGTTCCAGACTCTGCCCCGGCCAGCAACGACTTTACCAAGCACAGAAAAAATTCAGAGGTCATCCTTGGTCCGTTGGCAAGCTTTTGGCGCAAGTCTCATCAAGTTCTGAGCTTTGTGGAATTTTTGGCAGCATCATCACCGCCCTACTGTCCAGCAACTCTGAAGATTGGCAGAACCGGTAACGATCTGAACGTCGGGTTTTCTTCATAACTCCCCCACCCCGCTTGGCCGGCTGAAGGCCCCTCCCTGCGTGGAGGTAGTATTGGATGTAATAAGATTAATCCCCACCCTAAGATCACCCCTCCTGCGAGAGGCGTAGTGATGTAATCTTGCCATTTCAGGTTGAAGCGACACCGACGCGGCGTGCGGGTGTATACCCTCGCCTCCCCGCTCGCCCCCGTCTCCGGCCGGAGTCGGCGTCTTCACGCCGGCTAGGTGAGCTCCTGAACATCTCTCATTGCTGTAATAGACTTGCTTAGCATAGTATTGCTATAGTTACTCCGTCGGCGGTGAGAGAGTGTCCGATTTTAAATTGCCACCAAATTGAGTGACCACCGCGGGTGAGTTGTGAGAGCTTCCACTCAACCCACACCCTTGGTGTGTTGACCGCCCATGATTTGGGCTTCCCTTGGCCCATTTGGGGTCCGCCATAAGCTAGCCGACCCTTGGAGAACCAAGGTCCCACCTTGGACCCTCTCCATCATCACCGAGTCACCTTCGGGCACTAACGTGCGCCAAGCGAGTGAGTCGCTAGTGTGAGTCCGCTGCCTAACCGAATGCTTGCATACTTAGGTCCAAGGTCGGTCTCACATCAATTGGTATCATCATCATAGCATCCTAGTTGGTCTCACATCAAGTGTATCAAAACATCTTCATCACATCATCATAGGTCTTAGGTCGGTTTTACATCATCGGGGTTAAACATCGGTCGACATTTCGGCAGCATCTCCCCATAATCTGGATTATGCCCAGGGGAGAATAGGCTATCACTCACGGAGTGCTGGGATGAAAGCTGAGAAAAAGAGGGAGCGAACCTCCCACACTGCATATGTATGCCCTATGGCAATGTTTGACTCTTCCCTTATAGAAGCCGATAACACTCATGCAGTGGCAGAGCTCACTTTAGCTAAAAGGGGGGTGCTCAGGAATCCGGTGCGGATCAATGGAACATAAGTGAGTCTGGCTCCCTTCGATTTATCCCCGGGACAGGTCTGGTGACTCATGGGCATCCCTGGGTGGGTTTGATCCAGGCGTCGGGGGTTCAATTGAGTGGCAAAGCAGGCTCTCGGGGCAGCTTGGATGTGCATATAGGTTCCCGGCGCGAAACAGCGTGGCAAGAAGGGTTTTCGGCGCGAGGGCCAAACGGCCATGGGTTCCCGGCGCCAATGGCAAGGAGGCCAGGGGGCTCCTGGCGCCAGTGGCAAGGAGGCAAGGGTTCTCGGCGCCACTATGAGGAGGCCAAGGAGGCTTTTCGGCGCAAGGGCCAAACGGCCATGGGTTCCCGGCGCCAATGGCAAGGAGGCCAGGGGGGGCTCCTGGCGCCAGTGGCAAGGAGGCAAGGGTTCTCGGCGCGGGCTTCCCGGCGCGATGAAGAGCAAGCCAGGGAAGCTCCCGGCACAGGCTTCCCAGCGCGAGGAAGAGAAGGCCAGGGAGGCTCCTGGCGTGGGCTTCCCGGCGCGAGGAGAAATAGTGAGGTGGGGTGGCTTTTCGGCGCGAGGTAAAACAACAGGGAGGCTCCCGGCGCGCTAAGGAGATAGGGTCTTGGCGCAAGAAGGCTAGCGCTGAGGGCTGTTCATCCGTTTTACTATTTGTGGAGCCGAGACAGACGAGGGCGCCGAGATGAATTTAGGGTTTTACGGCACTCTATTTTCAGATTTGTCGATGAATCAGGGGTTTCCTGGCGGTTCAGGCCAAGGTGAATGGGCTCTGTGGAATCAAAACGTATGGATTCATCGGGTTTCAACTGATTTTGGTTTATGTTTCAAAAGAAGGCCAGGAGCTGAGGGGAATTGGTGAAGAAAACCCGAACATAAGGAGCCTCTGTCACCATTACTTATGCAGAATTCCAGGAGGATGGCTTGATGTTATCATTCGTCGTCCTGGGAACCAAGAGATATCTGTCTCTGGTCCTGAAACGACTCTGATGATGTCGATAAGCAAACCGGGCATCAGAAACTCCGGAATCTCATAGATGCGAATCGTCATGTGGCTTGGCTTTGTTCCGAAGGCCAAGGGATGGCCTGTCCCTGTAGACACGCCGTTCTTGACGTTACAGTGAGTAAATCTCATATTACACTTTGATACCCCAAGGCGGCCTTCACATTTTTTATTGCTCTGGTGATTTCCTATTTTTCTGATTTTTTTTACATTTCTCTGAATTTTTCCGTGAAAAATCTTGGAGGTGTCCAGGAGACTGGACGCCTCCATAAATTCATATATATATAATAATATTAAAAATAAAAAATGAAAATCATGGAGGCGTCCAGGCGCCTGGACGCCTCCATAAATAAAAATAATTAAAAAATTAAAAAATCAGAAAAATCATGGAGGCGTCCAGGAAGCTGGACGCCTCCATAAATGACACAAAAAAAAAATTAAAAAAAATAACAAAATAATAAATAAAAATATATATATATTCTTGAAGACGTCCAGGAGACTGGACGCCTCCATCATCCGGCTCACGGGCGGCCCCAGCCATCGACTGACCGTTGCTCAGTCTGTCGTTTGAAAAGAATCCAAATCATGGAGGCATCTAGGCCCCTGGAGGCCTCCATCATTCAGCTCACGGGCGTCCCTGGCCACTGCCCGACCGTTGCTCAGCCTGTCGTTTAAAAAGAATCCAAATAATGGAGGCGTCCAGTCCCCTGGACGCCTCCATCATTCAGCTCACGGGCACCCCAGACCCCGACTATCCGTTGGCTGGATTGTAGTTCGAAAGGGATCCAATGCAATGGAGGCGTCCAGGCCCCTGGACGCCTCCATCACTCAGGTCACGGGTGCCCCTGGCCACTGACCATCCGTCAGCCGGTCAGATTGTCGTTTAAAAAAAAGCCAAATCATGGAGGCGTCCAGGCCCCTGGACGCCTCCATCCTCCAGAGCTCTATAAATAGAGGCCTACCCCCCTCAGTCCAGGGGTCGAAAAAGAGAGCGCCGGGAGGGTGTCGGATTCCATTCCTAACCGGTGGGTGTTTTGTAGGTGAGGTTCTGCCGGATTCCTGGGTGCCCGTGCTCGCAGGAGAAAGGTCGTCTTCGCCCGTCGCGCTCCCACGTCATCCCTACGCTACCGAGGCTCCGCCGGATCTCGCCATCGGCCATCCAATAAGCCATTCTCCTCTCCTTTTCCTTAGATATCTTGCATTCATCATATCGCATTTTTCACCCCCTTTTGGGGGAGTCTCTTCCTGTTCCTACGTTGGTATAATCACCATCCATCATAAGCATTTTCCTCCTACTCGTGTCCGAGAGGGGTTTAAAAGACAACACCAACCAGGTGTGTGTCCGGCCGTCATTTCGTTACTTGCATCGCTAGAATTGATTGCTGCACCTTCGTCTTTCTGATCCACTTGTTATTTGTTTGTCGTTGTTTTGTAAGGGTACTCAAGGAAAGCCCTCCCCGTCGGCCGGCCGAAGGGGGAGGAAGAAGCAACCCACCATTTCTCGCTCTTGATGATTCACAGTTTCCGTGCCTTGTGCCAGGTACACGCGATCATTTCTTTTCATTGAGGTAACCCCTCTAGCGATCACATCCCTTTGGCATCCTACGTATGCTCTTTTCTCTGTTGACATGTTGCATGACCCCTTCCCCTATTAGCTTTTAGTTATTGCGAGTTTGTAGCCCGTCGCTCGCGTTTCTCGTTCCCTTTTGAGTGGATCTCCATTCGGCAGTCCACAGATTGGCGATCACGGTGGGACATCAGTTGCTTTCCTTTAGTTACTCTTGCAGCCCTTGACTTGCTTTATCATCTTTTACGTGTTCTTCATCTCTCAGTTGCTTTCTTACAATTACCCTTGCAGCTCCTTGTGATTCATTTTATCATTTGTTGTGTGATACCCTTGCACCTTCCTGTAGTTTGCCTTACCATCTCTTGTGCGTTGTTATACCTTGATCGTCTTGTTATTCTGTTATGCTCTATATATCTGTCAGCATTTCATCACATACGTCCATCCCTCTTTTCTACCTTTCTTTCTATTTCTTTCTTAGGATCACCCCCTCTTGGTGAAAGAAGGACTCTCCGTCGGGAATTCCTCTCGACGGACTAGGATATCTTTCACTGGGACCTCCATAAGTCCCCGACAGCGAAGGATTCCCCTTCGTTCACTGGGCAGGTTGTACCGTTGAAGTTCCCCGGAGCTTAGTTACCCTATTCGCAGTGAGTCGAGTGTCCCTAGTTCACACGGCGGTAAAACAAAGGTGCAACTAGGATTTTTGCACATTTTGTGTGAACTTTTACAAATCGTTAAAGAAAAAAAAAGAGTTCAAACAAAAACAAAAAAGACGTAAAGCATCCACTTGTGTGTTAATCTTTGCTGCTTGTGTGCTGGTGTATGTTATTACATTCTGGAAAAGTGTTAAGGATGGCCGAGTATGATTACGATGCTTTCGAGGCTAACGCCTTCGGCTATGAGCCTCAAATGCATGACTCGGGTCATGACTCTTACGTGGAATACAGCCCGGACTAGGGCTACCAAGGCGGGCCTCATGTCTACGCTATGGACGCTGGTACATCCCACGAGTCCTCACATGAAGTGCCGAATGTTGCCGGGGATACATCTTCCCCCCAGGACATCTCCGCTCTGTTAGGTGTCCTCGCCAACACCCAACTCAACCCTGAGCAACTTCAGGCCTTCCAGGCCATTCTAAAAGGGAAGTCAGTCCCCCCCCTCCTGCGGAGCTGAGTCCGACTACAACCCCTGTCCAAGAGTCTATGCGGGCCATTCCCTCCTCCTCACCTCTCGGGCAGGCAAATCACCAGCCTCCCTCCTTCCAACTCCCCTCCCAATCTCCGGCGCAAGCCACCCTTCAAACACAAATCCCACCGGGCCTACCCGTTGGTAGACCCCAATATCCCTCCTGTCCTAGGTTTCCTTCTCATGCCTCTGGGAGGCCTACCGCTTCTGCCTGGCAAGTGCCACCTTCACCAATTGACCCGTTCACCCAGTCCCTCTTGAATAAACTGAATAAGATGGACGAGCAATTCCGGAACTTACAAAAAAGGGTGGATGTGAAATCCACCCCTGAGGTTTCTCTGCCTATCCTACCAATATTTCGCCTTCCCCCTTCTGAGATGCCCACGTACCGTAGGTACAACGGCACTGGCAACCCCTCTACCCATTTGAAGGACTTCATGTACGAGTCCTCGTTTTGGCAAAATGATAAAAGATCTCTGGCATACCTCTTTAGGAGGTCATTAGATGGCCCTGCGTTGGAATGGTTCTACGCCCTAGAGCCAAGCGAGGCTGAGGACTTCGATGTGGTTCAGAGGAAGTTCCTACAGAGATACTGGGACCGAGTTGGCCCGTCTCTTTCTATCACCGACCTGGTCGCCGAAAAAATGAAGCCGGACGAAAATTTCATCCAGTTCACTGATAGATGGAGATCCCTGGCAGAAAGGATAAAGGATACCATCTCAGAGCCAGAGCAGGTGAAGATGATTATATCAAATGCTACCCCCCAATTTAGGCATATCCTGGCAATGAACAAGCTTAACACCATGGAGGAACTGTACGAGAGGGCTCGGTATGTCCAGACGCAACTGAAAGATTCTCCTCTCATGCACATGTTCGAGCCACCAAAGCCGAAGGTGTTTAGGAAGCCGGGCACTGGCGTCCCAGGCGGAACGACAGAAGGGGTCGTGACGAATGAGCAAGTGAATGCGGTCAACGATGCTAACTATGTGGCAAACCCCAGGCTTCCACAAATGCCCCTGCTTCCTCTCCAACAAGGTTCGTTCCCTTCTCATCCTCCACCGCAAAGCAATCTCCTCCAGAACAATATGCCTCAACCCTTCCATCTTCAACAACAACAACAGCGACCTCCTCAATATAATCAGGTTCCACCACCCGGGGATTATGGCCCCCAACAACAGAGGAGGCCACTTGGACCTAGGAGAGCTCATTACCCACCTTTGCCGGAATCGTTATCAGATATCTTCAATGCTCTCATGGCTGCTAATTTTCTCACCTTGCCTAAGGAGAGAGCCATATGGCCCACGAACGTCGACACTTCCAGATATTGTGTCTTCCATAGACAGCCGGGTCATACAGTGGAAAACTGTTTTCATTTCAGAGATTATATCTATGATATGAACGATGAACATCAAATAGATTGGGACGAAATGAGGCGATGCGTCACCATGATGAAGGCCAGGAGACCTCCTCCTAGACAGCAACAACAACAACAGCAACCACAGCAACAACGACAGCTACAACAACAGCAACAAGCACCGCAACAACAACAACAACAGCCTCAGCAGGTACCACAACAGCAGCCAAACATGGGCATCCTCCAAAATCCACTACCAGAGCACCAGCAGCCCAATCATCAGGTGAACCCCATCTCCTCCTTCCCGGAAGTCGGGAGGGAGCAGGTATGGCACCTGGAAAATGCCTCTATTCTTTCCACCACCAACCCTATCATCATGCAACTCCCTTGTGTTGCTCGGGTAGCACCTCTTTCCCACCAACCCGCATATGCATCGCCTTCACTATTTCCACTGCCATCGTGCCCCCTTATTCGCACCCCAATAACCTATCAGCCGACACCCCCCGTTGCGCCTTCACACCTTCCCATCTCCTCTCACTCCTCCACTCCACCGCCCACCTCCACCGCAGTTGCCCCTATGCCCTCTAAGCCCCTTATCACCCGTCAACCGCGCGTAACCCCTTTTGCCCCCACAACACCGCCATCAATGCCCTCAAAATCACTCATCACCCGCCGCCCATCTCAAGCCTTACCCACCACCACCTTACCTCCACCTTCCAAGCCCCTCATCCGTCGTAACCCACATGGTGTCCCCCCTACCTCCGCCATACCTCCACCTAGTAAGCCCCTCATCAGGACCCCTGCTCTACCAACCGTTCCCCCGTCACTGCCCCTCAAACCTCTGCTGCAATCCACTGCTGCCCCTGTAGAGGTACAAAAGCCACAGGCAATGGTGCTCCGAAGTGGAAGGATTTTGACGCGGGACAACTGACTCGCTAGCTAACCTAGGACGCTAAAGAACGCGACCAGCACGCGCACGTGACAAGGCAAGCCGGTGTGACCGACTAACGTGAAATCCCTCCGGGCGGAGGCGTCTCTCAACAGAACTCCGAACCACGGCCGTCCCACGGCGGGAGGCGCAACGGGGTCACAACGGGCGAGAAGCCGCTAGACGACACGGGAGTCTAGTCCGAGCTCGGTGCTCGACTAGGGCCAAGGGAAAAGGGGCAGCTCTCGTCTCTCTCAACCAGCAGTAATAAATGAAACTAGCTAGATCCTACACTCACTCACGCGGCACAATCAATCATATACGTGATAAGCAAGTACTACGGGCGGGAGCGAGACACGTACCTCCACGCCTAGGCGTGGGGAAGGAACCCCGGCCGAGTCCAACCACCCCGATACACGCGTGAGAAAACTAATACAAACATCAAAAGGGCCCACTCCTCGCAGGGAGGTAATAGGCTACAACCACAACTACACACGGGGCGGCCGGCGCACGGGTTGACGGGCAGCAGCCGAGGTCGGGGATGAAGCCGGATGCCGACCCTCGCAATGCCGATCGCTCCTGTAGTAGCCTTTGAGGAGGAGGTCCACGTCGCCGCGGGCACTGCTGGGATGCCGAACCGGATGGAGGGGCCACGCTGCTGCTACAGCCTCGAGGGAGAATGTCGGTCCGACGAGAGGTTGCTGGCTGGTCCCTGTGACAGCTGGCAGAGATGGCGCTGGTACACGGCCGTCCGGACAGCGTCTGTGGCGGCGTCTTCTCTGGTGGAAGGCTGACAGGGGCGGCTCTCCAGGGGCAGTGGTGGCAGATGGGGTCCTGTGGAGGAATTGGGTGCGAAGGGGGTGACAACAGGGGTGCACAGACAGCACTTCAGGGCAGTCTGATCTGTGACCGTGGGTGGGGTGGTGATGGCGCAAGGGTACAGAAGGAGTTCCGGCCCGAGATGATTACTGGAGGTGTGGTGGGATGTGAGGAGTCGACCTACCAAGTTGCGGATCGATCCGAGGACGAGAAGTGGTACCCCCTTTGGAGGCCCTCTGCTGACAGTCCCGCTCAGGTACTGTAGCGCAGGATTGCGCACTAAAAGTGTGCTTGAAGACAAAAGTTTACCCCGATGGAGTTTGAAGGCGAGGCCAGAGGGGTTGGATTCGTGACTGGGAGGGGAACAAATGTTATGAAGGGACTGGTGGTGTTTGGTGGTAGGAGAGGCATGCAAACGGTGACCCAAGTCGTCTCGGATCACAGGTGAGACTGCCAGGGAGGCAGACAGAGCGACGAAAGTGTCTGTAAAGACAACTTTCTCTGTGGGTGGAATTTTTGGCCAAGGCCGGTGGGGTTGGAAAGATGACTGGAAGGGGTACGAAAGTCGTGAAGAAACTCAGATGAGACGCTGCCAGGAAGCGGACGCACCGGACCGATCTCTGGACACCAAATCTGCTGTCAGCACAGGGACGCCCGGGGAAGAGGAAGACGATCCTGCGTGCACCGTCGCTCCACCGAACTCGTCGCCGTGGACGATGAATGAAGGCTGCTGGCGTTGGAATCCCTTGGGGGAGATCTCCTACCCCTGGGCGTCGCACCCAAGGACTGGAGATGAGGTGAGGGCGTCGCACCCTCAAGGAGGAGGAAGAGGAAGGGGTCGCCCCTTTTCACAATGTGGCACTCCACACGAACACACAAGCATCAAATTCTTCATTAATCCTTTGAAAAGAAAATACAAAGTCTTTTATATGGGATGGGGAAATGCTAGGTCTAAACCCTAGCCAAGGGGGAAAGGAGATGGGGGGGGGGGCGGCCACAACCGGGGAAGGCATTCAAATCTCCTAGATTCTAGGAGTGAAAGGTGGGGGGGTGCGGCCAAAAGAGGGAGGGGGCAAGGGGGGGAAGGGCGGCTGCTACTCCCTCCAAGAGGGGAGGGAATGGTCCGCCCCCAACCCTAACCCTAGCCAAGGCGCGCCTCCCAAGGTGGGCCCAGGCGGGGAAAGAAGTGGCCAGCCCTTCGTGGGCCAGAGAAGTGAACCAAGAAATGGCCCAATAACCCCCCCTAGCCTCTAGCAAGCCTACAAAACACAAATAAAGCCTAATTGGCCTAAAAAAGGTCCATGACTGAAAGAAAATTGTCCACACACGGACTAAACCAAGGCCCAACATGGCCCAAAGCATAAAATAAGTGATGATAGCTCCGCTAATCTGTCAACTGGTCGCCGAGCCAAAGGGATGCCGGCGAGATCCGTGTACTCCGTCGTAAAGTGTGACGCGTGTCCTCACCAATTCTCCCCGGGTGGGAAGAACTCGACCCCGTCGAGTAAGGGTCACGGTCGCTCAGGTAACGCTCCAGCAAGTCCGGATCAATCCGCTCCAGCTCTCCCCGCGTGATCCAGGTGTCGTCTGTCTCAGGGCGCCCTCTCCAACGCACTAGGAAGCGCTGGTAGGCCCCGCTCCTGGTGGTGGTCACCTGCTCATCCAGTATACAATCGATGTGCTCGCGTCTCTGTAATGGGGCTGGAGGAGGTGGACTCTCAGAAGGTGTATCGCTCACAACAGGAAGGGGAGGCCCAAGAAGCTCACTGGGAATCACTGCTGGATCCCGATAGGCCACCAGATCAGAGACGTTGAACGTCGAACTGATCCCATAATCATCTGGCAGCTCAATCTCATACGCGTTAGACCCAATCCGCCTCAGAACTCGGAAGGGTCCGGCACCGCGGTCCTGGAGTTTCTTTACGGCCCCCGAAGGGAATCGTTCAGGTCTGACCCTGATCATGACATACTCTCCCTCGCGGAACTCACGCGTGCGTCGATGCATATCAGCTAACTCCTTATATCGTGCGTTGCTGGCCTCAATATGACGACGTACATGCTCATGCAACTGCCTAACATGCTCAGCAAAGGACTCAGCTGACTCTGAGACACGGGCCTGGACAGGGGATGGGACCAAGTCTATCGGTTTTCTAGGCCTACGACCAGTGACTATCTCAAAAGGACTCAAGCCAGTAGACCTATTGACCGAATCATTGTACGCAAACTCCGCTAGAGGGAGAACTAAATCCCAATCCCGGTCACGCTCACGCACTAGACACCTCAAAAGATCCCCCAAACTCCTATTCACAACCTCTGTTTGACCATCGGTCTGGGGGTGGTAAGCAGTAGAAAACTTCAGCTGTGTGCCCATCATGTGCCATAGGGTCTTCCAGAAATAGCTAGTAAAACGAACATCCCTATCTGACACAATAGTACGCGGCAACCCAAACCTAGAGACACAATGGGTGAAGAATAGACGGGCAACCCTAGAGGCATCTGATGTTTTAGAACATGGGATAAACAAGGCCATCTTAGAGAATCTGTCCACCACCACGAAAATGGAGTCGTGTCGGCGGAGGGTACGGGGCAAGCCTAAGACAAAGTCCATGCTAATGTCCTGCCATGGACTATCTGGCACTGGGAGGGGAGTGTAAAGGCCGGTATTCTGTTTCCTCTGTTTGGCCAAAGCACAAATGCGGCACTGGGCCACAATCCTAGCAACATCCCGCTTCAGGCTAGGCCAAAAGAAGCGGTACTCAACGGCCTCAATGGTCTTATTCCGGCCAAAGTGGCCGGCTAGACCCCCAGCATGCAACTCCCAAGTAAGAAAATCACGGACTGAGGTCCGTGGGACACAAAGCCTGCTCCCATAGAAAAGGTAGCCATCCTGCAGCATATAGTCGGGGTACTCATGGGACGGACCTGACTGGAGGGTGGTGAACATCAGACCGAAATCCGGGCAATCGGCATACAGCTCCCTCATCCTATCCATCCCAACCACCTCCACACTCATGGTGGTCAATAGGTGAGTACGGCGGCTCAAGGCATCAGCAACCCGGTTCTCCACACCGGCCTTGTGCTTCAGCACAAATGTGTACTCCTGGAGGAACTCGACCCATCGGCTATGGCGAGAGTTGAGCTTCTTTTGGGCATGGAGATATCGGAGTGCCTCATGATCAGAATACAACACAAACTCCTGATGTAACAAATAGTGTCTCCAATGCCTCAAAGCTTGCACCACTGCGTAGAATTCCTTATCGTATGTAGAGTAACGCAGTTTCGCATCGCTCAGCTTCTCGCTAAAGAATGCAACGGGATGGGCCTCCTGACTAAGAACTCCTCCTATGCCTACCCCTGAGGCATCACAAGAGACCTCAAACACCTTCATGAAGTCTGGAAGACGAAGGACGGGTGCCTGGGTCATGCGCTCTTTGAGGAGCGCGAAAGCGGCTGAAGCAGCCTTGGTCCACTCAAAGGCCCCTTTCCTAATGCAGTCCGTGATAGGGGCGGTGATGGAGCTAAAGCCTCGGATAAAACGGCGATAGAAGGTCGCCAGTCCGTGAAAGCTACGGACATCATGTAGGGTACGAGGCTCGGGCCACTCAACAATTGCCCTGACCTTCTCAGGGTCGGCAGATACTCCCTCACTAGAAACAATGAACCCTAGGAAGGTGACCTGAGAGGTCATGAACGCGCATTTCATAGGGTTGGCAAACAAGCTCTCTCTCCTCAGAATCAAGCAGACCTGCCGAAGGTGGTCTAAGTGGATCTCCCGGGTACGGCTGTAGATGAGGATATCATCGAAGTAAACTACCACGAAGATTCCTATCAAGGGTCGCAAGACCTGAGTCATCAGCCTCATGAAGGTGCTGGGAGCATTGGTCAGCCCAAAGGGCATGACCAGCCACTCATAAAGACCATCCTTGGTCTTGAAGGCCGTCTTCCATTCATCTCCAGGTCTGATCCTTACCTGGTGATAGCCACTCTTTAGATCAATCTTGGAGAACACAGTGGCTCCCGCCATCATATCCATCATATCATCCAGACGGGGAATGGGAAACCTATATTTCACCGTGATCTTGTTGATAGCACGGCTGTCTATGCACATCCTCCAAGTACCGTCTTTCTTGGGGGCAAGTAGGGCGGGGACGGCACAAGGACTCATACTCTCTCGGAGAGATCCCCTAGACATCAACTCATTCACCTGGCGCTGGAGCTCAGCGTGGTCAGTGGGGCTCATCCTATAGTGTGGCAGGTTGGGCAATGAGGACCCCGGTATCAAATCTATAGCATGCTGGATGTCTCTCATGGGAGGAAGACCTTCGGGAAGGTCATCGGGGAAAACATCGGAGAACTCCTGAATAATAGCAGCCACATCGGGTGGGGACTCCTCTTCTACCTCTCTAGGCCTCTCGCGGACTACCACAGCAAAGATGGGATCTCCTCTCGCAAAGTCGCGCTCCATCTCCCGGGAGCTGACTAACATTAACCTCCTGGCCGGAGGACCAGTGGTAGCAAGGGGTGGGGCTGGGTCCTGGGCTGGGGAAGGGGCACTGGGCCCCAGGACATCAGTGCTCGGAGTGCTAGGACCGGTGGGTCCCCGAACGGGAGGACGTGTGGGCTGGGAAGGGTGAAGGGTGATCCTCTGGCCGCTGTGATCAAAAGTGCATGTGTTCAAACGACCATGGAGGGTGGCATCCCTATCAAACAACCAAGGTCTCCCTAGAATGATACTACCTACCTCCATAGGCAAGACGTCACACCAGATCTCATCCTGGTAGGCATGGAACTGTAAGGGCACTAGGCAACGCTGTCTGACCGGAATGGAGGTAGTGTCTACCCAAGACACACGGTAAGGGGAGGGGTGGTCCACGGGGGTCAATCCTAGGCGTTTCACTGTGCCCGTGGAGATGGCATTGATGCAACTCCCACTGTCTATAATCACCTTACAGACTTTCCCTCCTAGTCTGCAGAAAGTATGAAAGATGGTGGTGCGACGCCAGTCATCACTCACCAAAGGCTGGGTCAAAATACACCTAACAACTCCCAGCTGAACATCATCCTGGTGCTGCGTACCCTGGGTGTCGACCTGATCGCTTTCTAACAACTCATCGAAAAACTCCTCCGCGAGCTCAAGGTCGGCCTCATAGCTAACAGGTTCAACCTCAGGTACGGTCTCCCCTGCGGATGTCTCTCCTAGAGCCACGGTCTGCTGTCGGGTAGGGCACTGAACAGCGTAATGACCGGCTCCTCCACAACGATAGCAATCACCACGAGGCCTAGGGCCTTGCGGTGCTCCACCAGTCATCGGCCCTTTCCCCTTGTCATCACGACGAGCCGGGGGTGGTGGAAACTGGGACCTAGTAGGAATGGCAGGCTGCTGAGGGCGAGGAACCTCGGTGGCAGGGGCCTGGGGTCGAGGGAGGAAGTCCCTCGGGGCGGGAGGTCGAGGCCTAGGGGCAAGGTCCTGGCGAGGGGTCTCCCTAGCAATATCCTGAGGTCGGGTCAAGGGTCCCCTAGAAAACTGCCCCGTAGTGGCGCGAGGATCCGCTCCTCGAGAATAGGTGGGTGTGGGGCGCTGGGCGGGAGCAAAATCTAACTCGAACTGCTCCATCTCGCGGGCCACTTGATAGGCCTCCTCTAATGTCTGCACATGACGGCGGAGTAACTCCATATGAAGGTGCCGTTTTAAACCCCGACGGAATCGAGCTACCGTCATGATAGTCTCTTCCCTGACCCCACATCTCAGCAGGCACTCATCAAATTCGGCAATGTACTCCATGACAGGCCGATTCCCCTGGGTAAGACTCTGCCACCGATCAATGAGCCGGTGGCGGTGGGATCGGGGGACATACTTCTGCTCTAGTTTCGCCCTCATCTCCTCCCAGGTCTCAATCGGGGGCTCATGCCGTTGCCCAATCAAACTCTCAACTGTAGCCCAGTAGGTCTGGGCCCTGCCAACCAGCTTCATCTTGGCAAACCTGACTTTCCTATGCTCGGCCATGTCTACCCACTCGAAATAGCGGTCCATGCTAGTGGCCCAGTCACTAAACAGGTCAGGGTCCAAGGACCCATCAAAAGAGGGTGGATCTACTCGCACAGATCGGAGGATTCGCTCCTCATCCTCATCCCGATGGTACCGTCGGCCCTGTCGTCCACGGCCATAACCCTCACTCTCATTGTCGGACCCAAAGTCCTCTACCTCACGTGCGTGGACCTGTCGACCACGGTTATGACCGTCGACTCCCCTAGGTTGGTTGGGTCGAGGAGCAGGGTCACGTTGGCCATGGGCCTGCTCGGGAACATCTACGGGTGGGACTCTACCCTGGGGGCGATCAACTAGACCCTGAATGGTCCGGTTAGATGCCTCAATCCGGTCCTCCATATCTCCCATTCGGTCCTCCATGACCTTCAACTGGCCCTCTATCCGGTCGGTCTGACCCCTAATCTCATGTCTCATGGACTCCATGATGGTCTGCATCATCTCCTGCATGGAGAGATCGCCGGGTACGGGGTTCCTAGGATCAGCCATAGGGGGCGGGCGGTGATAGGAAGTACCACGCCGGGTGGGCATGCAAGACCCTAGGGAACAAGGGTGAAATAGACACGACCACAAAATGGGACACGGACTCAAATGCAAGATGAGACTCAATTGGCCTAGGACTACTAAGGATGCAAAGAACCTAAGACAAATCTAATGACTCAAATTGCCTAAGACCCCAATTTGTAAGAACAAACTGGTTCCCTAGGCTCTGATACCAAATTTGACGCGGGACAACTGACTCGCTAGCTAACCTAGGACGCTAAAGAACGCGACCAGCACGCGCACGTGACAAGGCAAGCCGGTGTGACCGACTAACGTGAAATCCCTCCGGGCGGAGGCGTCTCTCAACAGAACTCCGAACCACGGCCGTCCCACGGCGGGAGGCGCAACGGGGTCACAACGGGCGAGAAGCCGCTAGACGACACGGGAGTCTAGTCCGAGCTCGGTGCTCGACTAGGGCCAAGGGAAAAGGGGCAGCTCTCGTCTCTCTCAACCAGCAGTAATAAATGAAACTAGCTAGATCCTACACTCACTCACGCGGCACAATCAATCATATACGTGATAAGCAAGTACTACGGGCGGGAGCGAGACACGTACCTCCACGCCTAGGCGTGGGGAAGGAACCCCGGCCGAGTCCAACCACCCCGATACACGCGTGAGAAAACTAATACAAACATCAAAAGGGCCCACTCCTCGCAGGGAGGTAATAGGCTACAACCACAACTACACACGGGGCGGCCGGCGCACGGGTTGACGGGCAGCAGCCGAGGTCGGGGATGAAGCCGGATGCCGACCCTCGCAATGCCGATCGCTCCTGTAGTAGCCTTTGAGGAGGAGGTCCACGTCGCCGCGGGCACTGCTGGGATGCCGAACCGGATGGAGGGGCCACGCTGCTGCTACAGCCTCGAGGGAGAATGTCGGTCCGACGAGAGGTTGCTGGCTGGTCCCTGTGACAGCTGGCAGAGATGGCGCTGGTACACGGCCGTCCGGACAGCGTCTGTGGCGGCGTCTTCTCTGGTGGAAGGCTGACAGGGGCGGCTCTCCAGGGGCAGTGGTGGCAGATGGGGTCCTGTGGAGGAATTGGGTGCGAAGGGGGTGACAACAGGGGTGCACAGACAGCACTTCAGGGCAGTCTGATCTGTGACCGTGGGTGGGGTGGTGATGGCGCAAGGGTACAGAAGGAGTTCCGGCCCGAGATGATTACTGGAGGTGTGGTGGGATGTGAGGAGTCGACCTACCAAGTTGCGGATCGATCCGAGGACGAGAAGTGGTACCCCCTTTGGAGGCCCTCTGCTGACAGTCCCGCTCAGGTACTGTAGCGCAGGATTGCGCACTAAAAGTGTGCTTGAAGACAAAAGTTTACCCCGATGGAGTTTGAAGGCGAGGCCAGAGGGGTTGGATTCGTGACTGGGAGGGGAACAAATGTTATGAAGGGACTGGTGGTGTTTGGTGGTAGGAGAGGCATGCAAACGGTGACCCAAGTCGTCTCGGATCACAGGTGAGACTGCCAGGGAGGCAGACAGAGCGACGAAAGTGTCTGTAAAGACAACTTTCTCTGTGGGTGGAATTTTTGGCCAAGGCCGGTGGGGTTGGAAAGATGACTGGAAGGGGTACGAAAGTCGTGAAGAAACTCAGATGAGACGCTGCCAGGAAGCGGACGCACCGGACTGATCTCTGGACACCAAATCTGCTGTCAGCACAGGGACGCCCGGGGAAGAGGAAGACGATCCTGCGTGCACCGTCGCTCCACCGAACTCGTCGCCGTGGACGATGAATGAAGGCTGCTGGCGTTGGAATCCCTTGGGGGAGATCTCCTACCCCTGGGCGTCGCACCCAAGGACTGGAGATGAGGTGAGGGCGTCGCACCCTCAAGGAGGAGGAAGAGGAAGGGGTCGCCCCTTTTCACAATGTGGCACTCCACACGAACACACAAGCATCAAATTCTTCATTAATCCTTTGAAAAGAAAATACAAAGTCTTTTATATGGGATGGGGAAATGCTAGGTCTAAACCCTAGCCAAGGGGGAAAGGAGATGGGGGGGGGCGGCCACAACCGGGGAAGGCATTCAAATCTCCTAGATTCTAGGAGTGAAAGGTGGGGGGGTGCGGCCAAAAGAGGGAGGGGGCAAGGGGGGGAAGGGCGGCTGCTACTCCCTCCAAGAGGGGAGGGAATGGTCCGCCCCCAACCCTAACCCTAGCCAAGGCGCGCCTCCCAAGGTGGGCCCAGGGGGGGAAAGAAGTGGCCAGCCCTTCGTGGGCCAGAGAAGTGAACCAAGAAATGGCCCAATAACCCCCCCTAGCCTCTAGCAAGCCTACAAAACATAAATAAAGCCTAATTGGCCTAAAAAAGGTCCATGACTGAAAGAAAATTGTCCACACACGGACTAAACCAAGGCCCAACATGGCCCAAAGCATAAAATAAGTGATGATAGCTCCGCTAATCTGTCAACTGGTCGCCGAGCCAAAGGGATGCCGGCGAGATCCGTGTACTCCGTCGTAAAGTGTGACGCGTGTCCTCACCAGATTTTCCACAGGATTTTCTCCCAGGACAGTCAGAATCCCGAGCAGTCTCAGCAAGAAAAGGATGGAGAGCAGTTGGAAAAGTTCATCCCTGGAACACAATATGATTTGCTGAAACACCTAGATAGGACGCCCGCTCGGATCTCCATCCTCGAGCTGCTCCAAAGATCCACGTCACATCAGGCGGCCTTGATGCAATATCTTCAAAGGGTCATGGTAAATGAGGACCTCCCCGCTGAAAAGATTTCGGCCGTTTTGACCCCAACGGACACACAACCAGCCATCATATTCCACAACTATGAGCTCGCTCCCAGGGAAGCTCGGAAGTATGCGTTGTGTGTCTCGATAAAAGTTAATGAGGTATCCGTAAACCCGTGCCTTGTAGACACAGGCGCATCCATAAACGTAATCTCCATGAGCACCCTTCGGATGTGCGGGGTTGACGAGGAACAGATCAGACCTTCCTCGATCACGGTCACAGCTTATGACAATAGCAAAAGACCACCACGGGGGATGATCATTCTGAGAGTAGGGCTAGGCCCTATGACAGTCTCCACGGAATTCCATATTCTCCACATGGACCCTACATTCAAGGCCATACTGGGTCGCCCTTATATTGAAGCCGCAGATGCCGTACCTTCCACCAACCATCAATGCTTGAAGTTTCCTTACAACGGAAGAATTATTAAGGTGGTAAGTACGCCTATCCTTCCCACGGTGGATGCTATCAACACCTCTCTACCCTCCGTTTGGCCGTCTCACCGGCCCATATTGTCGCTGCTGGATGTGCATGATGTATCTCACGTTCCGCTAGCGCCCAAGGAGCTGGTCAAGGTAACAACACCGCATCTCCCCTTTCACTCCAAAGGTTGGGAGATTATGAGGAACATCAGCTATTAGCAGGGCAGGGGTTTGGGCACGCAATTGCAAGGTAGGCTGAAGCCGCCAACAGAAGTTAAGCCGAATCACAGGTTTGGTCTGGGTTTCAAAGGACCATTCAAGGCGGATTGAAAGCCCCTCACATGGACCCTAACAAACCACTTCAACAAAAGGCCCGTTATTTAGATGAGGGATTATCCGCTAGAAGCACGTGGGAGGTTACATGTTGTGCATTCAGCTGAAAGATATTCCAGGATTATCAAAAGAGGCAAGATCAAAGATCCAAAATGCGAATGGGACAAATGGTTCGATATACCGGATGTTTCTATTGCGCTAGGAAGGATGTTCTCGCCTCCGCAGCTCGAGGGGCCGTCATTGACCTCCGGAATGCCAGAGAATACCACCATTGTTGCCAAGGTTCCAAGCTATCCTTGTCCTCGCCAGAAGGACCTGGTCATCGGCGGATCTTCATCCGCTGTCACCATCACTATCGACGGTTTATCAGCCGTCATCTTCTCCGTTCACTCATCATAGCCACCGTTGCTGTCTTCTCCCTGGGCCAGACGATTGTCTGATGATCTCCCCAGGTCCCCCTCTCTTCTCGCATACCTGCGCGGACTTCTCGACCCACGTCAGGTCTTCAATCACGATCTGCTCCATGAGCCTCCCAACCCTCTAGCCATAACTACCTTCCTCTCCCCTATGATCTCTTTTCGTTGTTTTGTCATCAAAAATGAAAATGAAAAAAAAACGTCAATTTTCAAACTCCCCAGCAACACATCTTTGTTGAGGAAACCTCCTATATCTCACATGGGTGCGTCTCGCTTCGCGAGCCACCCGTCCAAGGTCCGATGAGCGACCTTTTTCACCCCTCCTTCGAGGGGCCTGTTCCTGTACATTCTTCACCATCCCCTTCAACCTTCTCTCCTTCTGTAAATAATGTCAGTCAGTCTAGGTCAAGGGTAGTACCTAGGAAGAAATCTAAGGGTAGGCAGATCCCTCGTCGGTTCCTTCTAGATTTAGCCGTTAGGTGTCAGGCCCTCCTTGCCATCCCTCAGTTATTAGAAGATCCCATCCAGTTACCAGAAATGGAATGCGAGGATAACTGTGCAATTGATGAAGGGTATGGAGTTTATGAGATCACAGATGAGGAATACCCTAGTGAAGATGAGGGTGAAGAATATGAGGATGCGGCTGCCGCATATGCTAGTGGAGTAAGGAGATTCGACGGGCCGTCAGCCGCGGTAGAAGAGTCCACCAAGGAAGTGAACTTGGGAACTGAGGAAGACCCTAGGATCATCCTCATAAGTGATAATCTGCCACCCTCTGAAGAAGAGGCATTGGTCCAAGTTCTTAAAAAGTATAAGGACACGTTTGCATGGAGCTACGAGGACATGCCGGGGCTGGATCCCACCCTGGTCGAACACCGCTTAACTTTAAAACCAGGGGCCGTCTCGGTAAAACAAAGGTTAAGACGTTTCCACCCTCAAATGGCTCTAAAAATGAAAGAAGAGGTCGACAAGCTCCACAAAGCCAGGTTCATTAGAGTCGTCCTCTATCCCCAATGGGTGACAAATATTGTCCCAGTCATGAAGAAGGATGTTAAAGTCAGGATTTGCATCGACTTCCGGGACCTTAACCGCGCGTGTCCAAAGGACGATTTCCCCTTGCCTCACATTGATGTGTTAGTTGATAACACCGCAGGTTATGAGACCCTTTCATTCATGGATGGATTTTTGGGGTATAATCAAATTCGGTTGGCAGAAGATGACCAGGAGAAAACGTCATTCACTACGCCATGGGGGACATACTGTTACGTGGTCATGCCATTTGGATTAAAGAATGCTGGAGCTACTTACCAAAGAGCCATGATGGCCATATTTCATGACATGATGCACATATATCTGGAGGTGTACGTGGATGATTTATTGGTGAAATCAAGAACCAGGGAAGAACATCCAAGGGTTTTAGCTAAGGTGTTGCAAAGATCAAGGGAGTTCCAACTGAAAATGAACCCGAAAAAATGTGTGTTTGGTGTGTCATCAGGCAAATTACTGGGTTTTATTGTGAGCAAAAGAGGGATTGAAATAGATCCCAACAAAGCCAAAGCCATTAGGGATATGCCGCCCCCTAGAAATTTAAGAGAAGTTCGAGGTCTAATTGGGAGACTGTAGTTCATCCGTCGGTTTGTGTCTCAGCACTCACAAAGGTGTAGACCTTTCTACGAGTTGACCAAGCCGGGGGTAGAATTCCACTGGGATTCTAAGTGTCAGAAAGCTTTTGAAGGGTTAAAGCAATATTTGGCTAGTTCGCCCGTTCTCATCCCACCTAAACCGGAGAGACCTCTGATCCTCTACATCTCAGTCTTGGATGACTCTGTGGGAGCCGTCCTCGCACAAGCTGATGAAGAAGGTAAGGAACGGGCAACCTACTACCTCTCCAAACTCCTCAACTCCTGTGAGTAGAAGTACACAATCATGGAGAAAACCTGTGCTGCCCTCGTTTGGGTAGTGCAGAAATTGAAACACTACTTCCTGGCTCATGAGGTCCATTTGATTGCTCGCATGAATCCCATCAAGTTCCTTCTGGAGAAATCCGTCCTGACGGACAGGCTAGCATGCTGGAAAAGTTTTCTCTCTCAGTTTGACATCACTTATATCCAGTAAAAGGCAATTAAAGGTTATGCCATAGCCGAGCATCTCGCTTACCATCCTCTTCCCAAGTTTGATCCTGTCCAATCAGAGTTTCCAGATGAGAAACTAATGTCCATCAACCAATCAGATGATTACATGTGGACGTTATATTTCGATGGAGCTCTGAATTCTCAAGGGAAAGGAATCGGCGTTGCCCTCCTGTCGCCTGAAGGCCTCACATTCCCACTAGCGTACCAACTCAAATTCCCAGTCACCAACAATATGGCCGAATATGAAGCTCTTCTAGCTGGCTTGGGACTCGCTCATTCTCTTTGTGTCACCGAATTGTGAGTCGTGGGTGACACTCAACTCATTCTTCGCCAGGTGCTCACTAAGTATCGCACTCGCGATCCTAAGCTCAAACCATACCAAGAACTCACTGCTGCCTTTGCCAAACTGTTCACCAAATTGATCTTTGTTCATGTCCCTCGTCATCAGAATATCCTCGCTGATGCCCTTGCCTCGTTGGCTTCGGCCATAAGGTTCCCTCTAGGAAGATGGTTTAAGTCCATTTCCATCTACAAACTTCACGCACCTGCAATTGATGACGCTTCCTACGTGAACATCAAAGACAGGATAGCAAGGAAGATCCTACAGGAAGAAATCCGTGAGAAGAGGGAAATCATGTTGGCAGAGGCAGAAGAAGAGCTGACCGACGAGGATAAACCATGGTTCTACGAGATCG
The DNA here is from genome assembly GCA_022559845.1 of Amorphophallus konjac. Taxonomy (NCBI): domain Eukaryota; kingdom Viridiplantae; phylum Streptophyta; class Magnoliopsida; order Alismatales; family Araceae; genus Amorphophallus; species Amorphophallus konjac. The sequence continues at coordinate 26,806 of JAHNEJ010003545.1, forward strand.
TGAAATATTGCAATGATCAGTCTTATCCCGAAGGTGCCACCATAGAAGATAAGAAGGCCATAAGGAGAGTGGCTCAGAAATACACATTGGTTGGGGGTCTACTCTATAGAAGGAGCCTTACTGGCATTCTGTTGAGATGTCTTGATGACGATGAGGTCTGGAAATGTGTAGAGGAGACACACTCGGGTGTGTGCGATGGCCATGTGAACAGTCAGATACTCGCCAAGAAGATCATTAGGCAAGGCTTTTACTGGTCCACTATGGAGGAGGATTGTGCCGTCTATGTTCGTAGGTGCGTCAAGTGTCAACTTCACGCCGATAAAATCCATTCACCATCTTCCTCACTTCATCCAATCTCCTCCCCATGGCCTTTCTCCATGTGGGCATTCGACATCATCGGTCCCCTAGGTGATCCCAATTCCCTCACTAAGCAGAAATCATTTATCCTTACTGCGACGGAATACTTCACCAAATGGGCCGAAGCCGAAGCTTATGCAGAAATCAAGGCATCGACAGTCTGCAAGTTCATCACGAAGAACATCCTTGCCAGGTTCGGCGTCTCGAGCACAATCGTCATCGACAATGGGCCATAGTTCATTTCTCAGGACCTACAGGACCTCTGCAAAAGGTACGCAATTCCATTGCATCATTCATCGCCTTATTACCCACAAGGTAACGGCCAAGCGGAGTGGCCACCAATAAAACATTGCTCAAAATCATCAAAAAAACCTGCGAGTCTAGTAAGTTTTCAGACTGGCCAGAAAAACTTATCGAAGCCCTATGGGCCTATCGCACTTCAATCCGTACCCCCACTGGGCAGACTCCATTTGCCCTTACTTATGGTATGGAAGCGGTAGTCCCGTACGAAACTATGATCCCTTCTCTCAGGGTACAATTGGACGAGGAATTTCCCCTCGACGATCGTCGTAATTCACTCCTCGCCCAGTTGGAACTCTTGGATGAGAAGCGGCTGGCCGCTGCCAAACACGCGCGTGTGTATCAAAATAGACTCGCTCGCTTTTACCAAAAGAAAGTCGTTGAGAGAAAATTCAAAGTCGGTGAGATGGTCGTAAAAAGAATTTTTGTCAAACCTGGAGGGCCGCGTTCTAAGCTCCAACCCAATTGGGAAGGACCATTTGTAATTCAAGCCATATACCCTGGCAACGCCTACAAGCTAGTCAACGCCGAAGGGACCGAGTTATCCCACCCTTGGAATGGGCTTTATCTTAAGAAATACTACCCTTAGCACAAAACAAAAAAATGATGAAAAGATAAAAAACATCAAAAACAAAGAAATATTGAAAACCACTAAAAATATGGAAAATTCAAAATGCCAATGCCTGGTGGTCACCATGTAGTCAAGTCACTGCATCTAACTTCATGATAGGATAGGGCCCATTAAGGCTTGGTAGGCACCGGGTCTTGGTTTGCCAGAACCGTGAAAGATCCCTGTCTGGCCACGTCGGCCTATGGTTGCTCGAAGGAAGTTAACATGTGCTCACTTATGTATTTTATTAAAAAAAAAACTTGGTAGCATCGCCTACGGTGGGAATCCACCCAGAAGATCTCCGGAAGCTGTAATCTTTATTCTCTTCTCTTCGACCAAATGAGATAGTCGGCGCCCTTAAAACACTGAGCATGAGAAACCGAAACTTGAACCCTGAAAGCAAGTGTAGGATCCATTTCCTCGAGCATCGATCAGAGCACGAGAAGAGGGCAGTGTCCCCGCAGGCATACGAAAAGGGAGCCCACAAACGTCAAACGACTATATCTCCCTCACAAAAAGAAATACAAAATTAAAATCAAGAGAAAAGCCTGGTCGTGACCGTGCCTGTTGCGATAAACAGAACCCCTCAAAATAAAAGTATGAATCCACAAAAGGGGCCGTGGAATGTAAATGCTCGAGATTTGGTCCGAAGTTGTCCGAAGGGAAAGAGTTAATGGGCCCTTATTCGCTCACCGGGTTAACGGCTTTGTCGGTCCTCTCAGGAGGTTTATCCCCTACACTCTTCCTTCTCCCTCTAAAAATGAAGGTTCGACGAAGTTTCTGAAGGGTGAAAACTGCCCAGGGTCTGCGACCTTATTTTAATGTACACATTTGGTTGCCTACTTTGAAAAGCAAAAGCTATCGCTGCGAAGGAGTCTTCGTGTTTCTGGCTGGTCAAGACCCCTGTTTACCACCTTGATGTCTTCTTGTCTAACCTCGGGCTTGGGCCAATGCAAGCGCGTCACCTATGGGTGCGACGGCGTCTGATTCCGGGTCAACATCGCGCGGTTGGTCGTTAGGGTTCTAGGGTGTTCCATCATATACCATCTAGAGTTGTGAGGAAATAGACCCGGGTCGGGCAAATCATTTACCTCAAACATCTTTTGGGTGAATCCCTGTGGTCGGAAGCGACTGGGAGCCTAAGCATGGCATGACGGTATTGTCATCAGGGTAAGTCTTAGCCGGCGGGATCATCATTCGAGGGGTCTAGAGGCCCAAATCAACCTAGATGTGCACTTAGGATACCTGGGAGGTTAGTAAGAAACCCCTGTCTCACGTAGGTTAGGTGCCATTTGGGTGCTTGCCAAGCGTTAGCAGAAAAAAAAATTGAAATGATAAAAACAACAAAAAATGGAAAAGAGAAAATGTACATATTTGCAAGCAAAAAAAAAATCTTTTTTATGATAAAACAAAAAAAATGCCAAATATAAAAAGAAAACAAATCAATTTTGCATGATTGCATTTACGTGCAGCATCTCGCTTTTAATACCGCTTGCATTCGTGTGCTTGCCTATCGCATTTATCATCACCACATCTTTCCCTCGCCTTCGTTGATAAAGGCTTGGCCCCTTGACCAGTTATCAAGGACAGTCACAGTGACCATTTGCTTATTGAGCAAGGGGCCAAGTCAAAATAAAAATTCTGATTTGTTTGTTTCAGTGTGTGTGCAGGGATTCAGGCAACAGAAGTAAAGGTGAAAACCAAACAAACCGAACCTTGTATTTTATTCCAAAAACCAAAAAAAATTACATCAAATTTCGCCCTCTCTCTCTGCATTATTCGTCCCACTACTCTCCGGGCAAAACGCTCTCAAAGGTGCTACCCAACTACGAAAAGCGGTACTCCTACCGCTCTTTACTCCCCTTCCTATTCCTACATCCCGACGTTGATCCACGGAAGCAGCAGAGAAGCTACCAACACGAAAGCCACGCTCTCGTGCTCTTCGGTAGCGCTCCTCACCATCTCTCAGCCACTGTTCAGCAAGACCAAGGCTGATTCAGAGTTTGAATAGTTGGGCCTCCATGGCCCTTCGTTCCTCCCTTTCAGTCAATATCTTGGCTCTTTCTCTCTCTGCGTCTCTTTCTTTCTCTGCACGTTCTCTCTCGCGGTCTTCCCTCTCTAACTGGAGTGTGATCCTCAATTCCACAGCATCCCTAGAGGAGTCATCATCAGGATGACGCCGCAGTTCCCTCTCCAGTTCTGCTATCCTAGCCTCCTTCTGCGTAGCTTGGGCAAGCGCTTCTTCCGTCTCCTTTTCCTGCCGAGTGTACCATCTCAGATACGCGATAAGGCGTAAACCAAGAGAACTCAACACTGAAACTTTTACCTGTATACAGAGCATCCCTTCTGCCTCCGCAGCACGCTGCGTGACGTGAGCAAGTTGCTCATGAAGCAGGTCAAGTTCGGAGGTGGGAATCCACAAGCTGGAAGAGGCACCACCTACTCCCATCGTTGGGGAAGCCGCGCCAATCTGGGCATGCTACGACCGTGTGAATTAGCCGCCAACATCTAGAATCTGGGGTTTTATTTAGGAATGCATTGTACACCTACTAAGGCACTCGTAGCTCTGCGGGCATCGCCCAACCGTTGTTCCATCTCTGCCAAGCGAGTTCATAAATTCACTATCATGGTATCACGGGTATCCTGCAGCCATACGAGTCAGCATTTCCACCAGAAAACAAAAAAGAGAGAAAGAAGAAAAGATGAAAAGGGGAAACCTACCTCCACAAATCCCCGGGGTTGGAACCGCTCTGCGTACTTTATCTTGTATAGACGCAGGTAATCCTCGCTATCCCGCGCATGTGATTCTATAATCGTGCCACCCCGTTGCCAGTCTTCACACTGTTCAGGGAACCACACGCGCCAGTCAATGCAGGTCGCCGGTCCTCGTGTCTTTCTCCCGACACGAGGTGGCGCAGCCGTATCCACCCATTCCTGAGCCAGTCCTAAAGTCCTCATAACCAATCGTAGCCGAAGCGGCTCGATTTCATTCAGGCAGTGCATCCACAGTTCCCGTCCAAACTGGGCACGACTTGCTAGAACCCACGACTGGTCGGCATCGACCATGTCTGAGTAGGGTCTCCAGTTTACCATCGCTGCAGGGAACTCCTGTAGCTCCCGCCTTAGCACCATCAGTTGGTAGGTTAGGGGTGCCGCACTCATGATGGGTTCCCACCGCCTGGCTAGCGGCACCATCGCGGGTCGCCAATGTCGAGCTCTCCCCATCGGGAGGTAATAATAGCTCCACAGCTGCTCGGCGTAGGTCATCAGTACCTTGCAAAAGTATAAAAAATAATACAAAACAAGCAAAACCAAAAATACCTAGATGAATGGTGTGAAACCACTCACAGTCATCTCACGGTCCGCTTCTTGGAACAGACTTGCAAACAAGTGCGCCAGCATGGCAGCTCCCCAGGCATAGTATCCTACTCTTTCAAGGTCTGACAGCAGCTCCAGGAAGCGACATTGGATACCATCCCCTTTCGAGCTCAGTACCATTCTCTCCAAAAGAAAGAGGAGAAATCTCCTCAAATCTATGTTGCATCTTTCCCAGTTGCCGAAATCTGTGCAGCACACGGCACAGCATCCTATTTCCATCCTTTCCATGAACTCTTCTGAGGATTCGTCGTCCCGCCGACGAGTGTCGGCGAGCCCTAATGCATCCATGAGAGATGCCCTAGCTACCGACCTGTTTTTCCGACCATCTAGGTCCAAACCCAGTAGCTTCTGGGCACCTTCTCGGTAATCCGCATAAGTGACCCCGGTCACTATCTCGTCCTCCACCTTCAGGCTTGTGATCCGGAACACATCCTCCAAGCTGGGCACCATGTGCCCCCAGGGCATCAGGAATGCCCGACTCACTAGGTCCCATCTCTGACACAAGGCTTGGATCAGGACCAGGTCGAGCTGGATCGGCTCGATCCGAAGAAAAGTGCCAAAACCCATCACGTCTAGCCTGGCCTTCTGAAAATCTGGGAGGCCCCTGTACGCTGCCACTACCAACTCCCATGAGATCTGTGATTTCATCACACTCTACGCATGCAGGGAATGGAGAGGAGGTTTGGTCAGAAAGAAAGGAAGAAAAAAGAATGGAAAAAAGGGCAGGAAAACTTGGCTTACGAATTGTGATTGGGCCCTTTCGCTGAAGTGCCCTTCGAGGTCCGAAAGCCTCCTGGAACTACTACCACTGGACCTGCTTCTCTTCGAGGAGTGGGAAGATTCGCCCTCCATCCAACTCTCGGAATTTTGAACTCCTCCTCTCCCGTGAAAACTTGTGCTCCTCGAGTTAGCTCTCGATATACCTGGGAAGATAAAAGGGACAAGAATTTATAGAAATGGATGGAGTGCGGGCCAAGATTACCTCCATCACCTGTTAATGATAGCCCTCGCAATGAGGCACCTGCCATGCGGTCCCGTGTGTCACTTCACCACTCGCACAGGATGATTGATTGGACGAAGAATATGACGACTAGCCCCCTATGTTATCTAGGGATACCCTATCATGTTTTGGAGGACGTCCGCAAAATTTGACACAACATCCGGGAGAAGGAACTAGGGCCGTCATTATTGATTTCGACGGCAGATTCCCGTGGAAAATGGTCACAACAAAACGTGATTCTCCGCTCAGGGTAGAGTCTCGACAGACCCATCACATGGGAACAGTGCAAAGGAGAAGAAATGTAGGGAAGAAGAAACGCACAAGAGAACAAACAAGCAGCAGAAAATCAAATCACTCCCTTCATAATTCTACATGAGCTGTCAAAAATATCATAAACATAAGAAGGAGGCGAGTCCACCAGCTCGCCGATCCTCACCATCACTCATCTCTCTGGGCGCTCCCCTCCTCTCCCCTGAGGTGCGGGTCCCTCAGAAGCCTCCTGGATCCTCGTGCAGTAGCACCCGCCTCGCCTCGTGGCGCCGACTCCACAGCAATGACTCGCTGCTCCTCCCCTGTCGTGCCAAAGAAGCCACTAGCGGCAAAGCGACCGGACTGGCGGAGTCACCCCCCGAACTCTCGCACTCTCTCGTAGCGCGTCTCCATCCCTCCTAGCCTCTGCACGACGGCCTAAAGGCCCAGCTGGAGCTCCCTCACTTGGGCCTCCAAGGCCCTCCTCTCGGTCGGATCCCGCTGTCGCTCGGACCTTCTCTCGGCTTTCTCTCTCTCTGCCTCTCTCCTCATCATCTGCAGAAGAACCCTTAACTCCAGGATGTCTGGAGAAGGCCTCTCCTCACCACGATGCCGCAGCTCCGCTACAGTCGCCACCCAGGCATCACGCTCCTCTTCCGCCCGGGTCGCGCGGGCCACCGCACCGTCAAGTTGCTCCCGGAGGGAGGCAATCTCCAGAAAAGGGGCCGAGGAACTGGAAGATGCGCCACCAATCATCCCCGCCGTCGCTGTCTGCTGGGCACGCTGGAACAAAATAAACAACGGTCATCAGTGAAACTCCAAATCTGAAGATAAAAGTGCGGCACGTAACTTACCAGGAGCGACAGCTCATGTTGAGCGACGGCCAGCTGCCGCCTAGCCTCTGACAGTTGGGCGCGCGAGCTGCCGATGCCACGTGTGTCCCCAGCTTGGGGAAGCCCCGCATAACTCTCTCTCTGCGGCCGCAGGAAGTCGGCGCTGTCCTGCACCAATACACTCCCTTGCTGTCCAGGGAGACGTACGTGCCAGTCCTCGAGCCTCGCCTTGCCGCGACTCTCCCTCCTGACGCGGCTCGGCTCGTTCGCACTCGCCCACTCATCGGCCAGGCCCAGGGTCCTCGCCATGTCCTGCACCAAGAAAGGGGTCCCACATCAGTCAAAAAGAACGCGTCCCCTGTCTAGGATGCGTCCATCATTTAAGTTCAACACTCGTCGAACCCTTTCCCCCCTCGCACGGCTTGCTTCAAAACTCAAAATGGATCAAAGAGGGGGAAAACCAAGCACTCATCGAGCCGTGTTCACCTCCTTCCGCGCCATTGGGCCCCTCGGGGGCCCGAAGCGGCCCTTCCTCCTCCATGGACGCCGTTCTGTGCTCTGGCGCATCCCTCCTCAGGCGAGGGGTCCCGCGTCCCTCTCCATCTTCGCCGTGGTCTAGACTACCGAACTCCATCGATCAAAAGAGGAAGGAGATGAAAAGGGGGATGAGCGAATTTTGGTGGGGGCGGGCTCGTTTGCGGGTAAGGCACGGAGAAGAAAGGCCACCCGTCGCTTTAAATTTGAATTCGAGGATTAAGACGCGTCCTCGCGCTTGGACGCGCCCAAAAGAAAGCAAAAAAAAAAAGAACAAAAACCCTCCATGCAAAGTAGTTCCCTCCTGTCCAGGGCAAAGTCCCGTGAAGCGTGAACAACGTGGTGTGAAAGAAAGTGCAGGAAGGAAAAGGGCACATGACAAAAGGAACCACACGAAATCCATTTCATACAAACAGTCAAAAGTACATCATACAGTGAGGACGGTGGGGTGTACAAACAACTCTCTAACTCTCACCACAACCCTCCTGGTCATCTCTCTCCTCCCTCCTCTGACGGGGATCCCTAGGGGGCCTCTGCGACCTCTGCGAACCCTGAGAAGCCGTGCTCGCCTCTCCAGGTGGCACCATGCCAGCCTCCAAGGTGCGGCGACGCTGCTCGGCCGAAGAAACTAGAAAGCTGCCCACAGAAAAGGAACTGGACTGACGAAGTCACGCCCCACGCTCCTTCGCCCTCTGATACCGCTCCTCACTCTCCCGAAGTCTCCCCTCCGCCGTGCCAAGACTCAGCCGGAGCTCCGACACCTGGGCCACCAGAGCTCTCCTCTCGTCCCAATCTCGATATCGCTCTGCCATCCTGTACTCCCTTTCTTTCTCTATGGTCTCCCTATCCCTCTCCCTCTCTCTCTAGGGTCTCCCTATCCCTCTCCCTCTCTCTCTCCACGCTCTCCCTATCCCTCTCCCTCTCCTCTCTCTCCCTCATCGCCTCTCTCCTCGACAGCTCGAGGGTGATCCGCAGATCCACTACGTCACGAGGAAGCTCCTCAGCCTCCCGTCGCTGCTCCTCCTCTAGCTCCACAATCCGGGCGTCACGCTCTGCCACCCAGGCATCGCGCTCCTGCTCAGCACGAATAGCACGAGCCAGGGCCTCCCGAATCTCGGCCACCTGTCAAAGCACGCATGCACCGTAAGAGAACAGTGATAGAAGGAAAGCAACTAGAAGAGGGTCAGCGCCAAGCAAGCACTCACTCGAGCCTCGCGGTCACGCTCGGCCTCCTCAGCCCGAGCCACCGCATACGCCAGCTACTCCTGGAGGGCAGAAACCTCCGGAGGAGGGCCCCGCGAACTGGAACCCGCTCCACCAGCCGTCCCGGCTGCCACCGTCTGGTGGGCCCGCTGAAACACGGGGCAAACGTCAGTCAAAGGCTAAGCATCAAAAATCTAGGTCACAAAAAAAATGCATTGCATAGACTCACCAGGATCTCCAACTCTTGTCGGATGGCCACCAACTGCCGCCTGGCGTCCGCCAACTGGGCCCGCAGGTCGGCGATCATGTTGTCACGAGCATCCTGCATTGTACATAAGTTAGTGCCACATGCATATACATATAGAAGGGTGAAGCTATTTCATTTCACTTACCCCTGCCATACCACCCAAGGAGAGGCGGTCCCCGTACGTAGCTCGGTACCGTCTCATATAGTCTGTGCTGTTCTGTACATGGGACACCACTGGGACCCTGCCCTGCTGCCAGTCCTGGTACTGTGCTGGGAAGCGCGTGCGCCAGTCCACAATCTTTGCCTTCCCCTTGGTCTTCCGCCCGATGCGGGCCGGCTCATCTACATCAACCCACTCCTGGGCTAGCCCCAATGTCCTCATAACTAGCCTCAGCCGAAGCGGCTCGATCTCGTTCAGGCAATGGACCCACACGTCCCGCCTGAAACGAGGAAGACCCGCTACAACCCAAGGCTGGCCAGCGTCTCCCATGCCCAGGTAGGGTCTCCACACCACCTGCATCACCATACATACATCATGTTAGTTACCATTCAGTCACATGCATAAACACAAAGAATAATACGCATCATACCATGGCCTCGGGATACTCGCTTAGCTCCCGACGAAGTGACGCCAGCTGGTAGCTGTATGGTTCCGCTACCACGACCGGCCTCCACTATCGCGCTAGAGGAATGGCTCTCCTGTTCCCCTGCCTGGCCCTCCCCATTGGGAAGTAGTAATAACTCCACACCTGCATCCATCATACATCATTAGCACGAGTGATTGCATATTTAACTACGGTAAAATGCATAAATAAATTGTGTACCTGGAGAAAAGGTGTGAAGCCGCTGACTGTCGTCTCCCTCTCTGAAGTCTGGGAGAGATCAGCAATTAAATGGGCAAGCAGAGCCGCTCCCCACGCATAGTGCCCCACTCTGTCAAGGTCCACCAGGATCCCGAGGAAGCGGCAGTGGATGCCATCCCCCTTCGTCCCCAGCAGAAGGCGGCCCAAGAAGAAGAAGAGGAACCTCCGAAGGTCTAGATCCACCAGCTCCCACTCGCTCGGGTCCTGGGTAAAAACTGTGCGGGCGTCTCTCTCTAGTCGTGCCAGAAACTCCGCTCTAGTCTCGCTAACCCGCTGGCGTGGGTCACCGAACCCAAGCGCCTCCATGATCCCCACTCGACCGACTACCCTGCTGTCTCTATCAGTCACACTCGTCTCCAGCCACAGCAGGTCCAGGGCACTCTCTCGGTAGTCAGGGTAGGTGACCCCGCTCACTGCCTCGCCGTCCACTCGTAGCCCGGTGATCCGAGCCACGTCCTCTAGTGTCGGCACCATGCGCCCCCAGGGCATCAGAAATGCCCGGCTCGGCGCGTGCCACCGCTCCCGCAACGCCTGGATAAGAGGAAGGTCGAGCCGGAAGGGCTCGATCCTGAGAAAGGGTCCAAAACCCATGGCGTCTACACGCGCCCTCTGGAAGTCGGGCAGTCCCCGGTACGCAGCCACCACTAGAGACCAGCTGATCCGGCTCTTCATCACCCCCTGCACACCACAAAATAAACAACACATCAGAATCATGATAAACAAATAACAATGTACATAATATTTATTTTATTTATCTATATACATATATATACTTTTTTAGAGGCGTCCAGCCTCGTGGACGCCTCCCTCTTTTTTATTTTTTTCCTATTTTTAACAAAAAAGACAAAAAAACGATAAGTAAATAAATAATAATATATATTATTTTGGAGGCGTCCAATGCCCTGGACGCCTCCTTATTTTTTTTAATTTTAGTTTATTTACATAATAACCCAAAATAAATAAATAAATGAAAAAAAGAAGATGTGGAGGCGTCCAGGCCCCTAGACGCCTCCTTCCCCTCTCCCCGGTCTTTTCCATACAGCCTCTCGTCCGCCCATTTAGCCTAAGAAACTAACAAACTGAAGTTCTGAAGGGGCTTACCGGATCGTGCTCGTCCTCCCCCACGTCGCCAGCACCCGCAGGGCCCTCCAAGACCAGGATAGGTGCCTCCGCAACGATCTCCTCCTCCACGGCAATCTCCTCCGCCTCGGCAGCCTCCTCGGCATGATCTCTCCACCCCCTCGAATGACGAGCTCGTCGTTTCCGCCTCCCCCCATCCTGGCTCGGGCCTCCTTGCTCCATTGGGACTGGGAATGGGTTTTCTGGAATGGCCGGATCGTCAGAATGAACAGTGTAAGTGAGCAGGGGGGTGAGGCCCCCCCTATATATAGAATCAACTTCATTTAGGGCGTCCAGGCGCCTGGACGCCCCCACCTTTTTTGTTTTTTTCAAAAGAATTCAAATTTTAGGGGCGTCCAGGCGCCTGGACGCCCCCAAGATAAAAACAAAAAAAAAATTAATAAAAAACGTAGGGGCGTCCAGGCCCCTGGACGCCCCCAAAATTAAAACAAAAAATTTTGAAATAAAAGAACTTAGGGGCGTCCAGGCCCTGGACGCCCCCACAATAAAATTTTTGAACAAAAAAATAATAATAACCCAAAAATACAAAAAAAGAGAGATGAGTGTACAATCCAAGCAAAAGCACAAAATAAAAACAAAAACACAAAGAAAAATGAAAATCACAAAAATAATAATTAGGGGAACAGGGGTCCAAAACATCCAAAAGCCACACTTTATTCCATGAGAAAGCCGCATGAGCTAGATCAGGGGCTTAGGCGCCTTAGGCCTTAACTTCCCCAGTTCGGTTACATAAGCCCTCCAAAGCTCGCATTTCTCCCCCACATGCGCTAAGGCTTTTCCCGCAACGCTCATCTTCCAAGGCGCTTTAATAGCCTTTGCTTCCTTCGCGTCCGCTTCCGTGCCTAACTCCCTCTTCTTCAATGGAACGATCCCGGTCAGTGATGAGAACGAGTGGCGTGGAAGGCCGATCTGGAGGCAGCACCGATGCGCGTTGTAAAGGATGAACTCGGTCGCGCCGATCAGTTGGAGCTCGGCTCCGGGAGAAGGCCTCATAAGAAGTTCAAGAGAGAGGAGACATGCCGGAGCACAAGTGAAGAGAGTTTGTGCCATGATTCGAAAGTGAGACCGCCAGTCTTCACGCCTCTTCAGCCATGGAACTCGGTTCGCCACGGTGCCACCGAAGCCTAATACGTCGGCTATGTGATAAAGGGGGCTTTGTTGAAAGAGCTTCGAACCGGTCGGCATCCCCTCACGGTGGTCGAACTTGAAGTGCAAGTCAATCCAGCAGTTCAAAACAAGTGCGCAACCATAAGGAGGCTTACACATGCTCGAGGCAGTAAGGCCACTCCAAAACCCGTGGATAGCATTCAGTTGGTCCTCCTCCATTATGTTGTCGGCATAAGGAAACAGAAGATCCCCCGCCAGACAGATGGTAAAACCTTTCATGACTCCTTCCAAGTGTTCATCATCTGGTGAGCCTTTCAAGGCATCCATGACCCATACCGCGAGCCTTCGCAAGTCGATTCCCTTTTGAGTGCGGACCTTTCTGACTGCGTCGGGCAGCATGAAGCTTCCAAGGACACTCTCGGATGTCACCTTTGTCAACATCCGCATCGGCTTCGTCTTCCCATCACTCTTGAACTTCTTCAGTCCAAGCAGAAGCTCCACCTCCTCGAGGAGAATGGTCGCCTCAAACGTGGGGAAGATGAAAGTGTGGGTCTGGGGATGCCAGATCTCCACTAATGCGCCCATAGCTGCCCAGTCCATGCGGATTCTTTCGTAGTGCTTGGCATGAATAAGGAGCCCCTGAAGATGCCACTTCGAGAGTATAGCCCTCATGCCAATGGAGATGTTAGAAGTTAGCTCTGAGAGCCATGGCAGTTTTGAAAACTTCCTCGGGCCCGGAAAGAGCGGATACGGCTGGAAAGAAAAAAAAGAAAGGAGGGAAAGTGAGAAGAGAGTTCATGCAGTAAAATTTGAAATAAATCAATTTACCATATGTGACTGGATCGCCCCACTCAAATGACCCTCGAGGTCGGAAAGTCGCCTGATCTCACTACTAGGCCTGCTCCTCTTCATGACGCGGGAAGACTCTCCTTCCATCCCGAAGTCCCTAGACCCTCCTCTTCTCCTCCTCTTGAATTTTCAAAATCCCCCTTTGGTGCATTTGAATAAACTAGCCTATGGGGTGGTACTTATAGGAAATGGGAGGTGCTACGAGACGGGACGTCTCACATGTGTGGTTAAGTCATGTTTTGTCCTTGTACTGTGGTACGATTCTGTGATATTTCTGTGCTTTCTGATGTATTTAATCTATGATGGTCTGTGCAGGTTTTGCCAACGGATGCTTTTTCACGCTATCCTGTACGCCATCCTTTAATGTTTGGTCCTCCGTGTTGTGCATCGTACTATACGATATTTACGCTATTAGAACATGTCAGGGACCTTGCGACCTGAACAAATCTGGGATTTGAGTTCCCCTTTAACAAAAACAGTGATGATTCCAGAAGAATTTGGGTTGCATGGATAGGCCGTTAGCTGGTGATAGCGTGGGGATGACGGTTCCATTCGGTGAGTTGGTGCGTGGACAAACGGGCCCCGGCTCAGTATCGGCTCACCGAACTGGTATCTTGACCCATTCTTAACGAGTTGATAATATTATCCTTGACTATTTTCTATTTTAGTTTGTTTTAATTTTTCTTTAAACCCAGCATGCATTCATATAGGACTTTGAGTCTATTGCGGAAAATCACTAAAGTAATTCGATTGCGAAGGTCGCTGTGCTTAAATTCTGATAATATGAGATATTCCATTCCGAATGAAGTACTAAGTTTTCTTGAGACAGCCCCACGCTGTTCTTCCAAAGGAGACCCTTGTTTGGATTGATCCTCAAATATTCCTTTACTTTTTACTCCGTTTGACCATCTTGGCCGCAGCACTTCCACATTGGCTGGTAACCGCTCCCCAAGGTGAAACCTGCAGGTTTACGACCCAGGTACTTCCACACAGAGAAGTTGGTCCCCTTTTTTTTACTCGTGCCTGAGCGCACATCTTCTCCTTCCTTGTTTGATTTCCGTCCAAACAATTGTTGAATTCGAAAGACCTTCTCCCAGGTCGTCTCGTTGAAAACTCTAAAAACATTCCAAAAATCGTAATGTTGAAAGCGTGTCTCATCACACCTTGGCATCTACTTTTCAGTCTATTTTCACTCCATTCCATTCCACTTCAATGCCATTTCACTACGTGACACTCCCTTGCAAAGCAGACGCCAAGGCGGGGCAGCTGTAGACACGCCGTTCTTGACGTTACAGTGAGTAAATGTCATATTACACTATGATACCCCAAGGCGGCCTTCATATTTTTTATTGCTCTGGTGATTTCCTATTTTTCTGATTTTTTTTTACATTTTTTGAATTTTTCCGTGAAAAATCTTGGAGGTGTCCAGGAGACTGGACGCCTCCATAAATTCATATATATATAATAATATTAAAAATAATAAAAAAATTGAAAAATCATGGAGGCGTCCAGGCGCCTGGACGCCTCCATAAATAAAAATAATTAAAAAATTAAAAAATCAAAAAAATCATGGAGGCGTCCAGGAAGCTAGACGCCTCCATAAATGACACAAAAAAAAATTAAAAATAATAACAAAATAATAAATAAAAAATATATATATTCTTGAAGACGTCCAGGAGACTGGACGCCTCCATCATCCGGCTCACGGGCGGCCCCGGCCATCGACTGACCGTTGCTCAGTCTGTCGTTTGAAAAGAATCCAAATCATGGAGGCGTCCAGGCCCCTGGACGCCTCCATCATTCAGCTCACGGGCGTCCCTGGCCACTGCCCGACCGTTGCTCAGCCTATCGTTTAAAAAGAATCCAAATAATGGAGGCGTCCAGGCCCCTGGACGCCTCCATCATTCAGCTCACGGGCACCCCAGACCCCGACTATCCGTTGGTTGGATTGTAGTTCGAAAGGGATCCAATGCAATGGAGGCGTCCAGGCCCCTGGACGCCTCCATCACTTAGGTCACGGGTGCCCCTGGCCACTGACCATCCGTCAGCCAGTCAGATTGTCGTTTAAAAAAGAGCCAAATCATGGAGGCGTCCAGGCCCCTGGACGCCTCCATCCTCCAGAGCTCTATAAATAGAGGCCTACCCCCCTCAGTCCAGGGGTCGAAAAAGAGAGCACCGGGAGGCTGTCGGATTCCATTCCTAACCGGTGGGTGTTTTGTAGGTGAGGTTCTGCCGGATTCCTGGGTGCCCGTGCTCGCAGGAGAAAGGCCGTCTTCGCCCGTCGCGCTCCCACGTCATCCCTACGCTACCGAGGCTCCGCCGGATCTCGCCATCGGCCATCCAATAAGCCATTCTCCTCTCCTTTTCCTTAGATATCTTGCATTCATCATATCGCATTTTTCACCCCCTTTTGGGGGAGTCTCTTCCTGTTCCTACGTTGGTATAATCACCATCCATCATAAACATTTTCCTCCTACTCGTGTCCGAGAGGGGTTTAAAAGACAACACCAACCAGGTGTGTGTCCGGCCGTCATTTCGTTACTTGCATCGCTAGAATTGATTGCTGCACCTTCGTCTTTCTGATCCACTTGTTATTTGTTTGTCGTTGTTTTGCAAGGGTACTCAAGGAAATCCCTCCCCGTCGGCCGGCCGTAGGGGGAGGAAGAAGCAACCCACCATTTCCCGCTCTTGATGATTCACAGTTTCCGTGCCTTGTGCCAGGTACACGCGATCATTTCTTTTCATTGAGGTAACCCCTCTGGCGATCACATCCCTTTGGCATCCTACGTATGCTCTTTTCTCTGTTGACATGTTGCATGACCCCTTCCCCTATTAGCTTTTAGTTATTGCGAGTTTGTAGCCCGTCACTCGCGTTTCTCATTCCCTTTTGAGTGGATCTCCATTCGGCAGTCCACAGTCCCTGGCTCTGGAACAAGCGCATGAAAGCATCTTCGAGAAAGAAAACGCAGACGAATAATCAGACTGGGGAGGGGAATAGGGGGGCAAACCTTCACAGAGACAATAGCAGGCGACAATCGCGGCCTGTTCCATTCGTTTATTCATTCGGACATGACTATTACATCCATGCATCAGAGGGACGGAGTACATAGAAGAAAATTGTAAACAAAGACTAAGTCCTGTTCTAGCGGCATGAAAACCGATTACGATGTCGCAGAATACATCAGAAGAAGAAGAAGTAGCATCAATCGAAATTACAAGAAGATGAAATACAGAAATGGGGGGGGGGGGGGAGGGCGGAGCATTGACTCCTCTCCCTCCCCGGTGCCCACCTTCAATCAGCTTCGGACCTTCTCTCTGCTTTCTCCTTTGGTCTCTTCTCTCTTTCTTTTAGTGGAGGAGGCTCTCTTCTTCCTTCTGGCGGTGGTGAGGGTGAGGCTCTTCTGAGCTTTTGTCTCTCTGTCTTTTTTTTCATTTTTCGAAGGGGTGGGTTTTTATCGACCCGATCCTCTTACCCTCTCGGCGGGTGGAAGTCGGCGTGGCACTCTACTCGCAGCAGCTCCCGGCGGGTTGAGTGGCCTCCTGTTGAGGTTTCCGGCGCCGCTCCAGGAAGCCCATCTGGCCGGCCCATTTAGGGCTTTTAGGCCTCACACGTGCCTTGGCTTCTCTTAATTCTTTAAACTGATATTCATCGTAACTGGAGAAGGTCCAGTATTAGTGACGTAACTTTGTTGAGATCATCTTGAGATTTCATCAGTCAGCAGACTGGGATTTCATCAGTGCTGTCGTTTGGATGACGATAACACCGGACATCAGCTTTAGCCCGAGGAGGCTTTAGCCGGGTAATGGTTTCAGTGGTAATTCTTCCGTGCCTCGGACCTTGCCGGAATCTTCACAATCTTCATTTGCTGGTTCTGGCTTTATCTTTATCTTTACTCACATCTCATCTGTCAACAAATCAATATCTGACTTGATATGACGTGTCATCTGCAGACCTTCATACGAGGCCGTAGTGTAGCTCTTGTTAAAGTGTGCTAGGGGGTTTCATCAGTCAGGTGACTGCTATTTCATCAGCGCCGCCGTCTGACTGGCAATGGCACTGGACCTCAGCTTGGCCGGGAAAAGGCTTCAGCTGGGTAGACGGTTGACGAGCTTCGTCATTGATCTTTCACTATTGGTCTAATCTCCTTTTCAATTCTGCTTCTTCCCTTGCTCATTTTCAAGGTGTCAACAATGACTCTCACAGGCAACCACCTTGCCAAAATAGGGAACACGTCTCGCACAGACTCCATGGCACATAGAGGCCAACCAATCCGGACACACAATGCAAGACGACGAACCTTAGTCAAACGCAACCCTCTCCAACCAAAGGAGAAACTGACATACCTCCGACCAATCTGAGAAACTCCATGCTCGACTTGACCTTAAACCTCACACATGCTGGGAACAGCACCTTCTAGCACCGAGAAAATCATCGCTTCCATCAGGTCAGCGCCTATGACACACTCAGCCAGTGTCACGTCGGACCATGATCACAGCATCTCTCGATGCACCACCACTGCAATTCCTCGAACTGTAATACACCACGCCAAGAGACGCAACACGATCCATAATCGACAACTGTCAATGCTCATCCTTGACTCCCGAACTCCCCACGGAACCTTCATATCTCAAACCAAATCCAGGGCGAACACAATCCATTCGCACGTAAGAGTGCAGGAGCAAGACTTACTGGGACACCACAACCCAATCCTGCTTCAAAATCCGCAAGAATAACCGAGACCGACAAGTCATTTTTGACGCCACAGAGCACGACTAGGACATCAGGATCGACGAAACAGCAGCTCACCGAGAAGATTCTCCGCTCACCCGAGCACACTTCTCGATCAGAGCACCCGCTCTGCCACCTCAAACCATAACCTCAACATCTCAGGGGCTGGATAAACCTCAAGCTGGAGTGGCCAACCACAATAACAACTCCCTCAGAGCACGCTCATGGCCACTTAATAACGAACAATCCTTGCCAGCCACCTAACCTCGCTGTAAAAACTCCGAATGCAGCACCGCAGCAATGCACCTGCCGGCAACCTCTGCCCAACGCAGCACGATCAGGACCACAGTTGATGAGGGAGAAAACTCTCGACCTGGATACATAGACCCCACGCAGACACAAAAGCCGTGAACAACAACCACCTTACAGCACCGCACGGCGCACTCAAGCTCTCAAGCGAGAAACCAAGTGGAAAAAATGCATGAAACCCTATGCCAGATGCCGACTGTACTGGATCTCATGGACTCTGATCACTGTAATATCTCGAATTCCTATGTACGTCCACAACCACCGCTCTGATACTAGCTGTGACGACCCAAGATCCGGATACCGGGAAGAATCCGATACCATTCGAATCCTGGCCCGCCGCCCACGAGCCGGGAGGGCTCAGAAGGGCTAAAAGGAGTGTGGAGGCACAAAGAAATAGGAAATAATGCAGGAAATTTCAATAACTAACAGAAATAAGTAAACAACTACAACAACAGAGTCAAGTCCAACATAAAGTACAGTCTAAAGTAGTAAAATGTACCACATGCCAAGTGAACACTCGGCCCGGCGAGCTGGCAACTAAGAACCTCCGAATAGCACCCTCGAACCTCGAGGAAGAACCGCCGCACCTAAAAAGCAGGGGTGAGCCTCCTGTCACTGGCTCAGTAGGGATCCCGCGGAACCCCAACTTAGGACAATGGCAGCACGGAAAGTAGTAACTACAAGAACAACAGTAGTAGCAGGAACAATAAACACGGTGGCTAGTCAAAACTCGGCACTACAACTACTCCTACTGTATCGGTCAAGCAGAAAGAGAAATCCCGATCTCACCATCGAGAATCGGACCACACTAACACCACTTACCGAGGTAAAACCTGCGGCAACTCCGCCGTAGAGGCCTGTCTCCAAGGACAAGGCCAACCTGGGCACGCTGTCCAAGGTGTAACCCCGACCACCTGGTCACAGGCACCGCACTAACAAGACACACCCTCGGTGAAGCCACTAGCACCCCGGCCACTACCTCGGAAACACGGGACGGTCCAGAAAACCACGTCTCACAGACAGGAAATGGAACCCGAAAACAGGAGAGTCACGTCTCACGTGACAGGAGTACCTGCCTACCAGAAGCAAGGCCGGATGCGTCCACTGACGACTTAGACTGCACCTCAGGTGTCTCCCCTTCGGCCCAGTGGGAACTGAGACACCGAACAAGTAACCACAGAATAAGCGAATAGCTGGGGTCACGTTGGCCGGCGCGGGTCCGCTGCCCCCAACCACGTGTGCACACATAGACCACACGTCCTAAGTCTGTCCCTCTGACTGGTTGTTCCCTCAGCCAGACTCTAGCGTAAAACGTGGGGCCCGATGGTAACCAACCTAAAAACTGTCTCTCGGGGTAGCCTCGTCACCACTCCCTGGTGGGACCACTCGCTTGTCGGAAAGCTACGACTAGTGGGGAGTTACTGGTGTGACCACTCTCCGAAGAGAAACATCGAGAACCACACACGTACCCTGTGCGAAAGTCACGAGGAACCAAGTGGCGACGAGCCACTGGACTCTGGACGGTCCTCTAGACTCACTAAATCAAACAGTCCTTGAGTCACGAGACTCGGGGTCAAGACCGTCGTACACAATGGTACAATGTCGTTAATCTAGCCTAATCCCTAGGTCTAAAATCACGATAGCACGAATGCCGAGGTAGCTCATGAGTCGCTGAGACCATTCCCTCCAAAAGGGAACTAAGAAACCTCCAGCCCCAGGCTAGGTGACTGGACTCATAGTCCAAGGCCAAACACTTGTGACTGGACTCACAGTCACAAGCCGCCACTCCGATTCCCCATCCCAGGGAAGAGCCAAAAACCTCCAGCCTTAGGTTGGGAACTGGACTCGCAGTCCAAGGCCAAACACTTGGCCCAGTCGGGAATCATCTTCTGTAGAAACCTACGACATGTGGGGGAAACCCCACCGCACTCACACCGATACGTGGTGACTCGATTGAGCGTAACACGAAAGTCTGAAACACATGGGGTCGCCTGGACCCACCACACCTATAGGCACACTAATCAAAGTAACTCGGCACCTCCAGACACCCCAGAAACATGGTCACAGAACCTAAGTGGTGTCTGGGACACTCACGAGGCCGATGGTCAACCACTGGGTCACAACTGGGTCGACCAGAGACCAACACATCACAACCGGGACAAAAGAGAGTCGCCCTGACCTTTAAGCCCACGGGAACACTAATCGAGGTAAAGCGCTCCCTCCGGACACCCAAAAACATGGTCACGGTACTTACGGGGTGTCCGAGACACTCACAGGGCCACAGGTCGGTCATTGGGTCTCAACTGGACAGATCGGAACCCAAAAATTGCTAAAACGCTGCATTTTGGTCGACCTGACCCCTGGGGTCGGTCGATCGGCCCAAGGCGGTTGGTCGACCGAACTGGGCAAATTGCCCTGTTCGCACTGCCGTCGTCGGTCGACCGACCCACCGGTGGCGATCGATCGGTTACGGCGGGAAGCCGGTCCGAACCCCACCGTTTGGTGCCGAACCACGCTCAATCACCCCCGGGTGATAGGGAAAACAAGGGGAACCCATTCCCCTGTCACAAAACTCAAAAATGGGAGGAAGTAACGAAGGAAATGGCGCTCAATCCGACAAATCCATCGCACGCCCTAAAAACATGATTTTTCCCCCAAATGGCAATAAACCCACACTCGACTCACCACGAGCTACCAAACCCATGGAAAAGGAAGTACCGGGGTTGAGGATCCATCTCCCTACCTCCACCGAAGATTTCACGCGCCGTGGATGCCGTTCCGATGAGAAACGCCCAAGAAACCCCCGCCGATTCACGAACCCGCGACCGCGCTTCCACGTGCCACCACGCCTCAATCCTTACCCCGTTCCCGCTCCACGCCCCCAGCACCTCGCCGTCTCGCCCTCCTCTGCTGCCATCGGCCGCCCGGGGAGAGGGGGAGAGAAAGAGAAGTGAGAGAGAGGGAAAGAGAGAATGAGAGAAAAGAGAGGGGGTGGAGGGTTTAAATAGAAATGAATTTGGGATTTTAAAATCCAGAAAAAAATACAAAAAATAGGGAAAATACTACCCACGATCCTCGGAAGATGCACAACGCAGTGGTAATGTCCCGGTGTCGGAGAACGCAATGGTTCACCCTGCACGGGGTTCCGAAGGTCCGACAGATGAAAACACGCGTAAAACCCAAAACACGACCTGGGACCCACAAAGGTGCTCTGAAAAAATCCAGAAAATACCGGCGTGCTCCTCACAACGCCACGAACCCGAGAAAATTCACGGGCACAATACCAATGGGTCCAACAATCCGGTATAAATAGTCTGAAGCTCAATCGGACACAATCCGCAATCCGCGGAAAGAAGATCCGAAACCCACGGATCCAGATCCGAGAAATATCTGAAAAACCCGGGGCATTACAATAGCTAAACTGATTTTTTATTCATTCTATTGCTTCAAATAAGGACTACAAGTCTCTTTTATAGACTTCACAAAGAAGATCAAAGGACAATGATGGAGGCATCATCCACAACTCCCTTTGGCTAGGGTCTTCTTCACACTCCGGCATCGTTTGAGTTCGGGCCTCTCTCTATAAAGGCCCAATTATCCCTTTTGTGCTATCTATTTGAGTCATTTTGATGTAATTTTCATTTTATTTGAGTCATGTCCCTAGGTCTTGCATTTATTTTCTTAAGTTTGAGTGTCATTAGATTGTATAATGTGCTATTGGGCCCAATTCTTCGGACTTGGCCCAAGACCACCCCCTACCCCTTCGGTTATTTACCATTGAGTCTTTTGTAAGGGACTTATTGTAAAATGTGGGTTTCCTATATATAGGGCACCATTTCCTTCATTTGAAGGTAATGAATCAATCAATGAAAATGCCATTTGAGATTTCAAACTTAGTTTAGTGGAGTGAATCCAATTGGGTGAGAAGCCCTAGGGTGAAAGATTCCCCACCTCCCTCTTCTCTCTCTTTCTCTCTCCTCCAGTAAGGGGTTCGCCCCTTTCTCTCTCTCCTCCTCCTCCCAACCAACTCCAACCCCCACCTACCTCCATTAATGCCACTCCACTTCCCATAGCCACCATTACTCCCCCCCCCCCTAGTTCCAAGGTAGAATCTTCCCCATTCCAACACTATCTCCCCTATTCCAATACAATCTTCCCCATTCCAACACAATCACCCCTCTTCCCCACACAATCTCCCAACTTCCTAGGCCTTCTGAATTTGAAATCCCCTTCCCTCCAAGTGCTTTGGCCGCCCTCTCCCTTCCCCATTAGGCTAAGTTCGCCCCTTTCTCCCTCCATTCCCACCATCCTTGCACACCCCTTCCCCCCCTCTCCTCCAGCTGCAACCTGCGCCCTCCCCTTCTTCCTCCACCTCCCTTCCACCATTAGATACCCTCCACATCTCCCACAAGCCCCCCTTCCACCCTTCACCTCCCCTTCACCATAGACCCCCTTCCCCTTCTTCTTTCTTGATCATTGGAAGCTACTCCGAAGTTGCAGCTTGCTATCCAAAGGGTTACAGTGAACAAGCAACTTGCAGTGGCCACTACGACTTCCTCCCAATGAGTTTGAAGACACAAGAGGCATCCACAGAAGCGTCTACCTGTCTTCTCCGTAACAGAAGTAGTTTCGTTTTCATCCGAGCTGTGTGCTGCCCCGGAGCTCCGTTCTTCCACAATGGCGCAGAACTGCCCCTACTGTGTCCCAGAACCGGAGTAAAAGCTTCACCAAGAAAAACCTCGGAGGAATCAGTCCAAGAGCTTTTCTTAAAAGTTCTTCATTGCCCAGTCTACTTCCAGAATCAAGAAACAGAACTTCAATCGGCATTCGTGAATCAGAGTTATCATTTTTATCCCTCAGCTGCGCTGTTCTGCTACCCACAGTCTGCACCGACCAGTCATCCTTGTTCAGTGCCTCCAAGTCTTCTCCAGCATCTTTTGGCCTCCTCGTCACTTTTTCTGCGAAGAGGACTCATCCACAGTTCTAACGACTCTGACGGTGCTTGATTCCGAGTTCAGGAGCTGTCGGGGCGTCCTCTGCAACCTGCTGTTAGAAGTCTGAAGCTGCCAGTCCAAGGATCTGGTGCTCTGTTCGAACCTCCACCCAGGTCAGCAGCGGCTCCATAAGAAATCAACAAAATTCAGAAGTGTTCCAGTACCAGTCCCAAATAGTTTCCCATAGGTCCCGCCTTCATCAAAATTCTTGAGCAAGTTCTGCAGCAGCAACATCGACTATCTATCCCTGTTCAGAGAAAGTAGGCAGAACCGGTGTCTTTACCTCTTCAATACTTTTAGCCCTAGTTTCCCCTCTCCGCTTGGCCGGCTGAAGGCCCCTCCCTGTGCGGAGGTAGTTTTGGTTGTAATTCATTAACCCCCACCCCAAGGTCCCCCTCCTGCGAGAGGTGTAGTGTTGTAACTTATTTGGGCAGGTCAAGCTACACCGCCGCGGCGTGTGGGGATCCACTCGCCTCCCCGCTCGCCCTCGTCTCCGAGCGGGACCGGTTTCTTCAAACCGGTCGAGTAAGTGCTCAGACCTCACTCCATTTAGTGTTTGTCTTTCAATATTAGTTCTAGTTCCGCTGGTTATGCGAGTGAGAGCTCGATCCTCAAGCCCCGTTGCCTTGAGTGATCACCGTGGGAATAAGTGTAACCGGTGCCTTCGGCACTTTGTCGGCCCCATTGAATTGGGCTTCCACATCCATCGGGAATCAAATCTTGGCTTTGCTGGCCCTCTACCAGCAAGGGCCCAACCCCACATCCTCCACTTGGCATCGCCAAGTCACCCCGGGCTCGGTTGAGCGATGGGAGAGCGGCGGCCCATAATTGGCCCTTTTGATTGTGAATGTGCTTGCTTGCCTAAGTCTTAGGTTGTGTCACATCAATTGGTATCAGAGGAAGTCTTTGACTTATCTCTATCAAGTCTAAGTCCTAGGACCTTTGCATTGGGTGTCCAACATCATTTGCCCCTTGTCTTGCATGTCCACCCGTAGTGGTGCTACTTACCGATCCGATCCATCATCTTCAAATCCACCCATGGATCCCAATCCTCAACTCAATCAAGATGCTCCTAGGGAGGAACCTCAAGGCCAAATGAATAGGGTAGATGCTGCCGTCACAAACATTCTTGCCCAACTTGAGTCCCTTACCACTCGAATTGCTCGGCTAGAAGAGCATGAGTTCCACCCAAGGAACAATGAGCCTAGAGTCCACCCTCCACATGTTGAGCCTCATAGGGAAGACCCTCTTCCAAGGAATAATGAACCAAGAGTTCATCCACCACATGGTGAGTTGCATAGGAATGAGTTCCACCCAAGGAACAATGACCCAAGAGTCCACCCTCCACATGTTGAGCCTCATAGGGACGAGTTCATCCAAGGAACCATGGACCAAGAGCCTATCATCCACATGCTGAAATCTATAGGGAAGACTTAGATCTTGACCCTTACCATGACCATGAGAGACCCCGCCACCATCCTATTCATGAAAGGCGTCCACGGGACGACCCGGATGACCCTCTCTTAAGGATGATTAAAGTAGAGGCCCCAAACTTTGATGGTTCCCATGAACCAAGTGTCTACTTTGAATGGGAGACCGCCATGGACCAATACTTTGAATGGTACCCTATGACCGACCAAAGGAGGGTAAGATTGGCCAAAATGCATCTCACTAAATTAGCCAAAACTTATTGGCTAAACCAAGAGGGTTTAAGGAGGATTAGGCGGGAAGAGCCTATTGATACTTGGGAGGGTATGAAGAATCAACTTCGGAACAAATACCTTCCCCAGTCCTACCATCAAATTCTCTTAGATGAATGGCAAAGCCTCACCCAAGAAGGGAAGACCATGGTAGAATATATTGAGAAGTTTGACTCCTATCTTTTGAAGTGCGGAGTTCATGAGGACCCGACCGTTACCTTGTCTCGCTTTAGGAATGGACTTCAAAGTCACATCAAGAGAGAGCTTTTTATGAGAGATGTTGATAACCTTGAGCTAGCATATCAAATAGCAAGGGATGTAGAAAGATTCTCTAGGATCCCTCGATTTGCTACTCCCCGACCGGCCGATCCCAAAAACATGGGACCACGACCCATCCCGGCCACCCCCATGAAAGCCCCAAATCCAAGTGGGAGTACCCCATTAAGGCCTTACAACCCCCCTCCCACCATCACTCCAAACAAGCCCACCCCTAGTCACCCTCTCCCACGGAGGGAAGACAATCCCAAAGGCCCAAGTGTAGGAAACACTCCGGGTAGCGGGCGACAACAATGCTTTAGGTGTCAAGGGTTTGGCCACTTTGCGGGGCAATGTCCATCCAAGGGATTATCTAGCTTGCTTATTGAGGAAGAAGCTCCCCCACCCCAAAAGGAACTTGAGAGTATTGTTGAGGACCATGAAGCCTCCCTAGATTGGGAGGAAGAGTATGAGACCCAATACTTTGAATCGGGTCTAGATCACACCACTCCATCTACCAACTCCCATCTAGGAGTGATTAGATGCACCCTCACCAAACCCCAAGAAGAGGATTGGCGTTGAACTTCAATCTTTCACCCTTTTGTCAAGATAGGGAGCCATGTAAGGAAAGTGATCTTGGATAGTGGGAGTTGTGTCAATGCCGTATCCCCCGACCGTCAAGCTCCTTGGGCTTACTATCACTCCCCACCCAAATCCATATCGGGTCTCATGGATCAACAACAACTCCATCCCGGTCAACACCCAATGTCTTGTACCCCTCACCTTCTCCTCATACCTTGGTCAAATATGGTGTGATGTCATACCCATGGAAGTAGGTAGCATCCTTCTAGGAAGACCTTGCCTTTATGATGTAGATGCCACCATCTTGGGTAGGAGCAACATATGCACCTTTGAACATGAGGGTAAGACCATCCGTCTTAACCCCTCCCCACCACGTCCCATGGCCAAGAGGGACACTCTCCCTCAAGGACAACATCCCACCACCACACAAGTCTCGGGGAACTCCACCCCTCCAACCCCATCCCTCACCCAAACTCCCAAACAAAGTGGGACCTCGGGGTTGACCAAGGGTCTTCATCTCATCACTAGGAAGGAACTTGAAAAGGAGATAGTTCAAGGAGTACCACTATGTGCGGTGATCATTTGTCTAGGAGAACCCACTTCCACCAATCCACATCCTATAGCAATCCAACAGCTCCTAGAAGAATTCCATGATGTGTTCCCAACGGAGCTCCCGGACCAACTCCCTCCCATGCGGGATGTGCAACATGCAATTGATCTAGTCCCGGGAGCCACTCTCCCAAACCTTCCTCATTATCACCTCAATCCTACGGAACATGCCGAACTTAGGAGGCAGATAGTGGAACTCATTAGGAAGGGCTTCATTCGCATTAGCAAAAGCCCATGTGCCGTCCCAGCCCTCCTAACACCAAAGAAGGATGGGTCATGGCGAATGTGTGTGGATAGTCGGGCCATTAACAAAATCACCATCAAGTATAGGTTTCCCATCCCTAGACTTGATGACATGCTTGATATGTTAGCCGGAGCCACCATTTTCTCCAAAATTGACCTTAAGAGTGGCTATCACCAAGTTAGGATAAGGCCCGGGGATGAGTGGAAAACGGCTTTCAAAACCAAAGATGGCCTCTTCCTTTTGGGCTTTCAAATGCCCCAAGTACTTTCATGCATCTTATGACGGAGGTCCTTAGGCCTTTCATTGGGATCTTTCTAGTGGTCTACTTTGATGATATACTCATCTACAGTCAGTCCCAAGAGGCCCACCTTGACCACCTTGGGCAAGTTTGTACCGTCCTCCGACAAGAGAGCCTATTTGCCAACTTAGGAAAGTGCCACTTCATGACCACATCCATCACCTTCCTAGGATTTGTGGTGTCCACCAAGGGTGTCTCCATGGACCCCGACAAGGTCCAAGCTATTCTTGATTGGCCGGAACCCCACACCCTTCATGAGGTCCGAAGTTTCCATGGATTTGCAACATTCTATAGGAGGTTCATTCGTGGATTTAGCACTATCACCGGCCCAATCACCGATTGTCTCAAGAAGGGAACTTTTGTGTGGACCAAATCAGCCTCCAAAGCCTACCAAGAACTTAAGGAGAAGTTGACCCAAGCCCCGGTCCTATGACTTCCCGATTTCTCTAAAATCTTTGAAGTCACATGTGATGCATCCGGGATAGGGATAGGAGGGATCCTTAGTCAAGAGGGACACCCGGTAGCCTTCTTTAGTGAGAAGCTATGTGATGCTAGGACAAGATACTCCACTTATGACAAGGAGTTCTATGCCATGGTGCAGTCCCTCCGACATTGGAGGCACTACTTGTTGCCCAAAGAATTTGTCATCTTTTACGACCATGAGGCCCTCAAATACCTCAACTCCCAACAAAAGCTAAATGCCCGACATGCCCGATGGGTTGAGTTCATCCAATCCTACACTTTTGTCATCAAACACAAAGCCGGGAGTGAGAATCGAGCAGCGGATGCCCTCTGTAGGAAAGTTTCCTTGTTATCCACTATCCAAGTGGAAGTGAGCAGATTTGATAGGATCAAGGATGAGTACCCTAACTGTCCTGACTTTGGGCACATCTATACCACCTTGACCACCCATTCTAGCAAGGAACATGAGGGATTTGTCATAGAGGATGGGTTCCTCTTAAAGGGACCAAGGCTTTGCATCCCACGGACCTCACTCCGCGACTTCTTGATTTGGGAATTACATGCGGGAGGGCTAGCTGGTCATTTTGGAGTCCACAAAACCATTGCTCTAGTTGAAGGACAGTTTTATTGGCCAAGTCTCAAGAGAGATGTAGGAAATATTGTGGGCCAATGCCGAACATGTGCTTCGGCCAAACAGGTGAAGCAAAACACTGGCCTATATACCCCACTCCCCATCCCCGACCGTCCATGGCAAGACTTGAGTATGGACTTTGTGCTAGGATTACCTAAGACTCAAAAAAGGCATGACTCTATCTATGTGGTGGTTGATAGATTTTTCAAAATGGCCCATTTCATCCCATGCTCCAAAACCTCCGATGCCTCCCATGTGGCCCGATTGTTCTTTGATGAGGTTGTCCGTCTCCACGGGCTACCTAAGACCATAGTCTCTGCATGGGATGTCAAATTCACTAGCTACTTTTGGAAAACTCTTTGGCATATGATGGGTACCCTCCTCAAATTCTCCACTGCCTACCACCCCCAAACGGATGGCCAAACAGAAGTTGTCAATCGGAGTCTAGGGAACCTCCTTAGGTGTCTTGTTGAGGATCACCCCGTAAATTGGGATCTCATCTTACCCCAGGCCGAATTTGTATATAACAACTCTATCAATAAGTCCATAGGGATGAGTCCATTTGAAGCCGTGCATGGATACAAACCAAGAAAGCCTTCCGATCTCATTCCCCTTCCCCAGCATGCTAGAGTGTCTATTTCAGCCGAGTCTTTTGCACAACATATTAGAGAATTGCATGAAGAAACTCGCAAGCACATCAGTAAAAAGAATGAGGCTTATAAAAGGCTGGCCGACTCTCATCGGCGTCACCAAGAATTCCATGTAGGTGACTTTGTGATGGTAAGGACGGAGAGGCTCTCCCCGGGAGCCAACTCTAAACTGAGGCCACGTGGGGCTGGTCCCTTCCAGGTCTTGAGGCGCATTGGTGCAAATGCCTGCGAGTTAGATCTCCCTGAGGAGTATGGAATAAGTCCCACACTCAATGTCACCGACCTAGTGCCATATAAGGGACCCACGGTGGTACCTAGTGAGGAGATTGAGCCTACTTCTTCTATTGAGAGAGCACCCACCCGTGAGGAGAGACCACCAGCCAAGAGAGCCCAGCGTGAACAAATTGAACAAATATTGGATGAACAAGTCACTACCACTCGGAGCAAGGCATATGAGCGCTATCTCGTCAGGTGGAAGGATCGGCCTCCTTCGGAGGATTCTTGGGTGAGTCGGGAGGATCTCCAGCGGTTGGATCCGGACCTCCTCGAGCAGTACCACAGTCGGATGGACCCCTACTCGACGGAGTCGAGCTCTTCATAGCCCAGGGGATTTGATGGAGGCATCATCCACAACTCCCTTTGGCTAGGGTCTTCTTCACACTCCGGCATCGTTTGAGTTCGGGCCTCTCTCTATAAAGGCCCAATTATCCCTTTTGTGCTATCTATTTGAGTCATTTCGATGTAATTTTCATTTTATTTGAGTCATGTCCCTAGGTCTTGCATTTATTTTCCTAAGTTTGAGTGTCATTAGATTGTGTAATGTGCTATTGGGCCCAATTCTTCGGGCTTGGCCCAAGACCACCCCCCTACCCCTTCGGTTATTTGTCATTGAGTCTTTTGTAAGGGACTTATTGTAAAATGTGGGTTTCCTATATATAGGGCCCCATTTCCTTCATTTGAAGGTAATGAATCAATCAATGAAAATGCCATTTGAGATTTCAAACTTAGTTTAGTGGAGTGAATCCAATTGGGCGAGAAGCCCTAGGGTGAGAGATTCCCCACCCCCCCTCTTCTCTCTCTTTCTCTCTCGTCCACTAAGGGGTTCGCCCCTTTCTCTCTCTCCTCCTCCTCCCAACCAACTCCAACCCCCACCTACCTCCATTAATGCCACTCCACTTCCCATAGCCACCATTACTCCCCCCTAGTTCCAAGGTAGAATCTTCCCCATTCCAACACTATCTCCCCTATTCCAATACAATCTTCCCCATTCCAACACAATCACCCCTCTTCCCCACACAATCTGCCAACTTCCTAGGCCTTTTTAATTTGAAATCTCCTTCCCTCCAAGTGCTTTGGCCGCCCTCTCCCTTCCCCATTAGGCTAAGTTCACCCCTTTCTCCCTCCATTCCCACCATCCTTGCACACGCCTTCCCCCCTCTCCTCCAGCTGCAACCTGCGCCCTCCCCTTCTTCCTCCACCTCCCTTCCACCATTAGATACCCTCCACATCTCCCACAAGCCCCCTTTCCACCCTTCATCCACCTCCCCTTCACCATAGACCCCCTTCCCCTTCTTCTTTCTTGATCATTGGAAGCTACTCCGAAGTTGCAGCTTGCTGTCCAAAGGGTTGCAGTGAACCAGCAACTTGCAGCGGCCACTACGACTTCCTCCAGTCAAGTTTGAAGACACAAGAGGCATCCAAAGAAGCGTCTACTTGTCTTCTCCGGAACAGAAGTGGTTTCATCTTCATCCGAGCTGTGTGCTGCCCGGGAGCTCCGTTCTTCCACAATGGCGCAGAACTACCCCTGCTGTGTCCCAGAACCGGAGTAAAAGCTTCACCACAAAAAACCTCGGAGGAATCAGTCCAAGAGTTCTTCTTAAAAATTCTTCATTGCCCAGTCTAGTTCCAGAATCAAGAAACAGAACTTCAATCGGCATTCGTGAATCAGAGTTATCATTTTTATCCCTCAGCTGCGCCGTTCTGCTACCCACAGTCTGCACCGACCAGTCATCCTTGTTCAGAGCCTCCTAGTCTTCTCCGGCATCTTTTGGCCTCCCCGTCAATTTTGCTGGGAAGAGAACTCATACACAGTTCCAACGACTCTGACGGTGCTTGATTCCGAGTTCGGGAGCTGTCGGGGCGTCCTCTGCAACCTGATGTTAGAAGTCTGAAGCTGCCAGTCCGAGGATCTGGTGCTCTGTTCGAACCTCCACCCAGGTCAGCAGCGGCTCCAGAAGAAATCAACAAAATTCAGAGGTGTTCCAGTACCAGTCCCGAAGAGTTTCCCATAGGTCCCGCCTTCAGAAAAATTCTTGAGCATGTTTGCAGCAGCAACATCGACTATCTGTCCCTGTTCAGAGAAAGTAGGCAGAACCAGTGTCTTCACCTCTTCAATACTTGGCCGGCTGAAGGCCCCTCCCTGTGCGGAGGTAGTTTTGGTTGTAATCCATTAACCCCCACCCCAAGGTCCCCCTCCTGCAAGAGGTGCAGTGTTGTAACTTATTTGGGCAGGACAAGCTACACCGCCGCGGTGTGTGGGGATCCACTCGCCTCCTCGCTCGCCCTCGTCTCCGAGCGGGACCGGTTTCTTCAAACCGGTCGAGTAAGTGCTCACACCTCACTCCATTTAGTGCTTGTCTTTCAATATTAGTTCTAGTTCCGCTGGTTATGCGAGTGAGAGCTTGATCCTCAAGCCCCGTCGCCTTGAGTGATCACCGTGGGAATAAGTGCAACCGGTGCCTTCGGCACTTTGTCGGCCCCATTGAATTGGGCTTCCACATCCATCGGGAATCAAATCTTGGCCTTGCTGGCCCTCTACCAGCAAGGGCCCAACCCCACATCCTCCACTTGGCATCGCCAAGTCACCCCGGGCTCGGGTGAGCGACGGGAGAGCGGCGGCCCAAAATTGGCTCTTTTGATTGTGAATGTGCTTGCTTGCCTAAGTCTTAGGTTGTGTCACATCAGACAAACTCTAAGACTCTTTAATGCCTAGAAATATGAAAAGACACCTATGACTCATTATAACTCCCTTAAAAACTCTAAGACTCTTTGATGCCTAGAAATATGAAAAGACACCTATGACTCATTATAACTCCCCTAAAGACACCTAAGGATATCAAAAGACAAACTTCAAAGACCCTTATGTAAAATAAAAAAAATTCAAAAATTTTAAGATGGAAGATCAAGTCCGATGTCGATGACGATCCCGTCAAACCCCTCCGCTTGGAGAAGGTTCGACCTCGAACCTCGAATCTCGAATCGCAGGACCCGGACTTGTTGGGACAAACTGGATGACTTGCTCTGATATCATTTGATGTGACATGAGGTTGAGGAAGGACTTTAAACTGTTAGTCGGAGAGCAGGAAGGCGGGGTGACTAGAGAAGAACGGAGGAGCTCGGCCGGGGCCTCACACGCATCCCCATCTCAGGGATGACGTAGTCGCGCTCTTCAATTCTTCTCTGCGGTGATGGCGGTTGCAGGCGTTGTAGTTGGCACGGCGGTGGTGGCGGTGGTGATGGACGATGACGGTACTTGAACGGTGAAGGAGGAAGATCGTGGAGCTTCGATGGGGCTTCACACCCGTCCTCTTCTCGAAGACGATGCACCGGAGCTTCACGGATGACCTCCATGGCGGGGTGAAGTGGGGTTGGGCCTCTCACCCGTGGTTCCAAAAATATGGAGAACACACAAACCATGGCTAAAATTCAAACTATTTCATTCCATTCTATATTATCTCCATCGTGAGTTTACATTTGTTTAAATAGAAAACATGGGGAGGGGAATGGGCACCTTGGAATACCCAGAGCCATGGTTTCTACGAGGAGTACCTAATAAATGCACATAAGTGCAAGCATATATATGTATATTTAAGACAAAAGAACTAAATACTACCTAAGATAATATATATATATATATATTATCTCAGGAACCCACGTAGGAACCCATGCCCCTTGGGTTTCCTATGAGGAATACCAAGAGCCATGGTTCCTAGGTAGTATTTAGTTCTTTTGTCTTAGATATACATATATATGGTTGTACTTATGTGCATTTATTAGGTACTCTTCGTAGGAACCATGGCTCTTGGTATTCCAAGGTGCCCATTCCCCTCCCCATGTTTTCTATTTAAACAAGTGTAAACCCACGATGGAGATAATATAGAATGCAATGAAATAGTTTCAATTTTAGCCATGGCTTGTGTGTTCTCCAGATTTTTGGAACCCCGGGTGAGAGGCCCAACCCCACTTCGCCCCGCCACGGAGGTCGTCTGCAAAGCTCCAGTGCATCGTCTTCGAGAAGAGGACGGGTGTGAAGCCCCATCGAAGCTCCACGATCTTCCTCCTTCACCATTCAACCGCTGTCGTCGTCCATCACCACCGCCACCACCGCCGTGCCAACTGCAACGCCTACAACCACCATCACCGCAGAGAAGAATTGAATAGCGCGACTATGTCGTCCCTGAGATGGGGATGGGTGTGAGGCCCCGGTCGAGCTCCTCCGTTCATCTCTAATTACCTCACCTTCCTACTCTCTGGCTGATAGTTTGAAGTCCTTCCTCGACCTCGTGTCACATCAAATGATATCAGAGCAAGTCATCTAGTTTATCGCAACAAGCCGGGGTCCTGCGATTCGAGATTCGAGATTCGAGATTCGAGGTTCGAGGTCGAACCTTCTCCAAGCGGAGGGGTTTGACGGGATCATCATCACCATCGGACTTCATCATCCGTCTTAAAATATTTGTACTTTTTTTTATTTTACATAAGGGTCTTTGAAGTTTGTCTTTTGATATCCCTAAGTGTCTTTAAGGGAGTTATAATGAGTCATAGGTGTCTTTTCATATTTCTAGACATCAAAGAGTCGTAGAGTTTTTAAGGGAGTTATAATGAGTCATATGTGTCTTTTCATATTTCTAGGCATTAAAGAGTCTTAGAGTGTTTAAGAGAGTTATAATGAGTCATATGTGTCTTTTCATATTTCTAGGCATTAAAGAGTCTTAGAGTTTGTCCTTTGATCTTCTTTGTGAAGTCTACAAAAACAGTCTTGTAGCCCTTATTTGAAGCAATAGAATGAAGAAAAAACCACTTTAGCCATGGCTTGTGTGTTCTCCAATTTTTGGAACCCCGGGTGAGAGGCCCAACCCCACTTCGCCCAGCCATGGAGGACGTCCGTGAAGCTCCGGTGCATCTTCTTCGAGAAGAGGATGGGTGTGAAGCCCCATCGAAGCTCCACGATCTTCCTCCTTCACCGTTCAACCGCCGTCGTCGTCCATCACCACCGCCACCACCGCCATGCCAACTACCACGCCTGCAACCGCCATCACCACAAAGAAGAATTGAAGAGCGCGACTGCGTCGTCCCTGAGATGGGGATGGGTGTGAGGCCCCGGCCGAGCTCCTCCGTTCTTCACTAGTCACCTTGCCTTCCTGCTCTCCGACGGATAGTTTGAAGTCCTTCCTCGACCTCGTGTCACATCAAATGGTATTAGAGCAAGCCGTTCGATTTATCCCAACAAGCCGGGGTCCTACGATTCAAGATTCGAGATTCAAGGTTCGAGGTCAAACCTTCTCCAAGCGGAGGGGTTTGACGGGATCATCATCGACATCGGACTTGATCTTCCTTCTTAAAATATTTGTAATTTTTTTTATTTTACATAAGCGTCTTTGAAGTTTATCTTTTGATATCCCTAAGTGTCTTTAAGGGAGTTATAATGAGTCATAGGTGTCTTTTCATATTTCTAGGCATCAAAGAGTCTTAGAGTTTTTAAGGGAGTTATAATGAGTCATAGGTGTCTTTTCATATTTCTAGGCATTAAAGAGTCTTAGAGTTTGTCCTTTGATCTTCTTTGTGAAGTCTATAAAAAGAGTATTGTAGTCCTTATTTGAAGCAATAGAATGAAGAAAAAACCAGTTTAGCTATGGCTATGAGTGTTCTTCCAGATTTTTGGAACCCTGGGTGAGAGGCCCAACCCCACTTCACCCCGCCATAGAGGTCGTCCGTGAAGCTCCGGTGCATCGTCTTCGAGAAGAGGACATGTGTGAAGCCCCATCGAAGCACCATGATCTTCCTCCTTCACCGTTCAACTGCCGTCGTGGTCCATCACCACCACCACCACCACCACCGTGCCAACTACAACGCCTGTTACCGCCATCACCGCAGAGAAGAATTGAAGAGTGCGACTATGTCGTGCCTGAGATGGGGATGGGTGTTAGGCCCCGGCCGAGCTCCTCCGTTCTTCTCTAGTCACCTCGCCTTCCTGCTCTCCGGCTGACAGTTTGAAGTCCTTCCTCGACCTCGTGTCACATCAGCTGGGACTCAATAAGATATGTTTTCAAAACAATTAACTTTCGTGCTCGAGTATGAACCTCGCACAAGTCTCAACCCTATCTCAAGGGCATCCTGGACCCCAATTCACTCATCAATCAACTCAATGCATCTTAATAAACTAAATAAACTCAAAAAACCCAAAAATACCTCAAAAATCGGCTAATCCGGCGCAGTCCTAATCCGGTGCGCCCTAATACAGCGTGATACCCCCCCGCATCAGAATAGCTTCACACTCAAATATTTTTATTTTCATTTGGCCGACACCCGGCGCACCCTAATCCGGCGCGCCCTGGGCGGGTCACGCCGGTTAAGGCCTTCACCCCCACCGCGCCATTTAAACCCCTACTCCTACGCTATACCGTGCCGTATAACCCCTACTCCTACACTACCCCGCACCGGTTTTGAAAATAAAATGTGTATCTCGCGCCATTTTAACTCCTCTCTAATTCTCGAGTCAACCCTCGCCTTCCACGGCTTGTGTCGATCAACGTAATCAACCATAAATCAAATAAAAAGAAACTCTTCAAGTTAAAATCTTCTGTCACTATGCATTCTCCCAATTCATGCATTAGACATAGATATGCATTCTTATGCGCCTCATTAATGCATGCTTGCTTGAAAGAGACCTCGGTATATCAAATGGCCTCGATGGAAGGTCGGGTCATGCTTGACCGGAAATCTTGGCTATGCGCGATGGTGGTCTCCAGACTTACGTTCTCTGCATTGTATCGAGGGCTCAAACTTAATGAACCATGTCTGCTCTGTATGATTAAGAAAATAACCAATGAATTATTCCATGCGGCCTTAAAGGCTTCATCATCACATGCACTCTCTTACATTCTCTTTCAGCCTCGAACGGCTCATTATCTCGGCAATTAATCAGAGGTTTTCCTTCTTATTGGAGGATGTAATTAACGCCATAGCCTTTATGGTATGGCGGACTTTCGGTCCCGACACGAACTTCACTCTCGCCCGACTCGGGTCAGATTGAGCGCATAATAAGCTCGTCACCTAGTGACTGGCACGCCTTAAGAAATATTTATTTTCTAAATAAAAGATCCCATCCCCACAAGTCTGGCACACCCGGTGGGACCAAGTTATCCTCTCATCTCTTTGTCGAGATAAACGGGCGCCGAGGCCCCCCAAAGGAGTCCTGATCGTTTGTTTATTCTATTTTGTAGTGAAAGTGACGATGGCTGCTGGACTCACTGCGTTAGCCTTTGGCCCCGAGATCGTGGCCAAGTTGCTGACGGGTACCTGGCGGTGCCGATGATTTTTGGTTCCTTCCCACCGGTGGTCGGCTTCCCCAACTTCCTGGGGGTAGCCTTCACTAACATACTGGAGGTCGAGCTTTCAGAGCCGACCGAGCAAGAAGCTTCCATGAAGACAAGGGCCCACAATGCCCGAAGATATAGTGGTCTAGCGACAGAACAGAGTCAATTGATTAGCTGCATGGTGCATCATGTGGCCCAAGGGGCTCGCCCCACTTACCACTACAAGCCCCGGAGTCTCCACCAGGGGAGTTCCCGCCGAAGAGCTGCTGTTCCTATGATCGGACGATTGTCAGTGTCCAGGAAGTCTGTCCTGATTGGGGGTGTCCGGATCTACCTGGACGGACATGAGGCCCAAGCAATTCCAGACCGGGTGGTTGCTGCTGTGCCAACCCGCAACTCCTTCCAGGCTCTTTCCGGGAGGAGGGCTGAGAAAGAAGAAGAAGGCCATCAAATCCGGGGAGAGTTGGTCCCAAGGCCCAAGAAGTTTAATCAAGTCTGGGTCCCTAATAGGATCCAACCTGCTCAATGTGAGGCGCCTGTCTACTACCACTCCAAGCCTATCTAGGAGAAGGAAAGAAATGACAGGGCGCTGGCCCCAAGAAGAGAAGAGACTGTCGCGGAGCCTCTTCACCGCACAAGTTTTAAGGTGTGTGCCCGACAAGCTGGTATCCCTAGAGCAGGGAGAATTTTTGAATAGCCCGCCAAAAGAGCTCGGCTCGCCTATATCCCTCCAATTAGAGGTCGACAGTCATCCCCAGTCCTACATTAGGGACTAGGGAAGGAAGAGATGACCAGTATGGTCAGAAATTACTTCAGGGGTATGGGCAACCCCTCATTGGGCCAACAACGGCTGTTACAAGTAGCCATGGCAAGAGAAGACGATTGTCCACCAATGGCAGTCGAAGAAGAAGAAGAAGAAGAAGAAAGAGGAATGACGTCGTCAATTGACGACAATGGATATGAAGATGGCTTAGAGATCAAAGCCGATAAAGTGACTCCTCATCAGCAGGAGGAAAGAAGAGTTCCATCTTCGAGAGACTGACCTTCCCTCAACATCCAAAGAGGAGGGTCCATTGCCGAAAGAAAGGAATGTAAGTCTTCACTTGTAATATGGCTGGAGTGTCCAGCCAATATGAAAGGCTACCTTAGGAACCTCAGGAGCTGGCTCGATTGGCCGAAAGACCTGGGCTGAGCACCCGAAGAACTGAAGCTGCAAGAGAGATGCTGGCTGCTGCCAAGGGAGAGCAAGTCTTGACTGACGGATCCACCATTCTAACTACAAACCCGGTGACCGTGGAAGAAGAGGATGTGCTGATAGATACCCCGCCTGAAGGTGCATCAAGGGAAATGACAGAAGCCATCCCCACCACGGCAGCCATGGACCTGTCGGTGTTAATGATACTCCGGAGATATCAGCAGGAGATAGAGCTTCTGAAGAAGTAGCTAATGGAAAAGACGGAGCAAGCCTCGGCCTCCAAGTAGCCTGAGATACAGGCCGAATCGTCACGGGGAGCCTTCAACCCAAGCGACTTCCCACCACTTTATACCTTGCCCCAGCCGGTAGAGCCCAGCTTGGCGACCACTCAACAGCGCCCACCACCGCCTCTGATGCTGCCAGTACTACCACAGGTGCACCAAGCACCTCTGCTACTGCGTCCTCCTTCGCAGGCGACCGCCTTGGTCACCCCCTATCTACAGCCGGCGTGCTTCTATCCAGAACCAGTCGATCCGACTGCCATGAAAAAGCTGATGGTGGAAAGGATGATCGAGCTGAAGCTTGCCGAGCAAAGTGAAGGTGACTACGTCGCATTTGATGCCTATCGAGTGCCATACCCACCACATCATGCTGCTAAGCGGCTCCCTCCTGGGGTCAACAAGCCACCTAAGTTCGACAAGTTCAACAGGAAGGGATCCCTGAAGGAACATGTCGCTTACTATATGACCGTCATGGGCAATCTGGCCACCGACAAATCATATCTATTGAAGTTTTTCGGGTCCTCACTGACAGGGCTCGCATTTGAATGGTATTCCAGCCTTCCGACCAGATCGATCAGCGATTGGCCAGATATGCAGAAGAAATTTAAAGAAAGATTCCATATCACAGAGAGGGAGGTCACAATGACCGAGCTCTACTCAACAAGACAAAGGGTAGATGAAACTGCCCTTGAATACATTAAGAGGTGGAGGAACCTCAGAATGAGATGCAAGCGGCCCCCGCACTAGGAGGACACCGTTCAAATGTACAAATAGAATCTCAGAAGAGAGGTACTGGAAAAGATGATTGGAATGGAGATCCGGTCATTCGACCGTTTGAACAACGTCGTGGCTGAGGTGGAAGCCTTTCTGGCAAGACCAGCCCCTACATCAACTGCTGCCACTGCACAGAAGGTAAAAATAGCAGAGCGGCATTCAACGCCTAAAGAAGCAAACACTCTTGACATTAAGTCATTTGAACAACAAAAAGACAAAGGCAAGAAGGTGGTTGCCCCTCAACCTGCTAAAGCCGGAGATGACCGAGAGGGTCCCTCACTCTGAGATAAAATGAAGAAGGCCTACTCCTTCCCAAAAGAAAACACCAAGGTCTTGTTCGATTGGGTGACCCAATATAACAAAGTTACCCTACCCGAACTGAAAAGATCGGAAGACTTGAAAAGAAAAGATAGCCCAAGGTTCTGCCCCTATCACTAGATGCTGGAGCACCTGCTTGAAGATTGCTATGTTTTCAAGGACATCATTGAAGGCATGGTCAAGAAAGAATAAATAGACTTGGGGGAGTAGAAGGTTGACCCTCCATAACCTCATGAAGCACCTCTGAGAAGAGTCGCGGTCAACATGGTCTCCCTGTACCAGGCGTTGCCTGAAGAGATCGCAGAAGCCAGCACTCAACATGCTTATGAAGCCTATTTCCTGGCACCAATAAAAGAACAAGAGGGATGACAGCTGATAACGCGAAAGTTCATCGTTTAAAACACGCGCGCTAACAATCTTAAAACCGAACTCGCACAAAATGATCAAAAGAGAACGTAGTACTATGGCAAGCACGGGTCGAATCCACAGGGAAGAAGAGATTTTTAGAGTTAAAAATCATAGAGTCCTTTGAAAAACACTTGTGATTTAGATTTGCTTAAAGAAAATAGTGAAATGATGAACAAACCGAACACTTAATTAAAAGCACCATGACTATGGGCTTATGCTATAGAAAATAATTGCATGAAGTGGAAAGAAGAGATATAAGAAAGAGATAGAGAGGGAAGAAGAGCAAGAACTGGATCAAGAGAACAACTCCTTTCATTAACTTAAAAGAAAGAGTACATGAAATGTGAAACAAGTTTATACTAATGACACAATGAGATTACAATGAAGTGAAATATCACAAAAGTAATAACACAAGAAAAGCCTGGATTTTAGAGTTTGGAGATAGTAGCAGCAATGGTGATGATAGCATCGTCCTCTCTTGGCCTTGGATCACGAACAACCTTGTGGAAGACGTCGTCTACGCCAGGAGGAAGTCGTCTTCGTCGTTGAAGCAGTCTTTATAGGGTGATTAACTTTGACCCCAAGAGGAATTAGGGGATGCCCAAGAAGAAGAAGTTGAAGAGGGGGAAGAGAGGAAAAACTTTAATGAAGAACTCAGAGAGAAAAAAAGAGAAGAAGAGCTTCAAAATGGAGACATAACCGAAGCTAGCACCTCATATGAACAGTAAAAACACAGGACAACACCTTGAAAAAGAGATTATAACTGAAAAACAGTAGAGAATTAGAAGATAGTGTAGAAGAAGAAGTTGTAGAACACATATAAACCAAGAACTTTCATGAAGACAGCAAGAGAAGAAAATGAGTAGATGATGGAGAAATATGGGGAAGAACAGAGAGAAACACTGGTTCGCAGATGAACAGGACAGCACAGTGAAAAATACGAAATAACTTGAAAACAAGAAGGAATTAGAAGATAAGCAAGAAGAAGAAGTTGTAGAGAACTTAAAAGCAAAGAACTTTCATGAAGACCACAAGATGAGAAGAGGGACGGAAGAGAGCGAACTCGGCGGCCTAAGAAGATGTGAGAGGGAGAGGGAGAGAAAAATTGCCAAAAGAAGAACTCCCCTTCCCCTCCTTACCATGGGCTATTTATAGGGAAAGTTGGGTAGATAGAGGGTGAAGATTATATCAAAAGCAGATGGATGGCTGAGATTCAAGTGGAATATGATGCATGGGGAAGAGTAAAAGTAGGTGGGCACCCCCTTTCTTGGACTTTAGGCACCTCATTTCCCAAGGCTCATCATGTCTCTCGAAGCTCCTCTTCATCATGTTTGCTGCCCTTAGGGGAGGTTCTTCAGCCCTAGAGCAGGGGTTTTCAGCAAAGCTGCAATTTTTGGTTGAGTTTCCAAGTTGTTAAGGCTTAAATTTGGCTTTGAAAGGATAAGACTTGAGCTAGAAGGCTTTATCTTCAATCAGGATAAGTTCTAGTAAGGGATTAGATGGCTAAGTCTCGGGTTTAGGCTCTCACGGCTCAATCCGTCTCGGAATACAACCCAGGCTCTAACGGTCTATCGTTGGACCGTTACTCATCTCCGACGCGCCAACCCTGGGCCGTTGCATTTCCTGTGGGTTTGATTTCACCCAAACCCCGTTCTGTGAAGATTGACGGTCTTATGATGGACCGTCGTTTATTTGTAACCCGCGAACCCCAAGCCGTTGCACTGTCAGCCACTCAGCTTTTTTCTCTTCTGGGTTAGCACTACCCAACGGTCTTGGTTATGGCCGTTACTTTACTACGACGCGTCTCTTTTGGGCCGTCGCATTTTTCTGCTAGTTGCTCTGCAAACCTTCGTTCTGCCGTGAGCAACGATCTAGCATTAGGCCGTTGTATAGCCCTGACGCACCTTCAGTTGGCCGTCACTTTTTCTGTAGACCCAGCTACCAGGGGGGCCTCTATCATGATTAACGGCCTTCGGCCAGCGTGTCATTTGATTGCAACGGTCTGAACCTGGACCGTTACTTTCTCTGCTGCTGAATTCAGGCAATATCTTCTGCCCTTGCCTAGACCTGGCGGTCTTACACATTGTACACCTCATTCTCTCCACACATTCTGCCTGCACATTTTTCACATACATACATTCCTGCATTTATGCACTCCTCATACACGCATCTTACGCATTCACTCTCATATACTTAAAACAGTCATGCATTCATCCCTGCGTTTCACAAACACATGTCCACCTGCTAGAATCCTTGCACACATCTAGTCATTCACGCTTGCATAAAATAAAAATAAAGAAACCAAAAAAAAGAAAGAAGAGCATTTTCATTCCATTTGCCATAAGGTATGTACAAGTGATAAGAAAAACAAAAAAAAAAGAAAATATACATCATTCGGCCGGCTTGTCCATCGGGCCGCCGTCGTCCTCTCCATCCTCGGGTCTCCTCGCAGGTGGCGGCGCTATGGAAGCACTCTCCTCCTGCTATCCTCTCTCTGCCCTCTCATTCCGCCGTTGACCCGAGGAGCTGGCAAGAAAGTCCCCTATCGAGCCGCTCGGGGCAGCACTCCTCCGTGCCCCACTTTAGGAGGCACTCTGCTCCGGTCCCCGGCCCATCATCCGGACCATCCGCTCCAGCGTTCGCAGCTCGATCTTCAGCGTGAAGATCTGACGTCGCGTGTCCCGTGCCTCGGCCCGGTAGTGATCCAAGTCCGCCGTCCCGATCCGGAGTCTCTCCACCTCAGCTTGTGACCGACGTAGCTCCGTCCGAAGTTGCTCCACCTCTGCGTCATCCAAGCGTCGCGGGGTCTCCGCTCTCAGCCGGGCCGTCTCTGCCAGTGCTAGCTCTGTCTCTGCTCGGGCCCGCTCAGTTTCAGCCCGGCTTCTCTCTATCTCTGCTTGGAGACGCTCTGCCTCCAATCGAGCCTGTCTAGCCTCGGCCACCGCTGCGGCTAGCTCTCTCGCCTGTAGATTGCATTTCATATAGTTAATCATAAGGCATTTAATTGGCATCATCATGAGCATAAGCATTTTTTAGCATCTTACCCGCTCTGCGAGGGTGGCCTCCGCCTCCTCGGCCCGGGCAACCGCCCGAGCGAACTCGGCGTCCTGCTCTGCCCTACCTCCCGCAGGCTGAGAGGAAGACGATGGGGCATCCGGTCCAGCTCGTTGGGCTCCCTCGGCCCGCTGCATTGTCATGAATAATCTCAGTAAGCATTTCATAAGCATAATCATTTAAGTTTAAGTTTAGAGTCTCACCAGGAGCTCCAAGGTGGTCCGGTACTCGTCCCGCTGCTGGATGGTGGAGTGAAGTAATCTCTCCAGCTCGGCTATCCATCCCTCAGGGTCTAGCTGCATTTAGAAAGCATGTAAGTCATTTGCATGTAGCATTGCATTTTTTTGCATATAAAGAGGTTTAAGGTTTGGAATTGCATACCGGTCGTCGGGTACCTCGGTACACCCGGTCGCCGTAGAGTCGAGCGAAGGCCTTCAGATATGCCTCGTCGCTCTCATCTCGCTCCTTCACCGCTTGGCCCCGCCTGTTCCAGTCATGGACATACTTCACCTTCCGGGCGCACCAATCCACATTGCCACTGATACCCCTTGCCGACTTGCCGGGGTGGTCATCGCTGTGGCGTGGAAAGGTCACCTCGGGCTGGTGTAGTCCTCGAGTCCACAGGATCAGACGGTAGTGCAGAGGCTCGATGATGTGGATGCAGTGCAGCCAAATGTCTCATCCCCGGTACGACAGAGCCGCCTCCACCCACGGCTGCCCCGTGTAACCCTCGCCGCGGTACGGGGTCCATCTCACCTGAAAGCATTCAGTCCATTCATCAGCATTTAGAAAGCATTTAGAAGCATTTAAAAAGCATTTAGAAGCATTTAAAAGCATTCAGAAGCATATAAAAGCATGTAGAAATCATTTTGAGTTCTGGACTTACCAACATGTGTGGGTAGGAGTCCAGGTCATCCTGGATCGTCCGGGTCAATCTGATGATCGACCCTGTGTCCCTCGCAACCGACCATCGCCTCGCGATCGGTATGCGGCCAGGATGGAGTAGTGCGTGTAACGACCCGAGAATCCGATTATCGGGAAGGCCCGATAACCTGAGACTCGCACCGCCACCTACGAGCCGGGAGGGCTCGGAAGGGCTAAAAGGTGTGTGGAGGCACAAAGAAATAGGAAATAAAGTAGGACAACCAACAACAACAAGCTGAAAGAAAGAACAACAACAGCTACAACAGAGTCCAGTCCAATAGAAAGTACAGTCTAAAGCAGTAAAACGTACCACATGCCAAGTGAACACTCGGCCCGGTAAGCTGGCAACTGAGAACCTCCGCTCCGCACCCACGAACCTCGCGGAAGAACCGCCACACCTGAAAAGCAGGGAATGAGTCTCCAAAATAGAGACTCAGCAGGGATCCCGCGGAACCCCAACCAGAAACAACGGCGGTAGCGGAAAGGAGAGCTACAACTATAGTAGGAACAGCAAACTGGTGGCCGGTCAAAAACTCGGCACTACAGCTACTCCTACTGTACCGGAAGGTACACCTCGATCACGCAGACGAAGCTACCAAACCACGCTAGTACCGCCTACCGAAGTAACAACACACGGTAACCATGCCACAGAGGCCTGTCCCCGGACACAGCCGACCTGGACACGCTGTCCAAGGTGCAACCCCGACCATCCGATCGCGGGTACCGCACCACAAGATGGAACCTCGGTAAAGCCACTAGCGCTAGACTCACGACGCGAAGACCAACACGTGCGCCACGGCAAAACAGCCGAAGGACTCAACGGTCGACACGATCGAAAACCCGAAGGTCAAAACCACGAAAACTGGTAGTCTGTCACTCCCAACTTGACAGGAGTACCGCCCACTAGAAGCACAACCGGTAGCGTCCCCTGACGTCTTACACCGCACCGCAGGTGAACCGCCTGACGTGGTAGGTCCTACCCGAGGCGCGAACACCGTACAAGTAACCACAAACAAGTGACTAGCTGGGGTCACGCCCGTCGACGTGCGTCCACAGTCCCCAACCACGTGTGCACACACAGACCACGCATCCTAGGTCTGGCCCTCTGACTGGTTTTCCCCTGGCACTGGACTCTGATGTGACGAGGGGCCCGACGATAACCAGTCTAAAATCATCCTCAGGGTAAGCCCGTACACCACTCCCTGGTGCGACCAGCACACGCGTACTGGTAGGCTACGACTAGTGGAGGGTCACTGAAGTAGTAGACTCTCAACGGAAAACAACGTCTGCATCCGACGACGTACGGGGGACACCCCACGTACCGGCCCCGTCA
Source organism: Amorphophallus konjac (assembly GCA_022559845.1). NCBI lineage: Eukaryota > Viridiplantae > Streptophyta > Magnoliopsida > Alismatales > Araceae > Amorphophallus > Amorphophallus konjac. The sequence continues at coordinate 70,821 of JAHNEJ010003545.1, forward strand.
CACGGTGACCATAGTCGGAGAAGACATAGGACTCGCAGTCCCCGGTCACACGCGCACCATGCGCGAGAGTCGAGAAAACTCAAGTGGCGCTAAGCCACTGGACTCTGGACAGTCCACCCGACGCACTACACCCAACGGTCCTTGAGTCACAAGACTCGGGGTCAAGACCGTTGCACGCAACAGCACAAAGCCGTCAATCTAGTCCAATTTCTAGGTCTAAAACCGCGATAGCACGAATACCGAGACCATTCCCTAGGAGGGGAACGTAAAGGACTAAGGCCAGCCACACGGGCCACACGGAAAACATAGAAGCATGATTCCCAAGGTAGCACACAAGCCGCCACGACGATTTCCCATCTTGAAACAAGCGGGAAATCTCCAGCCCCAGGCCGGACAACTAGACTCGCAGTCCAAGGCCAAACACATGGCCCACACGGGAATTCGCCTTCCAAAGGAACCCACGATATGCGGGGGAGACCCCACCGCACACACCGACACACGGTGACTCGATCAAGCGTAACACAAGAGCCCGGAACACGTGGGGTCACCCGGACCCACCACACCTACGGGCACGCTAATCGAGGTAGCACGGTCCCTCCCGACACCCCAAAAATAAGGACACGGAACCCATGGGGTGTCCAGGATACTCACAAGGCCGAGGTCGACCACTGGGTCACAACCGAGTCGACCGAAGACCAACACAACACAATCGGGACGCTAAAAGGTCACCCGGACCCTTAAGCTCATGACACGCAAAACGAGGTAAGTGGGACAACCTCTGGACACCCAAAGACACGGTCGCGGAACTCTACGGGGTGTCCGAGATACTCACGAGACCTAAAGTCAACCACTGGGTCACAACCGGGTTGACCGGAGGTCAAAACAGCGCAAACAGGAACCTGAACGTGGTAGTGGTCACCTAGTGACCGCGACCAGATAGTGGTCGACCGGGGACCGCGACCAGATAGTGGTCGACCGGAGACCGCGACCATGCTGTCACGGTCACCTCACGACCGCGACAAGCCACGCGCAACCCCGATGGTAGCGGTCGCCCGAGGACCGCGACCAGATAGTAGCTGTCATCCCATGACCGCGACTAGACCAAGGCGGTCGATCGCACGTCCGCGACGCTCGAAGGCCTTCCGACTCAAACACAAAGGATGGAAGCGGTTCTCCCAGGACCGCGACCAGATGGTAGCTGTTTCTGGTGGACCGCGACCATTTCAGAAAATCGGGAACGGCGGGAAAACGCCCAAAAATCCACGCCACGCCCCAATCATCCACGGATGAAGGGGAAAACATAGGGGAAGCTCCCCAACAACCCCTAGCATGCATCTATGGCCTCGGATCGGCCTAAAACGCAACGAATCGCTAGATCGGGCGATCACTCTCCAAATCATGATTTTTCCCAAAATGCCCCAAACGACCCGTTCGGCTCACCACGGCATACCAAACTCGCGGGAAAGGAGGAGCACGAGCTGGGGGTCCATCACCCTACCTCCACCGAAGATTTCGCGCACCGTGGACGCCGATCCACGAAGAAAACGCCGTTGAAGCCTCGCCACTCCACGAACCTACGGCCGAGCTTCACCGCGCCCTCGAGCCTCGATCCTCGACCCATCCTCACCGTCCTCCTCGCCCGCATCGCCCCGCCTCGCCCCCGCCTCGGTCCGTCGGCCGCCGGAGAGGAGAGAGTGAGAGTGAGAAATGAGAGGAAGAGAGAGGGTGGGGGGTATATATAGGAAAATCCAAAAAATCAGAAAAATCCTAAAAAATAGAAAATCACGCCTGCTCGATCCTCGCGACGCGCTGATCGCAACGGTACCACACTCGCTTAGGTGAACGACCCGGTTCACCCGCAACGAGGTTCCGAAGGGAAAGCCGAAACCCACGCCGGGAATCGGAAAACACACGCGGAAAAAGCCGCGGAACGCCTCCGGGCCTCCGAAACGACTCCGGATCGTGCCGATCCGAACACGAAAGATGTCCGAAACGAAATTTCGGACACAATGGAGTCGGATGCTCCGAGAAACCAGATCTAGGACCCACGAACGAGGATCCGAAAAACTCGGGGCATTATAGTGCGCCTCTCCCGATGCCCGGGAGGTACATATAGGTCCAGATCTGCATTATTAGAAATCAAGTCAGTCAAAATTGCATAATCACATGGCATAACATTCCTGCATAAATGTTTGTTGCATATAGGAGCATTTAAATTACATTTACCTGTAGAAAAGGCGAGAAGCCGCCCAGCATGGTCTGCCGGTCCGTCGTGCTGAGGGACTCGAATAGGAACGCTAGCACTGCCGCACCCAAAGCATATCTCCCAACTCTGTGCAAGTGCTCGATCATCGGCAGCAGTCTGCAGCTGATGACGTCCGCCCGAGTCGCGAAGAGGAGCTTCCCGAATAGCAGCATCAGGAAGCGTCTGAGCACTCGGTCTCCCTCAAGTCCTGCCTCCGCCGCCACGCGAGGGCACACTTGGTCTATCACTCTGCCCAAATGCTCCTCGGGTAGCTCTCCTACGGCTATCGCCCCTCCTCTCAGTCCCAGGCTCTCCTGCAGTACTGATCTCGAGAGCTGGGAGGAGGACTGGCCCGGCCTGATCAAGTCCAATCCGAGCAGCTGCTGCGCCATCTCCCTGTAATCACCGTATGTCCATCCGGTCACTGCGGCTCCATGGACTCTTAGTCCTGTAATCCTCGCTATGTCTTCTAGCGTGGGGATCATGTGGCCCCACGGGAAGATGAACGCCCTGCTGATCGGGTCCCACCTCTCGTGCAGCGCGCACAGCAGGGGCGTGTCCATCCGGATCACCTTGATGCTGAGCACCTCGGCGAATCCCATGCCAGCCAGTCGCTCCCTCTGGTAGTCCGGCAGTGCTTGGTACACGGCCCGGATCTATAGCCAGGAGATCCTTGTTCGTCGCTTTCCCTGCAGTCATTTAGATCACAAGTCAGTCCATTGCATCATAAAAGTCATTGCATAAGCATTCATATACTTAAAACAAAACAAAAATTCAAAATTGAAAACCTAAAAATAAGTTTTGAATCCCTGGCAGATGTAATGGCCCTGGGGTAGGGCATTACTTGTCTCTGACGCACTCATGGTGGCGCGTCAGACGTGTGACGGTCGCTGGCAGGACCGTCACATTGTCTGCTATTGGGACTCTTTTTCTTTGCATTCCCGTGGTTGCCCACTATGGCCAAATGGCCTACAATCATTCCTAGTGGGTTCATGGACCCATTTCTACCCTTTAATCCCACATGCATTCATAATAAAAACACAAAAAAAATCAAAATTTGAAAATTTATGGCGGAGGCTTACCTCACGGTCTTGCCCTCTCTTCCTTTTCTTCTCTGGTTCCTTGGGTTCCTCTTCACCCAAGGGGGCTTCCCCTCGGTCCTCTGCAGTCGTGGGAGCTTTCTCTTTCTCCCTTAGCTCTCTTCTCCTCAGTTCTTCTTCCGTGGTCGGCGTGATGATCTCTCGTTCAATCTGATGGTGGAGCCGCCGTATCGCCTTCCTCTTTCCTCGTTCCCTCCTCTGTGGTGGTGGCTGAGGTGCCTCATCGCCGGTCATGACGGTGGTGGAGAGGGTGGTCGCCGGTGGTTTCTCTCGGTTGGGGTTTTGGGGGTTGTTGAATGTGGAATGATGGTCGTGACCGTTCGGTTGTTATTTTTTTGAACGCTCAGGAAATGCGACGGTCTATCGTCTGGCCGTTACATCCTTCTGACACGTCTGGATGTGACCGTTACATATGATTGGATTGTTTTATTGAAGAATGTGAACCGCCTGGTTTATGACGGACTAGGGATGGTCCGTTACTTGATGTGACGCACTTTCATCATACCGTTACAAACTTGCAAGTTTCTTGATGAATTAAATGGTCTATTTGATGTCAAAATGGTTCCATGTTCTGTCAAGATGTTCATTGTTGATGCCTCTCGCACGTACGAATGGTTATGCCTTGATTCATGATCATATTTAATTTTGGCTAACCTATCTTTTATGAAGGAATTTATGAACGAAATCATGCTTTACCGTCCGTCCGGAAGGTAAGTCAGGTATTTGTATCTCGTCCCTTATCCCTTAATGCATTACTATATGATACTTACGATATTATCTCGAGAACCGACTGGTCATTCATGTGTTCTGGGATTTGATGTTCCCCTTAAACAAAAATGATGATGATCTAAGTTCACATGTTTAATCGTTGGATAGGCCGTTAGATTGGAATAAGTTTGGGGACGATGGTTCTATCTTGCACGCCGTGGTTGCAGATGGTGTCCTGACCCTAATTTCTCTGGTCTAGCAATATTATTCTCGAGTATCTTGATATTTTATCTTTCTTTCGTTTTGAAGATTTCTTTTCCTTTAGCCCAGCATGCATCATACGCATTCTTTGAGCATTGTGAAGCTTCATTTGTTCAAGTGTCTCGGTGTTGGTGAATAGCTGTGTTCTTGATCCCGAACAAGGAGAATCATTCCACTCTGAATTAGAAAGTTTTCCTTCGATCTGTTCGCTTGATCTGGTTGGCTGAAGATCCCTGTCTGGAGTTTAGTCTCTTATTCTTTCTATTGCCTCCGGCGGCTAGCCGTGTTTCCTTTCCTTAGTTATTAGCTCCTCCAGACTTGCATCCTTTGGTTGGCTATTTCCATGTGATCAGTTTTGAAGCTTTCCAGAAAATTCCTATCGTTTGTTGGTTGAGAACGGGTGTCGTTTACCTTAACACCCTCTTTTTGATCCACTCCGCTTCATTTCCGCTTCATCTCCATGTTCCATTTCGCTTTCGCTTCACCTCCGCTCTTTCCCCTGCAAAGAGGACGTTAAGGAGGGGCATCTGTTGACACCCATTTTATGACCAATAAGTCGAGTCATCTCCTTATTCATTCTATATGATGCTCCAAGTCGTTCACTCTTCATTGAGTCTCTTGATTAGTTGAAGCCTATTTCTTGGGTCTGAACTCCTTGATCGGATATGGTTCCTTGTGGCTATTTTATTGGATGAATCTTAGCAATGCCTCTATTCCTTTTTCATCTCCATTTTGATAATAACGGTCGGTCCTAGGCGCGTTGTTTCATTCTGACGGATGGGTCCTGGACCGTTACTCTTTGAAGAGTCATAAGGCTTAAGGCCTCGTTTGAAAGCTTATCCTTTTGATTACACATTGATAATAACGGTCTGTCGTGCAGCCGTTGTTTCATTCTGACGCCCTACGCCTTGGCCGTTGTTTCTTGAAGAGTCCAACTTGTTGGGTCTTCTTCCCGTTGATCTTATCTTTTAGGGATAAGGTTGATAGTGACGGATGTTCCTTGGTGCGTTATTTCCAAGTGGCGGTCTGTCGTGCAGCCGTTACTTCCTTCAGAGAGTCCTGCCAGTTCAGGCCTTTTCTCTGCTACTCCGTGGTCGAGATAAGGGTTTGGATTGACGATATCTCTTTCAAATATGATCCTCAGAACCTTCTGTTTGTTTCTATGGACTCTTGGTGATATTATCTTCGAGGATTTGTTAAGAGTTATTCCTTTATCTTGCGGGATTATCCTCTACTCGACCTGAGAGTTTGAGGGTCTATAAATAGAACCCTTGACTTCATGGCCCAAGGGGAGGAGGATTGGAAATTCACGACGAAGTGCTGCCGAACTCAGGAGCCATCTTCATCCAAGAGGAACTGCTTCCCACGTTCATCCATCTCATAATCAAGGGAGTACTTTGGTTTTAGTCTTTCAAGTTCATCATTGCATGCTTAAGTTCTTCCCTGGTTTTTCCTCAATCAAAGCATTGTCCCTCCTCTTTCTCCACGTTTTTCATTGTTCTCTAAGCATCCAAACATCTTCCCCATCTTTTAAAAACGCCCAGAGGGGTTAAAAAACCAAAAACTCCCCGGTAATCCCCTCTCCTTTTGATGTCCTTAAGTTCTTTGAGAATTGATGCTATATTATTGAAAGGGCTAATTTGGGTTGTTTTGTTCTTGTCTTCTACATCTTTGGCAGGTTTACAGGTTCACCAACATGAGGCCCAAGTCTTCTAGCTGGCTGGAAGAGTTGGAGTTAAAAGAATCTACACTTTGCTACTGCAGGTTATCTGACGGTCTGGTGCAGGCGCGTCATATTGTTCTGACGGTCTATCGGGTGGCCGTTACTTTCAAGTGACGCACAGGGTTCTAGCCGTTACTTCTAGCTGACCTGCAGTTTCTCTTTGGTTTTCTCTCCCGTGGGCGGGTGCTTCATCCACCTATTTCTAAGGTATTCACAGGTCTTTTGCTTATTTTTACTTTGGTGGTGATCACATCTTTCCTTAGTCTTGGGCATCAGCTTTCTCATTTATCACATATCTCTTTTATTTTCTTGCTTGCTCCACCCCTTGTGGTGTGTTTTTATTTTCTCCTTGCTCCACACTCCGGCGTGTGTTTTCCTTTTCCTTAGTGTAGTTTGATTGAGATAGCATGCCCATGCTACAGCTAACTTTGATTGCCTAGGTTCATGATCACATGTTCATAGGTTAAGAGCAGATCTTTGATTACTTGCTTGTCATTTCATCATTCAAAACCCCAAAGAAAAGATAGATAGGCAAAATAAAATCAACAGATAATTTTTTGGCGATCACGGTGGGACAACTTGTGCCAATCGTGCTTTTGATTCCTGTTTGAACCTGCCATCATCTGCCTATTTGGTTTCCCTTGGATTTCTCTCTTATTCTAGCTGAATCTGGTTTTCTGAGCATTCTGACGGCCATGTGTCCCTGCGCTACACTTTTGACGCAGGGGCATTAGATCGCCACTTTTGTTCTACTATGTGAGCTTCCACGGGTTTTCCTGTTATTTCTGTCCGATTTTGGCTCTGGCTCATTTGACGGACCCATCTCCCTGCGTTATATTATTTCTGGCAGTCTGGCCTTCGACCGTTATTGTATTCTGACGCAGGGATCCTTGACCGTCATACTCCAGGCAGGTACGCATCCGAGGTGCATTTACTTCCGTAGTTTCTGCTGTGATTTGGTGCTTGGGTGATACCTAACTTTCTCCTTGCTTTGTTCATATATTCATATCATTGTGTGCATCATTGATTGCTAGATTTTAGGCTAGACTTTGCATGCGCTCCGGTGCACATAGGGTCATTCATCTTGTCATATCTTAGATTGCATCTTCCTACCTTGTTGTGAGGACCTCTCGTCTCCATATTCCTTGGGGCCGACTAGAAAATCACACCAGGGACCTCCATAAGTCCCCGCGAGCCGTGGATTCTCACACGGACGCCGGGCTGGTTGTACCTTTCCCACCCCGTGTCTAGGGTTGCATAAGTGAAGGAGTGATTACACTTAGAGTCAAACCAAGTCTCGTACCCATCTCCTACTAGGAACCTATTGTTGAGAGCACATATTAATCAATTCACTAAAGTTCCGAAGGAGGAATCACAAGAATTGGGTTGCATCATCTTAAACAACTTGGTTGCCTTTGAGTGCCTTCATCTTTTATCACTTGCATCTTATCAGAATCATCTAAGTTTGATTACTCATTGTGTGATTGGTTGTGTTGGTTTTTGCATTTGTCAAGGTTGTCCGTTGCATGTGGAGTTGTTTTCGTTCGTCCGGGTCATCTCCTCAAGTCAATTCCTTCTTCACCTTCTATTCCAATCCTCTTTTCGAGTCCACCATGGCATCCTTTAATCCTCCCCGCTCCCAAGAGGACTCCCTTCCTCAAGGGCTCCTTGAGAACCCTCCTAGGGTTGTTACCTTTTCCTCCGGGGAGGGGACTACCCCTCTTCCGTCCTCCACTTCTATGGAAGGTGGTCAGGATACCCCTTCTTTCTCCACTCCTTCTGCGGGCTCCGTCCTTCAGATGATGGCCCAATTGGATCCGGCCCAACTCCAAGTTCTTTATCAGACCATGCAAGGGTCCAACGCATCTCCTTCTACCATCATCCAAAATCAATCCAATCCTTCCACTGTTGGGCTCCCCGTTCAGCCCATTCCAATTGATCTTACTCCGGTCCGACCACGGACCATCACTTTCACGGGCATGGAAACGGGCCAGTCTTCCAATTCGGCCCAACAATCTTTCAATAAGGGAAAGTCGCCCATCCCTTCTTTTGTTCAAATGGATCATCACATATCTACTCCGGTAGCTCCGCAAGTTCTCATGGGCCCTTCCGACTTCTTACGCTCTCAGCAAGGGGCGGCCCAAGCTTATCCTAATCCGGGTCAAGCTTATGCCCAATATCCTTCTTACGGGCCCCCCATCTCTACTGTTTATCCCTCCACTCCTTCCTGTGGGCACCCACCTTCTGCCACAACCGTTCCATCTGCTCCTCACATTCAATCAGCATCTTTCACCGCCCCTACTCCCTCCTGAGAGCAGGACTTGCTCGACAAGTGGGCCGCATGTAGCAGCAACTCGATTTCCTCCAGAAGCGGGTTGGCCCACAATCTTTGGCCGATATTCCTGTTCCAAGCTTCCAGAATATCCGATTCCCTCCTCAATCAGAGCTCCCCAACTACCGCAAGTATGACGGGAACAGCAATCCCTTTATTCATGTGAGGGATTTTCTATATGAATCGGCGCAATTCCAGTATGATGATCACCTTATGGCGTATTTATTCCGCCGATCTTTAGATGGTGTTGCTCTTGAATGGTTCTATTCTCTACCACTGGAAGAGACTGAGAGTTTCAAGGTAGTCAAGGACAAGTTTATCCAGCGATTCCAAGACAAGGTCGGCCCAGAATACTCATTCACAGATCTGGTGGCCGAGAAGATGAAGCCAGACGAGGAGTTTGCCACTTATGCAGACAGGTGGAGACAGATGGCCGCTAGAGTGCCTGGCCACATCCCGGAGGAAGAGAAGGTCAAGCTGTTGATTTCAAATGCTACTCTAACCTTCCGAAACATCCTGGCAATGAATGACATAGCCAACATGCATCAGCTCTACAGCCGGGTGCGCTTCATCCAGACCCAGTTTAAGGATTCCCCCATCCACTCTTTATTTGAAAACCAAAAGCCCAAGTACCACAAGAAGCCACAAGGGCCGATTACCGAGGGGGTCCAGACAAATGAACAAGTGCAAGCTGTTGCCTTCCCATTCCAGGCCGCACCATTCCGCTTCCCCCAAACCCCCCGCAATTCCCAAAACCCCGCTCCACAAAAATTCCAGGCAACCCCACAAAACCCTCCGCCTACCTTTGTCACTCCACAAAATGCCTTCACCAATCCACAACAACCACCACCTCCGCAATACCACAATGTCCCTCCACCTAATGGCTATAGCAACAACCCTAACAGCAAGCGCCCGGCTCCCAGGAGAGCTCAATACCCTCCATTGCCAGAGACACTTACAGATATCTTCTCCGCCCTCATGTCAGTGAATGCGGTCCAACTTCCTCCAGAACGGCCTACTTGGAACCCAGCCGTTGATCAGACTAAATATTGTATGTTCCATAGGCAGCCAGGCCATACCATAGAATGATGTTTCCAGTTCTGGGATCTGGTATATGATCTCCATGAAGGGCAAAGGATAGATTGGGCCGCAATGCATCGGGCCATTGTTGAGATCAAGGAGAAAAGAGGGCAGCAGTCGAGGCCGCAAGTGCAGCAGCAACAGGCACCGCAGTCGCAGCAGCTACCACAACAGCAACCACAGCAAGTACAGGACCTGGGCATCCATCAGAATCCGATGCCTTACCACCCACCCGCTCCTCAACAGCAGCCGCCAGCACCAGCACAAGTAAACATGGTCCAACCACCGGCCCCCAATGCCGGGTGGTCTTTTGATGATGGCAGTGCCGCACCACAAGTCATGGCCCTCCACCATAACCACCGTAATCCTCTCACTCCCTCCTTCGTCCTTCTTGCACACCCAACATCCCCTCCATTCATCCTCCCAATTACACCCGCTTCAGCAAATTCCTTACCACCCACCGTTCCAGCATACCCTCCACCACTTAACCCCGTCACCGTCATCATACCACCATCCAACCCTTCATCCATCCTTACCCTTCCGCTAGCCTTCCCTCCACCCGCATCGACACTCATCACCACCCTACCCTCCACCAACCCTTCGCCCATCATCCGCTCACCACCCACTACCACCACCAACCTTACGCTCCACCAAACCGTCTCCCCCGCACCACCTGTTCCATTCATCCACCCCGCAGGCCCCATCATACTATCTTCAGATGCCGCGGCGAATTGTGCTCTGAGGAGCGGGAAGATGTTCCATCGGAATTACCCCACTACTTCTAATCCCTAGTCCTCCCAGCCAACGGCCGAGCAAGAAGAAACTGAACCGCTGCCAGGTACTCAATATGACTTTTTACATCATCTAGACCGGGTGCCCGCTAAAATATCTGTGCTAGAGCTGATCAAAAGGTCTACCCTTCATCAGGATGCACTAAGAGACTTTTTACAGAAGGTAATGGTCAGTGAAGATATGGCAGTCGACAGCTTACCGACCGCACTAGCAACCATCTCCAAAGGGTAGGCAATTACATTTTCAGAAACTGAGCTAGCACCTCCAGAAGCTCGGCAAATGCCGCTCTACATTACAATCACTCTGAACAAAGTCAGCATTGAAGCAGCGCTGGTTGACACAGGGGCTTCAATTAATGTTTGTCCACTTAGCACCCTCCGAGCGTGCAACATATCTGAAGAGTTACTACGGCCTACCCCCACCACTATAGCAGCATATGACAACTCGAAGCGAGCGTGTCACAGGGTGATCACCATTCAGGCAGAGCTCGGGCCCCTTACAATGGCCGTGGAATTCTATGTGCTCGATATCAACCCTATGTTCAAGGCTATCCTGGGTCGTCCGTGGATTGATACACTCGATGCCGTGCCCTCCACCGCACATTAGTGCGTCAAATTCCCCTTCCAGGGGAGGGTCGTCAAAGTTAAAAGCTTGTCCGCGGTGCAGACAGTTAAGGCCATACCAGAGCAGGTTCTTCCCACACTTTAGCCAAGCAGCCGGCCCGTTATATCAGTGCTGGACTTGAACTTCCCTTGGGCGTATGCATCTCCCAAGCCCGCTGCTACTCCAGTCAACATCAAAGTGAAGCCGCAGATTCAAGATTCCAAGGGCTGGAACATCATACTGAAACTGGGCTATCAACCGGGGAGAGGCCTCGGTGTGCAATTACAAGGAATGACCAAGCCCATACCCAAGGGAAGAAAGATGGGCAGGAGAGGTCTCGGTTACCGAGAGACTGCATTATCTATGATGGGTGATTCTGGGCCACTCACCTGGGATTATCGCCAGCATTTTGTCAGAGGGCCTCTCCAGCCCGGTACATTAGCTTCAAGACCAGTTCAGCCAGAAAGAGATGCAGTCTGTCCGATTACCAACCCGCCCCCATTGCCGGGAGGGTCAGATGATGATATGCTCGACTATGGTCAGGCCTTGCAGGGGCTCTTTCATGAGGAAGAATGTCAAAAGTGACAAGAGGTTCGGCTTGTGCAGTGGAGGCCGAAGAAGCGGCTTGTTGTTGATTTACAGAAGGACGGGAGCTCTCCAATTGTCTTTTCTTGGTCTCCCTCACGCTTTCAAGCTATTTTCCAGCAAGGGGACTTCATACCCCGCCTTCCTCCCATCATAATAGATCCATCTTTCATTGATCCACTCGAGATTCTATTTATTCCTTGTGCTTGCGGGAGGTGCCCACCCATTGATCTATCCACTCTCTTCACTCCTCCTCCTCCCAACGCCCAACTCCACGAGATGTGGTTCTCTTCTTCCGATCCTTTCTTTGACTGCATTGTCCCCGAGCTGTTCCCTATGCAGCTCCCACCTCCTCCATCTTGCTGTGTAGTCTCCGCTGATCTCCAAAAAAAAAATGTCAAATTTGAAACGGAGATTTCAGTGGAAGATTATGCTATCCTGTCGCCATCCTCCTCCCAGGGGCACGAGTCCCCTGCTCCTTCCCTTCCACTAGGCTTCCTCTCTCCTAGGTTAGGATTAGGGTTCGTCGAGTCTAGGGAAGTAGAGTCGGTTAGGTCTAGAGAAGTAGGGTATTGTTCTAGGTCGTCCAACCCTTCCTCTTCTAAGCCGCGCTCGCTTGCGCATCCATCCCGATCTGTTTCTGATAGGTTCTTGCAAGATTTAGCTCAGCGATGCCATGCTCTTTTGAAGTGCCCGGAATTCATCGCCACGGCAATTGTGATTGAAGATGAAGAGGAAATAGAAGGGGTATGGAGCGATGACGGATTAGGCATCTACGAGATCTTGGATGAAAAGGATCCAATTGATGAGGACAGCAATGTAGATGACACCGCCGACCTATACGCACAAGGATTGAAAAGATTCGACGAGCCGTCGACGTCGGTGGACGAACCTACAAAGGAAATCAACTTGGGAACTGAAGAAAACCCAAGGCCCATCATGCTTGCTGCTAATCTCCCTTCACAAGTAGAAGAGGAATTGATTAAGGTACTAAGGGAGTATAGCGATTCCTTCGCCTGGTCTTACGAGGACATGCCAGGTCTTGACCCCTCTTTAGTGGAACATCGACTCGTGCTTAAACCAGGGGCAACACCTGTGAAACAAAGGTCAAGAAGATTTCACCCCGACATGGCCTTGAGGATCAAGGAAGAGGTCGACAAGCTATACAAAGCCAGATTCATCAGAGTTATTTTATATCCTCAGTGGGTGACAAACATAGTCCCGGTTCTTAAGAAAGATGGAAAGTGCGCATATGCATTGACTTCAGGGATCTTAACAAAGCATGTCCCAAAGATGATTTCCCGCTACCCCATATAGACGTCCTAGTGGATAATACAGTCGGGTATGAAGCTCTATCATTCATGGATGAATACTCGGGCTACAATCAGATCTGTCTCGCTCCGGAAGATCAAGAGAAAACTTCCTTCACCACACCCTGGGGCACGTATTGTTATGTGGTTATGCCATTCGGTCTGAAGAACGCAGGTGCCACCTATCAAAGGGCGATGATGGCCATCTTCCACGACATGATGCATATCTATATGGAAGCTTACATGGATGACATCATAGTGAAGTCAAGAACTAAGGAAGAACACCCCTCTATCCTGGCTAAGGTGCTGCAGAGAGCCAGGGAGTACAAGCTCAAGATGAATCCGAAGAAGTGCGTATTCGGAGTCTCCTCAGGGAAGCTGCTAGGGTTCATAGTAAGCAAACGGGGGATCCAGATTGATCCTAATAAAGCACAGGCCATCATGGACATGCCTCCGCCAAAGAACATTACGGAACTTTGAGGATTGATTGGTAGATTGTAATTTATCAGAAGATTCATATCCCAACATTCTCAAAGGTGCCGTCCGTTTTATGAATTGCTTAAGGCGGGGGTCAAGTTTGAATGGAATGAAGATTGTCAGAAGGCCTACGAGGACCTCAAGGAATATCTATCCAATCCCCTGGTTCTGCAACCTCCTGTCCCTGGGAAACCCCTAATCCTATACATCTCGGTCATTGAGGACTCCTTAGGGGCGGTCTTAGCACAAGTAGATGATGAAGGGAAAGAGCGGGCTGCTTACTACCTTTCTCGGTTGTTTAATCCAGCTGAATCCAGATACACCGCTATGGAGAAGACTTGTGCCGCCTTAGTGTGGGTAGCTCAGAAGCTGAAACACTACTTCCTTGCCCACCCAGTAAGGTTGATCTCTAGAATGGACCCGATCCGCTATCTCTTAGAAAAGCCTGTCCTTTCTAGTAGGTTAGCTCGCTGGCAGAGCTTCCTCTCTCAATTCGACATCACCTTTATTGTTCAGAAGGCAGTCAAAGGATATGCCATTGCTGAGGATCTTGCCTATCTCCCCATCCCTCACACCGATTCCATTCAGGATGATTTCCCTGATGAGCATCTTTCTGTTATCTCTCATCACCCCTTCTGGTCTCTGCACTTCGACGGTGCACTCAACTCTCAAGGCCGAGGGATCGGTGCTGTTCTGCTTACCCCAGAGGGGGTAACCATTCCCTTTGCTTATCAACTTCGGTTTCCTGCTACCAACAACATCGCTGAGTATGAGGCTCTCCTGGCCGGCTTGAAGCACGCCTATGTCCTAGGCGCGCATTATTTGAACATCATAGGAGATTCTCAGCTCGTCCTACGGCAAGTTCTGTCCACTTACCGTACTCGTGACCCCAAGCTCAAACCTTATCAAGATTTGGTCACGCTTCTCACTAGGCAATTCTGTAAGCTGATCTATATCCACACTCCTCGTTCTCAGAACATTCTAGCAGATGCTCTGGCATCTCTTGCTTCCTCCCTATCCTTTCCTCTCAGTCGGAATATTGAGACTATCGTCGTCTAGAGATTGGACGCACCCTCTCTTCAGGATCCTTGGTACCTCCACCTTAGGAAATCCGTAGAGGCGAAGGCTGAGAAGGAAGATCTCAAAGAAGTTTCATTAGTAGAGCTAGAGGAGATTCTGGACGAAGAGGGATTACCTTGGTATCATGAAATCGAGTTGTTTTGCAAAGAGGGGTCGTTCCCAGAAGGGGCAAAAGCTGAGCAACGCAAGTCAATCAGAAGAGCCGCCGCAAGGTACACCATTGTTGCAGGAGAACTGTACAGGCGCGCTACTAACGGAATGCTCATGAGATGCTTAGATGATGTTGAAGCTTGGAAAGTGGCTGAAGCAGCCCATTCTAGTGAGTGTGGGGGTCATGTCAATGGCCAGGCTCTAGCGAAGAAGATCCTTAGGCAGGGCTACTAATGGCCCACTATAGAGGAAGATTGCTCCCTCTACGTCCGGAGGTGTCTTAAGTGCCAACTCCATGCTGATAAAATCCATTCTCCTGCTTCATCTCTCCATCCCATGACTGCTCCTTGGCCATTCTCTATGTGGGCTTTCGATGTTGTCGGCCCGCTCGGTGATCCTAATTCTCAGATGAAGCAGAAATCTTTTATCCTTACCGCCACTGAGTACTTCACCAAATGGGCCGAAGCCGAGGCGTACGCAGAGATCAAAGCTACAACGGTGTGCCGCTTCATCATGAAGAATATCATCTCACAGTTCGGAGTGCCAAGCAGCATCATCACTGACAACGGACCCCAGTTCGTCTCTCAAGAGCTTAAGGACCTCTGTAAGAAGTTCAATATTGCATTGCATCATTCATCTCCATATTATCCTCAAGGCAACGGTCAAGCCGAAGCCACTAATAAAACCCTTCTTAAAATCATCAAGAAAACATGTGAAGCTCATAAGTTTTCTGATTGGCCGGAAAGATTAGTAGAAGCTCTGTGGGCTTACCGCACCTCCGTCCGTACTCCTACGGGACAAACTCCCTATTCTCTTACCTACGGGATGGAGGCGGTGCTCCCATATGAGATCCTGATCCCTTCACTTAGAGTGCAGCTTGATAAGGAACTTAATCTCGATGAACGTCGAGAGGCGTTGCTGGTCCAGTTGGAACTCTTAGATGAAAAGAGGATGAATGCGGCCGATCACGTATCCGTCTATCAAAAGAGGGTTTCGCGTTATTTTCAAAAGAAGGTGATCGAACGTAAGTTTCTAAAAGGTGATATGATTTTGAAATGCAAATTCATTCGGTCTGCAGGTCCAAGGTCTAAATTACAACCTAACTGGGAAGGGCCGTTTGTCGTAAAAGAAGCTTATCTAGGAAATGCTTACCGTTTAGTAAACACGGAAGGTGAGGAGCTCTCTCACCCGTGGAATGGGTTGTATCTTAAGCGTTTCTTTCCTTAAGAGTCTAAGCCACATGCTTCCCCGGCAGCAGGATGCTCCCTCCTGTTTCACTAAGAAGGGTCCCGAGTAAGGCAATCACACACTACACGACATCCCTGGTCAGGTTTTTCGATTCTAAAAGACACCGTTTCTCCTCGGCCATGCTTTAGGGGAAAATCGAAGTCCCTGTCCGCTTCATTCTTCGGCTGAATCCAGGGGCAAGAAGTGAATAAGGAGGCGACAACCAATCCAAACACCCTAACGAGAGGAGGTCTCAAATAGGGGCAAGTCCGTTATGACCTGACGCCACAAGAAAAGAAAGGAAAAGAAAAGGAGTAATCTCTGTGATAAAATCAAAAGCATCATCTCAAAAGTCTACCGATTCTGAACGCTAAAGCTCCAGGAATGCAAGAATAGAAAAACTAAGCATGACAAGAGTGGCAGTATAGTTCCCCGCGGGACGTCATGAGCCTGGTCGAATGCATGCCTAGAGTGGACGAAGGTTCGATGATGGACACAAAGCCCCGGCGCAACAGACCAAATCTCTAATGGGGTTGTACGGTGAGGAAATCAAGTCCTAAAAACTTCCATATCTGGCCTAAGCTTACCCCCAGGTTCCTTTTTTCTTTTAGGACCAAGATTAGTACCTTGGGTATGGCCTTGTTAGAAACACTGACATGAGAAGTGGGCCTTGGCCAAGGATTGTCACCCATATTACACACCAACCTCGGGACTTCTGATTGAACAAGGAAGAGCTCGTGTTACTAGGGAGGCACTGGTTTTCAAAAATCCAAAAACATCAACTATTTTCAAAATCCAAAAACACCAAATATTTCTAAAATCCAAAAAAACTAAATATCTACGAAAATCCCACAAAAATTAGATGTTTTCCAAAACTCCATCATGTGCATAGCATGCATTGCATTATATTTTCCGCCTATTTAATAAGGCTCCACCCCTTGATCAAATATCAAGAAACGGTCATTATCTAACTTGCTTCAAGGCAAGGGGTTGAGTCTAAGAACAGATTTAACTTGTTTCACGTCTTAGCATGTGCAGACAACAGGTTCAAATGCAGGATTGCAACTACGCAGGATGTGACGCATCAGTGTTCGACCGTCACAGTCATTTAACGGTACCCCCCTTGACCGTTAATTCCCTTCAGGCATGGGCTTTTTATTCTTTCAAACATTGTCCCTCTGACGGCCTGGTCCATACCGTCGTTTCTATATAACGGCCCATCTCCCATCCGTTACTTTCTTCAGAGAATAGGATTAATAAGGCTTTCATTCTGACGGCTCCTCATTAGACCGTCGTTCTTTATGTCGGTCCACTGCCCATCCGTTACATCCTCCAGAGGCTCTGCCTCTTCACATCATTCTAGCCAATCAACCCACAAAACTTATGCTCATTCAACTAAGCCAGTCTCATCTCATTCAAGCAAACTTAATAAAACATGAGTTCATAAAAATTCCAGCTTTGATTGTTAATTACAAACAATATCTCTCATGAACAAAAGAAAATCAAGGTACATTCAGTTTTCTATCCGCAAGAGGGCAGATTTTCCTCAACTCTTTCACATAATCACGGCGTGCTTCGTCGTTCTCTTCTACTTCTGCTTGCCATGGGCGCACCTTGCTGATCTCCCACATGGTCAGCGCGTTCCGTACTACTCTTTCATCTTCCTCGGTCCCCATCTTCCTAAGTAGAAGGGGAGGGTAGTGTGATAGTGCAGGAGCTTGGGTTCTTGGAAGTCCGATCTGAAGATGGCACCGGTGAGGGTTGTAGATCGCCATGGTGGTATTCCCCACTAGCTGGAGGTCCAAGCCTAGACGCCGCGGTATTTTAAGAGGAATGCTTCGAAGGATTCTTGGTCACATGATGAACTTGTCAATTGGCAAAGTGTTGAAGAAGAGGCACCATTCATCCCGCGTTTTCTTATCCGCCGTCCTGCATTCAACCTGAGAAGAGTATCCAAATGCCCCTCCAATGAAGAAGAGAGGGTGGCTCCCGAAGATTCGGCTAGCTGAAGTTATGTCCTCCTTTGGTTGGAATTTGAGTCTCACTCCCATCCAGCACTCAAGGAGTATCATGGAGCCGAACAAAAGTCCTCCTAGGCAAGCCGAGCTCAGTCCTTCATAGAGGTATGAGAGGACCGCTTGAGAGATGCACATTCCCCGCCACAGCCCGCTAATAATGCTAAGATTTTGGATGTCTAAGAGGTGGTCAGTCGGGGTGAAAAGGAAGACTCCGCATAAGCAAACCGCCACCGCCTTGGCTATTGCTTCGTGTCTCCCCCACTTGTTTTTACAATGAGACACTATCCATTGCGCCAAGGGTATCAAGTGAATGTGGTGTGGGCTGATCATGGTCCTCACGTCCTTTGGGTTATGAATAAAATCACTCAAGATCAAGGATGGGTCAATATGCTCGATTGTGTAGCAAATCCGGTCTTCATCCCCCACCTTAGTCCCAGGGAGGGCTAGGTAGGTTTCTACCTCTTCTAATAGGATCGTTGCTTCAAAAGAAGGGAAGATGAAGGTGTGAGTTTGTGGATGCCATAATTCTATGAGGGCTGAAGTGCTTGGCCAATCTAAGGATAATTTTTGGAAATTTTTGCCTAAAACCAAGAGAGGTTGAAGGTGCCAAACTTTAAGGATTGATGTGACCTCTATAGGGAGAGCCTTTACCATGGGAGCCACCCACTTCAGATTGGAATAGCATCTTGGGCCAGGGAGGGGCTTGGGAAAAGAAAGAAGAAAGGAAGTCATGGAAGGAATTGAAGTGCAGAAAAGCTCTGAACTTTGGTTGAGTCATGGGAACTTACCACCCTTTGAACATTGGAGCTTAAGTGTTTGGGAATCGAAGTCAGTCTTGGAGCTCTCCATGTTCCCTCCTTGCAGCTTTAGGACCGGTGTAGACCTTCTCCTCTATAGCCATCACCTCAAAGCTCCTCTTCATCATGTTTGCTGCCCTTAGGGGAGGTTCTTCAGCCCTAGAGCAGGGGTTTTCAGCAAAGCTGCGATTTTTGGTTGAGTTTCCAAGTTGTTAAGGCTTAAATTTGGCTTTGAAAGGATAAGACTTGAGCTAGAAGGCTTTATCTTCAATCAGGATAAGTTCTAGTAAGGGATTAGATGGCTAAGTCTCGGGTTTAGGCTCTCACGGCTCAATCCGTCTCGGAATACAACCCAGGCTCTAACGGTCTATCGTTGGACCGTTACTCATCTCCGACGCGCCAACCCTGGGCCGTTGCATTTCCTGTGGGTTTGATTTCACCCAAACCCCGTTCTGTGAAGATTGACGGTCTTATGATGGACCGTCGTTTATTTGTAACCCGCGAACCCCAAGCCGTTGCACTGTCAGCCACTCAGCTTTTTTCTCTTCTGGGTTAGCACTACCCAACGGTCTTGGTTATGGCCGTTACTTTACTACGACGTGTCTCTTTTGGGCCGTTGCATTTTTCTGCTAGTTGCTCTACAAACCTTCGTTCTGCCGTGAGCAACGATCTAGCATTAGGCCGTTGTATAGCCCTGACGCACCTTCAGTTGGCCGTCACTTTTTCTGCAGACCCAACTACCAGGGGGGCCTCTGTCATGATTAACGACCTTCGGCCAGCGTGTCATTTGATTGCAATGGTCTGAACCTGGACCGTTACTTTCTTTGCTGCTGAATTCAGGCAATATCTTCTGCCCTTGCCTAGACCTGGCGGTCTTTCACATTGTACACCTCATTCTCTCCACACATTCTGCCCGCACATTTTTCACATACATACATTCCTGCATATATGCACTCCTCATACACGCATCTTACGCATTCACTCTCATATACTTAAAACAGTCATGCATTCATCCCTGCGTTTCACAAACACATGTCCACCTGCTAGAATCCTTGCACACATCTAGTCATTCACGCTTGCATAAAATAAAAATAAAGAAACCAAAAAAAAGAAAGAAGAGCATTTTCATTCCATTTGCCATAAGGTATGTACAAGTGATAAGAAAAACAAAAAAAAAAGAAAATATACATCATTCGGCCGGCTTTTCCGTCGGGTCACCGTCGTCCTCTCCATCCTCGGGTCTCATCGCAGGTGGCGGCGCTATGGAAGCACTCTCCTCCTGCTATCCTCTCTCTGCCCTCTCATTTCGCCGTTGACCCGAGGAGCTGGCAAGAAAGTCCCCTATCGAGCCGCTCGGGGCAGCACTCCTCCGTGCCCCACTTTGGGAGGCACTCTGCTCCGGTCCCCGGCCCATCATCCGGACTATCCGCTCCAGCGTTCGCAGCTCGATCTTCAGCGTGAAGATCTGACGTCGCGTGTCCCGTGCCTCGGCCCGGTAACGATCCAAGTCCGCCGTCCCGATCCGGAGTCTCTCCACCTCAGCTTGTGACCGACGTAGCTCCGTCTGAAGTTGCTCCACCTCTGCGTCATCCAAGCGTCGCGGGGTCTCCGCTCTCAGCCAGGCCGTCTCTGCCCGTGCTAGCTCTGTCTCTGCTCGGGCCCGCTCAGTTTCAGCCCGGCTTCTCTCTATCTCTGCTTGGAGACGCTCTGCCTCCAATCGAGCATGTCTAGCCTCGGCCACCGCTGCGGCTAGCTCTCTCGCCTGTAGATTGCATTTCATATAGTTAATCATAAGGCATTTAATTGGCATCATCATGAGCATAAGCATTTTTTAGCATCTTACCCGCTCTGCGAGGGTGGCCTCCGCCTCCTCGGCCCGGGCAACCGCCCGAGCGAACTCGGCGTCCTGCTCTGCCCTGCCTCCCGCAGGCTGAGAGGAAGACGATGGGGCATCCGGTCCAGCTCGTTGGGCTCCCTCGGCCCGCTGCATTGTCATGAATAATCTCAGTAAGCATTTCATAAGCATAATCATTTAAGTTTAAGTTTAGAGTCTCACCAGGAGCTCTAGGGCGGTCCGGTACTCGTCCCGCTGCTGGATGGTGGAGTGAAGTAATCCCTCCAGCTCGGCTATCCGTCCCTCAGGGTCTAGCTGCATTTAGAAAGCATGTAAGTCATTTGCATGTAGCATTGCATTTTTTTGCATATAAAGAGGTTTAAGGTTTGGAATTGCATACCGGTCGTCGGGTACCTCGGTACACCCGGTCGCCGTAGAGTCGAGCGAAGGCCTTCAGATATGCCTCGTCGCTCTCATCTCGCTCCTTCACTGCTCGGCCCCGCCTGTTCCAGTCATGGACATACTTCACCTTCCGGGCGCACCAATCCACATTGCCACTGATACCCCTTGCCGACTTGTCGGGGTGGTCATCGCTGTGGCGTGGAAAGGTCACCTCAGGCTGGTGTAGTCCTCGAGTCCGCAGGATCAGACAGTAGTGCAGAGGCTCGATGATGTGGATGCAGTGCAGCCAGATGTCTCATCCCCGGTATGACAGAGCCGCCTCCACCCACGGCTGCCCCTTGTAACCCTCGCCGCGGTACGGGGTCCATCTCACCTGAAAGCATTCAGTCCATTCATCAGCATTTAGAAAGCATTTAGAAGCATTTCAAAAGCATTTAGAAGCATTTAAAAGCATTCAGAAGCATATAAAAGCATGTAGAAATCATTTTGAGTTCTGGACTTACCAACATGTGTGGGTAGGAGTCCAGGTCGTCCTGGATCGTCTGGGTCAATCTGATGATCGACCCTGTGTCCCTCGCAACCGACCATCGCCTCGCGATCGGTATGCGGCCAGGATGGAGTAGTGCGCCTCTCCCGATGCCTGGGAGGTACATATAGGTCCAGATCTGCATTATTAGAAATCAAGTTAGTCAAAATTGCATAATCACATGGCATAACATTCCTGCATAAACGTTTGTTGCATATAGGAGCATTTAAATTGCATTTACCTGTAGAAAAGGTGAGAAGCCGCCCAGTATGGTCTGCCGGTC
Organism: Amorphophallus konjac; assembly: GCA_022559845.1. Lineage (NCBI taxonomy): Eukaryota > Viridiplantae > Streptophyta > Magnoliopsida > Alismatales > Araceae > Amorphophallus > Amorphophallus konjac. The sequence goes on from JAHNEJ010003545.1 coordinate 92,354, forward strand.
CGTCGTGCTGAGGGACTCGAACAGGAACGCTAGCACTGCCGCACCCCTAGCATATCTCCAAACTCTGTGCAAGTGCTCGATCATCGGCAGCAGTCTGCAGCTGATGACGTCCGCCCGAGTCGCGAAGAGGAGCTTCCCGAATAGCAGCATCAGGAAGCGTCTGAGCACTCGGTCTCCCTCAGGTCCTGCCTCCGCCGCCACGCGAGGGCGCACCTGATCTATCACTCTGCCCAAATGCTCCTCGGGTAGCTCTCCTACGGCTATCGCCGCTCCTCTCAGTCCCAGGCTCTCCTGCAGTACTGATCTCGAGAGCTGGGAGGAGGACTGGCCCGGCCTGATCAAGTCCAATCCGAGCAGCTGCTGCGCCATCTCCCTGTAATCACCGTATGTCCATCCGGTCACTGCGGCTCCATGGACTCTTAGTCCTGTAATCCTCGCTATGTCTTCTAGCGTGGGGATCATGTGGCCCCACGGGAAGATGAACGCCCTACTGATCGGGTCCCACCTCTCGTGCAGCGCGTACAGCAGGGGTGTGTCCATCCGGATCACCTTGATGCTGAGCACCTCGGCGAATCCCATGCCAACCAGTCGCTCCCTCTGGTAGTCCGGCAGTGCTTGGTACACGGCCCGGATCTGTAGCCAGGAGATCCTTGTTCGTCGCTTTCCCTGCAGTCATTTAGATCACAAGTCAGTCCATTGCATCATAAAAGTCATTGCATAAGCATTCATATACTCAAAACAAAACAAAAATTCAAAATTGAAAACCTAAAAATAAGTTTTGAATCCCTGGCAGATGTAACGGCCCTGGGGTAGGGCGTTACTTGTCTCTGACGCACTCATGGTGGCGCGTCAGACGTGTGACGGTCGCTGGCAGGACCGTCACATTGTCTACTATTGGGACTCTTTTTCTTTGCATTCCCGTGGTTGCCCACTATGGCCAAATGGCCTACAATCATTCCTAGTGGGTTCATGGACCCATTTCTACCCTTTAATCCCACATGCATTCATAATAAAAACACAAAAAAAATCAAAATTTGAAAATTTACGGCGGAGGCTTACCTCGCGGTCTTGCCCTCTCTTCCTTTTCTTCTCTGGTTCCTTGGGTTCCTCTTCACCCAAGGGGGCTTCCCCTGGGTCCTCTGCAGTCGTGGGAGCTTTCTCTTTCTCCCTTAGCTCTCTTCTCCTTGGTTCTTCTTCCGTGGTCGGCGTGATGATCTCCCGTTCAATCTGACGGTGGAGCCGCCGTATCGCCTTCCTCTTTCCTCGTTCCCTCCTCTATGGTGGTGGCTGAGGTGCCTCATCACCGGTCATGACGGTGGTGGAGAGGGTGGTCGCCGGTGGTTTCTCTCGGTTGGGGTTTTGGGGGTTGTTGAATGTGGAATGATGGTCGTGACCGTTCGGTTGTTTTTTTTTTGAACGCTCAGGAAATGCGACGGTCTATCGTCTGGCCGTTACATCCTTCTGACGCGTCTGGATGTGACCGTTATATATGATTGGATTGTTTTATTGAAGAATGTGAACCGCCTGATTTATGACGGACTAGGGATGATCCGTTACTTGATGTGACGCACTTTCATCAGACCGTTACAAACTTGCAAGTTTCTTGATGAATTAAATGGTCTATTTGATGTCAAAATGGTTCCATGTTCTGTCAAGATGTTCATTGTTGATGCCTCTCGCACGTACGAATGGTTATGCCTTGATTCATGATCATATTTAATTTTGGCTAACCTATCTTTTATGAAGGAATTTATGAACGAAATCATGCTTTACCGTCCGTCCGGAAGGTAAGTCAGGTATTTGTATCTCGTCCCTTATCCCTTAATGCATTACTATATGATACTTACGATATTATCTCGAGAACCGGCTGGTCATTCATGTGTTCTGGGATTTGATGCTCCCCTTAAACAAAAATGATGATGATCTAAGTTCACATGTTTAATCGTTGGATAGGCCGTTAGATTGGAATAAGTTTGGGGACGATGGTTCTATCTTGCACGCCGTGGTTGCAGATGGTGTCCTGACCCTAATTTCTCTGGTCTAGCAATATTATTCTCGAGTATCTTGATATTTTATCTTTCTTTCGTTTTGAAGATTTCTTTTCCTTTAGCCCAGCATGCATCATACGCATTCTTTGAGCATTGTGAAGCTTCATTTGTTCAAGTGTCTCGGTGTTGGTGAATAGCTGTGTTCTTGATCCCGAACAAGGAAAATCATTCCACTCTGAATTGGAAGGTTTTCCTTCGATCTGTTCGCTTGATCTGGTTGGCTGAAGATCCCTGTCTAGAGTTTAGTCTCTTATTCTTTCTATTGCCTCCGGCGGCTAGCCGTGTTTCCTTTCCTTAGTTATTAGCTCCTCCAGACTTGCATCCTTTGGTTGGCTATTTCCATGTGATTAGTTTTGAAGCTTTCCAGAAAATTCCTATCATTTGTTGGTTGAGAACGGGTGTCGTTTACCTTAACACCCTCTTTTTGATCCACTCCGCTTCATTTCCGCTTCATCTCCATGTTCCATTTCGCTTTCGCTTCACCTCCGCTCATTCCCCTCCAAAGAGGACATTAAGGAGGGGCATCTGTTGACACCCGTTTTATGACCAATAAGTCGGGTCATCTCCTTATTCATTCTATATGATGCTCCAAGTCGTTCACTCTTCATTGAGTCTCTTGATTAGTTGAAGCCTATTTCTTGGGTCTGAACTCCTTGATCGGATATGGTTCCTTATGGCTATTTTATTGGATGAATCTTAGCAATGCCTCTATTTCTTTTTGATCTCCATTTTGATAATAACGGTCGGTCCTAGGCGCGTTGTTTCATTCTGACGGATGGGTCCTGGACCGTTACTCTTTGAAGAGTCCTAAGGCTTAAGGCCTCGTTTTAAAGCTTATCCTTTTGATTACACATTGATAATAACGGTCTGTCGTGCAGCCGTTGTTTCATTCTAACGCCCTACGCCTTGGCCGTTGTTTCTTGAAGAGTCCAACTTGTTGGCTCTTCTTCCCGTTGATCTTATCTTTTAGGGATAAGGTTGATAGTGACGGATGTTCCTTGGTACATTATTTCCAAGTGGCGGTCTGTCGTGCAGCCGTTACTTCCTTCAGAGAGTCCTGCCAGTTCAGGCCTTTTCTCTGCTACTCCGTGGTCGAGATAAGGGTTTGGATTGACGATATCTCTTTCAAATATGATCCTCAGAACCTTCTGCTTGTTTATATGGACTCTTGGTGATATTATCTTCGAGGATTTGTTAAGAGTTATCCCTTTATCTTGCGGGATTATCCTCTACTCGACCTGAGAGTTTGAGGGTCTATAAATAGAACCCTTGACTTCATGGCCCAAGGGGAGGAGGATTGGAAATTCACGACGAAGTGCTGCCGAACTCAGGAGCCATCTTCATCCAAGAGGAACTGCTTCCCACGTTCATCCATCTCATAATCAAGGGAGTACTTTGGTTTTAGTCTTTCAAGTTCATCATTGCATGCTTAAGTTCTTCCCTGGTTTTTCCTCAATCAAAGCATTGTCCCTCCTCTTTCTCCACGTTTTTCACTATTCTCTAAGCATCCAAACATCTTCCCCATCTTTTAAAAACGCCCAGAGGGGTTAAAAAACCAAAAACTCCCCGGTAATCCCCTCTCCTTTTGATGTCCTTAAGTTCTTTGAGAATTGATGCTATATTATTGAAAGGGCTAATTTGGGTTGTTTTGTTCTTGTCTTCTACATCTTTGGCAGGTTTACAGGTTCACCAACACGAGGCCCAAGTCTTCTAGCTGGCTGGAAGAGTTGGAGTTAAAAGAATCTACACTTTGCTACTGCAGGTTATCTGACGGTCTGGTGCAGGCGCGTCATATTATTCTGGCGGTCTATCGGGTGGCCGTTACTTTAAAGTGACGCACAGGGTTCTAGCCGTTACTTCTAGCTGACCTGCAGGTTCTCTTTGGTTTTCTCTCCCGTGGGTGGGTGCTTCATCCACCTATTTCCAAGGTATTCACAGGTCTTTTGCTTGTTTTTACTTTGGTGGCGATCACATCTTTCCTTAGTCTTGGGCATCAGCTTTCTCATTCATCACATATCTCTTTTATTTTCTTGCTTGCTCCACCCCTTGTGGTGTGTTTTTATTTTCTCCTTGCTCCACACTCCGGCGTGTGTTTTCCTTTTCCTTAGTTTAGTTTGATTGAGATAGCATGCCCATGCTAGAGCTAGCTTTGATTGCCTAGGTTCATGATCACATGTTCATAGGTTAAGAGCAGATCTTTGATTACTTGCTTGTCATTTCATCATTCAAAACCCCAAAGAAAAGATAGATAGGCAAAATAAAATCAACACTTATCACACCCCCCAATTTACTCATTGCTAGTCTCTTAGCAATGCCAATAAATTAAATTTTAGGACTAACAAGAGTTTACAAAATTCATGCTCTCATATCCAGTTATCCCTTCATAGAATCAACCAAAGATTAGGAATTTGGAATCATTACTGCACACTAGCCTTATGTAGGAACTTAATAGTAAATGATTAAGAATTCAAATTAAAGCTCAATAGCACTTGTGCATGTGTAACTACCAAATCCACAACTTAGACAATTGCATCCCCCATTCGCTATTCGAAGCAAATGTCTTTCAACCCTGCACCTCTTAGATCATAGCATTAAGTAAATTAACTTTTTATCTGCCTTATTGTTTTGTCCCTTTGGGATCTTTTATCCTACACATGATACTGCACTACCCTTCACTGCTCAACGTGAACCTCGACTCTTGCCTTAGGAGAAGCAGGCCCAGTTTCGCAGATCTAGATTCCCTTTTCCGTTTTACGCGAACCTCAACACGTCTTAGGTGAAGTAGGCCCGGTTACTAAGATTTGGGGCATTTTTCATGGTGTTTTTTTCTTTTTCTATCTTTTTTTTCATAATGCCATTGCACTTATTTGATGGATTATTTGGCAGAAAGCTTTGTAAAAAGATCTCTTTTTTAAAGAAGTGCAGAATATCAGACATCATACCTAAAATGACAGAGGACTTGTCTTGCTTGTTTCATTAGTGTGCAACGTGAAAATTTTTTTTTCCAAAGTGCACATGAACTTTAAAGAGATTCTTATATCAGTTTTCCATGCCTAGATTGACTAAATTCCCCATCATCCTTCTCCCTAGTGTTTTCTATTCCAGAATTACTTTTAATTTAAGCATGAATCATGAGACTCAAAATGGAGTTTGCATCTTTTCATTTGCATGCAACAATAAATGATATCAAGTAAGAACTCAGATCAGGTTGTACTCACATGAAATGAAACATTTTTTTCTTTTCTCCCCCCCAACTTGAATGACATTGTCCTCAATGACATATGCAATATGTATGAATAGAATAATGTAGACATGAAATTTATGAAGGAACGGGACAACCTGACGGAAGTGAACTTCGACGGACATCCTTGCTGACCAAAGGCGGTACTTGGCAGTTAAAGGCGAGACATAGGTGCAAGTAATCTTCTCTCTCCCCATAACGTTTCCTTTATTAATACCTACAAAAATTAAAAATAATTAAAAAATTACAATACAAACTTGGGTTGCCTCCCAAGAAGCCATTTATTCGCACAGGAAAATTACGAAAACTGTGGGTTGCCTCCCAAGAAGCGCTAAGTTTAACGTCTTCAGCCAGACGCATGTGACTTATTTACCACAATGTTGATTTGATTATGAGCCACCAAATGATTTTGTTTTTCTTTGAATTCCAGTCTCCATGCCATAGGAGGAAAGTATGTTGCAGATGAATCCATGGGCTAAAAAGATTCCAGGGTGGGTTTAAGAGTTCAAATGGGCCACCTTGGTTAGAGAATGGAAGAGGATCATTATTAATGATCATATCATGAATGACAAAATATTCCTCTTTAAGGTCTTGATAAGGTGGGAACAAATCTATGCATACCTTATTATCTTTCAAAGATTCTTTTATTTTGGATTTTTCCATCATTAGGTTGAGATGAGAAAAAACATGAATAGGAGGGGTATCAAAAGGTTCCACCACAAGTTCAATGTCTAGGAGACAAGGATAAATGAGATTAACATGCTTCTCAACACAGTGTTGGTCATGAATATCATGTGGATCTGACCAATCGACTTGAAGAATGACAGAAGTATCCACAGAATTGTCGAGGTCAGAAATGATCACAAGATCTACATCTTTTCCTAGATCAAGAGCCGTCTGATCAAAATGATTTTCATGCAAAATGTCTAACTCTTCATTAACCCAAGATGAATGGTTCAAATATTCACTCAATTCTTTTTCCACCCTCACTTCTTCTTCATCCTCATCTTCAAAGAAAGAATTATCAAATTTAGGAAGAGTAAATTGATTGGAAATTAGAAATTCATTTTTCTCTTCCTCTCCCCCCAACTTAAAATTGTTTGACTCCTCATAATTTTCTTCATGATTTTGCTCGGCCTCCTTAAATTGATTTTCACTAGCTTCCTCTAATTTTTCATGATATAATAGTTCCATATTTTCCTCATTGTCACAAATGATTTGATTGTTGTTAAGTTGAGGATTCATGGGTTGATCATTTAGACTAACATTATAGTCAGCATCAAAGTTTGAAGTAGAGAAGCTAGCTATTTGATCCATTTCCAACCCCTTAGCAAGTTGGTCTAGTTGGGCCTGAATGATTTGACTTTGAGCTCCAATGGACTGTTGTTGGGCCAAGATGAGTTGAGTCATTTTATTGAACCTATCCTCCTTATTGGAATCCAACTGTGGAAGAACTGGATAAGATGGATCATAGTCAGACTGAGGTGGATAACAATCTGAGTGGTAATCAGTCTGACAATGGGGAGGAGGGGCGTAGATGGGTTGTCTTTCATATTGGACATGACCGTAAGGATCATTTGAGTATGAAGCCCAATTTGGAAAATTTTGATCTGGAGGATAATGAATCGGGTCTTGATGAGATTCCCAAGAGAATGATTGCGGGTTTTCACACCCAAAATTAGATGAATATGTGTGATAAGAAGGGGTGGAAAAATATGGAGGTATTTGAGTTTGCTCTTGGGTAAAAGAAGAAAGTTGACCTGTAGAGAAGTGTGAATTTTCAAAATGGGTTGGGCCGCGTTGAGTGAGAGGTAAATGTTGAGTTGGGCCATTAGCAACATAATGGGATGGTTTGGCCCACATGTCCTGATGATCAAGATAATAAGGTGGAATGAAGGTGTTTAAATTCATAGCCCAATAGTGGATCAAGAAACATGGGCTACAAAGTCCACCTCATTGAATTTATGAGCCCACTCAACGATTGGAATTTTCTCACCCATATTTTTTAAGTTTTTTTTAATATATATGTTTTTAGTTTTTTTTTATTCTCAATGCAATCAATAACTATATGAATATGTATGCAAGATGATGGTTTTTTTTTTTACATAAACTAGGACAAAGAGAGAGAAGAGGAGATTTTGTTTTTTTTTTTTGCAAACACAAACAAGTTGTCATACAAGTTACCTAATGACCAAGATGTGACCTAAACCTATAATTTGGGTTTCACAAAATAGCTAAAGTGAAACTTAAGTTCACCCTCAATATTTCCACCGGCCAGGTAAGGGGTGGGGTAGTGGGAGGTTCCCTCTACTTTCGAAGGGACCTAATTATGTCAAACCACTAGCCCGCTTAAGGCGTTTGCCATCCGACCGTCTTGCCTTAGGCACCGATTTTCATAAGAGGGTAAGCCCAAATAACACAAGAACCACAGTGTGAACCTAGGGTCAATGTCTACTGGATTTTATTTAAGGTCTAAGTGATGCAAAGATGCATGGGAATTATGGTTTGTGGGCTAAGGAAGGGTGATGAAATCCCCACCTTATCTTACTTATGGGTGTTGCCCTTAGAATATTTTAGAAATGATATGCAACAAACCAATTTCAAACAAGGGGTTCTATGCAAGCATGAAAATGCATGGGCATGCTTTTGAAGAAATTAGAGTGCTCGCCTTGCCACCCGCAATCTTCAATAATACAATTAAAAATGATTAAACAATAAGGAAAAATAAATTCTATCCTAAATGATGCATGACATAAAACATGGAAGTGTGGGTTCTACTCTTGCAATGAAGATTTTTATTGAAGTTCAAGTGATGATTTTTTTATTTTTATTTAGTAAACCTATCAAACCACAAGATATGAAATATAGAGAAATGAAATTAAAATGAAGGAGAAAAAGTTTGGATACTTACTTGAAAAGCGTTCCATCATTTTTTTTTTGAAATGAATGACTAAATCACAAAGATGAAAGAAAGAAAGGTAAACTTACCTCTGATTTTTTTCTTTTCATCCTGTAAAAAAAAAGAGAGCTTTATTAGTATACTATATACACAAGGAAAACAAAGTTCTTAAATAAAAAATCATCATTCCTCCCCGGCAACGGCGCCAAAAATTGATAACGCGAAAGTTCGTCGTTTAAAACACGCGCGCTAACAATCTTAAAACCGAACTCGCACAAAATGATCAAAAGAGAACGTAGTACTATGGCAAGCACGGGTCGAATCCACAGGGAAGAAGAGATTTTTAGAGTTAAAAATCATAGAGTCCTTTGAAAAACACTTGTGATTTAGATTTGCTTAAAGAAAATAGTGAAATGATGAACAAACCGAACACTTAATTAAAAACACCATGACTATGCGCTTATGCTATAGAAAATAATTGCATGAAGTGGAAAGAAGAGATATAAGAAAGAGATAGAGAGGGAAGAAGAGCAAGAACTAGATCAAGAGAACAACTCCTTTCATTAACTTAAAAGAAAGAGTACATGAAATGTGAAACAAGTTTATACTAATGACACAATGAGATTACAATGAAGTGAAATATCACAAAAGTAATAACACAAGAAAAACCTGGAGTTTGGAGTTTGGAGATAGTAGCAGCAATGGTGATGATAGCGCCGTCCTCTCTTGGCCTTGGATCACGAACAACCTTGTGGAAGACATCGTCTACGCCGGGAGGAAGTCATCTTCGTCGTTGAAGCAGTCTTTATAGGGTGATTAACTTTGACCCCAAGAGGAATTAGGGGATGCCCAAGAAGAAGAAGTTGAAGAGGGGGAAGAGAGGAAAAACTTTAATGAAGAACTCAGAGAAAAAAAAAGAGAAGAAGAGCTTCAAAATGGAGACATAACCGAAGCTAGCACCTCGTATGAACAGTAAAAACACAGGACAACACCTTGAAAAAGAGATTATAACTGAAAAACAGTAGAGAATTAGAAGATAGTGTAGAATAAGAAGTTGTAGAAAACATAAAAACCAAGAACTTTTATGAAGTTAGCAAGAGAAGAAAATGAGTAGAAGATGGAGAAATATGGGGAAGAACAGAGAGAAACACTGGTTCGCAGATGAACAGGACAGCACAGTGAAAAATACGAAATAGCTTGCAAACAAGAAGGAATTAGAAGATGAGCAAGAAGACGGAGTTGTAGAGAACTTAAAAACAAAGAACTTTCATGAAGACCACAAGATGAGAAGAGGGCGAACTCGGCGGCCTAAGAAGATGTGAGAGGGAGAGGGAGAGAACAATTGCCAAAAGAAGAACTCCCCTTCTCCTCCTTACCATGGGCTATTTATAGGGAAAGTTGGGTAGATAGAGGGTGGAGATTATATCAAAAGGAGATGGATGGCTGAGATTCAAGTGGAATATGATGCATGGGGAAGAGTAAAAGTAGGTGGGCACCCCCTTTCTTAGACTTTAGGCACCCCATTTCCCAAGGCTCATCATGTCTCTCCTTTATTTCAAACTTTGAATGTCATTTTCCTCCTTTTCAAACTTGGAACTTTGAATTCCTTCTTTTCAAACTTTGAATTCAAAATTTTGAACTTTCTTTTCCCTCCAACCAAAATATGTGCTTTTTGACTTGGTCAAAGTAGTGGTGGCAATTTTGTCCCCGGCTTCGTTTGTAATTGCCTTCGGTGTCCTACACACACATAATTACACTTTAGTCCATAAAAATTACCACAATGTGCACATAAATCTCAAATGCTCATGATTATGCAATGGAGAATTAATGCTCATGGCCCTCAACTTTAATTTATTATTAAATAAGACAATCAAATTAATCAATTTACGTGAAAGCTCCAATTTAAATGCGGAGTTGAGGTTAACTATGAAATATGCATAATTGCCAAATTATATGCACATAAAATGGTGTACATGCAATGAATTGTCATAAGAAATGGACACTTATCAGCAGCAAGTCTCTACAAAGACCAAGAAGAATGGCACACCTCGCCCGAAAGTGGGGGTATAGATCCGTGGCGTCACACCACGACCCACTCTACCAGAGGTAGCACCTGTATGGACGAATCCACCTGCAGTCATCAAAATACCTACACACAACCAGAGAAGACAGACTCCATTGTCGATGGTCAAGGAGGTTAGTCCGGAGGCCCGACGGCTACAAGACTATATAAATGGGCTAGATGAATATGTACAGCCTGAACTGGAACCTTTACTGGTACGGGATTATGTCCCGTGATAGGAATTAGAACAGCTTTCAATAAAACAGGAGCAAGAAGCTGACAAAGCATCAGACAAGGATGTCAGCCTGTTCTAGGGGCAAGTGCCGGCCGAAGAAAAGAAAAAGAAACGAAGAAAGAAAAGAAAAGCTTGCAAGGCCACAAAGGACATAGTCCTTTCTTGCAATACCCTATCTGCCCTTTTCAATCAACCCGATGAGGAGGATGAGGAGGAAATATGCTTTACACCCGCCACTGGGGAAAGCCAAGCTGAAGTAGTGACTGCTACACACGCAACCCGGTCGGGTCGAAGATGGGGGCGTCAACCACCCGCCAACCACAATATCATCTTCAGGGGGGAGCAACCCTATAAAATACCCCCTCCAGAGGTCAGGGGAGCCCAAATCCCTCCTCCTTCAGGATTATACAGTCAGAGTGGGGGCAGTACTACTGCTCCTTCCTTTCTGGAATTTCTAAGAATGTCAAAGGGAAAACAACCTTGTCAAGATGCTGACCCTACAATCGCGGATACTCACCCGCAGCTCCAACAGCCTTCTGGAGTTCCAGATGAAGATGAAGCTCGCCCAACGGTAGCTGATGAGGGACATCCGGAAGATAACACCAAGCAGAAGGGTTCGGCCTCAGAACCTGATGAAGCAGGTCCATCAGGGGCCGCAGTTCAAGATCCTCCCAAGCCCAGGTGGGCAGAGGAAATGAAGCTGTCTAATGTCCGAGCAGGAAGCCGGGTAGTCAAGTTGCTGAAAAAGCTCCCGACGAGATTCACTATTTGGGAAATCCTCTTCCTAAGTGAAGAGACCCGACAGGTGATTATCACTGCTCTGCAGACGCCTGCCCAATATGAAGCATGTTTGGCTGAAGCACTACTAGAGGCCAATGTGACTTTCACTCAGGAGGACATGCTACTCCCCACTACCAGCCACAACAGGCCGCTGTACATTAAAGGATAGCTGAATGGTCAGGAGCTGAGTAGAATCCTGATAGATCCCGGAGCGGTTGTCAACATCCTACCCTATAGAATATATCAGAGGTACCACATCAACATGTGTCTCTATAAAGTTGGAGATATGCGTATCGCCGACTTCAACCAAAAATGTGAAGTGTCGCTGGGAGTAGCGGAATTCACACTCACTCTGGCGAATCTTACTACGAGGGTGCGGTTCCATGTCATTGACTCCCACACCTCGCACAAGGCATTGCTTGTACGCCCCTGGCTACATGAGAACATGGTGGTACCCTCCACGCTACACCAGTGCCTCAAATACACCCAGGAAGGGAAGGAGGGGATGATATTTGTCGACCTCCACCCGTTTGAAGTATTCGAGTGTCACATGCTAGACGCTCCTCTATATGCAGAATGGTCTCAGAACACCTCTGAAGCCAAGACCCTTGTTAAGGCAACAAGAAATAGTTCCGGCGACCACTGGTTCCCACGACCACCGCCCGGGTACATCAATCCCAAGACGGTCTCACATATTGCCGTCATAGGGGATGTGGGCAGAACATCACCCCCTGCCACCTATCCTCAAGTCAATGAAACCAAGGTCGACTACCAGCATGACAACATCAGGGTCCCAGAAGGCCTCACCAAGCCAATTCTTGGCCTCGACAATGGCACTATCGAGCCTTTCAAAGCCTGGGAGGTGATGTAGTCTGATGGCCCCAGCAGTTTGTTATACACAACTGAGGAGCATCCCACACGGGAAGACACGGATTGCCATCTTCTTGAAGATATAGAAGACCCGTCAGTCCCCATTCGGGGGTTGACGTTTACAGCAAGCCGACTGGCCAAGATGTTCTAGAAACATCACATCCCTACCGGCCAGCCTCGCCGGGACAAAGAAGCATTCCAGAAGTTGTGGTATCTCGCAAGCATGGACAAAGAACTGAGGCGTGTCTCTCAACATCCAGGGTTAGGCTTCACCCTTGAAGAATATTACTATAGCGGGCGATATGAGGTGGATGCCATTTCCACTTTCTACCCTGCTGAAGATGGCTCACTGGGGGCAACCTTCGATGAGTACCCAGCGAAGGTCGAACATACTGAGCCTGCTCAACCAAGAGACTCAAAACCAGAGGCCGTAACACCTTGCCGGTGTTGGGAGCAAGTATACCCTGAAGAAGTTGCTCTTCAGGCCAAATTTGACACAGCTAGCAGTAGCAAAGTTGAAGATACTAAAGAAGTAGAGTTGCCTCCCTCTAGTGACCCTCCTTGGATAATGATGACGGTGCCATCCGTGCTGACTAGGGAAGCTTTTGCCGAAACTGATCAGGAGATACATGCTGCTAGAAAAGAAAAGGGCACCTCCACTAAAGATATGTCAATCCAGGGAGGCGGGGCACTCTTGCCTTCTGCTGTGAAGCCGCGATGCTGCTCTAGCATGGCGACAAACAACCACCAGTCCTCCATGGCTGCAAACATATCAGCAAGGACCGAGGTTGTTAGCTCATCTCTCAAAACCTCGTCGGCTATCCATCTGCCGACAGAACAGCTCATGCGGTTGCCACTAGCTGAATCAGGAATCCCCGGCGAAGTCCGGATGACCCAGAATGAAGAGGCCGAGGTACTCGAGCTCGAAGATAATATTCCAGACTTCGTCGATCTTCAGCCTGTGGCCCCGGAAATAGAAGATGGAGGCCAAGCCACAGTCGACGAACTGATAGAAATTAACCTAGGAGATGAGGCCGACCCTAGGTCAACCTTCCTCAGTGCCTAGTTGTCTGCTGAAGAACAGAAGCTATATGTCCAGCTGCTACAAGAATATCAGGATTGTTTCACCTGGACCTACAAAGAAAGGCCAGGACTCAGCCCCGCAGTCTCACAGCATGAGCTAGCTATAAGCCCTAAGGTCGAGCCAGTTAAGTAGCCGCCACGGCGCATGAGGCCAGAGCTCATCACTCAGATATGCAAAGAAGTAGAGAAACTCATTGATGTGGGTTTTGTCAAAGAAAACCAATACACCATGTGGCTAGCTAATATTGTGCCCGTGAAAAATAAGAATGGGTAGATCCGGATATGTGTTGATTTCCGAGATCTGAATAAAGCATGTCCCAAGGATTACTTTCCGGTGCCAATCACGAAAGTCATGATTGATGCCACAACCGGCCACGAAGCCCTGTCATTTATGGACGGACCCTCTGGCTACAACCAGATATGGATCGCGGAACATGACCGGGTCCACACTGCCTTCCGAACTCCCAAAGGTATCCATCACTACAAAAAGATGCCGTTCGGACTGAAGAACATTGGCGCAACTTACCAGGGGGCGATGACCAAAATATTTGATGAGCTTCTCTACCACTAGGTTGAGTGCTACATAGATGACCTAGTGATCAAGACTAGAAGAAAAGAAGACCATCTGCAAGACCTCCGAGTTGTGTTCCAGAGGCTCAGGCAGTATGAGTTGAAAATGAACCCTATGAAATGTGCGTTCGGAGTATCGAGCAGAAAATTCTTGGATTTCATTGTCAGATATCAGGGGATTGAGATAGACCCCACAAAGATCAAGGCAATCCAGGATTTACCCCCACCAAGGAACCTCTCTGAGCTAAGATCTCTACAAGGCCGTCTGGCATACATCCGGCGGTTTATATCCAACTTGTCAGGGCGGTGTCACCCCTTTCATAAGTTGATGATGAAATATGTTCCCTTTTATTGGGATGAAGAATGCCAGGCAGCCCTTGACAAGCTGAAGGATTATCTGAAGACTGCTCCAGTGCTGGGTGCGCCGGTGAAAGGAAGGTCGCTAGTCCTCTACATAGCAGCCACGTACAACTCCCTGGGGGCAATGCTAGCCCAGAACAATGAAGAAGGGAAGGAACAAGCCCTCTACTACCTCAGTCGAAGATTGGTCAGAACTGAGGAGAGGTACACCTATATCGAGAAGATCTGCCTGGCACTGGTCTTCACGGTCAAGAAGCTTCGACACTATATGCTGTTACATGAAGTTAAGCTGATTTCCAAGGAGGATCAGCTTAAATATATCATGTCTCAATCGGCACTCAAAGGCCGCCTAGGCAAATGGGAGGTGATCCTCATGGAGTATGATATCTCTTACGTGCCGCAAAAGGCCGTTACAGGCCAAGCCATCGCAGATTTCTTCGCCGAGCACCCCGTGCCAGAAAATTGCACGCTAAAGCCAGAGCTTCCTGAAGATGAGACCCTGGAAGTCAGCCACGTACAACCCTCATTGTGGCAATTGTACTTTGATGGCGCATCCAGAATCGACACCCCAGCAACTGGATCGGCCAAAGTTCGGGCAGGGGCAGGCATAGTCCTGAAATCTCCAGAAGGAGAAGTCATATATACATCCTGTTCAATAAAAAAACCTTGCACAAATAATGAAGCAGAATATGAAGCCCTAAGCACTAGGTTACAAATTGCCTTGTCTATGGAGATTCAGATGCTTGAAGCATTCTGGGACTCCATGCTAATGGTAAAACAGCTAGAAGGAGAGTTCGAGGTGCGGAAGCAAGAACTCCTCCCCTATCATCAGTTGGCGATCCGCTTGATGGCAAGATTCTATCTCATCAAAGTCAAGCACATCAACCGAGGACAAAATGCCCAGGTAGACGCCCTCGCTTAATTGGCCAGCTCTTTGGCGGTCCCGCTAGATACAAGCCTGAATATAGTAGTAATTAACCGACGAAAGGTCCCCAGCGTGACCGAAGTCCTGGTTGGTGAACAAGAAAATGAAGCGACAGTTGTGGAAGAAATCCAATAGCCCGATTGGCAGGAACACCTCCTGTGTTGGTTTCGCCACCAATAGCTCTCGAAGGAAAAAGAACAAAGAATGAAGCTCCTGAGGGTCAAGGACTCTTATGAAACGAGGAATGGAATTTTGTTCCGAATAATGGTAGATGCCACAAGAAAATCTTACTCCGTTGCTTGTCCCCAGCAGAAGCCTGGCAAGTAATGCAAGAAGTCCATGTCGGGTCAGTCGGAGCACATCAGGCCAGTCCGAAAATGAAGATCGAAATAAAGAAGCTAGGCTATTACTGACCCTCTATCTTCAATGATTGTTGCAAGTTCGCCAAGGCTTGCCAAAGATGCCAGGAGCACGCCAACATTTCAAGAAGACCACCGGTGCCGCTACACCCCACCCTACCAAGCTGGTCGTTTGCTCAATGGGACACGGACGTGCTAGGACCTTTGCCAACATCGTCATCAGGATGCAGATACATCTTAGCCGTCACAGATTACTTCTCCAGATGGGCAGAAGCAATAGCGCTAAGATAAGTGGCGGTAGAATTATTCGCCAGGTTCTTCCAACAGAATATAATATTCCGATTTGGGGTCCCCAGCCGAATTATCTCTGATAATGGCAGCCACTTCAGGAACTAGAAGGTTTATCGTATGGCTGATAAATATAAGATTGACTGGAGGACAACATCCCCCTACAACCCTCAAGCCAATGGGCTCACAGAAGCCTTCAACAAAATGCTGTGCACTTTGCTGGTGAAGATCGTCAAGTCCAATAAGAAGGATTGGGAAGAAAGGATGTACGAGGTGCTTTGGGCTTATCGTACAATTTATAAAACTCCAACTGGCTGCTCCCCGTTCTCCCTTGTATATGGGTTAGAGGCAGTAGTGCCAATTGTATTGGAAGTCCCGTCGCTTCAAGTCGCCATCCAGCATGGGTTTGCTAGTAGCGAACAAACCAATATAGAAAGAAGATTGGAAGAGCTCTCCGAGATCGAAGGAAAGCGTCTCCGAGCGCAACAAAATATCCAACTCTACCAAGCTCACATGGCCCGCGCCTTCAATAAGCTGGTCAAAGGATGAGAATTCAAGAAAGGTGACCTAGTAATGGTCAAAAGAAGAGAAGTGATGGCCTCTAACCCCAAGGGGAAGTTGGTTGAAAATTGGGTCGGGCCGTATATTATCCACCGAGTATATGAAGGGGTTGCCTACGTTCTTGTAGATCACAAGGGAGTAGTTCAGTTCTCCCCTCTTAATAGGAAACATATGAAGTTGTACCATGCAGCCCCACCGGCATCCCCAGAATGCCCGAAACCCACCTTGGTCTAGTGGCACTCCGCCCTGACCGAGCTCTCAAAAAGATATAATATAACTATTACGGACCTTATGTCCAAATCGGCGAATGCTCTTCCTTTACGTTGGCATTTTCCCCCTGCCAACGAATAAGCCCCTTTTCGGCGCAAGGTTGCGTGCCCTAGCCGACATGTGCACGTCATCGCCATTACGGACCTTACGTCCGAATCAGCGTAAAAACTCATCCCTTGCATTGGTATTTGTTCTTACCAACGAATAAACCCCTTTTCCAGCATAAGGCTACGTGCCCTAGCCAACTGTCATATGCTACTATGTAGGGTCAAACATCACACGATTGACCCACCCTCGTTTTCTCACTCCATGATAAAAAAGGAGAGAAAAAAATAATAAAAAAAATGAGGCTCAAAATAGAGGTGCCTCGCCGGCCTTGTCCCCACACTAGGGCAAGGGCAAAAATGGCTATAACCCGGCTGCGGTGAAATCCCGAAAGGGCACTGCAGGTAAAATTGGGTACCCCGCCACGTGAAAACCCGAAAGGGTGCGTGGGATAAAGCAAGAGGGGGCTGGCTTTGGTGAAAACCAGAAACGGCGCTTAAGCTAGTAAGGTTGTAATTTAAAGTTCCTCTTTACCCTTGTTGTACCCGGACTACTTCCCCAACAAAATACCCAAAAATAGGGGTTCGAGAATTTCCTCGAACACCTTCAAGGCGTGGGCTACCCGGCCCCTCCGACAATCCAGTGGGCCCGACCAACGGCCCCAACCCGCTAGCCGAGGTGCACTACGGCACTAGCAATCAATCGGGACCGATCCCGACTCATAAGTCACGGACTTCCTCCGCACTCTACACAACCACCCGGGCCACCCCGGGGACACTTCGACTACAAGCCGTGCCACGTGGCACTCAGTGAAAAGGCCGGGGGCCAACCCCAGAACGCCTTCCCTCAACCCTCCAAGGTCAAAGGGAGACCCGAGCAAGTCAACCACATGATATGGAGGCCCGCAGCATGTACGTACGGCTCACACACGTGTGTTTGGCATTTTTCCGAACACCTTGTGTAGTGCCCCAAAATTTATATAATAATTTCTGGATTATTTATAGAATTTTTTCGAATTTATTAGGAATTTATAAAGTGTAAATAGATTAATAAATGGATTATTGAAATAATAAGTCATTATAAGGCCCAATTGTGTTAAATAATTAACCTAGCCTATTTAAATAAAATCCAAAAGGTTTAAGGACCAAGCCCATTAAGTTTGGCCCATATTCTAGAAGGTTCTTTAGCCTATTTACGTATTTTAAGGATAAATACTATTTTTATAGATAATAATATGGATAATTAACAAAAGAGTTAAATTTATGTTGAATTCTGTGCACGTTGGATGTAACGGTCTATCATGAGACTGCCACAGCCACGTAACGCACCAGTCTTGATGCCTTACACCCTGATAGGTCCGTGAATGGAAGAACGAGCATTAAGATTGGAACTTTGGGATCCTATCTGCAAGAGATCAACTTGGGAGAGCTTATAACATTGCTAAGGACTCTTAGGGGTTAGGTTCTGGAAAATTAAGGACTCTAGAATCGATCTAATCTTCAAACCCTAGCCAAAACCCTATAAATAGGACCTAGTTCTGAATTGAGCGACCCTTACTTTTGGCTCGTGAAGAATCAAGGTAAGGAGTCATAATTTCAGATAAGTTCTTTAGAAGATTTTGTTTAGTATACTTTAGACTAATAGTTCTCCAAATTTCATGTTAGGAGATCAAGCAACCAAGGCGATTTAAGCTTCCAAAGTTGTTGGTTCGACCAAAATAACTTAGGAAACTGAACGCAAGACCCCTGAAGATCAAGAGATTAGGACGTCTAAACGAGGTAATTAGAGCTCAATCCTTTAGAACGTTTTGATCACCATAGTTTCATCTTTTTACCCTCAAAATTTCACATCTTTAGGTCAAGAGGTCGTGGAGTTAGAGCAGCGGGAAATTGCTAAAAATTCACTGGAAAAGGAGAACTAGGGCACGGTTTTCAGACTCAAATTAGAAGCTTTAAGCCTAGTTAAGAGGTAGGTCATCTCATGATTGGCAAAAAATATCTTGTTAGGGATAAAAGCCCTCTAGTTTTGATTGATTTCATATATCATAGATCATAAATTTCATGTTTTAGTAGGTCATGCACATATGTATACTCTTAACCCTAACTAAGTTAAAAAGGAACTCTCTTGTCAAATTCACCGAAAACCCATGCATACTAGTAGGTTAGCCGTCATTCTATCATATGAAAGTTTATATATGATTTTCAGACATGATGTAAGTTGAAACCTTAGATTTTTACCAGCAGACGATCTGACGCATCAAGGTAAGACCGCTACAGTTACCTAACGGCCTTATGACAAGCCGTCACACCCTCAATTGCATTTTAATTGCTCTGTTGTCTCTGATGCACCATAACAGGAGCGTTACACTACTGTAACGGTCCCACGATAAACCGTCACAATCACTTTGACGCCCCCATTCTCGACCATCAGAGTAACTGTAGACAGAATTGAAGAACAGTCACATTAACTTATAAATATGCTTAGTTATCTAAGTTTTGACCTGTTGATATGACCTTAAATTTATTAATTGGTTCATGATAAGTATCGCATGTTAAAAGCATCTTGAAATATTTTAAGGATATGTTAATTTCATGCCAAAGCACTATAGTTTGTATTAACTCCATGTATTGACGAAGTTTTATCATGATTTCAAATTGTTACACATTCTCTCTATCAATAGAGTCATTTTATTTAAGTACATGACACATATTTCGGTATGTTATCCATTAGTTCACACTTTGCACTATAAGAACATTATTCTTGGACATGAGGACCTCTCTACTGGATATTCCTTCCAATGGACTAGGAAATCTTGTTTCAAGGCCTCCGTAATTCTCTGCGAGCCTGGGATTCCCACTAGGACGTCGAGTTGGTTGTACCATTAAAGCCCATTTAGTAGATTACACTATCAATGTTTCTGGTTCTAGCAATGTAATAGATCTATACTGTACCGTCAGGAGCATCTAACGGCCCAATATAAGACCGTCACATTTCACTAAGTCTATTTTACTATTTCTGGATTCAGACTAATGTAATGGCTGAATACTGTAGCGTCACATCATGTAACGGCCCAGTCCCTGACCGTCACATTGTTTGAGTGCTTAACCTACGGTTTGACCCAAGGGTTGATGTTCCAAAGTTTTTAGATGGATTATTGATGATCTAGAACTTGCCATATTATCCAAAGAGGCTTAATATAATGAAACAAAAGTTAAAGAAATGTACCGTTATGCTACCAATTTATTTCCATAAGCATAACCTTGTTTAAGTCATTCTTGACTCTCACATTATTAAATTGAAGCGTTCATTCATTGAATAGTGTTATCATGAACTTATTGAAATGTACATTCTTGGCCATACTTTATTGTTACATACGTGGAAGTAGCTTGATTTATACTTGAAGCTGCGATCGAGCACTGATTGTGTTCAATGGCTGTATGCTAGTCCCCTCGGCTGATTGCCGAAAACATACTATTATAAACCATGGGGTATGATGCTACTGGCGTCGCATTGCACTGGGAGCACTTTCTCTATAAATAAGTGAAGATCCACGGCACAACATGACTTTCTTGTACATGACTTGATATTCCACAGAAATTCACGAAGTACTTACTCATAAGCAAAAGATACTGGAGTGATGATTATGTGGCTTGCTAGTACATTCTCGTTACATTCTTGTTCTTGAAAGGCCATAACATGTTCTTGTTACACTCTTGCTAGTTCATACTTGCTCTCATTCTATCTTAAACGATCATCTTTGTTACTTTGGGTATTCGCATGATTGATCGCATTCGCATGATTTTACCTTATTTCTTTAGAGTTAAAACATTAATTACTTTAATGATGCCTTCATGTTGATGTGAAGATACCTACTGGGCAAGTGTGCTCATTACCTATTTCTATTCTTTTCAGGAAATGAAAGTGATTCGAATTTGGATCCGGGTTATACAAGTAGCGGGTCCGAGAGTGAATGAAAGTGTTGTCAAGATGAGAGTGAATACTTAGGAAAGTCTATATTGTTTAGATTGAGTCTATGTAATTGTATTATTTCTTGAGTCTAATAGATTGGAAGAAGTTGAAAGTTATTGTATTTGAATATTTAATTATTATGAAATAAGTTGGAGTTTGATGAAAATATTGTGCAATTACATTTATGTGTGTGATTGTCTTGTGCTCTGATCATTCTTGCTTGCAAGAGGCTTACTATGTCGGCTGTTCACGTTTCTCGAGCGAGTCTTCTACTGTCATAAAGGCTTGGGGCGTGACAGTTAAGTTGGTATCAGAGCCTAAGTCTCAAGACTTAGGAAGAAGAGTCATGTCATAGGATAAGTCCAAGGTTTAAGGACCCCTACCTATGAACTAAGGAAGAAATTTGCACACCCATGTGAGAATTGGGTAGAACCCGGGATAAGATAGTTAATTAGTTTTAAGATTGATTTTCCTTCCAGTTTCACGAGAAATAACAAGTTGTTATTTTTCTCTCAGGTACCCTATTATTACCATGGCTCATCACGTAGATTGGAATGGTATGCAACAAACTGTTGCTGGCCTTACATAGGCATTACAAACCATGGCGCAAGCTGGCGTAGGAGGAAGGGCTGGTGATTTGCATCGCTACTTTCAGAGCTTAAACCCTCCGCGTTTCTTCGGTTCTTCTAATCTTGACGAGGCAAAGAACTGGATAAACGAAATGAATCGTATCTTTGATGTTATCCAATGCACCGATCCAGAGAAGGTGCGTCTCGCAACCTTTCAACTCAACAAAGATGCCCGCACATGGTGGAAGTCGGTTCCGGCACCTCCGGCCGATGCCCCTCATACCTGGGATGGTTTTCTTACCCTATTCCGTGCCAAGTACTTTCTGCGCATGTAAAAGAGAGAAAGGCTATGGAGTTCGCCGCTCTTCGGCAAGGAATGATGATGGTTACTGAATATGAACTGTAATTCTCAAGGCTTGCACCTTACGCACCGCATCTTATCAGCACCGATTTGTTGAAGGTCAATCGGTTCATGGATGGGTTACGGCCCGGTTTCATTCAGCAGCTCGGGATCCAAAACATCCGTACTTATGCGGAAATGGTTCAACGAGCGTATTTGTTTGAAAGGACCATAGAGAAGGTCAAAAAATTAAAAGGGAAAGGAGAAGAATCCAGTCGACGCTCAGATCGGCGTTATAAGATAGAAAAGTTCAGCATCACGGAGCCCTACAAAAGCCGTGATAGTAAGAAAAGATCCAGGAATGGGAATGGTGGAAGTTCCCATAAGCAAAAGAAAGTCAAGGAAGAGAAGGAGCAAGTTGCTACATCTTACACGTTTTGTGAAAAATTTGGCCATTCGGCTGAGGAATGCTGGAAGCGCCTCGACGCTTGTTTACGTAGTGAAAGCAGGGAGCATCGCATGCCAGATTGGCCCCTTATGAAAGACTAATCGTCTGGTGGATGACGTAGGAGGCAGCTCGCCTCAATGCCATCTTAGAAGAAGAGGAAGCGCCCAGGGATTGTGGGCTTATGGAAGGTACTCTTCAAATTTGTTCTCGTCTTGCATTTGTGCTATTTGACACTGGTGCCTCTCATTCTTTTATCTCCACTACTTTTGCAAAAATATTATCAATTGCATCAGTCCCCTTACCTTAAGATCTCGCTATTACCACACCCTTAGGTTGTGGAACAAAGCTTACCGACTATTATCCTGATAGCGAAGTGATAGTAGAAGGTCATAATCTCCCCGCAAACTTAGTATGCCTTGACATGAAAGGTTATGATGCAATTTTAGAGGTAGATTGGCTTGTAGATCATGATGCTTATATCAATTGCCGAAATAGGATTATATCCTTTCGAAAGCCCAATCTTCCAAGATTTTTCTTCCTTGGCATCAAGTATAAGAAGCATCCTACTATCATATCTTCTCTTCACGCTTGCAAACTTATCTCGCAAGGATGTGAAGCTTTTCTTGCTTCTGTCATTATTACCAAATCCAAGGAGATTATCTTAGCAGACATTCCTATTGTAAATGAGTTCCCCGATGTGTTCCCATCCGAATTACACAGTTTATCACCCGAGAGGGAAGTAAACTTTACTATTGAACTCATTCCAGGAGCAGCACCTGTTTCTATAGCCCCTTACAGGATGTCCCCCACAGAACTCAAATAACTAAAGAAGCAACTACAGGAACTACTGGATAAGGGCTTTATCAGACCTAGCACATCCCCTTGGGGTGCGCCGGTTCTATTTGTCAAAAAGAAGGATGGTTCTCTCAGGCTATGCATTGATTACCGATGACTGAATCAATTTACAATCAAAAATAAGTATCCGTTGCCGCGTATTGATGAGCTCTTTGATCAGCTTTCATGAGCAGAATATTTCTCCAAGATTGACCTCTGATCAGGTTATCATCAGCTTAGAATTAAAGAAGAAGACATTTATAAATCGGCTTTTCGAAGTCATTATGGCCACTATGAATTCGTGGTAATGCCGTTCGGGTTAACAAATGCCCCAACAGTATTTATGCAACTTATGAACAGTGTTTTTCAGCCATATTTAGACCAATTCATCGTCGTCTTCATCGATGACGTCTTGATATATTCCAAGACAAAGGAAGAACATGAAGAACATCTGAAGATAGCTTTGCAAACACTTAGAGAACATAAACTTTATGCCAAGCTTAATAAGTGTGAATTCTGGCTCAATGAAGTTTCATTCTAGGCCACATTATTTCAAAAGAAGGTATCGATGTGGATCCTTCTAAGGTAGAAGCTGTTAAGAATTGGAGCCGGCCAACCATCGTATCGGAAGTACGGAGTTTTCTGGGTCTAGCTGGTTATTACAGAAGATTCATTAAAGATTTCTCAAAGATTACAGTTCCTTTAACTAGACTCACAAGAAAAGAAAATCTTTTTGTCTGGTCAGAGGAATGTGAAAAGAGTTTTCAAACTCTTAAGAATCATCTTACTACAGCTCCTATTCTAACACTACCGATGGAAGGTGGTGGATTCGAAGTATATACGGATGCATCTGGCATTGGTCTAGGGTGTGTCCTCATGAAAAATGAAAAAGTAATATGTTATTCTTCTAGACAATTGAAGCGTCACGAGAAAATTTTTCCTGTGCATCATTTGGAATTAGCAGCTGTCATTTCCGCCTTAAAAATTTGGCGTCATTATCTCTATGGAGAAACGTTTACGGTCTACTCGGATCACAAAAGCTTGAAGTACTTATTTTCTCAAAAAGAGCTAAATATGAGGCAGAGGAGGTGGTTAGAATATCTAAAAGACTTTGATTTTGCTATTCAATATCGTCCTGGCAAGGCTAATGCTGTAGCAGATGTACTCAGCAGAAAACCAATGGGTATGCTATCAAGTCTCATGATTAGTATGACTAATCTTTTTCCTCAATTTACTTAGTTGAACTTAGATATTGACAGGAAGGAAGATTGTTTCCTAGCTAATATTCAAGCTCAACCTACATTAATAGAAGATCTGGTCAAGCTGCAAAATGATGATCCTATATTATTGGAGATCAAGGCCAATGTTGAACAAAGGCCGAATTTTTCTATTAAGGATGGAAGATTGCTATTTAAAGACCGAGTGTGTGTACCGGATCATGAGGATACGAAGAGATTGATTCTAGAAGAAGCACATAAATCAAGGTATACCATTCACCCAAGTAGTACAAAAATGTATCAGGATCTCAAAAGAAATTTCTGGTGGCCCAACATGAAGAGGGAAATAGCTGATTTCGTGTCTCTCTGTCTCACTTGTCAACAAGTAAAGGCAGAGCATTTTAGACCTGCAGGTAAACTGCATCCTTTGAATATTCCCGAATGGAAGTGGGTGAGTATAGGGATGGATTTCATTATGGGGTTACCTAAGACAAGAGGTGGACACGTTGGTATATGGGTAATCATAGACCGATTAACTAAATCTGCACATTTCATACCAATCAAAAGTCGATAGTCTATGGATATTGTGGCAGCATTATACATAAGAGAAATTGTTAAATTACATGGTGTCCCAGTCACTATTATATCTGATAGAGATCCTTGATTCACATCACAATTTTGGAAGGGTCTACAACAGTCACAAGGGACTAGATTGAATTTCAGCATAGCCTTTCATCCACAAACTGATGGTTAGACAGAAAGAACGAATCAAGTTGTAGAAGACATGCTCAGGGCTTGTGTTATTGATTTTAGAGGTAGTTGGCATGATCACTTGCGTCTAGTAGAATTTGCATATAACAACAGTTATCATGCCAGTATACAAATGGCACCTTTTGAAGCTCTATATGGAAAAAGTTATCGATCACCAATATGTTGGAATGAAATAGGGGAAAGACAATTCCTAGGCTCCAATATTATCAGTGATTCTACAGAGAAGATCAAGCTTATTCAAGAGAGAATAAAGATGGCGCAAGATAGGCAGAAATCTTATGCTGATAATCGAAGACGCGACTTAGAATTTCAAGTAGGAGACCATG
This sequence comes from Amorphophallus konjac, assembly GCA_022559845.1. Classification (NCBI taxonomy): domain Eukaryota; kingdom Viridiplantae; phylum Streptophyta; class Magnoliopsida; order Alismatales; family Araceae; genus Amorphophallus; species Amorphophallus konjac. The sequence goes on from JAHNEJ010003545.1 coordinate 117,424, forward strand.
TGTATCTCAAGGTTTCTCCAGGTCATGGTATTCGAAGATTTGGCATTAAGGGCAAGCTAACTCCAAGGTTCATTGGCCCGTTTGAAATTCTTGAAAGGGTCGGTGAAGTGACCTACAAACTGGCTTTACCTCCATAATTAGCAGGAGTTCATGACGTATTTCACGTCTCTATGCTAAAGAAGTATGTATATGATCCTGACAATATTATCACTTGTGACAATCTGGAGATTCAGAAGGATATGACGTACGAGCAAACGCCAATAAAGATTCTGGAACGGGAAGTGCGTCAACTAAGAAATAAAATTATTCCTATGGTCAAGATTCAATGGAAGAAAATATGGCCATATGAAGCAACATGGGAAACCGAAGCAGCCATGCAGAAAAGATTCCCAGAATTATTTTAACTGTAAGTACACTCTCCATAATCCATGTATTGAATTTGGGGACAAAATTCTTCCAAGTGGGGGAGGGTGTAGTGCCCTCGAATTTATATAATAATTTCTAGATTATTTATAGAATTTTCTGAATTTTATTAGGAATTTATAAAGGGTAAATAGATTAATAAATGAATTATTGAAATAATAAGTCATTATAAGGCCTAATTGTGTTAAATAATTAACCTAGCCTATTTGAATAAAATCCAAAAGGTTTAAGGACCAAGCCCATTAAGTTTAGCCCATATTCTAGAAGGTTATTTTACCTATTTACGTATTTTAAGGATAAATACTATTTTTATAGATAATAATATGGATAATTAACAAAAGAGTTTGATTTATGTTGAATTCTGTGCACGTTGGATGTAACGGTCTATCATGAGACCGCCACAGCCAGGTAACGCACCAGTCTTGATGTGTTACACCTTGATAGTTCTGCGAATGGAAGAACGAGCATAAAGATTGGAACTTTGGGATCCTATCTGCAAGAGATTAACTTGGGAGAGCTTATAACAATACTAAGGACTCTTAGGGGTTAGGTTCTGGCAAATTAAGGACTCTAGAATCGATCTAATCTTCAAACCCTAGCCAAAACCTTATAAATAGGACCTACTTCTGAACTGAGCGACTCTTACTTTTGGCTCGTGAAGAATCAAGGTAAGTAGTCATAATTTCGGGTAAGTTCTTTAGAAGATTTTATTTAGTATACTTTAGACTAATAGTTCTCCAAATTTCATGTTAGGAAATCAAGCAACCAAGGAGATTGAAGCTTCTGAAGTTGCTAGTTCGACCATAATAACTCAGGAAACTGAATGCAAGACCCCTGAAGATTAAGAGATTAGGGCGTCTAAACGGGGTAATTAGAGCTCAATCCTTTAGAACTTTTTGTTCACCTTAGTTTCATCTTTTTACCCTCAAAATTTCACATCTTTAGGTCAAGAGGTCGTGGAGTTAGCGCAGTGGGAAATTGCTAGAAAATTACTGGAAAAGGAGAACTAGGGCACGGTTTTCAGACTCAAATAAGAAGCTTAAAGCCTAGTTAAGAGGTAGGTCATCTCATGATTGGCAAAAACATCTTGTTAGGGATAAAAGCCCTCTGGTTTGATTGATTTTCTGCATCATAGATCATGAATTTCATGTTTTAGTAGGCCATGCATACATGTATACTCTTAACCCTAACTAAGTTAAAAAGGAACTCTCTTGTCAAATTCAGCAGGAAACCCATGCATACTAGTCGGTTAGCCTTCATTCTATCATATGGAAGTTTATATATGATTTCCAGACATGATGTAAGTTGAAACCTTAGATTTTTACAAGCAGATGATCTGACGCATCAAGGTAAGACCGCTACAATTACCTAACGGCCTTACGACAAGCCGTCACACCCTTTGTTGTATTTTAATTGCTCTGTTATCTCTGACGCACCATAACAGGAGCGTTACACTACTGTAACAGTCCCACGATAAACTGTCACAATCACTGTGATACCCCCATTCCCGACCGTCAGAGTAACTGTAGAGAAAATTGAAGAACAATCACATTAACTTATAAATATGCCTAGTTATCTAAGTTTTGACCTGTTGATATGACTTTAAATTTATTAATTGGTTCATGATAAGTATCGCATGTTAAAAGCATCTTGAAATATTTTAAGGATATGTTAATTTCATGCCAAAGCACTATAGTTTGTATTAACTCCATGATTTTAAATGATGTATTGACGAAGTTTTATCATGATTTCATATTGTTACACATTCTCTCTATCAATAGAGTCATTTTCTTTAAGTACATGGCACATATTCGGTATGTTGTCCATTAGTTCATACTTTGCACTATAGGAACATTATTCTTGGACATGAGGACCTCTCTATTCGATATTCCTTCCAATGGACTAGGAAATCATGTTTCAAGGCCTCCGTAATTCTCCGCGAGCCTGGGATTCCCACTAGGACGCTGAGTTGGTTGTACCATTAAAGCCCATTTAGTAGATTACACTACCGATGTTTCTGGTTCTAGCAATGTAACGGATATATACTGGACCGTCAGGAGCATCTAACGGCCCAATATAAGACCGTCACATTTCACTAAGTCTATTTTACTATTTCTGGATTCAGACTAATCTAACGGCTGAATACTGGAGCGTCACATCATGTAACGGCCCAGTCCTTGATCGTCACATTATTTGAGTGCTTAACCCAATGTTTGACCCAAGGGTCGATGATCCAAAGTTTCTAGATGGATTATTGATGATCTAGAACTTGCCATATTATCCAAAGAGGCTAAATATAATGAAATAAAAGTTAAAGAAATATACCGTTATGCTACCGATTTATTTCCATAAGCATAACCTTGTTTAAGTCATTCTTGACTCTCGCATTATTAAATTGAAGCGTTCATTCATTGAATAGTGTTACCATGAACTTATTGAATTGTACATTCTTGGCCATACTTTATTGTTACATGCGTAGAAGTAGCTTGATTTATACTTGAAGATGCGATCGAGCACTGATTGTGTTCAAGGGCTCTATGCTAGTCCCCTCGGCTGATTGCCGGAAACATACTATATAAATCATGGGGTATGATGCTACTGGCGTCGCATTGCGCTGGGAGTACTTTCTCTATAAATAAGTGAAGATCCACGGCACGACATGACTTTCGTGTACATGACTTGATATTCTACAGAAATTCATGAACTACTTGCTCATAAGTAAAAGATACTGGTGTGATGATTATCTGGCTTGCTAGTACATTCTCGTAACATTCTTGTTCTTGAAAGGCCATAACATGTTCTTGTTACACTTTTGCTAGTTCATACTTGCTCTCATTCTATCTTAAACGATCATCTTTGTTACTCTGGGTATTCGCATGATTGATCGCATTCGCATTATTTTACCTTATTTCTTTATAGCTAAAATATTAATTACTTTAATGATGCCTTCATGTTGATGTGAAGATACCTACTGGGTAAGTGTGCTCATTACCTATTTTCATTCTTTTTAGGAAATGAAAGTGATTCGAATTCGGATCCGGGTTATACAAGTAGCGGGTCCGAGAGCGAATGAAAGTGTTGTCAAGATGAGAGTGAAGACTTAGGAAAGTCTATATTGTTTAGATTAAGTCTATGTAATTTTCCTATTTCTTGAGTCTGATAGATTGAAAGAAGTTGAAAGTTATTGTATTTGAATATTTGATTATTATGAAATAAGTTGGAGTTTGATGAAAATAATGTGCAATTGTATTTATGTGTGTGATTGTCTTGCGCTCTGATCATTCTTACTTGCAAGAGGCTTACCATGCCGGCTGTTCACGTTTCTCGAGCGAGTCTTCCGCTGTCATAAAGGCACGGGGCGTGAAAGTTAAGTTGGTATCAGAGCCTAAGTCTCAAGACTTAGGAAGAAGAGTCATGTCATAGGATAAGTCCAAGGTTTAAGGACCCCTACCAATGAACTAAGGAAGAAATTTCCACACCCATGTGAGAATTGGGTAGAACCCGGGATAAGATAGTTAATTAGTTTTAAGATTGATTTTCCTTCCAGTTTCACGAGAAATAAGAAGTTGTTATTTTTCTCCCTGGTATCCTATTATTACCATGGCTCATCACGTAGATTGGAATGGTATGTAACAAACTATTGCTGGCCTTACACAGGCATTACAAACCATGGCGCAAGCTGGCGCAGGAGCAAGGGCTGGTGATTTGCATCGTAACTTTCGGAGCTTAAAGCCTCCGCGTTTCTTCGGTCTTCTAATCCTGACGAGGCAGAGAACTGGATAGACGAAATGAATCGTATCTTTGATGTTATCAAATGCACCGATCAAGAGAAGGTGCATCTCACAACCTTTCAACTCAACAAAGATGCCCGCACATGGTGGAAGTCGGTTCCGGCACCTCCGGCCGATGCCCCTCATACCTGGGATGGTTTTCTTACCCTATTTCGTGCCAAGTACTTTTCTGAGCACGTAAAAGAGAAAAAGGCTATGGAGTTCGCCGCTCTTTGGCAAGGAATGGTGACAGTTGCCGAATATGAACTATAATTCTCAAGGCTTGCACCTTACGCACCGCATCTTATCAGCACCGATTTATTGAAGGCAAATCGGTTCATGGACGGGTTACGGTCGGGTTTCATTCAGCAGCTCGGGACCCAAAACATCCGTACTTATGCGGAAATGGTTCAACGAGCGTATTTGTTTGAAAGGACCTTAGAGAAGGTCGAAAATTTCAAAGGGAAAGGAGAAGAATCTAGCCGACGCTCAGATCGATGTTATAAGAAAGAAAATTTCAGCATCACGGAGCCCTACAAAAGCCGTGATAGTAAGAAAAGATCCAGGAATGGGAATGGTGGAAGTTCCCATAAGCAAAAGAAAGTCAAGGAAGAGAAGGAGCAAGTTGCTACAGCTTGCATGTTTTGCGAAAAATTTGGCCATTCGGCTGAGGAATGTTGGAAGCGCCTCGGCGCTTGTTTATGTTGTGGAAGCAGGGAGCATCGCATGCCAGATTGCCCCCTTATGAAAGACCAATCGTCTGGTGGAGGACGTAGGAGGCAGGCTCGCCTCAATCCCATCTTAGAAGAAGAAGAAGCACCCAAGGATGGTGAGCTTATGGAAGGTACTCTTCAAATTTGTTCTCGTCCTACATTTATGCTATTTGACACTGGTGCCTCTCATTCTTTTATCCCCACTACTTTTGCAAAAACATTATCAATTGCATCAGTCCCCTTACCTTCAGATCTCGCTATTACCACACCCTTAGGTTCTGGAACAAAGCTTACCGACTATTATCCTGATAGCGAAGTGATAGTAGAAGGTCATAATCTCCCCGCAAACTTAGTATACCTTGACATGAAAGGTTATGATTCCATTTTAGGGGTAGATTGGCTTGTATATCATGATTCTTATATCAATTGCCGAAATAGGATTATATCCTTTCGAAAGCCCGATCTTCCAATATTTTTCTTCCTTGGCATCAAGTACAAGAAGCATCCTACTATCATATCTTCTCTTCACACTTGCAAACTTATCTCGCAAGGATGTGAAGCTTTTCTTGCATCTGTCATTGTTACTGAATCCAAGGAGATTATCTTAGCAGACATTCCTATTGTAAATGAGTTCCCCGATGTGTTCTCATCCGAATTACCCAGTTTACCACCCGAGAGAGAAGTAAACTTCACTATTGAACTCATTCCAGGAGCAACACCTGTTTCTATAGGCCCTTACAGGATGTCCTCCACAGAACTCAAAGAACTAAAGAAGCAGTTGCAGGAACTACTGGATAAGGGCTTTATAAGACCTAGCACATCCCCTTGGGGTGCGCCGATTCTATTTGTCAAAAAGAAGGATGGTTCTCTCAGGCTATGCATCGATTACCGGCGACTGAATCAACTTACAATAAAAAACAAGTATCCGTTGCCGCGTATTGATGAGCTCTTTGATTAGCTTTCAGGAGCAGAATATTTCTCCAAGATTGACCGCATATCAGATTATCATCAGCTTAGAATTAAAGAAGAAGACATTTATAAATCGGCTTTTCGAAGTCGTTATGGCCACTATGAATTCGTGGTAATTCCGTTCGGGTTAACAAATGCCCCAGCAGCATTTATGCAACTTATGAACAGGGTTTTCCAGCCATATCTGGACCAATTCATCGTCGTCTTCATCGATGACATCTTGATATATTCCAAGACATAGGAAGAACATGAAGAACATCTGAAGATAGCTTTGCAAACACTTAGAGAACATAAACTTTATGCCAAGCTTAATAAGTGTGAATTCTGGCTCAAGGAAGTTTCATTCCTAGGCCACATTATTTCAAAAGAAGGTATCGCTGTGGATCCTTCTAAGGTAGAAGCCGTCAAGAATTGGAGCCGGCCAACGACCGTATCAGAAGTACGAAGTTTTCTGGGTCTAGCTGGTTATTATAGAAGATTCATTAAGGATTTCTCAAAGATTGCAGTTCCTTTAACTAGACTCACGAGAAAAGAAAATCCTTTTGTCTGGTCAGAGGAATGTGAAAAGAGTTTTCAAACTCTTAAGAATCATCTTACTACAGCTCCTATTCTAACACTACCGATGGAAGGTGGGGGATTCGAAGTATATACGGATGCATCTGGCATTGGTCTAGGGTGTGTCCTCATGCAAAATGAAAAAGTAATCTGTTATTCTTCTAGATAATTGAAGCGTCACGAGGAAAAGTATCCTGTGCATGATTTCGAATTAGCAGCTGTCATTTTCACCTTGAAATTTTGGCATCATTATCTCTATGGAGAAAAGTTTACGGTCTACTCGGACCACAAAAACTTGAAGTACTTTTTTTCTCAAAAATAGCTAAATATGAGGCAGAGGAGGTGGTTAGAATATCTAAAAGACTTTGATTTTTCTATTCAACATCATCATGGCAAGGCTAATGCTGTAGCAGATGCACTCAGTAGAAAACCAATGGGTATGCTATCAAGTCTCATGATTAGTATGATTAATCTTATTCCTCAATTTGCTCAGTTGAACTTAGATATTGACAGGAAGGAAGATTGTTTCCTAGCTAATATTCAAGCTCAACCTACATTAATAGAAGATCTGGTCAAGCTGTAAAATGATGATCCTATATTATTGGAGATCAAGGCCAATGTTGAACAAAGGTCGGATTTTTCTATTAAGGATGGAAGATTGCTATTTAAAGATCGAGTATGTGTACCGGATCATGAGGATACGAAGAAATTGATTCTAGAAGAAGCACATAAATCCAAGTATACCATTCACCCAGGTAGTACAAAAATGTATCAGGATCTCAAAAGAAATTTCTAGTGGCCCAACATGAAGAGGGAAATAGCTGATTTCGTGTCTCGCTTTCTCACTTGTCAACAAGTAAAGGTAGAGTATTTTAGACCCGCAGGTAAACTGCATCCCTTGAATATTCCCGAATGGAAGTGGGTGAGTATAGGGATGGATTTCATTATGGGGTTACCTAAGACAAGAGGTGGACACGATGCTATATGGGTAATCATAGACCGATTAACTAAATCTGCACATTTCATACCAATCAAAAGTCGATATTCTATGGATATCGTGGCAGCATTATACATAAGAGAAATTGTTAAATTACATGGTGTCCCAGTCACTATTATATCTAATAGAGATCCTCGATTCACATCACAGTTTTAGAAGGGTCTACAACAGTCACTAAGGACTAGATTGAATTTCAGCACGACCTTTCATCCATAAACTGATGGTCAGACAGAAAGAACGAATCAAGTGGTAGAAGACATGCTCATGGCTTGTGTTATTGATTTTGGAGATAGTTGGCATGATCACTTGCCTCTAGTAGAATTTGCATATAACAACAGTTATCAGGCCAGCATACAAATGGCACCTTTTGAATCTCTATATGGAAAAAGTTGTCGATCACCAATATGTTGGAATGAATTAGGGGAAAGATAATTCCTAGGCCCCGATATTATCAGAGATTCTATAGAGAAGATCAAACTTATTCAAGAGAGAATAAAGACGGCGCAAGATAGGCAGAAATCTTATGCTGATAATCGAAGACGCGACTTGAAATTTCAAGTAGGAGACCATGTGTATCTCAAGGTTTCTCCAGGTCGTGGTATTCGAACATTTGGCATTAAGGGCAAGCTAGCTCCAAGGATCATTGGCCCATATGAAATTCTTGGAAGGGTCAGTGAAGTGGCCTACAAACTGGCTTTACCTACACAATTAGTAAAAGTTCATGACATACTTCACGTCTCTATGCTGAAGAAGTATGTATATGATCCTGACCATATTATCACTTATGACAATCTGGAGATTCAGAAGGATATGACGTACGAGCAAACGTCAATAAAGATTATGGAACGAGAAGTGCGTCAACTAAGAAATAAAGTTATTCCTATGGTCAAGATTTAATGGAAGAAAACATGGCCATATGAAGCAACATGGGAAACCGAAGCAGCCATGCGGAAAAAGATTCCTAGAATTATTTTAATTGTAAGTACACTCTCCATAATCCATGTATTGAATTTGAGAACCAAATTCTTCTAAGTGGGGGAGGGTGTAGTGCCTCAGAATTTATATAATAATTTCTGGATTATTTATAGAATTTTCTAGAATTTATTAGAAATTTATAAAGGGTAAATAGATTAATAAATGGATTATTGAAATAATAAGTCATTATAAGGCCCAAATGTGTTAAATAATTAACCTAGCCTATTTAAATAAAATCCAAAAGGTTTAAGGACCAAGCCCATTAAGTTTGGCCCATATTCTAGAAGGTTATTTAGCCTATTTACGTATTTTAAGGATAAATACTATTTTTGAAGACAATAATATGGATAATTAACAAAAGAGTTTGATTTATGTTGAATTCTGTGCACGTTGGATGTAACGGTCTATCGTGAGACCGCCACAGCCACGTAACGCACCAGTTTTGATGCGTTACACCCTGATAGTTCCGTGAGTGGAAGAACGAGCAAAAAGATTGGAACTTTAGGATCCTATCTGCAAGAGATCAACTTGGGAGATCTTATAATATTTGATGGGAATCGACGCCGGGCAAGTACTTTTCATATTGCGTTTATATCCTTTAGTTTATTTTTATATCCATGTGAAAGTATATGCGCAATTGTACGGCTTTATAAGCCAATACGTCATTCCCACGGATTGCTTGGGTTTCTTTGTAATTTGTCAGTAGGACCAGCAAGGGGGCCCTCAGCCCTCTCCCATTAGTCCATGTCACTCATGTGGGGCTGGTCAATCATCCTAGGTGGCCATCTAGAAGGGTTGAATGTCAAATGCCACATGGGTAGACAAGTGGTTAAATTGGTCCAAGATAGGTCACCTACCTTCACCTACCATACCCCTTGGTCAAGGGGGCGCCCCTCTCCCCTTATTAGTTTAATATTTTTTGTGTGTTGTTGACACTTAATCCCAACCATCCATCCCCCATCCCTAAATCCAAGGGTCTACATTAGATTTGATACCTTTCATATAAAATGTTGTATTTTCATGTGAAAATCAATGAAAAATCAGAAATTTTGTTGTAACCCAAGAAGCTTGGTGTGCCCCCAGCTCCTCCCCTCTGGTTCCTCTCCTCCAACCTCCAGTTCTAGAGTGTATCCACCTTCTATCTTCCCCTCTCAACCTCTGATCTTCATCTGTGCCTCCGCCGCTGCCGTTCGTGTCGCCTTCGAGCCACCGCGGAGCCGTCTTCAAGTTTCTGTCCTGCTGGACAGAGGTGTAGTTCGTGAATTCTTGCTGCCAGCTATGAGCTCAGATGGATTTTCAATTTTGAGGGTGTGTTCTTGCCTTGCATCCCCACCTCTACCTAAACTTTCACATCCAAACTCCTCCATTTAGTAATTTTCCATTTTCGTTCATTTTGCATTCCCAGATCTGTTTTATCTCTATCTACAGTGACAACAGCTCTGAGTTTCCCATCTCCGAAGACCTTTTTGAATTTTTCAAACCCTTCCAATTCTACTGGGAGTTCTGTCCATCATCCCCTACATCCACCATTTTTCGTGATTTTTGATCTGCCCTCTATTCATTTTTCAAAATTCGTGTTCTATCTCTGCTACAGTGCCTTTAGTCAGATTCCAGATCCGACCCACTGTTAGTGAAAAAATCCTATCAATTCGTAGCCACATCCAAACTTGTCCAAACTAGTTTTACCGTCTTCCTAGCTCAATTTCCTACACATTTGATGATAACCTCAAGAGCTGAATCGGACATCTACCCTGCGGTCAATGACAGTTCTCAGAGGATAGCCCTGCAGATCTGAGAGTTAAGCCACTGTACAACAGCAACCTTCAAAATTCGCCAATTGGAAATGCAGGCTTTGTTATTTTTCTATAATTATAGAGAGTTGAAGCCCTTCAAAGCAGCTTTCCAACGGCGCCAGTTTCGTCGCATTCCGACGTCGGGGCTGATCGCAGCGTCCGTTCTCGCCGGAGCGCGCGCCGGAAAACAGAATCGGCAGATCCGTGGCCGGTCATTCCGACCGGTGCCGAACGGAGCCGCCTGGCCTCCGGTCGGTGAACCAGCGCACCTCCACTCCAGGGAGCGCCCTTTCAGGCATCCTCCACTACAGCGGTGCCATCGGGTCCCACACGGCCCCTCCGGACAGCGCGTGGGCCCCACAACCATAAGTTCGGGTGCTGCCGAAGAGACGCGAGAAGCCGCCCGTCAACCCGAATTCGGTCATGCCGGGCCCAGTTGTGTAGCCCTTTACCTCCCTGCGTGGAGTGGGCGATACTTCATTGCTGTCATCATTGTATAATATTTATCCCGGGAGTACGAGTTTCGACCGGGTCCGTCTTCCCCACGTCGAGCGCGTGGGGGTAACGCATTCGCTCCCTTCTCGGCATTTTGCTTACTTCATATATATTTGTTTATGCCGTTGCTAGAGAGCATGTGTAGGGATATCTAGCTCGCTTTATATGTTCATTACCGCTGCTGCGAGAGAGTACGTGACCGTCCCGTGACCCGATCTGGGCACAAGTGAGAGCCGACCACCCTAGCTCACTGCCGGTTTCTCAACCGTGCACGTCCGACGCTTCCCTCGTCAAGGGACGATCGCGAGCTTGTCGTGTCCGTGTCTCGTCCCGTATCAATTTGGTATCAGAGCGAGTTTGAGTCTAGGGTGTCAAAAAAAGTGTCATTTACGTCTAGTTATTATTCATTGTCTACGTCGAGTCTAAGATCATCATATTTTCAAAACAACAAAAAAGAGTCGTTTTGGGTCACATACATCCCTTTACTCGGTATACCAAAAGGTGTCGTCCGAACGTTATGCTACACCTATCGGGAAGGCCACACACTTGCGCGAGTGATCTTCGGATCGGTTATCTCCGCCGCGTACCGAGTTTTGGTCATGTCTAGGTGCATTAGCTAGCATAACATTTTGCTTTTAAAACACAAAAAAACAAAAAAAATGGCCTTGCATATCCAATCCTAGGGGACCCAACCCCATCTTGGCCACACCCCAAGTCCATAGTACCGATGAAGTGGCCGGAATGTTCCGAGCCATTATGGGAGCATTTAAGGGGTTGAATACGAGCCTAGATCGGGTTAGTACTAACCTAGATCAATTTTCTACCGGGGTAGATCGGATGTTCTTGGAGCCACCCCACGGGCCCCTTCTCCACGAGGTGGACACCTCCACGAGGGCTCCATTGCCACCCCCTCCAACCCGTGCCCCCTTCAAGGAGTTCGATGAACTGATTTCGGATTGGTTGGAAAGGACACGTGCTCCTTCACCACCCGTAGATGCTCCACTGCTATCTACTTCCGATCTTCCTCCGGAGCCGTCAAACTTGGGGCCACCCCATCCCGAGCCTCTCGTGTTTCTAACGGGTACGCTATACATAACCGAGCCACTTCTTAGATGGCTCAAAGAAGACTTGGTCCCACATCCCTTCCCATCCATGGACCCCACCTTACCTTTAGTGCCAGTCAACTCATTCCATACCACATTTCGGTCTAGTCACCATGTTGACACGTTAGACGATCTTGTCATGGGATTAGATTCACAATGGAAGTTGACGCACCTACTGGCCCGAGGCTTTGACCAACCCGCTAGTCTTAGCTTCACCCATCCGGCCTTAGGGTCCATTACCTCCGAGTGCACCGTGGGTTGTATCACCACGGAGGTCCTCTTACTCCTCCCCTTACCGGACGAGCCCGAATTCATACCCTTTTGTCCGAGGGAGGAATCATACATCTTGCCTACGATCCCCGTCCCACCCGTTACAATTCAAGAAGGTGACTACCCACACCTTCAAAACTTCTACATGTGGGACTGTGACTTGTGGGAACCCACCACAAGGGGTCATACCTTCTTTGACCCTTTTGACCCCTTCACTATTAGGCTTCCCGAGTTACCACCCGTACTCCCCTTCTTCAAGGAAGCCCACTTTTATGCCCCTTCACTATTAGGCCATCTACATCCACCAACCCCGACCCACCTACACCCGGCCCTTCTAAACCACCCGAGTCGCCCACATTCAAAAGACCATCCACGCATAACCGCACCCGACGTATAGGTGTTCCCCATGCCATCCATTCCCAGTTGCACAACATGCATGCATGGCACATATTCGGGTGTCCTGGTCCGCCGCCACCCATGTATGGGTCGGACTAACATTAGGTGTGTCTAGGGTCATAGTTGAGTCAATGTGCTTTTCTTCGTGTGGTTTGTTTTGTGTGGTTTGTTTGCATGGTTTGTGTGTCGTTTGTTTGTCTGCATGTGTCTTGTGCAAGCTCGTCGATGTCAGTCTCTTATGAGTGTGAAGCGAGTAGACTCGCTTGATGAGTATGGGATCGGTTCTCTATCTATACCCGGATCTAGTCACCTACAGGGACTCAGCGGTGATTCCTAGTGAGTCTTCAAGCCGCCACCTCCCTTTTTGAAAGTGCCCCACCCGGAGTGTCCACCTTTAGCCCATAGCAGCTTGCGCATATCGAGTATATATGGAATGAGCAGGTGACGATCACTTGGAGCGGAGCATACCCGCGTTACTTGGCACGGTGACGGATCCGTCGAAGTACTCGCGCATCCCTACCCCTACTCGACGGGGTCGAGTTCCTCCCACCCGGGGAGAGTTGATGAGAATCGACGCCGAGCAAGTACTTTTCATATTACATTTATATCCTTTAGTTTATTTTTATATCCATGGGAAAGTATATACGCAATTGTACGACTTTATAAGCCAATGCGTCATTCCCACGGATTGTTTGGGTTTCTTTGTAATTTGTCAGTAGAACCAGCAAGGGGGCCCTCACCCCTCTCCCATTGGTCCATGTCACTCATGTGGGGCTGGTCAACCATCCTAGGTGGCCATCTAGAAGGGTTGAATGTCAAATACCACATGGGTAGACAAGTGGTTAAATTGGTCCCAGGTAGGTCACCTACCTTCACCTACCATACCCCTTGGTCAAGGGGGCGCCCCTCTCCCCTTATTAGTTTAATATTTTTTGTGTGTTGTTCACACTTAATCCCAGCCATCCATCCCCCATCCCTACATCCAAGGGTCTACATTAGATTTGATACCTTTCATATAAAATGTTGTATTTTCATGTGAAAATCAATGAAAAATCAGAAATTTTGTTGTAAACCAAGAAGCTTGGTGCGCCCCCAGCTCCTCCCCTCTGGTTCCTCTCCTCCAACCTCCAGTTCTAGAGTGTATCCACCTTTTATCTTCCCCTCTCAACCTCTGGTCTTCATCTGTGCCGCCGCCGCCGCCGTTCGTGCCGCCTTCGAGCTGCCGCGGAGCCGTCTTCAAGTTTCTGTCCTGCTGGACAGAGGTGTAGTTCGTGAATTCTTACTGCCAGCCACGAGCTCATATGGATTTGAAATTTTGAGGGTGTGTTCTTTCCTTGCATCCGCACCTCCACCTAACTTTTCACATCCAAACTCCTACATTTAGTAATTTTCCATTTTCTTTGATTTTGCATTCCCAGATCTATTTTGTCTCTGTCTACAGTGACAATAGCTCTGAGTTTCCCATCTTCGATCACCTTTTTGAATTTTCCAAATCCTCTCAATTTTACTGGGAGTTCTGTCCATCATCCCCTACATCTATCATTTTTTGTAATTTTTTATCTGCCCTCTATCTATTTTTAAAAATTCATGTTCTATCTCTGCTATAGTGCCTTTAGTCAGATTCCAGATCTAACCCACTGTTAGTGAAAAACTCCTATCAATTCATAGCCACATCCAAACTTGTCCAAACAAGTTTTTCCATCTTTCTAGCTCAATTTACTACACCTTTGATGAAGACCTCAGGAGCTGAATCGGACATCTACCCTGCGGTCAACGACAGTTCTCAGAGGACAGCCCTGCAGATCTGAGAGTTAAGCCACTGTACAACAGCAACCTTCAAAATTCGCCAATTAGAAGTGCAGGATTTTTTATTTTTCTTTAATCATAGATAGTTGAAGCCCTTCGAAGCAGCTTTCCAACAGCGCCAGTTTCGTCGCATTCCGACGTCGGGGCTGATCCCAGCGTCCATTCTCGCCGGAGCCCGTGCCGGAAAACAGAACCGGCAGATCCGTGGCCGGTCTTTCCGACCAGTGCGGAACGGAGCCGCCTGGCCTCCGGCCGGTGAACCAGCGCGCCTCCACTCCAGGGAGCGCCCTTCCAGGCATCCTCCACTACAGCGGTGCCATCGGGTCCCACACGGCCCCTCCGGACAGCACGTGGGCCCCAAAGCCACAAGTTCGGGTGCTGCCGAAGAGACGCGAGAAGCCGCCCGTCAACCCGAATTCGGTCATGCCGGGCCCAGTTGTGTAGCCCTTTACCTCCCTGCGTGGAGTGGGCGATACTTCATTGCTGTCATCATTGTATAATATTTATCCCGGGAGTACGAGTTTCGGCCGGGTCCGTCTTCCCCACGCCGAGCGCGTGGAGGTAACGCATTCGCTCCCTTCTCGGCATTTTGCTTACTTCATATATATTTATTTATGCCGCTGCTAAAGAGCATGTGTAGGGATATCTAGCTCGCTTTATATGTTCATTACCGCTGTTGCGAGAGAGTACGTGACCGTCCCGTGACCCGATCCGGGCACAAGTGAGAGCCGACCACCCTAGCTCACTGCCGGTTTCTCAACCGTGCACGTCCGACGCTTCCCTCGTCAAGGGACGATCGCGAGCTTGTCGTGTCCGTGTCTCGTCCCGCATCAATATTACTAAGGACTCTTAGGGGTTAGGTTCTGGCAAATTAAGGCCTCTAGAATCGATCTAATCTTCAAACCCTAGCTAAAACCCTATAAATAGGACCTAGTTCTGAACTGAGCGACCCTTACTTTTGGCTCGTGAAGAATCAAGGTAAGGAGTCATAATTTCAGGAAGTTCTTTAGAAGATTTTGTTTAGTATACTTTAGACTAATAGTTCTCCAAATTTCATGTTAGGAGAACAAGTAACCAAGGAGATTGAAGCTTCCAAAGTTGATGGTTCAACCATAATAACTTAGGAAACTGAACGCAAGACCCCTAAAGATCAAGAGATTAGGACGTCTAAACGGGGTAATTAGAGCTCAATCCATTAGAATTTTTTGTTCACCTTAGTTTCATCTTTTTACCCTCAAAATTTCACATCTTTAGGTCAAGAGGTCGTGGAGTTAGAGCAGGGGGAAATTGCTAGAAAATCATTGGAAAAGGAGAACTAGGGCACGGTTTTTAGACTCAAATTAGAAGCTTAAAGCCTAGTTAAGAGGTAGGTAATCTCATGATTGGCAAAAATATCTTGTTAGGGATAAAGCCCTCTGATTTTGATTGATTTCATGCATCATAGATCATGAATTTCATGTTTTAGTAGGTCATGCATACATATATACTCTTAACCCTAACTAAGTTAAAAAGGAACTCTCTTGTCAAATTCATAGAAAACCTATGCATACTAGTAGGTTAGCCTTCATTCTATCATATGGAAGTTTATATATGATTTCCAGACATGTTGTAAGTTGAAACCTTAGATTTTTACCAGCAGACGATCTGACGCATCAAGGTAAGACCGCTACAATTACCTAACGACCTTACGACAAGCCGTCACACCCTCTGTTGCATTTTAATTGCTCTATTGTCTCTGACGGACCATAATAGGAGCGTTACACTACTGTAACGGTCCCACGATAAACCGTCACTATCACTGTGACGCCCCCATTCTCGACCGTCAGAGTAACTGTAGACAGAATTGAAGAACAATCACATTAACTTATAAATATGCCTAGTTATCTAAGTTTTGACCTGTTGATATGACTTTAAATTTATTAATTGGTTCATGATAAGTATCACATGTTAAAAGCATCTTGAAATATTTTAAGGATATGTTAATTTCATGCCAAAGCACTATAGTTTGTATTAACTCCATGATTTTAAATGATGTGTTGAGGAAGTTTTATCATGATTTCATATTGTTACACATTCTTTCTATCAATATAGTCATTTTCTTTAAGTACATGGCACATATTCCGGTATGTTGTCCATTAGTTCACACTTTGCACTATAGGAACATTATTCTTGGACATGAGGACCTCTCTATTGGATATTCCTTCCAATGGACTAGGAAATCTTGTTTCAAGGCCTCCATAATTCTCCGTGAGCCTGGGATTCCCAATAGGACGCCGAGTTAGTTGTACCATTAAAGCCCATTTAGTAGATTACACTATCGATGTTTCTGATTCTAGCAATGTAACGGATCTATACTGGACCGTCAGGAGCATCTAACGGCCCAATATAAGACCGTCACATTTCACTAAGTATATTTTACTATTTCTGGATTCAGACTAATGTAACGGCAGAATACTGGAGCATCACATCATGTAACGACCCAGTCCTTGACCGTCACATTGTTTGAGTGCTTAACCCAAGGTTTGACCCAAGGTTTGATGTTTCAAAGTTTCTATATGGATTATTGATGATCTAGAACTTGCCATATTATCCAAAGAGGCTTAATATAATGAAATAAAAGTTAAAGAAATATACCGTTATGTTACCGATTTATTTCCATAAGCATAACCTTGTTTAAGTCATTCTTGACTCTCGCATTATTAAATTGAAGCGTTCATTCATTGAATAGTGTTACCATGAACTTATTGAATTGTACATTCTTGGCCATACTTTATTGTTACATGCGTGGAAGTAGCTTGATTTATACTTGAAGATGCGATCGAGCACTGATTGTGTTCAAGGGCTCTATGCTAGTCCCCTCGGCTAATTGCCGGAAACATACTATTATAAACCATGGGGTATGATGCAACTGGCGTCGCATTGCGCTGGGAGTACTTTCTCTATAAATAAGTGAAGATCCACGGCGCGACATGACTTTCGTATACATGACTTGATATTCCATAGAAATTCATGAAGTACTTGCTCATAAGTAAAAGATACTGGAGTGATGATTATGTGGCTTGCTAGTACATTCTCGTTACATTATTGTTCTTGAAAGGTCATAACATGTTCTTGTTACACTCTTGCTAGTTCATACTTGCTCTCATTCTATCTTAAACGACCATCTTTGTTACTTTAGGTATTCGCATGATTGATCGCATTCGCATGATTTTACCTTATTTCTTTAGAGCTAAAATGTTAATTACTTTAATGATGCCTTCATGTTGATGCGAAGATACCTACTGGGCAAGTGTGCTCATTACCTATTTCCATTCTTTTCAGGAAATGAAAGTGATTCGAATTCGGATCCGGGTTATACAAGTAACGGGTCCTAGAGCGAATGAAAGTGTTGTCAATATGAGAGTGAAGGCTTAGGAAAGTCTATATTGTTTAGATTGAGTCTATGTAATTTTCCTATTTCTTGAGTCTGATAGATTGGAAAAAGTTGAAAGTTATTATATTTGAATATTTGATTATTATGAAATAAGTTGGAGTTTGATGAAAATATTGTGCAATTGCATTTATGTGTGTGATTGTCTTGCGCTCTGATCATTCTTGCTTGCAAAAGGCTTACCATGCCGGCTGTTCACGTTTGTCGAGCGAGTCCTCCGCTGTCATAAAGGCTCGGGGCGTGACAGTTAAGTTGGTATCAGAGCCTAAGTCTCAAGACTTAGGAAGAAGAGTCATGTCATAGGATAAGTCCAAGGTTTAAGGACCCCTACCTATGAACTAAGGAAGAAATTTCCACACCCATGTGAGAATTGGGTAGAACCCGGGATAAGATAGTTAATTAGTTTTAAGATTGATTTTCCTTCCAGTTTCACGAGAAATAACAAGTTGTTATTTTTCTCTCAGGTACCCTATTTTTACCATGGCCCTTCGCGTAGATTGGAATGGTATGTAACAAACTGTTGCTGGCCTTACACAGGCATTACAAACCATGGCGCAAGCTGGCGTAGGAGCAAGGGCTGGTGATTTGCATTGCAACTTTCGGAGCTTAAACCCTCTGCCTTTCTTCGATTCTTCTAATCCTGACGAGGCAGAGAACTGGATAGATAAAATGAATCATATCTTTGATGTTATCCAATGCACCGATCAAGAGAAGGTGCGTCTCGCAACCTTTCAACTCAATAAAGATGCCCACACATGGTGGAAGTCGGTTCCGGCACCTCCGGTCGATGCCCCTCATACCTGGGATGGTTTTCATACCCTATTCCGTGCCACGTACTTTTCTAAGCACGTAAAAGAGAGAAAGGCTATGGATTTCGCCGCTCTTCGGTAAGGAATGATGACGGTTGCCGAATATGAACTGCAATTCTCAAGGCTTGCACCTTACGCACCGAATCTTATCAGCACCGATTTATTGAAGGCAAATCGGTTCATGGACGGGTTACAGCCCAGTTTCATTCAGCAACTCGGGACCCAAAACATCTGTACTTATGCGGAAATGGTTCAACGAGCGTATTTGTTTGAAAGGACCTTAGAGAAGGTCAAAATTTTAAAAGGGAAAGGAGAAGAATCCAGCCGACGCTCAGATCGGCGTTATAAGAAAGAAAAGTTCAGCATCACGGAGCCCTACAAAAGCCGTGATAGTAAGAAAAGATCCAGGAATGGGAATGGTGGAAGTTCCCATAAGAAAAAGAATGTCAAGGAAGAGAAGGAGCAAGTTGCTACAGCTTGCACGTTTTACGAAAAATTTGGCCATTCGACTGAGGAATGCTGGAAGCGCCTCGGCGCTTGTTTATGTTGTGGAAGCAGGGAGCATCGCATGCCAGATTGCCCCCTTATGAAAGACCAATCGTCTGGTGGAGGACGTAAGAGGCAGGCTTGCCTCAATGCCATCTTAGAAGAACAAGAAGCGCCCAGGGATGGTGGGCTTATGGAAGGTACTCTTCAAATTTGTTCTCGTCCTGCATTTGTGCTATTTGACACTGGTGCCTCTCATTCTTTTATCTCCACTACTTTTGTAAAAATATTATCAATTGCATCAGTCCCCTTACCTTCAGATCTCG
Organism: Amorphophallus konjac; assembly: GCA_022559845.1. NCBI lineage: Eukaryota > Viridiplantae > Streptophyta > Magnoliopsida > Alismatales > Araceae > Amorphophallus > Amorphophallus konjac. The sequence continues at coordinate 136,740 of JAHNEJ010003545.1, forward strand.
CTATTACCATGCCCTTAGGTTCTGGAACAAAGCTTACCGACTATTATCCTGATAGCGAAGTGATAGTAGAAGGTCATAATCTCCCCGCAAACTTAGTATGCCTTGACATGAAAGGTTATGATGCCATTTTAGGGGTAGATTGGCTTGTAGATCATGATGCTTATATCAATTGCCGAAATAAGATTATATCCTTTCGAAAACCCGATCTTCCAAGATTTTCCTTCCTTGGCATCAAGTACAAGAAGCATCCTACTATCATATCTTCTCTTCACGCTTGCAAACTTATCTCGCAAGGATGTGAAGCTTTTCTTGCTTTTATCATTGTTACGAAATCCAAGGAGATTATCTTAGCAGACATTCCTATTATAAATGAGTTCCCCGATGTGTTCCCATCCGAATTACCCAGTTTACCACCCGAGAGGGAAGTAAACTTCACTATTGAACTCATTCCAGCAGCAGCACCTGTTTCTATATCCCCTTATAGGATGTCCCCCAGAGAACTCAACGAACTAAAGAAGCAGTTGCAGGAACTACTGGATAAGGGCTTTATCAGACCTAGCACATCCCCTTGGGATGTGCCGGTTCTATTTGTCAAAAAGAAGGATAGTTCTCTCAAGCTATGCATCGATTACCGGCGACTGAATCAACTTACAACCAAAAACAAGTATCTGTTGCCGTGTATTGATGTGCTCTTTAATCAGCTTTCATGAGCAGAATATTTCTCCAAGATTGACCTCAGATCAGGTTATCATCAACTTAGAATAAAAGAAGAAGACATTTATAAATCAGCTTTTTGAAGTCGTTATGGCCACTTTGAATTCGTGGTAATGCCGTTCCGGTTAACAAATGCCCCAGCAGCATTTATGGAACTTATGAACAGTGTTTTCCAGCAATATCTGGACCAATTCATCGTCATCTTCATCGATGACATCTTGATATATTCCAAGACAAAGGAAGAACATAAAGAACATCTGAAGATAGCTTTACAAACACTTAGAGAACATAAACTTTATGCCACGTTTAATAAGTGTGAATTCTGGCTCAAGGAAGTTTCATTCCTAGGCCACATTATTTCAAAAGAAGGTATCGCTGTGGATACTTTATAGGTAGAAGCCGTCAAGAATTGGAGTTGGCCAACGACCATATCGGAAGTACGAAGTTTTTTTGGGTCTAGCTGGTTATTATAGAAGATTCATTAAGGATTTCTCAAAGATTGCAGTTCCTTTAACTAGACTCATGAGAAAAGAAAATCCATTTGTTTGGTCAGAGGAATGTGAAAAGAGTTTTCAAACTCTTAAGAATCATCTTACTACAGCTCCTATTCTAATACTACCGATGGAAGGTGGTGGATTTGAAGTATATACATATGCATCTGGCATTGTTCTAGGGTGTGTCCTCATGCAAAATGAAAAAAGCAATATGTTATTCTTCTAGACAATTGAAGTGTGGCGCGGAAAATTATCTTGTGCATGATTTGGAATTAGCAGCTGTCTTTTTCATCTTGAAAATTTAGCGTCATTATCTCTATGGAGAAAAGTTTACGGTCTACTTGGACCACAAAAGCTTGAAGTACTTATTTTCTCAAAAAGAGCTAAATATGAGGCAGAGGAGGTGGTTAGAATATCTCAAAGACTTTGATTTTGCTATTCAATATCATCATGGCAAGGCTAATGCTGTAGCAGATGCACTCAGTAGAAAACTAATGGGTATGCTATCAAGTCTCATGATTAGTATGACTAATCTTATTCCTCAATTTGCTCAGTTGAACTTAGATATTGACAGGAAGGAAGATTGTTTCCTAGCTAATATTCAAGCTCAACCTACATTAATAGAAGATCTGGTCAAGCTGTAAAATGATGATCCTATATTATTGGAGATCAAGGCCAATGTTGAACAAAGGCCGGATTTTTCTATTAAGGATGGAATATTGCTATTGAAAGACCGTGTATGTATACCGGATCATGAGGATACGAAGAAATTGATTTTAGAAGAAGCACATAAATCCAGGTATACCATTCGCCCAAGTAATACAAAAATGTATCATGATCTCAAAAGAAATTTCTAGTGGCCCAACATGAAGAGGAAAATAGCTGATTTCGTGTCTCGCTGTCTCACTTGTCAACAAGTAAAGGTAGAGCATTTTAGACCCGCAGGTAAACTGCATCCCTTGAATATTCCCGAATGGAAGTGGGTGAGTATAGGGATGGATTTCATTATGGGGTTACCTAAGACAAGAGGTGGACACGATGGTATATGGATAATCATAGACCGATTAACAAAATCTGCACATTTCATACCAATCAAAAGTCGATGGTCTGTGGATATCCTGGTGTAGACACGCCAAAATTGATACTATGTTGATTAAATCTCATGTCACCATATTAACACCCCAAAATGAACTTCAATATTTCCATAATTGATTTTTTGATTTTTGTGTGTTTTTAGGCCATTTTCTAATTATTTTTGTAATTCACGACTCTACGTAGGGCGTGTTTTAAATAACGGCTTGGGCGGGGCATTTCTCAAATAAAGGATGACTTATCCGAAAGGCGTCAGTTTCTGGACTTTTAAAAATCCTACTCCAAATTGGAAAATAAGAATTAACGTCCCTCCATGGGTCGTGTTTTGAATTAACGCCTGTCTCTCAAGCGTCTCTTCATCATTTTCAAATAAAGAATGTTTTCATTACTAAAATTAAATCCATGAATTAACGCCTTTGTCCCAGTTGTGATTTTAATTAACGCCTTGTCCAAGGTCGTCAATTTCAAATAACGCCTTTCTTTGGGTCGTCTTTCACCCTACCGTGTCCTGCTTGAACACCCCTTTCTAGAGAGTTCCCTGCTATGTTTTGGTTACCATGTTCGATTAGGGAAGTAGAGACCTTACCGTAGATGAGTCTTGCCTGTTCTTATCCCACCGCAGCTGTGTTTTGCATCCTATACATACATCCCTGCGTCGAGCTCGCGCGAAAAAAGCTGATAACAGGAAGAAATAGAGAGAATAACGAAAAAAGAGAGGGAGCTTTAGCTAATAGCAACACAGAGAGCAACAGAGAGATCAATGCAGAGAGCAGTAGATTCTTTCACGCAGAGAAGTTTTCCTCTTATTCTGCACGAGCCTTTTGATCCTTCGGCGGTCTGCTTCCTCCTGTTGCACTAACCACGAGCTGATATATTGGTTTCTCCCTCTACTATTGACAGGAACAGTAGGGAAATTATCCATCTTATTATCATCTTATCATCATTCATCATCCTATCATCATCGATCAGCATCAGTCTTTTTCCTGCATTAGTTTGCATCACATCTCCTCTCCCTAATTCTCTTAGGGGTTTTAAAAGAACCAAAAGGTGCACACTTCATGCTCTTGTTCCATCATCTTATTTTATATTTGGATTGATACTACACACACTTGGCTAATCCCTTTTTATCTTGTTTGTTTGTGATTTGTTTAAGGGTAATCAAGAAGAAAAACCCCCTTCATCGGCCGGCCGGTAGAAGGAGGAGGAAGAAATCCACAATCATCCCGCATCCCTTTTTTCACCAGGTATTCGCGATCAATTTCCTTTTCTTTTGAGGTAACCCCTCTGGTGATCACTCTCCTTATTAACACCTCGTGCTTGCTTAATTCTTTTATTTTTAATTATTTTAAGTGGATTTCTTAGAATCTACAAATTGGCGATCACGGTGGGACCACCATTGTTTTTCTTTTGATTATCCCCTCCTATTGGCACCCACGTGTGCCCTTTCCTATTGGCACCCACGTGTGCCCCTCCCTTTGGTACCCACGGTACCCCTCCATTGTGCCCCACGGGCACCCTCCATTGTGCCCCACGGGCACCCTCCATTGTCCACTGCGGATTAGCCAATTTGTGAACATCGCTGCTGTTTTCTTATTTAACGCCTTCCCTCAAGGTGTTTTTCATAATTTAACGCCTTTACCCAAGGCGTCTTTCTGTTATTTAACGCCTTCTACAAAGGTGCTATTCATCATACCTCTTGATTTGGTTTATCACTCCCTGAGAATTCACGCCCTTTGGTCTGGGCGTCCGTTGTTAATGCAGCGCCTGACATCAAGGCGTCTTTTATTTTGAGCTTGTGCACTGCCTTTTTTTTGACGCCCTCTGCCAGAGCCGTCCTTTTCACAATTAGCGCCTCACACCAAGGCGCTTCTTCTGCACTGTCAGTCAGCACTTCACAGATTAGCGGCAGCCCCCCTGTCGTTTCTTCTGCTTTTAGCGACTGCTGCTAAGTCGCTTATTACCTGTGTGTTTACAGAAACCTGTCTGTTCTGTTTATTCATGCTGGATTGATTTATATGTTCATCATCTGATTATACCTGTTTGATCTGATCATATTATTCTGCATTTTGTGGCATTTGGTTGAGAGACCTCCTCTCTCTACACTAGGATTTCACACACCTTTCTTGGAATTGGAATAACCCCCCATTGAGCATTCCGTCTCTTTGGACCGGAAATTCCTTTTCCAAGACCTCCGTAAGTCCCCGCACCCGTGGATTCCCTCACGGACACCGGGCTGGTTGTACCTTGAAGTATCCGGAGTTTAGACAACCCATCATTGGTGAAGAGAGAGAAAGAACCTAGTTAACCCGGAGATCACACTCAAATTCATAACTAGGGTTCACATTGCAAAAGGGAGTGGATTGATCTTCAATTTAATTCACCCTAACCTCAAACTTAAATCTAAAAGCTTGCGCTCATCACAACTTGTTTGCATAAACTTGATTAGATTGAGTGATTATTGTGGTTATAATCCCTTCAAGATAAGCTTTCTCTCCTCTTGAACATGCAACTTCGCTCAGGTAAAATCATCAACATGGCAAGCTACGGGTACTCCTATGATGACATGGATGAGAATATTTTCAGTCAATCTTATGAGGTTCCCCTCCAGGATTCCATTTACCACGAGGGAAACTTCCCCCCGTCTCGTGCACATTATTCCCAAGTTCATGTGGTCGACACCACAACTCATGAGGTTGAACCCTCTTCTTAAGCTTTACCCTCCAACCAAAACGCATCAGGGAACACCTCCCCATCATTCAATGTCAATGATTTGATTCATGCTTTATCTCAATTGGATGATTCCCAACGGCAGGCAGTTCAGGCCGCTTTGAAAGGGAAAGTTGTTCCCTCTTCATCTTCCAACCCCCCTCCGGTCGTGAGTTGCCATCATGTTGTTAATGACCAGGCGGTCTTGCACAAAACTCCTTCACTTCCAACAACGCCCGTTGTGGCCATGCCGGCCCAACAGGCAAGTTATTCTACGGCTAGGCCTCAATTCCTTCAACCTCCCCAAATTCTGAGGACGCCTATGCCAAATTCTTCATTCCAAATTCGACCCTAGTCGAGTCAGACACCAATGCTCTACTCCTTCAAAAGTTGGCTAGCATGGAAGAACAACTCAAGAAAGTTACTGCTGCAAAGAATGCCCCGGAGATTTCTCTCCCTACATTGCCAGTTTTTCATCTACCACCTTCTGAAATGCCGAACTTTCGGTGATACAATGGAACTGGCAATCCATTTATTCACTTGAAAGATTTTATGTATGAAACTTCCTTTTGGCAGGGCAACAAAGCCTCATTGGCTTATTTGTTTAGAAGGTCTCTAGAGGGGCCAGCCCTCGAGTGATTTTATTCTTTGGACCCAGCAGATGCTAGTGACTTTGATGTGGTCCAAAAGAAATTCTTGCAGAAATATAGGGACCGGGTCGGACCCTCCCTATCAGTTACTGATCTGGTTGCAGAAAAGATGAAGCCTGAGGAGGACTTCATTATATTTACTGATAGATGGCGATCAATGGCCGAAAAATTGAAAGATACATTGTCAGAACCGGAACAGGTCAAGATGATCATTTCAAATGCAACCCCTCAGTTCCGGCATATATTGGCCATGAATAGATTGACTACCATGGAGGAGCTCTATGAGAGAGCTCGATATATTCAAACCCAGATGAAAGATTCACCCATCATGGGCATGTTTGAACCAAAACCGCGGCTGATTAAGAAGAATACAAATGTCAACAATAGCGGACCCACGACAGAGGGCACCGTTACTAACGAGCAAGTTGGCGTGGTTGGCAACCTCACACCCTTTCGCCAATCTAACCCATGACCTCCGCCACCTCCACAGCAAAGCACCTTCTTCAATGCACCCCCACAACACCAATCCGCTCCCCAACATTCCTTTGCTCCTCCACAAAACCAAACGACGCACCTCGACCCCCCAGCTCCTCAACAATACAACCAAGTACCACCACCTGCCAACTACGGCCCACCACCACAACAACAAAGGAGACCACTAGGTCCTAAAAGGGCCCACTATCCACCATTGCCCGAAAGTCTCCCGGATATATTCAATGCCCTTATGGCCGCCAACTTGCTCATGTTACCAAAGGAAAGGACGGTGTGGCCCGTTAATGTTGACACGTCCCGCTATTGTGTTTTCCACCGCTCCCCTGGTCACAACGTCGATCACTGCTTTCATTTCAAGGACTATATTTATGACTTAAATGACCAAGGCGGTATTAATTGGGATGAGATGAGGCAGTTTATCACCTCTCTGAAAACAAGAAGACCTCCTCGGCAACAACAGGCTCAGCAGCCGCAGCAACCAGCTCCACAAGTACAACAGCAAGCTCCAGCACCACAGCAAGATATGGGGATTGTCCACAATCCATTGCCAGAGCACCCGCTAAACCAGCATGTGAACCCTGTCACAACCCTCCATGAGTTGGAGAGGGGGCAAGGATGGCACGAAGAAAACGCCTCTGTCGGGGCACTAAACCACAATCCAAACCAACCTCCGCGCCTCTTACGCACGCTTCACACTCCCCAGCTAATCCGCACCCCTCTGCGCCCTGTTAACCAAACCCCATCTACTCCAATTAATTCCCCATCCTTGCCAACCCGGTCTCTTCTTACCCGTTCTCCACCTCCGCAGCCTACCACGCAGCAAACTCCACCACCCATCACCAACCCTTCGCCCTTGCCACCTAGGCCACTCCTCATCCGCCCATCATCAACACCTGTTACACCTACCACCATTACTCCTCCACCGGCAAGGACCCCTCCACCATCAGTTCACCCACCATTTATACCCAGGTCTCTCCTTATTCAACCAACTATCTCCACCCACACTCGGGCACCCCTTCCTACTCCCACGCCTCCTACGGGGGCTTCTTTCTTGAACCCTTCCCCAACACCCCCTACGAGGGCTCCTTCTTTGAACACTTCTCCACCACTTGCCAACACTAATGACCCTTCTTCATCCTCTAAACCTCCCTCCACCCTTGCCCCGATAGAGGCGTAACCGAATCAAACTATGGTACTCCGCAGTGGACGGATATTCCACCGTGTTTTTCCTCAGAGGGAGCAGGAGCCCACACAGGGGCCCAATGAGCAAGAACAGGAGCAGGAGTCTATCCCGGGCACTCAATACGATTTATTAAAGCATCTGGACAGGACTCCAGCAAGAATTTCTATTTTAGAGCTGATCAAAAGGTCGACAACCCATCAATTGGCTTTAAAAGAATATCTGCAGAAGGTCATGGTTAATGAAGACATTCCTGCCGAGCATATAACCACGGTCCTAACGCCTGCTAGCGGTCAGCCAGCAATTATTTTTCATGAACATGAACTAGCACCTCAACCAGCTCGAAAATATGCTCTGTGTATCATAGTGGACGTTAACAAGGTGGCAGTAAAACAATGTTTGGTGGAGACTGGGGCATCCATCAATGTATTGCCACCCAGCACTTTGAAGATGTGCCGCATTCCGGAAAGTCAGATTCGCCCATCCACTATAACAGTCACAGCATATGATAATACCAAGAAGCCTCCCTTGGGTATGATAATATTAAAAGTCAGTTTGGGCCCAGCTACAATCATAGTAGATTTCCACATCTTGGACATGGATCCAACATTCAATGGCATCCTGGGTCGCCCCTATATTCAACAGCTGGATGTGGTGCCTTCTACAAATCATCAATGCCTCAAGTTTCCACATAAAGGCCATATTATCAAAGTCACTAGCATGCCGATTTTACTAGATGAAGACATACACTTAGCAACATCAGTTCCGTCTATTTGGCCTTACAACAAACCGTTGTTATCAGTGTTAGATGCCATTAACCCACGGCCGATGCCCTCAGAGACAGTCACAACGGTTGCTATGACACCTCTGACTTCCAAGGGGAAGAAGAAGAAGAGCATAATAAATACCCCTGGCTAGAACATTCTGATGAAAATGGGGTACCAAGCTGGTAAAGGCCTGGGTGTTAATTTCCAAGGCAGAACCAAGCCTGTCAAGCCACAGAAATTAATTGCACGGGGTGGCCTAGGCTATAAAGGGCCAAGCAAGAATGAAGAAGAACCATGGGCAGTTATGACGTCTACTCTGAAGACAGATCGTCAGCCACTTACATGGACACTGCAAACACATTTTGTTAAAGGTGGCGTTCAAAATAATGAGCAGACTATAATAGTCACTTCCATGTTAGACTGTCATGATGTTCATGCTAGACAGTTTGCTCGTCATATTGCTCCATTGGCCACCTATAAAGTCCTCGAGTCTCCAAGGCCTGATAAGAGAAGGAAAATGGGTGATCCATAGTGTGACTAGTATAGATGGTTTGACATGAATGATATTGCTATTGCTTTGAGTCGTCTATTTAGGCCAACCGACCTAGAATGGCCGCCACTAATCCATGAGTTGATTGAGAAACCTGCTGTGATAACAGATAAAAGGCAGTTATTGAGCAACTATACAGACACTGGAGAGCCTTATGTGCCATACGAAGAAGGTTTCACGACAGACAGGCTGTGGGCCGGCCTTTTCTCTCTCACTTCCATGCATCCGTCTCTTCTTGTCTCCCTGTATTCCCAAATGTTTCCATGTGTGCCTAGACCGCCCCCAATCATGGTCATCTTTTCTCCAAGTTCACTTCGAGTTTCTTCTCCAATTCCTCCCTTGCTCCTCGAGCAATTCTCCAGACTCTCCATCACACCCCCGCGTGGGTCGTTATTGATTCAACCCTTCTCCAATCTTTCAATTTCCACTCCTCCTTCTATTTTCCCTTCACATTGCTTTCTATTGGAAAAAGAAAATAAAAATGAAGAGAAAAATGAAGAAGAAAAAAAAAACGCCAAAATTCCAACTTTTCAAACCTCCATCTCCGTTGAGGAGACCTCTTATCTCCTTTCCGAGGGTGTCCCGACCCAGGGGCCGCTCTTCCAAGATTCATTGACAAATCTTTTCTACCCTTCTAGCGAAGGGTCTTCGTCTGTATCCCCTCCTGTATCCACTTTTGCACCTCCTTCTTTTTCTTCTTCTAATGATCAAGTTAGTTGCTCCTCTTCTTCTTCTAATAAAATTCATGGGGTAGCTTCACATAAGAAATCCAAGGGTAAGCAGATTACCCGTAGATTCCTGTTAGAATTGGCTAAAAGGTGCCAGGGATGCTCAACTCTTCCCGAATTTTTAGAGAATCCGATCATCCTGCCAGAGATAGAATATGAGGGTACTTGTGCTTCTTATGAGGGTTTGGGTGTCTATGAGATTATGAACGATGAAGACCCTATTGAAGAGGGGGATGAAAGTTACGAAGAATATGAGGACGAGGCTGATGCCTTTGCTAGTGGCATGAGAAGATTTGATGAACCATCAGCCTCAGTAGAAGAGCCTACCAAAGAAATAAATCTGGGTATGGAAGAAGACCCTAAGATCGTCCTCATTTCAAAGAACTTGTCGCCATCCGAAGAGGAGGCGCTTATTTTGGTACTTCAAGAATACAAGGACACGTTTACATGGAGTTATGAAGATATGCCTGGACTAGACCCTGCACTCGTTGAACATCGGCTTACACTTAAGCCAGGGTCTGTCCCGGTCAAACAACGGTTGAGACGTTTTCACCCTAACATGGCTTTAAAAATGAAAGAAGAGGTCGACAAGCTTCATAAGGCTAGATTTGTTAGAGTTGTCCTCTATCCTAACTGGGTGGCTAACATCGTCCCAGTCATGAAGAAAGATGGAAAGGTTAGGATTTGTATAGACTTTCGGGACCTCAACCGTGCGTGTCCTAAGGATGACTTCCCCCTCCCTCATATTGATATTTTAATTGATAATACGGTAGGATTTGAGACTCTCTCCTTCATGGATGGCTTTTCGGGTTATAATCAGATTCGCTTGGCTGAGGAAGATCAAGAAAAAACATCGTTTACTACACCGTGGGGAACATACTGCTATGTGGTCATGCCTTTTGGGCTCAAGAATGCTGGAGCCACCTATCAGAGGGCTATGATGGTGATTTTTCATGATATGATCCACATTTATATTGAGGTGTACGTAGATGATCTGGTGATAAAATCAAGAACAAGGATTGAGCATCCTAGGGTTCTAGCTAAAGTCTTGCAAAGATCACGAGAGTATCAGTTGAAAATGAACCCCAAGAAGTGCGTATTTGGTGTTTCATCAGGGAAGTTGCTTGGATTTATTGTCAGCAAAAGGGGAATTGAAGTTGATCCCAATAAGGCAAAGGCCATCAGAGATATGTCTCCTCCCAAGAATTTGAAGGAAGTTCGAGGATTAATCAGGAGGTTACAGTTTATCCGCCGCTTTGTCTCCCAGCATTCACAAAGATGTAGGCTGTTTTACGAGCTTACTAAGCCGGGGGTCAAGTTTAATTGGGATGACAAGTGTTAGGCAGCTTTTGACGGATTAAAGGATTATTTGGCCAATCCTCCTGTCCTGAGGCCGCCAGTTCCAGGCAAACCGCTCATCCTTTATGTTTCTGTCCTGGATGACTCTGTGGGTGCTGTCCTAGCTCAAGTGGATGAAGAAGGGAAGGAGAGGGTAGCATACTACTTGTCTAAACTTCTTAACCCCTGTGAGCAAAGGTACTCAACTATGGAAAAGACTTGTGCTGCTTTAGTCTGGGTAGTTCAGAAGTTAAGGCATTATTTCTTAGCTCACGAGGTTCATCTCATTGCACACATGAATCCGATTAAATTCCTTCTTGAAAAATCTGTCCTTACTGACCGATTAGAACGCTGGCAAAGTTTCCTCTCTTAATTTGACATCACTTACATTCAACAGAAAGCTATCAAAGGCTACGCCATTGCCGAACATCTTGCTCACCACCCTCTACCCCGATTTGATCCTGTCAATTCGGAGTTTCCAGATGAAGAACTAATGTCCATTAATCAACCCCACGATCCGATGTGGACACTACATTTTGATGGAGCTCTAAATTCCCAAGGAAGAGGGATCGGCATGGTTCTTTTAACACCAGAAGGGGTCACCATCCCATTCGCCGCTCAGCTTACTTTCCATGTCACAAATAATATAGCTAAGTATGAAGCTCTCTTGGCCGGCCTTCAAACTGCTCATAAATATGGTGTTACCCAATTACGAATTGTTGGTGATAGTCAGCTCATTCTACACCAGGTGCTTGTCAAATGCCGCACTATCAATCCTAAGCTCAAACCATACCAGGAACTTGCTTCAGCTTATGCCAAACTCTTCACCAAATTGATCTTCGTCCATGTCCCTCGTAGACAGAACATCTTAGCTGACGCTCTTGCCTCATTGGGCTCTGCTTTAGTCTTCCCTCCTGAACGAGATTTCCATGTTCCTCTCATTCATCAGCGTGACACTCCAGCTATTAAGGATCGCGCGTTCCTCGACATTAGGGACAAGGTGCTCGAGAAGGTCAGGCGGAGTGAAGCTCTTAAAGGCAAAGAGGTCATGTTATTAGATTGGGAAGAAGAATTGGCTGATGAAGAGAAACCTTGGTATTATGAGATTGCCAGATATTGCAATGATTAGTCCTATCCCGAAGAAGCCTCTGCAGAAGAGAAGAAAGCAATTAGAAAAGTGGCTCAACGTTATGTCTTGGTTGGAGGTGTGCTGTATAGAAGAGGGCTCACGGGTGTTTTATTAAGATGCCTCGACGATGATGAATCCTGGAAGGTCGTGGAAGAGGCGCATTCAGGAGTGTGTGGTGGTCATGTGAACAGCCAGATGTTAGCTAAGAAGATCCTTAGGCTAGGCTTCTATTGGCCAACTCTAGAAGAGGATTGCTCCATCTATGTTCGAAGGTGTGTTGAGTGCCAACTGCACACCGACAAGATTCATTCTCCTGCTTCTTCACTCCATCCTATGTCCTCCCCATGGCCTTTCTCCATGTGGGCTTTCGATATCATTGGACCTCTTGGAGATTCGAACCTCCTTACAAAACAAAAGTCATTCATCCTTACGGCAACGGAGTACTTCACCAAGTGGGCGGAAGCGGAAGCATACGTGGAGATCAAAGCATCAACCGTCTGTAAGTTCATAATGAAGAACATCATTGCAAGGTTCGGCATCCCGAGCACCATCATCACCGACAATGGGCCTCAATTCATCTCTCAAGAGCTCAAGGATCTCTGCAACAGGTATAACATTGCATTGCATCATTCTTCTCCCTATTATCCGCAGGGGAATTGTCAAGCAGAGGCAACTAATAAGACATTGATCAAACTTGTTAAGAAAGCGTGTGAGGCTAATAAATTTTCAGATTGGCCAGACAAGCTAGTTGAAGCTCTCTGGGCCTATCGCACTTCCATTCGTACCCCCACTGGGCAAACCCCTTTCACCCTTACTTATGCAATGGAGGCGGTAGTTCCTTATGAGATTCTCATTCCCTCTCTGTGAGTACAATTGGACAAGGAATTCTCTATTGATGAGCGTCGTGATTCACTCCTTGCCCAGTTGGAACTCCTAGATGAGAAGCGTCTGGTCGCCGCTGAGCATGCACGCGTTTATCAAAACAGGCTTTCACGTTTTTATCAAAAGAAAGTAATTGAGAGAAAATTCAAAATCGGTGAGATGGTAGTCAAGAGAATCTTCGTAAAACCTGGTGGACCCCATTCAAAACTCCAACCAAACTGGGAAGGACCCTTTGTTATAAACGATATTTATCCTGGCAATGCTTATAAATTGATTAATGCTGAAGGAGAAAAGCTAGCTCATCCTTGGAATGATATGTAACTTAAGAAATACTACCCCTAATCCAAAAATCCAAAAAAATTGAAAATTTCCAAAACCCAAAAAAAAACAATAGAAATTCTCCAAAATCCGAAAAAAAATCTTCCAATTTCCAAAATGGTTGCCATGGCATACGAGGACGCAAAGTCTGAAAGGTCAAAATTCAGTATTCATTCATCAGTCTTGTTAACTTAAAATGGGGTCGACTCTTGCACACACTACACACTTGAACCTCGAACTCAAGCGGTGCAAAATCTGATGGGAAGCCAAAAACCTGACTAAAGGTGAAGACAATACCCATTCTTTTCCTCTTCGGCCCATAAGGGAGGAAGGGAGGTCTCGGAGTAGACCCGCCAAGCCTACCCGCCGCCTTAGTAAGTGGAAGTCAGGGCCCAAAAGGGAACAAAAATGCCGCAAAAGCCCAAGTACAATTAGGTTTTTCATCAGTACAAATCAGTTTCGAAGAGAAAGTCAAATCGTGAAAAGAAAAGCATGTCAAAAGGGTAAAGTCCCCGCAAGAAAAACCTTGGGCGTATGCATGCAATATAAAAGAGGCTAAAGGCAACAAAATTTCCCTATGCCGAAGACTGAACCCCAACAGGCATAGGGTAGGGGAGGTAGTTTTGCCTCGAGCTTCTCAGAATCCCTTATGGGCTTCCTTATATCCACTTCCATCTCTTTCTTTGCGGTAAGTCATAAACCAGCAGAATGGTCGAGACTGACCTAGGAGATTGCACCGTGCGAGATCTTGCGTATAAGTTTAACCATTAGCACGTCGATCGCCTTTTGATTATTCAAGAAAGATCAATGAATACTCAATGATGACCACATAGGACCTAGTGCCTTAGTAGCTTTCTCAACCCAATTCTGAAGACACGGAAATTAACGCCTCTGAGTAAGGCGCCTTTTATAGAATTAACGCCTATGTGAAAGTCATCTTTTCTCAAATAACGCCCCTAGGTAGGTTGTCATTTCCACGAAAATCAAATTCTTGTTCAAAATTAACGACTGTCACTGAGGGCGTCTTTTATTTGAAAAATGACCTAGTCTAAGGCGTCTTTTTGAGAAAATAAGAGAAAAAAAAGAAAAGAATGAAAAGAAGAAAAATAAAAAGGAAGAAATAAAAAGTGGTGGTGGTTTATCGTTCATGATGTGTGCTTGCATCTTGTATGGGCATCTTTTATTATGGTTTGCATATGATTGCTTGCGTGTTGCATCTCCCTTTATTGGTTATTTCATTTGCCTTATATGATTAAAAGGCTTGGCCCCTTGACCCGTTATCAAGGTCAAAGTAAAGACATCCCTTGCTTATTAAGCAAGGGGCCAAGTCGAACAGATGAATTAACATGTTTGCTTAAGTGTGAACTACGGCTGCAGGCACAGGGAAAAGTGAAGCAAAAGCAAAGAACGTGGAAAAGGAGCAAAGTACACGACCACAAGTACACAACTACACAAGTGCTCAGGTAACAAAAATTTCAATCTCATATATATATACATCATAAATATCTGAGTACAGGTGTGAGGGTGGAGGAGTACAAGTAAGTCTCTCTCAGCTCTCACCTCCACCCTCCTCTCTCCTACTCTCTACCTCGTCCTCGCCGTCCCGAGGAGGCGCTGGTGAAGGGGGCATGGGCCCCCGTGAAGAAGCTGGAACTCGAACCTGGTCCCCTGCCTCGCTCCTCTCTCGAAGAGAAGAGCCCGCCACGAAGGTGGAGCTGGTGAAGCTGTACCCTGCAGCTCGCGCCCGCTCCCGCCCTCGCTGAAGACACTCCTCTGACGCTCGTACCCGCTCCTGGGTAACGGCTAGCTGGGTCCTCAAGTCTGCCAGCTCACGCTCGCGCGCTGCCACCTGCACCTGGTACCGGGCACGCTCTGCCTGCTGTAGCTCGTGGTGACGGGCACGGTCTGCCAGGTGCTCCTCACGCTCCCGAGCACGCTCCTCGTGCTCTCGCGCACGCTCTCTCCGCTCCAGCTCAAGAGCGACCCGCAGCTCCGCTACGTCCTGAGGCAGCTCCTCCCGCCGCCTCAAAGCCCTCTCCAGCTCCGCGACCCGCTGCTCACGGATCGCTAACTCCGCCTCGGCTAGGGCAGCCCGGGTATGAGCCGCCTGTAACTGTGTAGTCTGCAAACGGGTAAACAAGTCATCAGTTCCACATTTAATGCAATAATTCAACAATTCATGAAATGAATGCATGGTTAAAAGTAAAACTCACCCGGGTGGCCATCGCCTACTGGCCCTCCTCGATGCAAGTAAAAGCGGCTCGGAGCTCCTCCGTCTGCAAAACACTTTTTCATCAGCACATAATAATAGATAATTGAATGAGGTCTGAGTTTTGAAACTTACCCGTGAGGTGAGGTCGCGCTCTGCTACCTCGGCCCGTGCCACCGCTCTAGCTAGCTGCTCCGCTAGTGCAGTCGCCTCTGCACTAGGCCCTCTCGAACTGGAGGCCTCTCCCGTATCTCTCCCTACTGCTCCCTGCTGGGCACGCTACATTTATTGAGATTGTCAGTGGCTAATCATCAATAATTCAAGGACAAAAATTCATTTGCATATAGAAATCATTTAAGCACTCACCAAGGTCTCAAGGTCTGCTCGCGTGGTGGCCAGCTGTGCCTCCAGGCTGTGTAGGTGGGCCTGTGCATCCATCACTGCTATATCCCGCGCATCCTGCATCTATTACATATTAGTCACATGACAGATACATAAGCATTTGTATTCAATTTAGAAATAAGTGCATTCATACATACCCCTAGGGCCCTCATCTGGGGTCGGCCGACATAAACCTCCCAGTAGCGCCGGAGGTACTCGGAGCTGTCCGCTGCCTGAGAGGTGACTCGGGTCCCTCCTCGCTGCCAGTCGGCATACTGGTCCGTGAACCGCACTCTCCAGTCGATCTCCTTGGTACGACCGCGCGTCTTCTTCCCAATCCCTCGCGGCTCTCCGACCTCTATCCACTCCTGATGAAGGCCGAGAGTCCTCATCACCAGTCTAAGTCATAACGGCTCAATCTCGCTCAGGCAATGGACCCAAAGCTCATGCTCAAAGCGAGGTCGGCCCGCTACGACCCATGGCTGGCCCTCGTCGGTCATCCCCTCGTAGGGTCTCCACCGCACCTGCATTCACAAGCATGCATACATCCATCATGTCCATCATATAACATAAACATAAAGAGAAATGCATAACACTGCATCATGCATACCAGTGAGGGAGGGAAGTCTCGGAACTCTCTCCGTAACACCCACAACTCATAGGCGAGTGGGGCTCCAAACACTACCGACAGCCAGCACCGTGCTAAAGGGAAAGATCCCTCACCTCCAGGCCGTGGGTCGACGCGCCCCATGGGCATGTACAAGTGGCTCCAAATCTGCATCCATGCATCATATTAGCAAAGCATTCATACTCATATGTACTCTAAAAATAACAAAAACACATAAAAGAGGAAAAATGCATACCTGAAGAAAAGGTGAGAAGCCACTGACAGTCGTCTCTCGACATGTCCCCGTGGAGAGGTCGGCTATCAAGTGCGCCAGCAGCGTCGCTCCCCAGGCATATCTGCCGACTCCCTCCAAGTCCTCGAGTATCCCTAGGAATCAACAGTTGATGACGTCGCCCTTCGTGCCAAGTAATAACCTCCCGAGCATCAAAAATAAGAACCTCCTCAGATCTCTGTCTACCCTCTCTCTGTCATCTGGATCCTGGCAATAGGCTGCCCTAGCCCCATCCATCAATCTCTGGAAAAACCGCTCTAAGGACTCCCGGGTGTAGATTTGGATTAAAATCCACACTTAGGAATAAAAATAATAATGAATATGAATATAGCACAAGGAATAGCACGATGTGCTAATGGGGAAAGAATGTGATCGCCAGAGACGCGAGGGTCTCAAAGAGGAGATAATATGGGGAGATGATCGCAAAATACCTCAAAACGCGGGATGATGTGAGTGCTCCTTTTCTCTTCAAAATCGGCCGGCCGATGAAGAGAGTCTTTCAACTTTGGTTACCCTTGCAAAACAAAGACAACAACACCAAAAGATATGGATTAGAAATAATGTGTGTGTAGCATCAAGTTCATAATAGAAAGGTGAGCATGATAACATATGAAATACACACCTTAAGGGTGTTGGCCCTTAAACCCCTATGCAAAAGGTGTATGGGAGATATGATGAATGAATGATGATGCAAAGATGATATAATAAAAAAAAAAATAAAATAAGAGCGCAAGAGTGCACTAAGGGGAGATCCTCAACGTAGTTGAGTGAGAAACATTAATAAGAGAGGGTCATGCATACATACGTGAACTGATGATAACAATAAAATAAAAAAATAAAATAATAAAAGATAAAAGAGGAGCCTGTGCTTCGGCTTGAGTATGCAAGGGGGAGAAGCTTCGAAAGATGATGCTTGAGCGTATAAGTCTCTCCTTTAGCCAGCAGCAGCAGCTTCCTGTAAAGCAAAAGAAGAGAAAATAGAGGGGGAAGAAGAGAACGTCGGAGAGGAAGAAGAAGACAGGAGGCAGAAGAAGAAGAATAAGGGGAGAAGAAGATAGAAGAAGAAGAAGAGAAATAGGAACAGAGAAGAAAAAGACAGAAGAAAAAACAAAAGGAAAATCCCGGAGAAGAAGCCTCCTGCGTCCAACCTATCAACAGAGCTCGGAAGCTCTATTAATAAGATAGAAAAGAGATAAGAAGGAAAGAGTCCAAAGGAGGAAGAGATAAGAACGGGCAAGAGCCCAAATAGGGGAGGATTAAGCTGGGCAAGAGCCCAAACAAAGCAGGGACTCTCTGGGGGAAAGGTTGCGTTTGTTCTGAACACAAAAATGAAACACGACCTTGACAAAGGCGTCAATTCAAGAATTGACGACCTGCCAAAGGGCGTCTTTTAAAAACACGACTTAGATTAGGGCGTTAATTCAAAAATCAAATTTTAGAATTTATTTGAAAATTGTGAAACACGTCTGAGTCAAAGGCGTTAATTAAAACGCGCCTTAACCAAGGACGTTAATTCAAAATATTCAAAATAGGGCCATTTTTCATTTCTCAATATTATTTTCTCATTTTTTAGGTGGAGGTGCATCTCGTCGCCCTGATTCCAACGACTATTTTTACGAATTTTTCTGACACCCGGAAGGCCACCAAATCACCTCTCAAAGGGGTTAAAAAAATAATAATAAAATAATCAATTTGAAAACACGCCCTCACGTACGTCGTGAATTCATTTTCTTTTGATTTTTTATTCAAAATAACGCCTTAGGCAAAGTCGTTAATTGTCGAAAAATTCCGAAAAATTCCCAGAAAAATCCAAAAAAATAGAAATTTGAAAGAATGGACGCCCTTCACTATAGTCGTTAATTTTTTAAGAAACGCCCAATCCTAAGTCGTTATTTAAAAGACGCCCCAAGTCAAGTCGTTATTTCTGAAAAATACATAAAAATAGAGAAAAATGCCCAAAAAATCTAGAAAAATCCAAAAAAATAGGGAAAAATAGGAAAAAATAAGAAAAGGGTGAAAAAAGGGAGAAATCCAAGAAAAGTGAGAAAAACCACTCAAATAGAACTAATTTGAGGGTCAAATTGGGGCATTACAAGGTAATATGAGATGTACTCATAGTAACGTCAATTTTGGCGTGTCTACAGCTGCCCCGCCTTGGTGTCTGCTTTGCAAGGGAGCAGAGCAAACTGAAAAGTAGATGCCAAGGTGTGATGAGACACGCAATCAACATCACTTGATGAGAATGAAATCAAAAGTTCGAGATGAAGCAAATCTCGGGAAATCCAACGAAATCAACAATGTTTGGATAAAAGGGGGAGATGTGCATGCGGTGCACGAAGGAGATAAAATAAAATGATCAACTTCCAGCGCGATGGAAGTACCCCAGGTCACAAACCTGTAGGTTTCACCATTGGGGAGCGGTTACCAGCCAAATGTGGACGTGCTGCAGCCAAGGTGGATCAGAGGAAAGATTGAAATAAGATGATAGAGATCCAAACAAGGAGCTTCCGGAAAACAACCCAAAACAGCGACAAAACAAACTGAGGATTCAATTCGGCAATGAAAATCTCATATCTGGAAAGATTAAGATCAATTCAAACCTCAAAACAGCTTATCAGAATGATTTTTCAACAATTGTTTCAAATTCCTACATGAATGCATGCTGGGTTTAAAGGGAAAATTAAAACAAATGAAAATATCATATAATCAAGGATAATATTGTTAAACTGCCCAGACTGGGTCAAGAAACCAATTCTACGAGCTGATACTAAGCCGAAGCCCGTTTATCCGCGCACCAATTCACAAAAAAAAAGGAACCATCATCCCCAGTCTTGGACGGCTCGACGGCCTATCCGTATGACTAAGACGCCTCTGGAATCATCATTGTTTTTGATGAAGGGGAACTCAAATTCCAGATTTACCAAAGTCACAAGGTCCTTGATATAATCTAGTAGCGTATGTAACATATAGTAAAAATGCATACAGGATATGGTGATATCAATAAGCATGGGAACTGAGAAATGAGCTGCAAGCACCGTGGGGCTTGGATGATGATGCCCAGTCGGTGGGACCAAGAGCTTCTTCCTGCGCTCAAAATTTCATTAGCCAAGATATAAAAGATAACAAACAATGAATAAGGCATTTAAGCATAGCAATCATCAAAGCATCAATTATAGCATGTATATGGCATGAATAGCATAAGTCAAATCATAGCATTGTTTGTTGTTTTATCATGAGGAGATAATCTGGCTAATCAAGATTTGGAGATGAATAATCAGGATCTGATAATGCCCATCGGCGGAGTAATCAGATGAAACGAACAGGAGTTGATTGAAAGATTTGGAGATGAATAATCATGAGATATGATAATCAGAATGATATAGGGAGATGATGATCCTGGGTGGCATGTCAATAGATTGATAGCAATAAGTAGAGAGAGGACCCATCCCGTGCTTTTGGTCTCTGCAAAGCTGTTCCTGCAAAATACCATCAGAAAATACAATGCAAATTTTTGGATTTTGGAAATATGCAAATTTTTATGGAGTTTTGGAATATGCAAATTTTTATAAGTTTTGAAAAAGATATTCAAATTTTTATGAGTTTTGATCAATATGCAAATTTTTGTGAAGTTTTGAGAAAGGTATTCAAATTTTTATGGATTTTGGACAAGAAATATTCAATTTTTTGTTTGATTTTGGTTAGACATTGCTAAAGCAGCATCAAAGGGTGTTTTAAACCACTGGCTAGGGGTCCTCGTTCCCTCCCCTTTCGCTAAAATTTCCCAAAGCCGGGCGTGCATTGAAGGGTGGCGCCCTATAACCGACCGTCTTTGATCAACGGTGCCCCTACCAAGGCCATACCCGAGAAACATTCGGTCTTGGAGGGAGAAGAGAAGAATAAATGGAGATAAGCTTTATGCAGGATGGGAGATATCGGGACTTGAATTCCTTCCAAGGTGTTCCCTTCAAAGAGGTAGTCTGTTGCGCCGGGGCTTTGTGCCTTTGATTTTAGACCCTTGACATGCATACGACCAGGGTTTTCCTTGCGGGGACTTTGCCACTCTTGACATGCCTTAATTCATAATTTTGAACTTATTGAAATTCTGACTTGATTTTCATAATAGCCCTTTTGGCGAAATATATATCATGAAAACTCATTTAATTTGGGTCAAGACTGCCCCTATTTGAGACTCCTCTCGTATTGGGGATTACCGAGGTTGGGTCATCTTATCCGTCAGTCTCTTGCCCCTGCATTCGGCCGAGTAAAGAAGAGAAAAGACTTTTAGATATACTCATGGCATGGCCAAAGTAGGGACGGTGTTTTAACCAAAGGAGCCGGCTAAGGACGCCGTGAAGTGTGTGAGGTGCCCAGCTAAGGGTTGCTCTTAAACAAGCAGGGAGAGAATGTTGAATTCCCAGTGTGGGGTTTTTATAACCAAAGATGCTGCATAGCAAGTCTAAAGACTCTTTTTTTAGAATGATTTAATTAAGCAAAAGCCTAAGATAAAGGTTTAAAACACCACTCTTAATCTTGTTAAGAAGCACTTTCTTTTGAAAATCATGCGTGAAGAAATGGGGCGATGATATTATAAAAATGCTTACTTACGCCAAAATGTTACCTTGCAACCTTTGTAGAAGCAGCTGTCAGAGGCGAGGTTGATCATCATGGGATTTGTCCTCTTTGGCAGTCAAGAGGATTGGAAGCAAAGGATTTTGGGAGTGGCTTAACGAGAATGAGTGGTGCTCAAACCAGACTCAGACGAATAAGGGGAAAAGGAAAAGAGATAAGGGCTAGAACTCCCTTGTTAAGGCGCGGAGACCCTGATTATAAGGAACAGTTTACAAAAGAAGCGGAAAATTAGGAGGTGGAGTGAGGACTAAAGCCTCTAAAACAATGGGAGAAAGGGCAAATGCCCAAAGCAGTGGATGTGGAAGAAGTTGGGTCAGACCCAGAATTAGGAGGAATCAGAAGAAGAAATTGGTAGATGGAAAGAGGTGGATCCGGAGGGTCCGGAGGCAGAGGAGGAGAATCATGATAGGAGGAATCCAGAGGCTCCGGAGGGATGACGAAAGAAGGGACGCGATGCCCTGGGAAAAAGTAGAGAAAAAGATGATGAAAAAGGAGGAAGAAAATGAAGGATGTGATATCCCGGAGGAGCAGAAAGATGAATCGGAAGAAGGATGGAGGGTCCGGAGGTTCCGGAGGAAGAAAATGGAAAGGGGCGTTGTGCCCGAAGGAAAGGTATGAAGGATCCGGAGGTTTCGGAGGAATGAGAAGGGAAGGGACGCGATGCCCAAAGAAGAGGGAAATAGAATCCGGAGGATTCGGAGGATTAAGATGGAAAGGGGCGCGATGCCCGAGGGGAAAGTCGGAGGTTCCGGAAGAAAGTGGAAAGGGGCGCGATGCCCGAGGGGAAAGTCCGGAGGTTCCGGAGGAAGCAAATGGAAAGGGGCGCGATGCCCGAGGGAAAAGTCCGGAGGTTCCGGAGGAATAGAATCAGAAAGGGCGAGATGCCCAAAGAGGAGGGATAAAATTCCTGGAGGTTCCAGGGAGATAGCAGGAAAGGGGACGCGATGCCCCAAGGAGAGTGGACAAAAAGATGAATATGAATAAGATGGGAAATGCGGAATATCCGGAGGTACCGGAAGGCGAGGAAGATACGGGTTTGGAAACCCGGGAAGCAGGAGGTGCAAATGTATGTAAAATGATGGATGTAATGAATGCAGTGAATAGAATGAATGCATGACAGAAGACGGAAAACAAGAAGAAGGTGAAGGGTGAGAAGGAGAGGTCCTCCTCTTTCCCCTGGGAGTGGCCCATGAAGGAAAAGTGATTGAAATGGATATGGATGAAGTTGAATGAACAAGAGTGGAAGATATAGGGGACTGCCCCTTAAGACAATTGCCCCTCCACGACAGTGAACATGTACGACCAATCGGCCCAATAAAGGAAGCTTCAATAAATGACAACCCCCTTGGAAAGTGAAGATCAATAAGGTGAGGGAGTCGTAGAGTTGGAACATGAAGCATCACCATGCCCATTGATGGTGATGAATACGGAATGTTGAATAAAATGGGCATTCGCCCCTTGTAAATGAATTCGGAATTCGAAGGTTTGAACAAAGGGTGCCCTGCCCGGCCTTCAAACGGCGTCAACGCTTGGCATCTATTGAGCAACGGCGATGACTTGGCTTCTTCGACCATGCTTGGCACAATAACCCGGATTGGCATCCGGTAAATGAATTCTTGCATCTTGAATGGCACAGTCGTGGCCAAAGTCTTCTTGCCCGGCTCTTGCTTATCCTTGGCGTAAGTAGCTGCAGAAGCACGCCCCTTCCGAGTAACAAAGGGAGGTGAGGCGAAGGCGGAAGGCTCCGTGGATGGTGGAGTTATAATGGAAGGTGTTGGCAAATGGGTGAATAGGGGCGGAGGTTCAAACACGTCGAGTTTCTCCCCTTGCTCGGAAGCAGTCGGGATTGGCTCGGGTGCGAAAAGTGGTGGATCCTGCTCAGGACTAACCATGGGTAAAGGCGTAAGGCTATATGGTGGAGGAATAGGCAATGTGGGTTGAGGCGGTGGTAATGGTAGGTCATTTGGAGGAGGTTCAGTGGTAGGCTTGGCGTAGGCCGATGTGGAGGTTAATGACTTAATAGGTAGAGGTTTTATAATGGAAGGCTCAGCGGTGGCTAATGGTGTGAAGGTTGATGGTATAGTGGGTGTAGGTGTAGTTGGTGGAGGGTTAATGGAAAAGGGGGACTCAAAATGTGCCGGTGTGGGTGATTGAAGTATCGACCCATCATCGTAACACCAGTTAGTCTCATAAATGGGGGTTGGATCGGGGACGGTGGCTTCGTCCTGAGCAGGGGGTTCATCAAATGATAGTGGGGGGAGCGGGAAATTAAGGAAACTCAAAAGGGGTGCCTGCGGAGCTTCATCATCATATACCGGCTCGTATTCTTCAATTGTCGGTTCTTGCTCGCTTGGAATATCAACGCCGTAGTCGTCCATCCTATCCTTCCATTCTCTCTCCATCTTTGTAATCTCATCCAAAGCGGCATGGAGAGGATTGACTGGAGTAGGAGGAGCCGTGACCCTCTTTATTTGTTCCTCCATCGAAATAATCTTATCGAGGAGAGTTTGCTGGAGGGGTGTGACTTGAACAATCGAGGGTTGGCAGGGCCTTGAAGGAGGAGGGGCCGCATAAAAAGGCCGTGGAGGGGAGTTGACGGGATGACCCGTAAAAGAACCCGAACGGGCCGGGTTGCAAGGAGTAAATGGGCCTTGGGGCCGTGAGGGAGGAGGAATAGAAGGAGGCGGGTGTCGGACCACCCGAGGAGGAGTGTAAATAGGAGGAGATGGGTAATGGGCTACCCGATTAGAGGAAGGAGGTGGTGGGTGATGGGCCACCCGTATAGGAATAGAAGAAGGAGGAGATGCAGGAGATGCGCCCTCAACGGCTGCCTTAAGGGCTTGGATCTGTTGAGGGGTGAGATGATCTAATGCATGCAAGATTTGGGAGACCTTCTCATCATTGGGAGGAGACGGTCCCGTTGGAATAGTGGCTCGTGATTGAAGAGGGGGACCATAAGAATGGACACTGCCCATGGGTCGGGCATGACCATGAGAATAAGGACGTGGTCCCTTGAAAGAATGGTGAGAATGCTGATTAACATGTTGAAATTGAGGATATGAAGTGCTAGGTTGTGCATCCTCATGAATTGAATTGAACATGTTTCTATCATGGTAAGCCATTATATAATCAAAATTCTCAATAATTATGCAAATAAGCACACAAGTTGGAATGATTACCATGATTTTGATTTGTTTGAACCTTGGTGAATTGATGATTTTATCAAAGTTTTGAATGATTCACACAAGGGGGGAAAACCTAGTTTCAATATGATTTGAACTTCAATGCCAACTAGGGATCCTCTCTCACCGTAGGCCAACTAACTCGGGACTTCAAAAGGGTACAACCTGCCCGGCGTCCGTGAGGGAATCCACGGGTGCGGGGACTTACGGAGGCTTGAAAAAGGGATTTCCGGTCCAAAGAGACGGAATGCTCAATGGAGGGTCGTCCCGATTCCAAGGGGGTGTGTGGATCCTAATGAGGAGAGAGGAGGTCTCCCAACCCAAATGCAAATATGTGTAAATGCAACAGATGTATAGCAGAATATAAAATATGAAGAAATAAAAGGGGAAGCACGGCGAAAACACAGGAAGAAGACGCCCTGGGGCAGGGCGCTACTAATCAAAAAGACGCCCTGGGGCAGGGCGTGAAACACTGTGGGGGGCCCACAGGCAAGGTAAAACGCGCCCTGGATCAAGGCGCTAAAACTAAAAGAAACGCCTCTGGCGAGGACGTTAAAATTCAATAGATGCCAACCAAGTCAAAGAAACGCCCTGGGGTGAGGCGTTACAAAGGAAAGGACGCCCTTGGGGTAGGGCGTCAAATTATAAAACGCACCCTGATGTGGGGCGCTACGCAACAAAGAAACGCCCTGCTCTAGGGCGTTAATTCTCAGTGTAGGAGATATGAATAAAAACGCCCTGTCAGAAGGCGTTACTCATGAAAGAGACGCCCTTGGAGGAGGGCGTTAAACGAAAACACGCCTCTGACAGGGGCGTGAATTAGCTTCCTTCAGAAACTCCTTCACGGCCAGAAATGACAGAAGCACTCACAGCAGCAGGGCAATCAACAGATTAAAAGAATCATGCTCATCAAAATTTTAAATAAGTGGAAATTTTAAAACAAATCTATTCAATTGACAAATCACTTAGGGGAGAGTGCAAAGCACAATGGAGGGTGCCCAAGGGGCACAAAGGAAAGGGTACCGAGGGTATCAATGGGAAAGGGCACATGTGGGTGCCAAAGGGAAAGGGGTAATCAAAATAAAAACAAGAAAGGGTCCCACCGTGATCGCCAATTTGTAGATTTGGATTAAAATCCACACTTAGGAATAAAAATAATAATGAATATGAATATAGCACAAGGAATAGCACGATGTGCTAATGGGGAAAGAATGTGATCGCCAGAGACGCGAGGGTCTCAAAGAGGAGATAATATGGGGAGATGATCGCAAAATACCTCAAAACGCGGGATGATGTGAGTGCTCCTTTTCTCTTCAAAATCGGCCGGCCGATGAAGAGAGTCTTTCAACTTTGGTTACCCTTGCAAAACAAAGACAACAACACCAAAAGATATGGATTAGAAATAATGTGTGTGTAGCATCAAGTTCATAATAGAAAGGTGAGCATGATAACATATGAAATACACACCTTAAGGGTGTTGGCCCTTAAACCCCTATGCAAAAGGTGTATGGGAGATATGATGAATGAATGATGATGCAAAGATGATATAATAAAAAAAAAAATAAAATAAGAGCGCAAGAGTGCACTAAGGGGAGATCCTCAACGTAGTTGAGTGAGAAACATTAATAAGAGAGGGTCATGCATACATACGTGAACTGATGATAACAATAAAATAAAAAAATAAAATAATAAAAGATAAAAGAGGAGCCTGTGCTTCGGCTTGAGTATGCAAGGGGGAGAAGCTTCGAAAGATGATGCTTGAGCGTATAAGTCTCTCCTTTAGCCAGCAGCAGCAGCTTCCTGTAAAGCAAAAGAAGAGAAAATAGAGGGGGAAGAAGAGAACGTCGGAGAGGAAGAAGAAGACAGGAGGCAGAAGAAGAAGAATAAGGGGAGAAGAAGATAGAAGAAGAAGAAGAGAAATAGGAACAGAGAAGAAAAAGACAGAAGAAAAAACAAAAGGAAAATCCCGGGGAAGAAGCCTCCTGCGTCCAACCTATCAACAGAGCTCGGAAGCTCTATTAATAAGATAGAAAAGAGATAAGAAGGAAAGAGTCCAAAGGAGGAAGAGATAAGAACGGGCAAGAGCCCAAATAGGGGAGGATTAAGCTGGGCAAGAGCCCAAACAAAGCAGGGACTCTCTGGGGGAAAGGTTGCGTTTGTTCTGAACACAAAAATGAAACACGACCTTGACAAAGGCGTCAATTCAAGAATTGACGACCTGCCAAAGGGCGTCTTTTAAAAACACGACTTAGATTAGGGCGTTAATTCAAAAATCAAATTTTAGAATTTATTTGAAAATTGTGAAACACGTCTGAGTCAAAGGCGTTAATTAAAACGCGCCTTAACCAAGGACGTTAATTCAAAATATTCAAAATAGGGCCATTTTTTATTTCTCAATATTATTTTCTCATTTTTTAGGTGGAGGTGCATCTCGTCGCCCTGATTCCAACGACTATTTTTGTGAATTTTTCTGACACCCGGAAGGCCACCAAATCACCTCTCAAAGGGGTTAAAAAAATAATAATAAAATAATCAATTTGAAAACACGTGAGGGCGTGTTTTCAAATTGAGACGTACGTCGTGAATTCATTTTCTTTTGATTTTTTATTCAAAATAACGCCTTAGGCAAAGTCGTTAATTGTCGAAAAATTCCGAAAAATTCCCAGAAAAATCCAAAAAAATAGAAATTTGAAAGAATGGACGCCCTTCACTGTAGTCGTTAATTTTTTAAGAAACGCCCAATCCTAAGTCGTTATTTAAAAGACGCCCCAAGTCAAGTCGTTATTTCTGAAAAATACATAAAAATAGAGAAAAATGCCCAAAAAATCTAGAAAAATCCAAAAAAATAGGGGAAAATAGGAAAAAATAAGAAAAGGGTGAAAAAAGGGAGAAATCCAAGAAAAGTGAGAAAAACCACTCAAATAGAACTAATTTGAGGGTCAAATTGGGGCATTACAAGGTAATATGAGATGTACTCATAGTAACGTCAATTTTGGCGTGTCTACACCGGGGTCTCTGCCTCGCATCGCCCAATCCCATAGCTGTGGTGAGGTCGGTACGGAAGACGGTCCTGCACTCGCTAGGTGTCTCGTAAACCATCTCTAACCCTAGCAGTCTCTAGGTAAGCTCAGTGTAGTCAGGGTAGGTGAACCCGCTCACAGCCTCCCCGTCTACCCTCAGCCCGGTAATCCTAGCCACATCCTCTAGGGTGGGGATCATATGACCCCATGGCATCAGGAATGACCGGCTAGTCCTATCCCATCTCTCTCTCAAAACCTGGATCAGTGCTAGGTCTGGCCTAACTGGCTCTATGCTGAGGAAAGCCCCGAACCCCATAGCATCTACCCTAGCTCTCTGAAACTTTGGGAGACCATAATATGCTGCCCGGACCTGGACCCAGGAAATGTGTGTCCTCATCAATCCCTGCATGCATAAAAAAGAATTTTTGCTTAATTGTTTAAATTTCATGTGAAAATTCATTTAACTGCATGTTTGCTGTTTGATTTAATTAACGACCAACCTTGGGTCGTGGCTTGCTTGATTAACGCCCCTGAGGGTGGCGTTATTTCTAAATGGGTGCTTGGTGGTTCTCTATGTTTATTGAATTAACGACCCAGCCTGGGTCGTTGGTTATCTAGAAGATGCCCCTATGGGAGGCGTTGGTTTGGAACCTGTTCTGGGAATGTTTGAATTAACGACCACCCCTGTGTCGTCACCTAATGAATTAACGCCCCGATGGGGGGCGCTGTTTTCCCAGGGTTTTAAAAAATGAATGAAACAGCGTGCGAGATAATCAGGGCAGACATATTGAAAAATAAATTACTGAAAAAAATAAAAAGCATGGAAATTACCAGCCTGATTATAAACATGATAATTCAAATTAACGACATGCTACAGGGCGTGTTCTCATGTGATTAATTATTTTTCAAAATAAAAAAAATAAAAAGATAAATTGACGACCCTAGGTCTGGGCGTCTCTTCTTTAATTCATGACACCCCTGGGGGCGTCCCTTTTCTGAGTAACTGATTTTTCCCCACCGAGAGCTATGGAAAATGGAAATAAAATTTAAAAAAAAATGGAAATAAGGGTTGGGGGCCTACCTTTTGTCGTCTAGGTCCAGCCAAGTCCCCACGGAGGGGTTTTCGGGGTTGCCGTGGCCGTCGGAGTTGGCCGCGGAGAGGAACGACTGCCACCGGTGGTTCTTCATCTCCTTCCTCTCCTTCCTCGTCTTCTCCTTCTTCGTCTTCGTCTTCTCCTCCTTCTTCGTCCTCTCCATCTTCATCATCTTCTTCGTCTTCTTCATCTCCTTCTCGTCCTTCTTCGGCCTCATCGTCTCCACCGTGTCCCTTGTCACCGTGCTGCGCCGCCGGTGCTTCCTCGGCCGCCGCGGGAGGGAGCTCCTCTACCGCCTGTGCTTCGTGCTCGCCTTCCAGGTCCACCACCTCCGGGGCAGACACCCTCTACCTCTTGTGTCCACCACCGGCCATGGCTAGGGGATGAGAGAATGAGAGGGAGAATGGGAGAGAGTTTTTGGGGGTTTTGCGGTTAGGGTTGCAGAGAGAAGAGGGAAAGAGGAAAAAATGGACGGAGGAAGAAGAAGAAAGAAGGGGGGAAAGTGTTTTAGTATTCGAAAAGAATTAACGCATGAGAGGAAGGCGTGTCTTGTTAAAGGGATGACTAGGACACAGGGCGTTACTTCAAGATTTGGCGACGAGCTTTAAGGCCTGATTTCTTTTCGCATGGGGAAGGACAACCGTAGTCAGTTGCATTCAATGGGAATTGATTGACGTGATTGGAATAATCATTGCTATTTTTGATTAACGACTTTGATGCAGGCATTATTTACATGAGAAGTGGCTTATCTAAAGGCGTTATTCTCGGATATTTAACGAATACTTTTTGGAATTTGAATCAAATTAACGCCTTGTCCTAAAGCGTGATTCTATTAACGCCATTGCTGAAGTCGTCAATTATGGGAATTAATGTTTTGATTTTTAGAGAAAAGATCAATGAGAGACGACAAGTTCTGAGACGTTATTTGTGGAATTAACGTCATTCTCTGAGTCGTTATTCAGAACAGAAACACGGATTTTTGAAAGAATTCATCAGAAACAACGTAATATGGCTCGATCAGAATGTTATCCTTGTTTATTATTGATGAAAAGATTACAATGCATCTAATGAGCCATTTTGGGCCTTAAGCTTCTTAAATCTATTACATATGATTTCCACTGATCCCTGTCTTCTTCTAAGTTATCCACGGGATGATGAGTTTTGCAGATTTTCCACAATGCTTGGATTGTTGTGCTTTCTTCTCCATCTTCATTGCAGCTGATGTCCCTTGTCTTCATAGGAGGGAGATGAGACAAATCATCGAATAGTCGTCGTGGAAGCCCGAGTTGAGGAAGGCACCTATGAGAGTTGTATAACACGAATTCCGTGGCGCCTATTAGACGAAGATCCGTCCCAGGAGAGAATCATGCGCGGAGTTGTTGAAATTTGAGTAATCCTGGGGCGCATGTGAAGAGGTTCTTAGGCATTACTTTGAGATGCTCCCTCCATTCCACCCTTTTCTTGATTTGAGGAATCCGGTTCACCACTCTATTGCTCAACCCCAATAAGCCGGTCATGTAAGAAAGAGGGCTTTTTGAGAATATCCTTGATGGTTGTTGGGCCTCCTCACATGGATCGAACTTGAAGTGGAGATCTACCCAACTAGAAAGCGCAAGCATGTATCCATAAATTGGTCTCCCCATCGATGCCGAAGTGAGCCCACTATATAGAAAGGCTAATATCGCCGGTCCCACTCTCTCTCCTTCCCAAAGGCTAGCTATAGCACTCAATTGGGACTCTTCTAAGACATCTTCTGTGGAGGGGAACAAGATTGCTCCCGCCAAGCACACAACAAGGGCTTTTGCTACCCGTTCTATTTCATCATCCTCTTTGGCTTGGTCGGACCTTTTGTAGACCCATGAGGCAAGCTTTAAAAGGTTAATTCCTTTGGTAGCTTTGATCTGGCTCACTAAGTTGGGGCTAGGAATCAAGCTTGTTAGCAATTCATGAGAAGAGATTTGCCTTGGCATGATGGCCATCTTTTCCTCATCCCCTTGTTTCATTTTCTTTAAGCCCAAAATCATCTCTAACTCTTCTAATAGAATGGTGGCTTCAAAAGTAGAGAAGAGGAAGGTGTGAGTAGAAGGATGCCATATCTCAACAAGAGCTCCTATAGCTGCCCAATCTAGGTGAATTTGGTCATAATGTTTGGCATGGGTAACTAAACCTAGGAGATGCCATCTGGATAGGAAAACCCTCATGTCTGAACTGAATTTGGAGAGCAAAAGGGGAAGCCATGCATTTTTGGTGAATCTCCTAGCCCCTGGAATGTTTGGATAATCCTGAGAAAAGAAAAGAAAAGAAAGCACAGAGGATAAAAGAGATGAGCAGTGGAAGGTAAAAGAGAAGAAACAGAAAAATGAACAACTCAAGCCTTAACATACCTGGTTCAGAACGATCCTGATGCTAATATGTCCATTAATTTCTGAGAGCCTAGGAGTGGAGGTCTTCGGTTTCTTGATAGCTCTCTCCATCTTCTGAGTAACTGTATGTAGAAAGAAGCCGAACGGAACAAGCAGCACCTGTGAAAGCAGAAGAAGAAGAAACATAATAGACGATTCGATTGATTTGTCGAGAGAAATCCCTCCTTTTATAGAATTTTGAAGGATCTTATGCCCGTTCGAGACTGCAAAATCAAGTACGAGCATAACTGGGTTTAAGCTTTCTGATTCAGAGTCGGAAGCGTGTGTTTCGAATTTATGGTTAATTAACAATGATATTCAGGGTGTCATTTATTGAATTAACGACTTGCTCCAGGTCGTGTTTTATTTCACGCCTTGATAAGCATCGTCTTTTGTTGAAATCTCAAATTAATTAACGCCTTGATGCTAGTCGTATTTTATCCTTTTGACACCACTGCTATTGGTCGTTAATTTATGGCTCGCATATTCAGCTCCTATATGCTATTTTTAATGAACTTAAGTGCTGTCTTTTAAGTGGAATTTATTTGTGATTATGCACTTATGGTCATGTCATGTTTAAACTGAGGATATTTTCAATCATGAGGGCTAATGAATTTTTCAAGTGCAGAAGAGTGCAGGATTCGAGATGCATGGGAGTAACATCATTCCTTTCTTGTATTCTTTTCTGTAAGCATTGTTACTATATGGTACTCTACGCTATTATAGTATATCAAGGACCTTGTGGTTTTGACAAACCTGGAATTTGAGTTCCTCTTCATCAAAAACAGTGATAATTCCAGGAGAATCTTGATCACACAGATAGGCCGTTGAGTCATTAAAGGTCTGGGACGATGGTTCCACTTTCTGGGTTGATGCGCGGACAAACAGGCTTCGCCTTAGTGTCAGCTCAAAGATCTGGATTCTTGACCAAATCTAGATGGCTTGACAATATTATCCTTGATTATTTTCTATTTTTAGTTTGTTTTAATTTTTCTTTTAGCCCAGCATGCATCATGTAGGACTTTGAGCTTAATGATGAAAATCTTCATATTACGGCAATAATGAAGGTCACTCGCCCTTGATTGAGTTGACATGAGATATTCCACTCCAAATCAAGTACTTTATTCTCTCTGAAGCCGCTCAGGCTAGTTCCTTGAAAGCGTCCCTTTGTTGGGTCTTCATCTCCATTCACTTTAATTTTCTGCAAATCCACCTTGGTTGTAGCACGTCCACATTGGCTGGTAACCGCTCTCCAAAGGTGCCTCCCTGTCGTGCCCTCGCGCACATTTTATTTATTTAGTTTAGTCTCCTTCATCCAACCAATCGATGCTTTCTTGGAATCACCCAGAGTTGTTTCACTCAGAATCTTGGAAAGATTTCTAACGCTTAGTGTCAGAGGCGTGTCACATCACACCTTGGCATCTACTTATCAGTTCATTCCACTTCATTTCGCTTTCACTTCATTTTGTCTCACTCCCTTGCAAAGCAGACGCCAAGGCGGGGCAGCTGTAGACACGCCAAAATTGATACTATGTTGATTAAATCTCATGTCACCATATTAACACCCCAAAATGAACTTCAATATTTTCATAATATAAAGTTTTTCTATTTTTGTGTGTTTTTAGGCCATTTTCTAATTGTTTTTGTAATTCACGACTCTACGTAGGGCGTGTTTTAAATAACGGCTTGGGCCGGGGCGTTTCTCAAATAAAGGATGACTTATCCGAAAGGCGTCAGTTTCTGGACTTTTACAAATCCTACTCCAAATTGGAAAATAAGAATTAACGTCCCTCCATGGGTCATGTTTTGAATTAATGCCTCTCTCTCAGGCGTCTCTTCATCATTTTCAAATAAAGAATGTTTTCATTACTAAAATTAAATCCATGAATTAACGCCTTTGTCCCAGTCGTGATTTTAATTAACGCCTTGTCCAAGGTCATCAATTTCAAATAACGCCTTTCTTTGGGTCGTCTTTCACCCTGCCGTGTCCTGCTTGAACACCCCTTTCCTGGAGAGTTCCCTGCTATGTTTTGGTTACCATGTTCGATTAGGGAAGTAGAGACCTTACCGTAGATGAGTCTTGCCTGTTCTTATCCCACCGCAGCTGTGTTTTGCATCCCATAAATACATCCCTGCGTCGAGCTCGCTAAAAAAAAGCTGATAGCAGGAAGAAACAGAGAGAACAACGAAAAAAGAGAGGGAGCTTTAGCTAATAGCAACACAGAGAGCAACAGTGAGATCAACGCAGAGAGCAGTAGATTCTTTCACGCAGAGAAGTTTTCCTCTTATTCTGCACGAGCCTTTTGATCCTTCGATGGTCTGCTTCCTCCTGTTGCACTAACCACGAGCTGATATATTGGTTTCTCCCTCTACTGTTGACAGGAACAGCAGGAAAATTATCCATCTTCTTATCATCTTATCATCATTCATCATCCTATCATCATCGATCAGCATCAGTCTTTTTCCTGCATTAGTTTGCATCACATCTCCTCTCCCTAATTCTCTTAGGGGTTTTAAAAGAACCAAAAGGTACACACTTCATGCTCTTGTTCCATCATCTTATTTTATCTTTGGATTGATACTACACACACTTGGCTAATCCTTTTTTATCTTGTTTGTTTGTGATTTGTTTAAGGGTAATCAAGAAGAAAAACCCCCTTCATCGGCCGGCCGGTAGAAGGAGGAGGAAGAAATCCACAATCATCCCGCATCCCTTTTCTCACCAGGTATTCGCGATCAATTTCCTTTTCTTTTGAGGTAACCCCTCTGGCGATCACTCTCCTTATTAGCACCTCGTGCATGCTTAATTCTTTTATTTTTTAATTATTCTAAGTGGATTTCTTAGAATCTACACCTGGCAGCATTATACATAAGAGAAATTGTTAAATTACATGGTGTCCCAGTCACTATTATATCTGATAGAGATCTTCGATTCACATCACAATTTTGGAAGGGTCTACAACAGTCACTAGGGACTAGATTGAATTTCAGCACGGCCTTTCATCCATAAACTGATGGTCAGACAGAAAGAACGAATCAAGTGGTAGAAGACATGCTCAGGGCTTGTGTTATTGATTTTGGAGCTACTTGGCATGATCACTTGCCTCTAGTAGAATTTGCATATAACAACAGTTATCAGGCCAGCATACAAATGGCAGCTTTTCAAGCTCTATATGGAAAAAGTTATCGATCACCAATATGTTGGAATGAAATAGGGGAAAGATAATTCCTAGGCCCCGATATTATCAGAGATTCTACAGAGAAGATCAAGCTTATTCAAGAGAGAATAAAGATGGCGCAAGATAGGCAGAAATCATATGCTGATAATCGAAGATGCGACTTGGAATTTCAAGTAGGAGACCAGGTGTATCTCAAGGTTTCTCTTGGTCGTGGTATTCAAAGATTTGGCATTAAGGGCAAGCTAACTCCAAGGTTCATTGGCCCGTTTGAAATTCTTGAAAGGGTCGGTGAAGTGGCCTACAATCTGACTTTACCTCCACAATTAGCAGGAGTTCATGACGTATTTCACATCTCTATGCTGAAGTAGTATGCATATGATCCTGACCATATTTCACTTATGACAATCTGGAGATTTAGAAGGATATGACGTGCGAGCAAACGCCAATAAAGATTCTGGAACGAGAAGTGCGTCAACTAAGAAATAAAGTTATTCCTATGGTCAAGATTCAATGGAAGAAAATATGGCCATATGAAGCAACATGGGAAACCGAAGCAGCCATGCGTAAAAGATTCCTAGAATTATTTAAACTGTAAGTACACTCTCCATAATCCATGTATTGAATTTATGGACCAAATTCTTCTAAGTGGGGGAGGGTGTAGTGCCCCAGAATTTATATAATAATTTCTGGATTATTTATAGAATTTTATGGAATTTATTAGGATTTTATAAAGTGTAAATAGATTAATAAATTGATTATTAAAATAATAGGTCATTATAAGGCCCAATAGTGTTAAATAATTAACCTAGCCTATTTAAATAAAATCCAAAAGGTTTAAGGACCAAGCCCATTAAGTTTGGCCCATATTCTAGAAGGTTATTTAGCCTATTTACGTATTTTAAGGATAAATACTATTTGTATAGATAATAATATGGACAATTAACAAAAGAGTTTAATTTATGTTGAATTCTGTGCACGTTGGATGTAACGGTCTATCGTGAGACCGCCACAGCCACGTAACGCACCAGTCTTGATGCATTACACCCTGGTAGTTCCGTGAATGGAACAACGAGCATAAAGATTGGAACTTTGGGATCCTATCTGCAAGAGATCAACTTGGGAGAGCTTATAATATTACTAAGGACTCTTAGGGGTTAGGTTTTGGCAAATTAAGGACTCTAGAATCGATCTAATCTTCAAACCCTAGCCAAAACCCTATAAATAGGACCTAGTTCTTAACTGAGCGACCCTTACTTTTGGCTCGTGAAGAATCAAGGTAAGGAGTCATAATTTCGGGTAAGTTCTTTAGAATATTTTGTATAGTATACTTTAGACTAATAGTTTTCCAAATTTCATGTTAGGAGATCAAGCAACCAAGGAGATTGAAGCTTCCAAAGTTGCTGGTTCGACCATAATAACTCAGGAAACTGAACGCAAGACCCCTGAAGATCAAGAGATTCGGACGTCTAAACGGGGTAATTAGAGCTCAATCCTTTAGAACTTTTTATTCACCTTAGTTTCATCTTTTTACCCTCAAAATTTCACATCTTTAGGTCAAGACGTCGTGGAGTTAAAGCAGCAGGAAATTGCTAGAAAATCACTGGAAAAGTAGAACTAGGGCACGATTTTCAGACTCAAATTAGAAGCTTAAAGCCTAGTTAAGAGGTAGGTCATCTCATGATTGGCAAAAACGTCTTGTTAGGGATAAAAGCCCTCTGGTTTTGATTGATTTTCTACATCATAGATCATGAATTTCATGTTTTAGTAGGTCATGCATACATGCATACTCTTAACCCTAACTAAGTTAAAAAGGAACTCTCTTCTCAAATTCAGCAGAAAACCCATGCATACTAGTAGGTTAGCCTTCATTCTATCATATGAAAGTTTATATATGATTTCCAGACATGATGTAAGTTAAAACCTTAGATTTTTACCAGCAGATGATCTGACGCATCAAGGTAAGATCGCTACAGTTACCTAACGGCCTTACGACAAGCCGTCACACCCTCTGTTGCATTTTAATAGCTCTGTTGTCTCTAACGCACCATAATAAGAGCGTTACACTACTGTAACGGTCCCACGATAAACTGTCACAATCACTGTGACACCCCCATTCCCGACCGTCAGAGTAACTGTAGACAAAATTGAAGAACAATCACATTAACTTATAAATATGCCTAGTAATCTAAGTTTTGACCTGTTGATATGACTTTAAATTTATTAATTGGTTCATGATAAGTATCGCATGTTAAAAGCATCTTGAAATATTTTAAGGATATGTTAATTTCATGCCAAAGCACTATAGTTTGTATTAACTCCATGATTTTAAATGATGTGTTGACGAAGTTTTATCATGATTTCATATTGTTACACATTCTCTCTATCAATAGAGTCATTTTCTTTAAGTACATGGCACATATTCCGGTATGTTGTCCATTAGTTCACACTTTGCACTATAGGAACATTATTCTTGGACATGAGGACCTCTCTATTGGATATTCCTTCCAATGGACTAGGAAATCTTGTTCTAAGGCCTCCGTAATTCTCCGTGAGCCTGGGATTCCCACTAGGACGCCGAGTTGGTTGTACCATTAAAGCCCATTTAGTAGATTACACTATAGATGTTTCTGGTTCTAACAATGTAACGGATCTATACTAGACCGTCAGGAGCATCTAACGGCCCAATATAAGACCGTCACATTTCACTTAGTCTATTTTACTATTTCTGGATTCAGACTAATGTAACAGCTAAATACTGGAGCGTCACATCATGTAAAGGCCCAGTCCTTGACCGTCACATTGTTTGAGTGCTTAACCCAAGGTTTGACCCAAGGGTTGATGTTTCAAAGTTTCTAGATAGATTATTGATGATCTAGAACTTGCCATATTATCCAAAGATGCTTAATATAATGAAATAAAAGTTAAAGAAATGTACCGTTATGCTACCGATTTATTTGCATAAGCATAACCTTGTTTAAGTCATTCTTGACTCTCGCATTATTAAATTGAAGCGTTCATTCATTGAATAGTGTTATCATGAACTTATTGAATTGTACATTCTTGGCCATACTTTATTGTTACATGCATGGAAGTAGCTTGATTTATACTTGAAGATGCGATCGAGCACTGATTGTGTTCAAGGGCTCTATGCTAGTCCCCTCGACTGATTGCCCGAACCATAATGTTATAAACCATGGGGTATGACGCTACTAGCGTCGCATTGCGCTGGGAGTACTTTCTCTATAAATACGTGAAGATCCACGGCACGACATGACTTTCGTGTACATGACTTGATATTCCACAGAAATTCATGAAGTACTTGCTCATAAGTAAAAGATACTGGGGTGATGATTATGTGGCTTGCTAGTACATTCTCGTAACATTCTTGTTCTTGAAAGGCCTTAACATGTTCTTGTTACACTCTTGATAGTTCATACTTGCTCTCATTCTATCTTAAACTATCATCTTTGTTACTTTGGGTATTCGCATGATTGATCGCATTCGCATGATTTTACCTTATTTCTTTACAGCTAAAATATTAATTACTTTAATGAAGCCTTCATGTTAATGCGAAGATACCTACTTGGTAAGTGTGCTCATTACCTATTTCCATTCTTTTCAGGAAATGAAAGTGATTCGAATTCGGATCCGGGTTATACAAGTAGCGGGTCTGAGAGCGAATGAAAGTGTTGTCAAGATGAGAGTGAAGACTTAGGAAAGTCTATATTGTTTAGATTGAGTCTATGTAATTTTCCTATTTCTTGAGTCTGATAGATTGGAAGAAGTTGAAAGTTATTGTATTTGAATATTTGATTATTATAAAATAAGTTGGAGTTTGATGAAAATATTGTGCAATTACATTTATGTGTGTGATTTTCTTGCACTCTGATCATTCTTGCTTGTAAGAGGCTTACCATGCCGGTTATTCACGTTTCTCGAGCGAGTCTTCCACTGTCATAAAGGCTCGGGACGTGACAGTTAAGTTGGTATCAGAGCCTAAGTCTCAAGACTTAGGAATAAGAGTCATGTCATATGATAAGTCCAAGGTTTAAGGACCCCTACCTATGAACTAAGGAAGAAATTTTCACACCCATGTGAGAATTGGGTAGAACCTGGGATAAGATAGTTAATTAGTTTTAGGATTGATTTTCCTTCCAGTTTCACGAGAAATAATAAGTTGTTATTTTTCTCTCAGGTACCCTATTATTACCATGGCTCATCGCGTAGATTAGAATGGTATGTAACAAACTGTTGCTGGCCTTACACAGGCATTACAAACCATGGCGTAAGCTGGCGTAGGAGCAAGGGCTGGTGATTTGCATCGCAACTTTCGGAGCTTAAACCCTCCGCCTTTCTTCGGTTCTTCTAATCCTGATGAGGGAGAGAACTGGATAGACGAAATGAAACATATCTTTGATGTTATCCAATGCACCGATCAAGAGAAGGTGCGTCTTGCAACATTTCAACTCAATAAAGATGCCCACACATGGTGGAAGTCGGTTCCTGCACCTCCGGCCGATGCCCCTCATACCTGGGATGGTTTTCTTACCCTATTCCGTGCCAAGTACTTTTCTGAGCACGTAAAAGAGAGAAAGGCTATCGATTTCGCCGCTCTTCGGCAAGGAATGATGACGGTTTCCGAATATGAACTGCAATTCTCAAGGCTTGCACCTTACGCACCGAATCTTATCATCACCGATTTATTGAAGGCAAATCGGTTCATGGACGGGTTACGGCCCGGTTTCATTCAGCAACTCGGGACCCAAAACATCTGTACTTATGCGGAAATGGTTCCACGAGTGTATTTGTTTGAAAGGACCTTAGAGAAGGTTGAAAATTTAAAAGGGGAAGGAGAAGAATCCAGCCGACGCTCAGATCGGCGTTATAAGAAAGAAAATTTCAGCATCACGAAGCCCTACAAAAGCCGTGATAGTAAGAAAAGATCCAGGAATGGGAATGGTGGAAGTTCCCATAAGTAAAAGAAAGTCAAGGAAGAGAAGGAGCAAGTTGCTACAGCTTGCACGTTTTACGAAAAATTTGGCCATTCGGCTGAGGAATGCTAGAAGCGCCTCGGCGCTTGTTTACGTTGTGGAAGCAGGGAGCATCGCATGCCAGATTGCCCCCTTATGAAAGACCAATCGTCTGGTGGAGGACGTAAGAGGCAGGCTCGCCTCAATGCCATCTTAGAAGAAGAAGAAGCGCCCAGGGATGGTGGGCTTATGGAAGATACTCTTCAAATTTGTTCTCGTCCTGCATTTGTGCTATTTGACACTAGTGCCTCTCATTCTTTTATCTCTACTACTTTTGCAAAAACATTATCAATTGCATCAGTCCCCTTACCTTCAGATCTCGCTATTACCACACCCTTAGGTTCTGGAACAAAGCTTACCGACTATTATCCTGATCGCGAAGTGATAGTAGAAGGTCATAATCTCCGCGCAAACTTAGTATGCCTTGACATGAAAGGTTATGATGCCATTTTAGGTGTAGATTGGCTTGTAGATCATGATGCTTATATCAATTGCCGAAATAGGATTATATCCTTTCAAAAGCCCGATCTTCCAAGACTTTCCTTCCTTGGCATCAAGTACAAGAAGCATCCTACTATCATATCTTCTTTTCACGCTTGCAAACTTACCTCGCAAGGATGTGAAGCTTTTCTTGCTTCTATCATTGTTACCGAATCCAAGGAGATTATCTTAGCAGACATTCCTATTGTAAATGAGTTCCCTGATGTGTTCCCATCCGAATTACCCAGTTTACCACCCGAGAGGAAAGTAAACTTCACTATTGAACTCATTCCAGGAGCAT
Organism: Amorphophallus konjac; assembly: GCA_022559845.1. Lineage (NCBI taxonomy): Eukaryota > Viridiplantae > Streptophyta > Magnoliopsida > Alismatales > Araceae > Amorphophallus > Amorphophallus konjac. Next base: position 176,586 of record JAHNEJ010003545.1, read on the forward strand.
CACCTGTTTCTATAGCCCCTTACAGGATGTCCCCCACAGAACTCAAAGAACTAAAGAAGCAGTTGCAGGAACTACTGGATAAGGGCTTTATCAGACCTAGCACATCCCGTTGGGGTGCACCGATTCTATTTGTCAAAAAGAATGATGGTTCTCTTAGGCTATGCATCGATTATCGGTGACTGAATCAACTTACAATCAAAAACAAGTATCCGTTGCCGCGTATTGTGTGCTCTTTAATCAGCTTTCAAGAGCAGAATATTTCTCCAAGATTGACCTGAGATCAGGTTATCATCAGCTTAGAATAAAAGAAGAAGACATTTACAAATCGGCTTTTCGAAGTCGTTATGGCCACTATGAATTCGTGGTAATGCCATTCGGGTTAACAAATACCCCAGCAGCATTTATGCAACTTATGAACACTATTTTCCAGCCATATCTAGACCAATTCATCGTCATCTTCATCGATGACCTCTTGATATATTCCAAGATAAAGGAAGAACATGAAGAACATTTGAAGATAGCTTTGCAAACACTTAGAGAACATAAACTTTATGCCAAGCTTAATAAGTGTGAATTCTGGCTCAAGGAAGTTTCATTCCTAGGCCACATTATTTCAAAAGAAGGTATCGATGTGGATCCTTCTAAGGTAGAAGCCGTCAAGAATTGGAGCCGGCCAACGACCGTATCGGAAGTACGAAGTTTTCCCGGTCTAGCTGGTTATTATAGAAGATTCATTAAGGATTTCTCAAAGATTGCAGTTCCTTTAACTAGACTCACGAGAAAAGAAAATCCTTTTATTTGGTCAGAGGAATGTGAAAAGAGTTTTCAAACTCTTAAGAATCATCTTACTACAGCTCCTATTCTAACACTACCGATGGAAGGTGGTGGAATCGAAGTATATACAGATGCATCTGGCATTGGTCTAGGGTGTGTCCTCATGCAAAATGAAAAGGTAATATGTTATTCTTCTAGACAATTGAAGTGTCGCGAGGAAAATTATCTTGTGCATGATTTGGAATTAGCAGCTGTCATTTTCGTCTTGAAAATTTGGCGTCATTATCTCTATGGAGAAAAGTTTACGGTCTACTTGGACCACAAGAGCTTGAAGTACTTATTTTCTCAAAAAGAACTAAATATGAGGCAGAGGAGGTGGTTAGAATATCTCAAAGACTTTGATTTTGTTATTCAATATCATCATGGCAAGGCTAATGCTGTAGCAGATGCACTCAACAGAAAACCAATGGGTATGCTATCAAGTCTCATGATTAGTATGACTAATCTTATTCCTCAATTTGCTCAGTTGAACTTAGATATTGACAGGAAGGAAGATTGTTTCCTAGCTAATATTCAAGCTCAACCTACATTAATAGAAGATCTGGTCAAGCTGTAAAATGATGATCCTACATTATTGGAGATCAAGGCCAATGTTGAACAAAGGCTGGATTTTTCTATTAAGGATGGAAGATTGCTATTGAAAGACCGAGTATGTGTACCGGATCATGAGGATATGAAGAAATTGATTCTAGAAGAAGCACATAAATCCAGGTATACCATTCACCCAAGTAGTACAAAAATGTATCAGGATCTCAAAAGAAATTTCTAGTAGCCCAACATGAAGAGGGAAATAGCTGATTTCGTGTCTCGTTGTCTCACTTGTCAACAAGTAAAGACAGAGCATTTTAGACCCGCAGGTAAACTGTATCCCTTGAATATTCCCGAATGGAAGTGGGTGAGTATAGGGATGGATTTCATTATGGGGTTACCTAAGACAAGAGGTGGACACGATGGTATATGGGTAATCATAGACCGATTAACTAAATCTGCACATTTCATACCAATCAAAAGTCGATGTTCTATGGATATCGTGGCAGCATTATACATAAGAGAAATTATTAAATTACATGGTGTCCCAGTCACTATTATATCTGATAGAGATCCTCGATTCACATCACAGTTTTAGAAGGGTCTACAACAGTCACTAAGGACTAGATTGAATTTCAGCACGACCTTTCATCCATAAACTGATAGTCAGACAGAAAGAACGAATCAAGTGGTAGAAGACATGCTCAGGGCTTGTGTTATTGATTTTGGAGCTAGTTGGCATGATCACTTGCCTCTAGTAGAATTTGCATATAACAACAGTTATCAGGCCAGCATACAAATGGCACCTTTTGAATCTCTATATGGAAAAAGTTGTCGATCACCAATATGTTGGAATGAAATAGGGGAAAGACAATTCCTAGGCCCCGATATTATCAGAGATTCTACAGAGAAGATCACGTTTATTCAATAGATAATAGAGATGGCGCAAGATAGGTAGAAATCTTATGCTGATAATTGAAGACGCGACTTGGAATTTCAAGTAGGAGACCATGTGTATCTCAAGGTTTCTCTTGGTCGTGGTATTCAAAGATTTGGCATTAAGGGCAAGCTAACCCCAAGGTTCATTGGCCCGTTTAAAATTCTTGAAAGGGTCGGTGAAATGGCCTACAAACTGACTTTACCTCCACAATTAGGAGGAGTTCATGACGTATTTCACGTCTCTATGCTGAAGAAGTATGTATATGATCCTGACCATATTATCACTTATGACAATCTGGAGATTCAGAATGATATGACGTACGATCAAACGCCAATAAAGATTCTGGAACGGGAAGTGCGTCAACTAAGAAATAAAGTTATTCCTATGGTCAAGATTCAATGGAAGAAAACATGGCCATATGAAGCAACATGAGAAACCGAAGCAGCCATGTGGAAAAGATTCCTAGAATTATTTTAACTGTAAGTACACTCTCCATAATCCATGTATTAAATTTGGGGATCAAATTCTTCTAAGTGGGGGCGGGTGTAGTACCCCAGATTTTATATAATAATTTCTGGATTATTTATAGAATTTTCTAGAATTTATTTGGAATTTATAAAGGGTAAATAGATTAATAAATGAATTATTGAAATAATAAGTCATTATAAGGCCCAATTGTGTTAAATAATTAACATAGCCTATTTAAATAAAATCCAAAAGGTTTAAGGACTAAGCCCATTAAGTTTGGCCCATATTCTAGAAGGTTATTTAGCCTATTTACGTATTTTAAGGATAAATGCTATTTTTATAGACAATAATACGGATAATCAACAAAAGAGTTTGATTTATGTTGAATTTTGTGCACGTTGGATGTAACGGTCTATCGTGAGACCGCCACAGCCACGTAACGCACCAGTCTTGATGTGTTACACCCTGGTAGTTCCGTGAATGGAAGAACGAGCATAAAGATTGGAACTTTGAGATCCTATCTGCAAGAGATCAACTTGGGAGAGCTTATAATATTACTAAGGACTCTTAGGGGTTAGGTTCTGGCAAATTAAGGACACTAGAATCGATCTAATCTTAAAACCCTAGCCAAAACCCTATAAATATGACCTAGTTCTGAACTGAGCGACCCTTACTTTTGGCTCGTGAAGAATCAAGGTAAGGAGTCATAATTTTGGGTAAGTTCTTTAGAAGATTTTTCTTTAGTATACTTTAGACTAATAGTTCTCCAAATCTCATGTTAGGAGATCAAGCAACCAAGGAGATTGAAGCTTCCAACGTTGCTTGTTCGACAACGCAAGACCCCTGAAGATCAAGAGATTAGGACGTCTAAACGGGGTAATTAGAGCTCAATCCTTTGGAACTTTTTGTTCACCTTAGTTTCATCGTTTTACCCTCAAAATTTCACATCTTTAGGTCAAGAGGTCGTGGAGTTAGAGCAGCAGGAAATTGCTAGAAAATCACTGGAAAAGGAAAACTAGGCCACGGTTTTCAGACTCAAATTAGAAGCTTAAAGCCAAGTAAAGAGGTAGGTCATCTCATGATTGGCAAAAACATCTTGTTAGGGATAAAAGCCCTCTGGTTTTGATTGATTGCATGCATCATAGATCATGAATTTCATGTTTTAGTAGGTCATGCATACACGTATACTCTTAACCCTAACAAAGTTAAAAAGGAACTCTCTTGTCAAATTCACAGAAAATCTATGCATACTAGTAGGTTAGCCTTCATTCTATCATATGGAAGTTTATATATGATTTCCAAACATGATGTAAGTTGAAACCTTAGATTTTTACCAGCAGACGATCTGACGCATCAAGGTAAGACCGCTACAGTTACCTAACGGCCTTACGACAAGCCGTCACACCCTCTGTTGCATTTTAATTGCTCTGTTGTCTCTGATGCACCATAACAGGAGCATTACACTACTGTAACGGTCCCACGATAAACCGTCACAATCACTGTGACACCCCCATTCTCGACTGTCAGAGTAACTGTAGACAGAATTGAAGAACAATCACATTAACTTATAAATATGCCTAGTTATCTAAGTTTTGACCTGTTGATATGACTTTAAATTTATTAATTGGTTCATGATAAGTATCGCATGTTAAAAGTACTTGAAATATTTTAAGGATATGTTAATTTCATGCCAAAGCACTATAGTTTGTATTAACTCCATGATTTTAAATGATGTGTTGACGAAGTTTTATCATGATTTCATATTGTTACACATTCTCTCTATCAATAGAGTCATTTTCTTTAAGTACATGGCACATATTCCGGTATGTTGTCCATTAGTTCACACTTTGCACTATAGGAACATTATTCTTGGACATGAGGACCTCTCTATTGGATATTCCTTCCAATGGACTAGGAAATCTTGTTTCAAGGCATCTGTAATTCTGCGCGAGCCTGGGATTCCCACTAGGACGCCGAGTTGGTTGTACCATTAAAGCCCATTTAGTATATTTCAATATCGATGTTTCTGGTTCTAGCAATGTAACAGATCTATACTGGACCGTCAGGAGCGTCTAACGGCCCAATATAAGACCATCACATTTCACTAAGTCTATTTTACTATTTCTGGATTCAGACTAATGTAACGGCTGAATACTTGAGCGTCACATCATGTAATGGCCCAGTCCTTGACCGTCACATTGTTTGAGTGCTTAACCCAAGGTTTGACCCAAGGGTTGATGTTTCAAAGTTTTTAGATGGATTATTGATGATCTAGAACTTGCCATATTATCCAAAGAGGCTTAATATAATGAAATAAAAGTTAAAGAAATGTACCGTTATACTACCGATTTATTTCCATAAGCATAATCTTGTTTAAGTCATTCTTGACTCTCGCATTATTAAATTGAAGCGTTCATTCATTGAATAGTGTTATCATGAACTTATTGAATTGTACATTCTTGGCCATACTTTATTGTTACATGCGTGGAAGTAGCTTGATTTATACTTGAAGATGCGATCGAGCACTGATTGTGTTCAAGGGCTCTATGCTAGTCCCCTCGGCTGATTACCGGAAACATACTATTATAAACCATGGGGTATGATGCTACTGGCGTCGCATTGTGCTGGGAGTACTTTCTCTATAAATAAGTGAAGATCCACGGCACGACATGACTTTCGTATACATGACTTGATATTCCACAGAAATTCATGAAGTACTTGCTCATAAGTAAAAGATACTGGAGTGATGATTATGTGGCTTGCTAGTACATTCTCGTAACATTCTTGTTCTTGAAAGGCCATAACATGTTCTTGTTACACTCTTGCTAGTTCATACTTGCTCTCATTCTATCTTAAACGATCATCTTTGTTACTTTGGGTATTCGCATGATTGATCGCATTCGCATGATTTTACCTTATTTCTTTAGAGCTAAATTATTAATTACTTTAATGAAGTCTTCATGTTGATGCGAAGATACCTACTAAGCAAGTGTGCTCATTACCTATTTCCATTCTTTTCAGGAAATGAAAGTGATTCGAATTCGGATCCGGATTATACAAGTAGCGGGTCCGAGAGCGAATGAAAGTGTTGTCAAGATGAGAGTGAAGACTTAGGAAAGTCTATATTGTTTAGATTGAGTCTATGTAATTTTCCTATTTCTTGAGTCTGATAGATTGGAAGAAGTTGAAAGTTATTGTATTTGAATATTTGATTATTATAAAATAAGTTGGAGTTTGATGAAAATATTGTGCAATTACATTTATGTGTGTGATTTTCTTGCACTCTGATCATTCTTGCTTGCAAGAGGCTTACCATGCCGGTTATTCACGTTTCTCGAGCGAGTCTTCCGCTGTCATAAAGGCTCGGGACGTGACAGTTAAGTTGGTATCAGAGCCTAAGTCTCAAGACTTAGGAATAAGAGTCATGTCATATGATAAGTCCAAGGTTTAAGGACCCCTACCTATGAACTAAGGAAGAAATTTCCACACCCATGTGAGAATTGGGTAGAACCTGGGATAAGATAGTTAATTAGTTTTAGGATTGATTTTCCTTCCAGTTTCACGAGAAATAATAAGTTGTTATTTTTCTCTCAGGTACCCTATTATTACCATGGCTCATCGCGTAGATTAGAATGGTATGTAACAAACTGTTGCTGGCCTTACACAGGCATTACAAACCATGGCGTAAGCTGGCATAGGAGCAAGGGCTGGTGATTTGCATCGCAACTTTCGGAGCTTAAACCCTCCGCCTTTCTTCGGTTCTTCTAATCCTGATGAGGGAGAGAACTGGATAGACGAAATGAAACATATCTTTGATGTTATCCAATGCACCGATCAAGAGAAGGTGCGTCTTGCAACCTTTCAACTCAATAAAGATGCCCACACATGGTGGAAGTCGGTTCCTGCACCTCCGGCCGATGCCCCTCATACCTGGGATGGTTTTCTTACCCTATTCCGTGCCAAGTACTTTTCTGAGCACGTAAAAGAGAGAAAGGCTATGGATTTCGCCGCTCTTCGGCAAGGAATGATGACGGTTTCCGAATATGAACTGCAATTCTCAAGGCTTGCACCTTACGCACCGAATCTTATCATCACCGATTTATTGAAGGCAAATCGGTTCATGGATGGGTTACGGCCCGGTTTCATTCAGCAACTCAGGACCCAAAACATCTGTACTTATGCGAAATGGTTCAACGAGCGTATTTATTTGAAAGGACCTTAGAGAAGGTCAAAAATTTAAAAGGGAAAGGAGAAGAATCCAGCCGACGCTCAGATCGGCGTTATAAGAAAGAAAATTTCAGCATCACGGAGCCCTACAAAAGCCGTGATAGTAAGAAAAGATCCAGGAATGGGAATAGTGGAAGTTCCCATAAGTAAAAGAAAGTCAAGGAAGAGAAGGAGCAAGTTGCTACAGCTTGCACGTTTTACGAAAAATTTGGCCATTCGGCTGAGGAATGTTGGAAGCACCTTGGCGCTTATTTACATTGTGGAAGCAGGGAGCATCGCATGCCAGATTGCCCCTTTATGAAAGACCAATCGTCTGGTGGAGGACGTAAGAGGCAGGCTCGCCTCAATGCCATCTTAGAAGAAGAAGAAGCATCCAGGGATGGTGGGCTTATGGAAGGTACTCTTCAAATTTATTCTCGTCCTACATTTGTGCTATTTGACACTGGTGCCTCTAATTCTTTTATCTCCACTACTTTTGCAAAAACATTATCAATTGCATCAGTCCCCTTACCTTCAGATCTCGCTATTACCACACCCTTAGGTTCTGGAACAAAGCTTACCGACCATTATCCTGATAGCGAAGTGATAGTAGAAGGTCATAATCTCCCCGCAAACTTAGTATGCCTTGACATGAAAGGTTATGATGCCATTTTAGGGGTAGATTGGCTTGTAGATCATGATGCTTATATCAATTGCCGAAATAGGATTATATCCTTTCAAAAGCCCGATCTTCCAAGATTTTCCTTCCTTGGCATCAAGTACAAGAAGCATCCTACTATCATATCTTCTCTTCACGCTTGTAAACTTATCTCGCAAGGATGTGAAGCTTTTCTTGCTTCTGTCATTGTTACCGAATCCAAGAAGATTATCTTAGCAGACATTCCTATTGTAAATGAGTTCCCCGATGTGTTCCCATCCGAATTACCCAGTTTACCACCCGAGAGGGAAGTAAACTTCACTATTGAACTCATTCCAGGAGCAGCACCTATTTCTATAGCCCCTTACAGGATGTCCCCCACAGAACTCAAAGAACTAAAGAAGCAGTTGCACGAACTACTGGATAAGGGCTTTATCAAACCTAGCACATCCCCTTGGGGTGCACCGGTTCTATTTGTCAAAAAGAAGGATGGTTCTCTCAGGCTATGCATCGATTACCGGTGACTGAATCAACTTACAATCAAAAATAAGTATATGTTGCCGCGTATTGATGTTCTCTTTAATCAGCTTTCAGGAGCAGAATATTTCTCCAAGATTGACCTCAGATCAGGTTATCATCAGCTTAGAATAAAAGAAGAAGACATTTATAAATCGGCTTTTCGAAGTCGTTATGGCCACTATGAATTCGTGGTAATACCGTTCGGGTTAACAAATGCCCCAGCAGCATTTATGCAACTTATGAACAGTGTTTTCCAACCATATCTGGACCAATTCATCGTCATCTTCATCGATGACATCTTGATATATTCCAAGACAAAGGAAGAACATGAAGAACATCTGAAGATAGCTTTGCAAACACTTAGAGAACATAAACTTTATGCCAAGCTTAATAAGTGTGAATTCTGGCTCAAGGAAGTTTCATTCCTAGGCCACATTATTTCAAAAGAAGGTATCGCTGTGGATCCTTCTAAGGTAGAAGCCGTCAAGAATTGGAGCCGGCCAACGACCGTATCAGAAGTACGAAGTTTTCTGGGTCTAGCTGGTTATTATAGAAGATTCATTAAGGATTTCTCAAAGATTGCAGTTCCTTTAACTAGACTCACGAGAAAAGAAAATCCTTTTGTCTGGTCAGAGGAATGTGAAAAGAGTTTTCAAACTCTTAAGAATCATCTTACTACAGCTCCTATTCTAACACTACCGATGGAAGGTGGTGGAATCGAAGTATATACAGATGCATCTGGCATTGGTCTAGGGTGTGTCCTCATGCCAAATGAAAAAGTAATCTGTTATTCTTCTAGACAATTGAAGTGTCGCGAGGAAAATTATCTTGTGCATGATTTGGAATTAGCAGCTGTCATTTTCATCTTGAAAATTTGGCGTCATTATCTCTATGGAGAAAATTTTACGGTCTACTTGGACCACAAAAGCTTGAAGTACTTATTTTCTAAAAAGAGCTAAATATGAGGCAGAGGAGGTGGTTAGAATATCTCAAAGACTTTGATTTTGCTATTCAATATCATCATGGCAAGGCTAATGTTGTAGCAGATGCACTCAGTAGAAAACTAATGGGTATGCTATCAAGTCTCATGATTAGTATGACTAATCTTACTCCTCAATTTGCTCAGTTGAACTTAGATATTGACAGGAAGGAAGACTGTTTCCTAGCTAATATTCAAGCTCAACTTACATTAATAGAAGATCTGGTCAAGCTGTAAAATGATGATCCTATATTATTGGAGATCAAGGCCAATGTTGAACAAAGGCCGGATTTTTCTATTAAGGATGGAAGATTGCTATTGAAAGATCGAGTATGTGTATCGGATCATGAGGATACGAAGAAATTGATTCTAGAAGAAGCACATAAATCTAGGTATACCATTCACCCAAGTAGTACAAAAATGTATCAGGATCTCAAAAGAAATTTCTAGTGGCCCAACATGAAGAGGGAAATAGCTGATTTCGTGTCTCGCTGTCTCACTTGTCAACAAGTAAAGGCAGAGCATTTTAGACCCGTAGGTAAACTACATCCCTTGAATATTCCCGAATGGAAGTGGGTGACTATAGGGATTGATTTCATTATGGGGTTACCTAAGACAAGAGGTGGACACGATGGTATATGGGTAATCATAGACCGATTAACTAAATCTGCACATTTCATACCAATGAAAAGTCGATGGTCTGTGGATATCCTGGCAGCATTATACATAAGAGAATTGTTAAATTACATGGTGTCCCAGTCACTATTATATCTGATAGAGATCCTCGATTCACATCACAGTTTTGGAAGGGTCTACAACAGTCACTAGGGACTAGATTGAATTTCAGCACGGCCTTTCATCCATAAACTGATGGTCAGACAGAAAGAACGAATCAAGTGGTAGAAGACATGCTCAGGGCTTGTGTTATTAATTTTGGAGGTAGTTGGCATGATCACTTGCCTCTAGTAGAATTTACATATAACAACAGTTATCAGGCCAACATACAAATGGCACCTTTTGAAGCTCTATATGGAAAAAGTTATCGATCACCAATATGTTGGAATGAAATAGGGGAAATACAATTCCTACGCCCCGATATTATCAGAGATTCTACAGAGAAGATCAAGCTTATTCAAGAGAGAATAAAGATGGAGCAAGATAGGCAGAAATCTTATGCTGATAAACGAAGACGCGACTTAGATTTTCAAGTAGGAGACCATGTGTATCTCAAGGTTTCTCTTGGTCGTGGTATTCAAAGATTTGGCATTAAGGGCAAGCTAACTCCAAGGTTCATTGGCCCGTTTGAAATTCTTGAAAGGGTCGGTGAAGTGGCCTACAAACTGACTTTACCTCCACCATTAGCAGGAGTTCATGACGTATTTCACGTCTCTATGCTGAAGAAGTATGTATATGATCCTGACCATATTATCACTTATGACAATCTGGAGATTCAGAAGGATATGACGTACGATCAAACGCCAATAAAGATTCTGGAACGGGAAGTGCGTCAACTAAGAAATAAAGTTATTCCTATGGTCAAGATTCAATGGAAGAAAATATGGCCATATGAAGCAACATGAGAAACCGAAGCAGCCAAGCGGAAAAGATTCCCAGAATTATTTTAACTGTAAGTACACTCTCCATAATCCATGTATTGAATTTGGGGATCAAATTCTTCTAAGTGGGAGAGGGTGTAGTGCCCCAGAATTTATATAATAATTTCTGGATTATTTATAGAATTTCCTGGAATTTATTAGGAATTTATAAAGGGTAAATAGATTAATAAATGGATTATTGAAATAATAAGTCATTATAAGGCCCAATTGTGTTAAATAATTAACCTAGCCTATTTAAATAAAATCCAAAAGGTTTAAGGACCAAGCCCATTAAGTTTGGCCCATATTCTGGAAGGTTATTTAGCCTATTTACGTATTTTAAGGGTAAATACTATTTTTATAGACAATAATATGGATAATTAACAAAAGAGTTTGATTTATGTTGAATTTTGTGCACGTTGGATGTAACGGTCTATCATGAGACCGCCACAGCCACGTAACGCACCAGTCTTGATCCGTTACACCCTGGTAGTTCCGTGAATGGAAGAACGAGCATAAAGATTGGAACTTTGGGATCCTATCTACAAGAGATCAACTTGGGAGAGCTTATAATATTACTAAAGACTCTTAGGGGTTAGGTTCTGGTAAACTAAGGACTCTAGAATCGATCTAATCTTCAAACCCTAGCCAAAACCCTATAAATATGACCTAGTTCTGAACTGAGCGACCCTTACTTTTGGCTCGTGAAGAATCAAGGTAAGGAGTCATAATTTCGGGTAAGTTCTTTTGAAGATTTTGTTTAGTATACTTTAGACTAATAGTTCTCCAAATTTCATGTTAGGAGATCAAGCAACCAAGGAGATTGAAGCTTCCAAAGTTACTGGTTCGACCATAATAACTCAGGAAACTCAACGCAAGACCCCTAAAGATCAAGAGATTTGGACGTCTAAACGGGATAATTAGAGCTCAATCCTTTAGAACTTTTTGTTCTCCTTAGTTTCATCTTTTTACCCTCAAAATTTCACATCTTTAGGTCAAGAGGTCGTGGAGTTAGAGCAGCAGGAAATTGCTAGAAAATCACTGGAAAAGGAGAACTAGGGCACGGTTTTCAGACTCAAATTAGAAGCTTAAAGCGTAGTTAAGAGGTAGGGCATCTCATGATTGGGAAAAACATCTTGTTAGGGATAAAAGCCCTCTGGTTTTGATTGATTTCATGCATCATAGATCATGAATTTCATGTTTTAGTAGGTCATGCACACATGTATACTCTTAACCCTAATTAAGTTAAAATGAACTCTCTTGTCAAATTCAAAGAAAACCTATGCATACTAGTAGATTAGCCTTCATTCAATCATATGGAAGTTTATATATGATTTCCAGACATGATGTAAGTTGAAACCTTAGATTTTTACCAGCAGACGATCTGACGCATCAAGGTAAGACCGCTACAGTTACCTAACGGCCTTACGACAAGCTGTCACACCCTCTGTTGTATTTTAATTGCTCTGTTATCTCTGACGCACCATAACAGGAGCGTTACACTACTTTAACGGTCCCACGATAATCCGTCACAATCACTGTGACGCCCCCATTTTCGACCGTCAGAGTAACTGTAGACAGAATTTAAGAACAATCACATTAACTTATAAATATGCCTAGTTATCTATGTTTTGACATGTTGATATGACTTTAAATTTATTAATTGGTTCATGATAAGTATCGCATGTTAAAAACATCTTGAAATATTTTAAGGATATGTTAATTTCATGCCAAAGCACTATAGTTTGTATTAACGCCATGATTTTAAATGATGTATTGACGAAGTTTTATCATGATTTTATATTGTTACACATTCTCTCTATCAATAGAGTCATTTTCTTTAAGTACATGGCACATATTCCGTTATGTTGTCCATTAGTTCACACTTTGTACTATAGGAACATTATTCTTGGACATGAGGACCTCTCTATTGGATATTCCTTCAATTAGACTATGAAATCTTATTTCAAGGCCTCCGTAATTCGCCGCGAGCCTAGGATTCCCAATAGGACGCCGAGTTGGTTGTACCATTAAAGCCCATTTAGTAGATTACACTATCGATGTTTCTAGTTCTATCAATGTAACAGATCTATACTAGACCGTCAGGAGCATCTAACGACCCAATATAAGACCGTCACATTTCACTAAGTCTATTTTACTATTTTTGGATTCAGACTGAATACTGGAGCGTCACATCATGTAACGGCCCAGTCCTGGACCGTCACATTGTTTGAGTGCTTAACCCAAGGTTTGACCCAATGGTTGATGTTCCAAAGTTTCTAGATGGATTATTGATGATCTAGAACTTGCCATATTATCCAAAGAGGCTTAATATAATGAAATAAAAGTTAAAGAAATGTACCGTTATGCTACCGATTTATTTCCATGAGCATAACCTTGTTTAAGTCATTCTTGACTCTCGCATTATTAAATTGAAGCGTTCATTCATTGAATAGTGTTATCATGAACTTATTGAATTGTACATTCTTGGCCATACTTTATTGTTACATGTGTGGAAGTAGCTTGATTTATACTTGAAGATGCGATCGAGCACTGATTGTGTTCAAGGGCTCTATGCTAGTCCCCTCGGCTGATTGCCGAAAACATACTATTATAAACCATGGGGTATGATGCTACTGGCGTCGCATTGCGTTGGGAGTACTTTCTCTATAAATAAGTGAAGATCCACGGCACGGCATGACTTTCGTGTACATGACTTGATATTCCACAAAAATTCACGAAGTACTTGCTCATAAGTAAAAGATACTAGAGTGATGATTATGTGGCTTGCTAGTACATTCTCGTTACATTCTTATTCTTAAAAGGCCATAACATGTTCTTGTTACACTCTTGCTAGTTCATACTTGCTCTCATTCTATCTTAAACGATCATCTTTGTTACTTTGGGTATTCGCATGATTGATCGCATTCGCATGATTTTACCTTATTTCTTTAGAGCTAAATTATTAATTACTTTAATGATGCCTTCATGTTGATGCGAAGATACCTACTGGTCAAGTGTGCTCATTACCTATTTCCATTCTTTTTAGGAAATGAAAGTGATTCGAATTCGGATCCGGGTTATACAAGTAGCAGGTCTGAGAGCGAATGAAAGTGTTGTCAAGATGAGAGTGAAGACATAGGAAAGTCTATATTGTTTAGATTGGGTCTATGTAATTTTCCTATTTCTTGAGTCTGATAGATTGGAAGAAGTTTAAAGTAATTGTATTTGAATATTTGATTATTATGAAATAAGTTGGAGTTTGATGAAAATATTGTGCAATTGTATTTATGTGTGTGATTGTCTTGCGCTTTAAACATTCTTACTTGCAAGAGGCTTACCATGTCGGCTGTTCACGTTTCTCGAGCGAGTCTTCCGCTGTCATAAAGGCTTGGGGCTTGACACCTTGTGGGTGCGTATATTTCAACCCTTCTACACAAGACCACGCGCCAACCCGTAGTTCGAGTACACCAGCTTGGTCCTACAACGACCCCCCAGCAAGTCGGGGCCACCCTCGACCCTCAGACACGTGGCAACAAGCCACTCAACTTACCTCTTGGGCCAACCTGAGGCTACCCTGTCAACCCGCCATACAATAGGGCACACATCACGAGGCTAGGAACATGGGCCCAAAATGCCTCCTTCCAACCCCTACAGACTTCTACCCTTGGCCTTAGGCCAAATCCAAGGCCCGTCGGCCACTTACGTGGCTCGTTCGGCAACCCGGGGTGTGTCGGGCATTTGCCCAAACACCTTGCGAGCGGCTACTCCGACTCAAAGAACAACATCCCCACGGGCCCATGTCAGCCTCCCGAAGTAGATAGTCCATCAAAGGACGTCTCCAGGCAACACAAGAGGAGGCCCGGGGGCCATCCCCAGGGGTTACGGCCGAACCGGGGCCAATTCGCCCCAGGGCGATGCCGCACCCCCGGGGAGGGCGAACTCCCCGGGGGCCTGCGCCCTCTCTCCAGCTCGGTGGTCCCATGACCCCACTCAGCCCCGGTTCGCTCAATTACGGTCCTACGATGCGGTTCATGTGCCGTACCAATTCGAGGGGTCAAAGTGCGGACGTGGAAACGCAAAGCGACAGCACGACGGGTTCGTCCTCAAGTCAACGCGCACAAGTCTCAACAAGCCGCCACGTACCCTTGTACTTTGCCAAATTGGGAAGGGAAAAAAACCCAAAAATAGAATTTTATAGGGTGGGGACCAGCCCCCCCCTCTCTCTCTCTCTCTCTGTGAACCGCCTAAACCCCCAATCAAACCAAAAAAAAAACTTTTTTTCAATAAGAAAAAGTGAGCCCGCCTAAACCCTTGGGGGTTTAGGCGGACCAGCCAGGCCCCCCTGACTGGTCCGCGTAAACCCCCATCCGAGGGGGGTTTACGCGGACCAGCCAGGGCCCCCTGGCTGGTCCACATAAACCTCTTCCTGGCTGGTCCGTGAAAACCTCTTCCCCTCCTCTCTCAGCCCGTAACCCAGTGCACTATTCCATTGGTTTTATGCGGACCAGCTCACCCCCCTTAGCTGGCCCGCGTAAACCCCCTTGTGACCCTTCACCTTCCCTACAAAAACCCCCTAGGGGGCAAGGCAAAGAAAATGCATGCATCTCCAAAGGATTCAAGGCAATTCAAGCGCTTCGGCTCCAAGCAACAAGCTAAGGAGAATTGTGTGTGGGTGACTTGTTCGGCGGTCTGCTACGCCGGGGGAATGTCGTTCGCACTCCCCCCTACGCCGTATGTAGCCGTCACACACGAGTCGACACCCACCGTATGTGAGACGTTGTGATATGGGCGGACGTGCCCTCATGCCTGGATTTCCCCTCGCATGCTCGTCGGTTGCAACCACACGCGTGCCATGATGTCATGCTCACTCGACACATATAGGAACTTTTCTTCCCTACACTTTCATACAACGTGCTCGACTTTTGGTAGCTTCGCACAACCCCATGAATATTTTGATTTTTTAAAGACAAGATGACTAACCTTTTGACACGAGTCATGCCCTTTGTTTCAGGGGCATTTCCCGGTTACTTGGCATCGTCATTTATGAAATTGTGGATTGGACACTTTTCAATGCGAGTTTCCTCCTTTATCTCAGGGGGGATTCCCGATTTACTTCATGTCAAATCACACTTATTGACTATTTTTGATGGGGCTGACAGCTTTTTCCTCACAAGTCACGTGATTTCTATGTAGGGGTTCTAGAGTCCTAATATGTGTTAAGTGGAATAAGTGAAATCCTTATTAGCTAGATTCATTAACTCTCATGTGCAAATTGTGTGAGAGATTGCGTAGAATGTAAATGATGAATTAGCCTATTCATGGTGATGTCTCCCCCTAAATGTATGCACCATTATAGCAGAAACCTCCCGCTTAGTATGTGCCATGTTAAAACATGTCCTAGTCAAAGCATTTTATTTAGCAAGGGCGTAAGGTCTTAGAAGATATCAACTAAAAGGTGTGTAGAATATCTACATACAAGCATTTTAAAATGATGTTTTCAAGCAATTTGATTACCGGTACGTGGCGGAGTACTTAGGTCCGAAGACCACACTCACATATGAGGAAAGCTTCCAGGTGAACTTGATCCACCTTTCCACTAACACTATTTGATATACCGGTTAATCATGGCATTCATGCACACATTGATGAAGTATATGCAATTATATACATGCGGATGCAGAAAGATTTAAGCATGCATAATAACCAAAGGTGTTATTCACTATGATATGGATAAAAGACAAAGTTTAAAGAGTAAAAACGCTAAAAGCTTTTATGTGCAAATCAAAAGGCAATATGAACAGTTTCTTTAAAAAAAATGAAAAGAGTGTTTGTACAATTCAGCTCAAAATCTCTAAGTGTCTAATCTGCACACTCCCAATTCTCTTCTTAGAAAGCAAAATTATTCTGAATTCAAAGGCTTTGTAAATATATCAGCAAGTTGGTGTTTTGTATCAACAAAAACAAGTTCAAAATCACCTTTATTAATATGATCTCTTATGAAGTGGTGTCTAACTTCTATGTGCTTAGTGCGGGAATGTTGGACATGATTTTTGGACAAGTTTATTGCAGAAGTGTTATCACACATTATAGGAGTTTTCTTTAATGAAAAACTAAAATCCAGCAACTGATGTTGGATCCAAAGCACTTGAGCCGCACAACTGCCGGTAGCCACATACTCGGCTTCAAAAGTTGATAGAGCCACACAATGCTGTTTCTTTGAAGCCCATGAAACCATGCAGCCCCCAATAAACTGACAGTGACCGCTTGTGCTTTTTCGATCCATTTTGTAGCCAGCATAATCAGAATCAGTGAAAGCATGTAAATTAAATGAGTTATTCCTTGGATACCACAAACCAAGGTCAAGAGTTCCATTCAAATACCTGAAGATCCTTTTCACGGCCGCTAAATGAGAGTCCTTAGGACAAGATTGGTATCTTGCACAGAGACAAACACTGAAGTGTATATCAGGCCTACTAGCAGTCAAATAAAGTAAGGATCCTATCATACCCCTAAAAAGTTTTTGATCAACTTTATTACCTTTTTCTTCCTCCATTTTCTGTGAGGTGGACATTGGTGTATCAAGGGGCTTGGCAGTCTCAAGTTAAAATTTCTTCACGATTTCTTGTGTATACTTCTTCTGGTTGATGAATATGCCATCATCCATTTGCTTTATCTGTAATCCGAAGAAGAAGTTAAGCTCTCCCATCAAGCTCATCTCGAACTCCCCCTGCATAAGTTGGGCAAATTCATCATTCATTTGTGAGTTGGAGGCTCCAAAAATAATATCATCTACATAAACTTGAACAATTAATGAATGATCATCACAAGTTTTTGTAAACAGAGTTTGGTCTATGTTACCTCGTTTGAAGCCGTTTACAATAAGAAATGAACTTAATCTATCATACCATGCCCGGGGAGCCTGTTTCAAGCCATATAGTGCCTTGTCCAATTTGAATACGTGGTCGGGATATCTTTCATCTTCAAAGCCCGGTGGTTGCTCCACGTACACTTCTTCCTTGATTACTCAATTAAGGAAGGCACTCTTCACGTCTATTTGAAATAGTTTAATGTTCCTGTGACAAGCATAAGCAAGTAAAATTCTGACTGCTTCCAATCTAGCCACATGTGCAAATGATTCATCAAAATCAATGCCAAATTCTTGAGAGCAGCCCTTGGCTACTAATCTTGCCTTATTCCTTACAACCATTCCATCTTCACTAAGTTTGTTTCGGAAAACCCACTTAGTTCCAATGATAGGATGGTCATCAGGCCGGGGCACGAGGAACCACACCCGATTCCTTTGGAATTGGTGTAGCTCTTCTTGCATGGTGAGAACCCAAGAATTGTCATTTAAGGCATCATCTAATGATTTGGGCTCAATGCTAGAAAGTAAAGCTAGATTATCGTGTATTTCTACTTCCCTCATTGGAGCCCGAGTTCGAATTCCTTCATCCACACCGCCGATCACGTTTTCCAATGGATGGTCGCTGTGCGCGGTCCATTGGTGTGGAAGGTTCGGATGTTGTTCTTGATCCACTTCTTCTTCTTCTTGTTCTTTTTCTTCTTCTTGATTTGCTACCTCACCTTGTTTGCTTGATTCTCCCTTTTCAACTTCTCCCTCTCCTGTAATAAGAAAATGATCATCATTTAATTTTCTCATTGTGAATTCATCAACTACTACATGTAGACTTTCCTCGACAACAAGTGTTCTAGTGTTATATACACGGCAAGCTCTAGATGTTAGAGCATACCCGAGGAAGATCCTTGTATCACTTTTTGCTTCAAATTTCTCTAGATTGTCTTTTCCATTGTTCAAGATATAACAAATTGAACCAAAAGGCTTGAAGTGTGATATGTTGGGTTTCTTACCTTTGTAAAGCTCGTATGGAGTTTTCTTAAGGATTGGTCTTACCATTGCTCTATTTGTTATGTAGCAAGCGGTGTTCACCGCCTCTGCGCATAAATATCGAGGAAGGCCATTCTCGGCAAGCATGGTACGTGCCATCTCCACGAGCGTCCTATTTTTCCTTTCGACCACGCCATTTTGTTGAGGGGTTCTTAGTGAGGAGAATTGATGCTCATACCCCTGTTTCCTACAAAAAGCATCAAACTCATGATTTTCAAATTCCTTTCCGTGGTCACTTTGAATTTTCTGAATTGAATATCCCTTTTCATTCTGAACTTTTGTGCAGAAATCAATAAATTCATTGCAAGCATCACTTTTGTTAGCAAGATATAAAACCAATGCATATCACGAGAAATTATCGACAATCACAAAGCCATAAAGCTTCCCGCCAAGACTGCGAGTCCTGGTGGGACCAAACAAGTCCAAACGCAACAATTGAAGGGGTTTTTCTGTAGACACAATGTTTTTGCATTTAAAGGATGCGGTGGTTTGTTTTCCTTTATTACATGTTTCACAAATTTTTAAAGTTTCAAAATTCAGTTTAGGAAGACCTCTAACTAGATCATTACGGTTCAGCTTCCTGATCACATTAAAACTGGCATGCCCAAGACGGCGATGCCACAACCAAACATCTTCACTTTTGTTAGCAACTAAACACAGTTTCTTTGGTGCAAGCTCATCAAAGTCAACCTGATAAGTGTTGTTACATCTCACACCTATGAACTTAATTTTCTGTGTGTTAGCATCAATAATTGTGCAGTGTGAAGATTCAAAAATCACTTTGTGACCCTTGTCACAAAGTTGACTAACACTAAGTAAGTTATGATGAAGACCTCTAACTAATGAAACATCTTCAATGCAGTGGTTAGGGTCCTTACCAATTCTCCTAATTCCTATGATCTTACCCTTGTCCTGTCCTTCGAAGATTACCGTTCCGCCATTCTTCTCAGCAAGGTCTGCAAAGAGGAGTTTGTTTCCAGTCATGTGCCTGGAGCATCCGCGGTCCAGGTACCATTTATTGTCTCCCGCCTTCATGCAGACCTGCACCAATTGCCAATCATGCTCATTTTGATTTGGGTACCCAAGCAAGCTTGGGTCCCTCCACGTTAGCAATCCCAAGTGGCTCGTATATCTACTGAAACATAATTCATCATCATATTGCATGAGTTGGCATATGTACATCTCATGTCCTAGTTTCTCACAATAAAAACACATGGGTCTTCTCCTACCAAAATGTTTCCTTTTATTTGCATTTTTAAAGGTTGAGGGGAATTTGGAATTAACAGCTTGTTTTCCAAGGTGTGTGTGTGAACATTCTCCTTGATAAAATGAATTTTTCACAGCATAATGAGCATGAGTTTTGTTGCTATGCATTGCACTTTGATTCTTATCAACTTGTTTTCCTTTCTCTCTCACTTCCTTTCCATTCGCACTTTTCAATTTTTCAATTTCAATAACAAAATTCTCATTCTTCTTTTTCAAGTTTACTTTCTGCTTTTCACATTCACTTAGTTGAACATGCAATTTTTCAAACTCTTTGTTCAAGAGGTCATGCTTTTCTTGGATTTCTTCTTTCAGCTTAAATGCAATTTTCTTCTCTACATCTAAGCATGCTATCTCCTCTTCAAACAGTGACACTTTGGTTTCCAAAGCACCATTAGCATTTTTCAGATTTTTAATTTGCATTTCAAGCAAATTGCATTTTCCACAAGAATTAGATGAATGAACAATTTCATGCATCTTTTTCTTTAAAGTCCTATTTTCATTTTTCATTCTTCTATATTTCTCATCTAACTCTTCATAAGCAAGTTCCCACTATTCATTTGAAATGGTGTCAGTGTCAGAAGTGATAGGATGCAAGGCCTGGATACAGAGGGGGGGGGGTGAATGTATCCTGCTCTAAAATCGCCCAATTAAAACTCTAATGCTCAAGTATGCGGAATTAAAAGCAGTTGATGAAATGTGTTGAAAATACTTAGAAGCAACTCAGCAAGACTACACAAATCTACTAGCTCTCACACGCTCCTAACCAAACATCTAAAGATCGCAGCAGAGAAAATAACATATAAGGAAAAACACACCACAAGAGAACACCAAGATTTTTAGGTGGTTCGGTCCAAAGACCTACGTCCACCCCTCACTCCAAACCGGAGTGAGGCTTCCACTAGCTAGGCTAGAAACTGCAGACTCAGTCTGCAACAAATTGTTGACACACAGCTTGACCAGGGGAACAACCTCCCCTCTTCCTCCCAACCGGAGGGACACCCCAAGTGACTCCCAGCCACTTGGAAACCAGAGACGGAAGTCTCTCTTCCTCCAGACCAGGAGGGAACACCTAGTCTTGCAACCACAAGACCAGAACCGGAGGATCAATCCTCCCTTCCTCCAAACCGGAGGGAAACCTAGAGACCTAAGTCTCTCTTCCTCTGAAACCCAGAGGGAAGCACAGGTGACACCAAGCCACCTGCAAACTAGAGGTCTCGGACCTCTCTTCCTCCCAACCGGAGGGAACCCGACCTCACACAAGAGAGTCGGAAGAACAACTATTGAAGGTTTAAAAGGAAAAATAAAAAACGCAACAACAGAAAGCTGGAAGAATAAAATGCACAAAGGCTCTCGCAGGAGCTGGCTGGCCTGGATTTGATCCACGGTCCAGCATAAACTGATCTTCAGTTGAAGCTTCCTTTGCTCTAGCTCTCTCTTCTTCTCACTCTTCTTTTTCTTCTCTTTCGCAGGCTCTCTCTCTGTCTCTTCTTTCTTCTTTCTTCTTCTTCTTTCTACTTCTTCTGCTCACAGCCTCTCTGCTGTACTGTCAATCTATCTCGATCACTCTTTCTCTTTCAGATCTGGTTATCTCTTCTTCTACTACTTATTTCAATGGACGGAGGCTTCTATTTATATCAGGTTCAACATGTGCTAGGGCGTGCTCTTTTCGATTCCCGCCCAAGCTTCAGTCCACGTGGTGACCTCTCAGCATCTTGGATTGCGTGCCAGATGCCAGCCTAGTGTCACGTGCCCAGACTCTGTAGGTTTAATGAAACAATACTTTAGTCGATCAGTAGAATGTATAGACTTAATGTAAAAGCAGCAGTGTACAGACTAAAAAGATGCAGCGTGATAAGCAACCAAATGTATATACTTTAGAACAGCAGATGATCAAGTATGTACACTGAGAGTGTATAGACTTGTAACATGCGCTCTCAGTGTATAGACTTGTAACATGAATGCATTTTCATCACAAGATAGAATGTGTAGACTTCTGTGAAGTGCATGAGAGAATCGGGTGTACAGACTTTGGGTGAAGCATGTAATGCAACACAGTGTATAGACCTGAAGCTTGATACTGAGTGTATATAGTTGAAGCTTATCAAACGAATGCATAGACTTCATGATAGCGAATGAGTGTATAGACTTAGTGTTAACGTGCCAGAGAAACTAGTGTACAGACTTCATGTTAACGTGCCAGACAAACTGGTGTACAGACTTCATGTTAACGTGCCAGACAAACTAGTGTACAGACTACTTGCTGAGCTTTCGCTAAGTCTGTATAGACTTGATGAAAGAGTCCCTGGGAAGGCAGTGTACACACTTGATGGCGTGAAGGAAAGAGTGTATAGACTTCATTTGAAGGGGATGAACATGTGCTGAAGTGTGTACAGTCTACAAGGATGGATGTTCAGACTTAACCTCTGAAGAGTATATACTCTGCTGAAGAACATTAAGTCGAAGTACAAGCCACAGGCTGTATAGACTTCATATGTGAATGCAACATTGTATAGACTTGAGAGAGACGCTGAATGAGACGCAGATGCTGTATAGACTTTACATGTGAATGCATATGCCAATGTATATACTTGAAAGCATGAGACGCTGACTGAGACGATCAAATGTACAGACTTCGAATCAAGGCTTGAATAGTAAATCAATGTCTAGACTTGGAACCCCAATCGCCAATGTATAGACTTGCAGCTTGAACCAGTGTATAGACTCTGATGCAAATGAGAAGCCAATGTGCAGACTTCACAAAGTATAGACTTTCCAAACGACTGTACAGACTTTAGCCCAATCAGCGATGTATAGACTCGGAACATCTAAGGACCAGTGTACAGACTTTCAGAGCCGAACCTAATGTATAGGCTTGGCGGAGCACAGTCCAATGTATAGACTTTGTGAAACAGAGTCCAATGAATAGACTTGGCAGGTTGACCCACTGTACAGACTTGAAGCTGAAGACAATGTGTAGACTTGTGAAGCTTGAGGCCAATGTACATACTTTGATTCCCAAATGCGAAGCACACGATACAAAGACTCTATACAGACTTCATGGCATGCAGCAATACACTGGACGATGTATAGACTTTACATTCAATATGCATGAGACCTTGTACATGGGCTGTACAGACTTAGTGTGTGCTAGCATGTGGATGTATGGACTTCATGAAATCAGGCAATGCTGACTGATGTAGACACTTGGCAGATAGAGTAATGTATGAACTACCCTGTACAGACTTTAAGACTTAGTGAGCAACCCGGTGACTAGACTTGGCGATTGTGAGAGCATGCGAAGTACAGACTTTGTGTTGTGAACACAGACTGTACAGACTTGCTAAGTTGCATGAACAAATGGCATTGTATAGACTTTACGAAGAGCACACGTAGCAATGTGTGGACTTGGTGACTCACGCAGACAGATGAGTGAATACACTATGCCATGCTCACAGTTAATCAATGTACCAAGTTCTGAATGAGTAGTTCTGAATGAAGTAAACACATAAGACATCAATTTGTCATCATCAGAGCACACGAAAACAATGTCATCATCAAAACATAAGTCAACACATATGACATCAAACATATGAGAGTTATAGTATTTGTCATCATCAAAACATAATATCCAACAATCTCCCCCTTTTTGATGATGGCAATACTATGAGTCTTATGAATGAAGGAAATGAAATATTCAGACTAGACTCATCATAGTATTCTCCCCCTTTGACTTCATCAAAAAGAAAAAAACAATACTTTGATAATCTAGTGATGTCATATGAGACACCCAATATAGTTCAGCAGATGAGTGCAACATAATATCAGAAGCATTTAAATCAATTCTCCCCCTTAGTCAAACAACTTATGCAGTCATGTATATGCAACAAATACTCCCCCTTTGACATGGCAGAAGATATAGAGCTAATGCAGACATACAACATGATCAGACAATCTAGCACATTGTCCTCTTATGCATATAGTCTCTTAACCAGACCAGAGAATTCTGCCCTTATGATTCATGATGCAAGAGAAATCTGCAAGGATGAACTCTTGTTATCCAGAGACAGCAACTCTCATATATGACAACCAGTCTGAATCAAATCACAGTGATAAAGGGCAATAGGATGAGCAGATTCAACGATTTGTGAAAAATGAGATAATGAACTTTTCAGCAAGATACCAACTTCATAAAATCAAAGTCTTAAGTTCTGGATTCCTCCATCATAAAAGCTTATGAAACCTTGATTGTCAGATATGGTTTAAGAATGATGTAAACTGAAATTTTTCAAAAGAAATTGTACTCATATCTGAACCAACACTTAATAAAAAAGAACTACAAGCTCATATAAGATTCTAGTTCAACCAACTTCTATCTTAATTAGTTTACTTTCCATGACAGCCTTAAAAAAACATAAGTGAATGCTCCTGAATTTTACTTGTTCTTTCAGAATTTGATTTGCACTTGTTCAAATCTTTCTTTAATGAACAATTTTGATTTATCAGCACCTTTTGACGTGGAGAGACACCTTGATCAGAGGTCAGAATCCCCAGTTACTCAGTGTGACAACCGTATTGTTTCTCCCATTTTAGAGAGCAGAGGTAGCATTAAAAGTATCTTTGGCATGAGGATACACCTTGATCAGAGGCCAGAATCCCCAGTTACTCAATACAACTATGCCATTGCTCTGCCATATTTTCACAATGATTTCCAATCATCTCTTTAAACAGAGTTAACCATGGTACTTCATGACACAATCCTTTGGACAGGTTTGTCAGTAACCACAGTCATTGCTCTGTCCATACTTTTACTTATAAAGGATTCAGAACAAGTTAGTTGTTTAGGAGCAACCACATACACTAAATATCTCAGTCAACGTAGACATGGATATCAACTTTTCAGATTTCAGAAAGTCTTACATGAATTTACATGAAGCAGACAGTTAAAGTTTATTAAGAGGTTGAAACAGATCTTTTCAAGTTTCTTGTGACCAAACAGGAGTACATAAGACTTAAACCACTTCCAGTTAACAAATGTTCTTAAGCATGTATAATGGAAGGCTCCTCATTAAAGATATTTTAACTTTTATGAAGTAGTATTCAGGCTGAAGGTTTACTTCATATCTCAACGGAGTAATTCAATTGAGAATATTCACTAAACAGCATGATTCTGAAGAATTGTAGCAAATGAGCTGCTCTTGAGCAAAGAGGTTCAAAGTTGACTGAATAGAGGAAAAGCTCTCATTCAGCAGATTTAGGAGAGACAAACATATACCAATAAGGTATGCATTCAGATTATGAACAACTTCAGAAGTAGTCAAGAAATCATTTGATATCACTTTACATGATGGAATCACTGACACTTCAGATATGACAAGATTAATCATATAGCTGGAGAGGAACGGATTAAGCATGCTCCCCCTATCTATATGCAGTGACATTTCCCTCCCCCCCCCCCCCTTTTTTTTGATTTTTCAAAGAAGTGATATGCTATGCAATGATTCCCTCTAACTAAAAACACTGAATCATCCTATATGTCATGTAGACAATGTAGATGATGAATGACTATGCAACAACAAATTTAACATGCTATGCAGTAAATCTAAAAACAGTTGAGTGATTTCAGATGTATGAATAATGCTCCCCCTAAATGTATGCATTCAATCTATCTTTTTGACATTTTCAATGTAAAGAAATGCAATGCAATTAACTTCATGTATGCAGGGGCATGAAGTAAAATATTCACATGAAAATGCAGACATTCTCTGAAATGTAAATTTGACCCTTGGTACTTGGCGGAGAACTTGGCCTAAAAGACCATCTCACACATAGTAAGAACCTCTAGACAGATTTCCTCTGCCCTTTAGTAGCTTTCCATTTATATACCAAGTGGTCATGCATGACAATGCAATACAAACAGTCCTATATGCATCAGATTTTCAATGAATGTATGTCATGTGCATGTTTATGCCATTCTCATATATGCACACAGCTCACAATACAAACAAGAAAGCCCACAAAGATCAATGCAAGAGTCAAACCAATTAAAATAAAACATGTATGCATGAAGCTATGACTTCTCAGCTCAACCATAATTTTCATTTGAACAGATTTGAGAAACTTACCTGAGTGGGGTTTTATCAACTTGGGTGCCTTGGTTTATTTCCCCCTTTTTATTCTTCAGCTTCCAAGGCACACCTGCAAGTTAGCACACTATTTTGCATGGGCAGGTACCCAAACAGTCTTGGGTCCTACATGGTTAATAGTGACACCTTTGGTAGGTGTTCTAAACAACCTTATAGTATTTAGGTCATCAGATCTTATCAGATGGAAATTATTCATTGAATGACCTAATATACCACAATAATAGCAAGAGGCAGCAGATTTCAGATTTGTTTTATGCACATTCTGATTAGCATGAGTTCTATGTGCATTTGCATGAAATTTTCTGTTAACAGAATTAAGATTCTGTTTACCAACATAAGCCAACCAACAGTCAGAAGCTCTATGGCCTGGCTTCCCACATTCAAAACATGTAAGTGTTTTCTTTTCAAACACATTCATTTCTATCAGAAATATTTCTATTGACAGGGAATTTACAAGATTTATTGTTAAACTTCCTTCCCTGATCATGCCAACATTGGGCTGCAATGTGGCCCATCTTGCCACAGTGAAAGCATGAATTAGAATTTCTTCCACCAGCCCTTAGCCAGCATTCAATAGCCCTGTGGCCTGTCTTTCCACACTCAAAGCATGTAATGAGCTTATCTTTAAAAATAAATTTGTTCTTATTAGGACCATGTTGGCTTGCAGGAGATTTACCATGATATGAATGAGATGTTTTCTTATCATTTGTAAACCAGCATTGTGTAATTGTGTGTCCTAATTTACCACAGTGAAAACATTCAATTCTCTTTTTCTGAAATGAAGGATTTCTATCATGAAGGTTCCTAGCAGTCATATCATCCTTCTCCATCAATTTACATTCATGCATCAGATGACCAAATTTATGACAATAATGGCATGACATTTTCTTTTTAGATGCATGTGAATGTGTGTGTGAACTTTGATCAACATGCCCTAATGAACCCCTTTTATTTAATTTCTATTTTCCAATCTTTTTCTGATTTTTGTTCTGTTCTTCAGTTTTCTGAACAATGGGCTGTTTATCTTTTGAAGTGGTGGCTACATTTGAAGCCTTTACAAAAGATGTCATCAACTTGCTCTTAAATTCTTTCTTGTTACCATTATTGTAGCCCAGCCCTTCCTTCCTAGTGTTGATTTTTACACCTAGTAGCTTGTCTAGGTTTTTCTGCCCACTTACGAATTTTGACAAAGTATTGTTCAGATCATTTATTTCAGATTGAAGGGAAGAGACCTGATGTTCATAGTTGACTATATCTTCTTCACAGACCAGAATTTGTTGATGCATCACATCATTCAAAGTTCTAAGGGTATCAATTTCTGATTTCAGTGTGAGCTCATTTTGATTTTCATCAACATATTTTCCTTTTTCAAATGTCAGCAATCTCTCTGACATTGTGGAGTTCAACTGTTTTAATTTTTCAATTTCCTCCTTTAGACTAGTGTTCTCCTGCTCAAGTTTATCATCATCAAACAAAATATCAGTTAGAAAACTTGGATATTCTGATGTACAGTTTTCAAAGTTTTCCTGAAATTTTAAGTTTGCAACACTAACAGCCTTGAACTCTTCATTGATCAATTTGTTTTCATTCTTAAGACTGATTAGTTTTTGTTCAGATTCTTGACATTGGTTTCTAAGTTTAGTGTTTTAAGATTCAACATGATCAAGTTCTGATTGGATTCCATCGAAATTCGACACTTGTCTTCTGAGTATCTCATTTTCAGTTTTCAGAATTTCAGGATTTTCTAAATTTTCAGTTCCAGAAATAGGATCCCCTAGACTTGTTAATTTCTTTATCAGACTTTTATTCTTCTTCCTCAATTTTTCATGGGAGTTTAACAGATTAGCATAGGCATCCTCCCAGTCATCTAAAGTGAAACTATCGAAAGGATTGATTACCTCTTCAGCATCTTCAAATTTATCTTGATCAGTGATTTGGTCGCTTTTATCAGCCATCAGACAGCTGTCCTCATTCATCCTCTGAGCTAGCTTCAACTGATCCAGAATGTCCTTTGCGGACCTGCAGTCATAAAAACAAGAGTGTAGAGCCTTGTCAGTAGCTTCTTTCATTAATCTCAAAACTTTCTGATTCTCTCCATTTCTTGATCTATCACTTTTAGTCCATTTGGACTCTTCCTTTGGCAGTCTGTGAGGACCATGTGAAATTAACTTCCACAGATCCGGATCCATCAACTCTACATAATTGTGTAGACTGCTAACCCATGAATTAAAGTTAGAACCATTGTAAACCGGTGGAGAACCCATGGATTAAATTGGCAAGTAGATTTATGCAGTAGAAAATAAATTCAAAAATGCACCAAGGGACAACAGGATCTTCTGCAGATCGTTGGATCTGATCAATCAGAGAACCGCTCTGATACCAATTGATAGGATGCAAGGCCTGGATACAGAGGGGGGGGGTGAATGTATCCTGCTCTAAAATCGCCCAATTAAAACTCTAATGCTCAAGTATGCGGAATTAAAAGCAGTTGATGAAATGTGCTGAAAATACTTAGAAGCAACTCAGCAAGACAACACAAATCTACTAGCTCTCACACGCTCCTAACCAAACATCTAAAGATCGCAGCAGAGAAAATAACATATAAGGAAAAACACACCACAAGAGAACACCAAGATTTTTAGGTGGTTCGGTCCAAAGACCTACATCCACCCCTCACTCCAAACCGGAGTGAGGCTTCCACTAGCTAGGCTAGAAACTGCAGACTCAGTCTGCAACAAATTGCTGCCACACAGCTTGACCAGGGAAACAACCTCCCCTCTTCCTCCCAACCGGAGGGACACCCCAAGTGACTCCCAGCCACTTGGAAACCAGAGACGGAAGTCTCTCTTCCTCCAGACCAGGAGGGAATACCTAGTCTTGCAACCACAAGACCAGAACCGGAGGATCAATCCTCCCTTCCTCCAAACCGGAGGGAAACCTAGAGACCTAAGTCTCTCTTCCTCTGAAACCCAGAGGGAAGCACAGGTGACACCAAGCCACCTGCAAACTAGAGGTCTCAGACCTCTCTTCCTCCCAACCGGAGGGAACCCGACCTCACACAAGAGAGTCGGAAGAACAACTATTGAAGGTTTAAAAGGAAAAATAAAAAATGCAACAACAGAAAGCTGGAAGAATAAAATGCACAAAGGCTCTCGCAGGAGCTGGCAGGCCTGGATTTGATCCACTGTCTAGCATAAACTGATCTTCAGTTGAAGCTTCCTTTGCTCTAGCTCTCTCTTCTTCTCACTCTTCTTTTTCTTCTCTTTCGCAGGCTCTCTCTCTGTCTCTTCTTTCTTCTTTCTTCTTCTTCATTCTTCTTCTTCTGCTCACAGCCTCTCTGCTGTACTGTCAGTCTATCTCGATCACTCTTTCTCTTTCAGATCTGGTTATCTCTTCTTCTACTACTTATTTCAATGGACGGAGGATTCTATTTATATCAGGTTCAGCATGTGCTAGGGCGTGCTCTTTTTGATTCCCGCCCAAGCTTCAGTCCACGTGGTGACCTCTCAGCATCTTGGATTGCGTGCCAGATGCCAGCCTAGTGTCACGTGCCCAGACTCTGTAGGTTTAATGAAACAATACTTCAGTCGATCAGCAGAATGTATAGACTTAATGTAAAAGCAGCAGTGTACAGACTTAAAAGATGCAGCGTGATAAGCAACCGAATGTATATACTTTAGAACAGCAGATGATCAAGTATGTACACTGAGAGTGTATAGACTTGTAACATGCGCTCTCAGTGTATAGACTTGTAACATGAATGTATTTTCATCACAAGATAGAATGTGTAGACTTCTGTGAAGTGCATGAGAGAATCGGGTGTACAGACTTTGGGTGAAGCATGTAATGCAACACAGTGTATAGACCTGAAGCTTGATATTGAGTGTATATAGTTGAAGCTTATCAAACGAATGCATAGACTTCATGATAGCGAACGAGTGTATAGACTTAGTGTTAACGTGCCAGAGAAACCAGTGTACAGACTTCATGTTAACATGCCAGACAAACTTGTGTACAGACTTCATGTTAACGTGCCAGACAAACTAGTGTACAGACTACTTGCTGAGCTTTCGCTAAGTCTGTATAGACTTGATGAAAGAGTCCCTGGGAAGGCAGTGTACACACTTGATGGCGTGAAGGAAAGAGTGTATAGACTTCGTTTGAAGGGGATGAACATGTGCTGAAGTGTGTACAATCTACAAGGATGGATGTTCAGACTTAACCTCTGAAGAGTATATACTCTGCTGAAGAACGTTAAGTCGAAGTACAAGCCACAGGCTGTATAGACTTCATATGTGAATGCAACATTGTATAGACTTGAGAGAGACGCTGAATGAGACGCAGATGCTGTATAGACTTTACATGTGAATGCATATGCCAATGTATATACTTGAAAGCATGAGACGCTGACTGAGACGATCAAATGTACAGACTTCGAATCAAGGCTTGAATAGTAAATCAATGTCTAGACTTGGAACCCCAATCGCCAATGTATAGACTTGCAGCTTGAACCAGTGTATAGACTCTGATGCAAATGAGAAGCCAATGTGCAGACTTCACAAAGTATAGACTTTCCAAACGACTGTACAGACTTTAGCCCAATCAGCGATGTATAGACTTGGAACATCTAAGGACCAGTGTACAGACTTTCAGAGCCGAACCCAATGTATAGGCTTGGCGGAGCACAGTCCAATGTATAGACTTTGTGAAACAGAGTCCAATGAATAGACTTGGCAGGTTGACCCACTGTACAGACTTGAAGCTGAAGACAATGTGTAGACTTGTGAAGCTTGAGGCCAATGTACATACTTTGATTCCCAAATGCGAAGCACACGATACAAAGACTCTATACAGACTTCATGGCATGCAGCAATACACTGGACGATGTATAGACTTTACATTCAATATGCATGAGACCTTGTACATGGGCTGTACAGACTTAGTGTGTGCTAGCATGTGGATGTATGGACTTCATGAAATCAGGCAATGCTGACTGATGTAGACACTTGGCAGATAGAGTAATGTATGAACTACCCTGTACAGACTTTAAGACTTAGTGAGCAACCCGGTGAATAGACTTGGCGATTGTGAGAGCATGCGAAGTACAGACTTTGTGTTGTGAACACAGACTGTACAGACTTGCTAAGTTGCATGAACAAATGGCATTGTATAGACTTTACGAAGAGCACACGTAGCAATGTGTGGACTTGGTGACTCACGCAGACAGATGAGTGAACACACTATGCCATGCTCACAGTTAATCAATGTACCAAGTTCTGAATGAGTAGTTCTGAATGAAGTAAACACATAAGACATCAATTTGTCATCATCAGAGCACACGAAAACAATGTCATCATCAAAACATAAGTCAAGACATATGACATTAAACATATGAGAGTTATAGTGTTTGTCATCATCAAAACATAATATCCAACAAGAAGTTACCTGTTCACTGTCGCTATTGGCCATGAGACACATCGTCTTCACGAGTTCTTCAATGTCCTGCTCCTCATCATCGGTCGTGGGCTCATGTTCATCTTCATCGCTCCATGTTGCCTTCATGGCTTTTGCCTTCTTGCCCTTGATGACCTTTCCTTTCTTCTTTTGGAGCTCGGGGCATTCTCCTCGCATGTGCCCCGCTTTCTTGCATTCATAGCAAATGATTTCAGCGGCCTTGGGTGGTTCATTTCTTTGTCTTGGCTGCCTCTTCCCTTTCCTAAACTTCCCGCCAAATCTTCTGCTTTGGCGCAGGAATTGTCTTACCTTTCTTGTTAGCATAACAACCTCTTCATCGTCGGTGGTTCCCAATGATTCCTCTTGGCTCGAGACACTCTCCGGGAGTGCTTTCAAGGCGATTGTCCCTTTGTTCTTTGGATCCTCTTCCGTCCTTTTGATCACATTGATCTCATAGGTCATTAATGACCCTATGAGTGCATCCACGGTGAGTGTTGTCAAATCCTTGGAGTCTTCTATCACTGTCACCTTGGTGTCCCAACTTGGTGTCAGTGACCTCAACACCTTCCGCACCAATTCCTTATTGGTGAACTCTCTTCCGAGTGACTTCAGTCCGTTGGTGATCTCCATAAGTCGTGATGACATCTTGGAGATATTTTCATCATCTTTCATTTTAAAGAGCTCGTAGTCACGGGTCAGCATATTCGCCTTTGTCTCCTTGACTTCTGTGGTGCCTTCGTAGATGAGCTTGAGCTTGTCCCACATTTCCTTGGCACTGCTGCACATGGATACACGAGCATACTCGTCAGGGTGAATAGCACACTGAAGTATATTCAAAGCATTAAAATTCACAGTGGGTTTCTTTATAGAATCATCATCCCACATATCCTCATCAGGGTTAACAGCATACGGACCATTCCTAATAACAGTCCATATTTCATGACTTTGCGCTCTAAGAAATACGGTCATCCTATTCTTCCAATATGGGTAATTACTCCCATCGAAGAAGGGTGGCCGTTGAATAGAATGCCCTTCGGGCATCATCCCCTTGTTGAGGTAGTTGGCCATTCCTAACAGATCTCTCTAAAACCACTAGGTTTTCTAAAAAGCAGAGCCAAGGCTCTGATACCAATTGTTGGCCCGGTTAGGAGGTAATTAAGGGGGGGGTGAATTGATTGCCCACCCTTTTCAACAAAATATTAAGCAACTCAAACAGACCAGAGATATGAAGAATACAAGTAGGGCAGAGACTTGATTAAAACGAATGAACTAAATTCAATCAAGCTCTCACAACTCCCCAGCACACATAAATGCTCACTCAGACAACTATGTTTGGACGGACAGTTGAGTACTCTCACGTCTCACCGTCACATACTCGAATAGTGAACGGAAAATAAGATGACAACCAACACCAATCAAGCAAACCACAACACAGAATTTTTCGGTGGTTCAGACGCACCAAGTGCCGTCCTACGTCCACCCCTCTCACCTCGAGAGGATTTCACTATGAACGCTACTCGACGGCAGCAACTACACACACACGGGCTCGACGGCCCAAACACGTGGGTTCTCGCACGACAACGAGACAATCCACACACACTCGGAGCAAGCTCCGAGAATATCCAGATAGAGAAATAGAATAAAACGATACAAGCCCAAATATGAGATAAACGTTCTAAGCACAAGATGACTAATAAGATTTGAAACAATGAAGATCTTCCCCTATATCATTCAACCAAAGTCGGAGATATATGAAGTGTGTCTTGGATTGATAAACCAAGAGAAGAGGGAGCCGATCTGCTAAGCTTCAGACGCCCAAAGCAAGGATGAAGAGGAAGCAGCCGCTGCCTCTAGATCTCTCAGTTCCGGCTCGTGAGGGGACGTCTCTGGCATTCCTTCCCTTCTCCTTCAACAGGTCACACACATTCCTCTCCTTCTTCCTGCAAGATGAACACGTTAGAGCTCAAAAGGGTTTTTTTTTAATCGATCGGAAGATAGAGGCGGCTATTTATCCAAGGGGATTGAACCCCCAAGGGACTTAAAAGCCCTTTCCAAACCCCCTTCATAACACATACAAGAAGCAAAGGTCGCCCTAAGGTCATTAGGGTCAAGCGAAGTAAAGGCAGAGAAGATGCATTGACGTGTGTAGCTCAAAATGCAAAAGCACAGACCTATGTATGCAAAATACAGAGATTTGTGTAGTGGCAGTGTATGCAGCAGAACATGTAGACTTGAATGCATGGTTGCGAATGTATGGACTTTGAATGCATGATAACGAGTGTATAGACTTTGTATGTGAGGTTGCACAAATGCAGATAGAGAAGTCTACACATTGAATCAAGGATGCTTGGACATGCAGTCAACCATTGTACAGACTTTGTCTTGAAGGATGCATATGCATATAGGAATGTATGGACTTTGAATATGAATGCTTGGACATGCCTTCAACGAGTGTGCAGACTCTGGGTGTACTGTGAAAACGATGCACAGATATGCTCTGAACACGGGCTGTATAGGCTTTGAATGATGCATGCACAAGATGATGTACAGAATTGATCTTGCGAACACAGGCTATACAGACTTTGAATGATGCATGCACAATATGATGTACAGAATTGATCTTACGAACACAGGCTATACAGACTTTGAGTAATGCATGTAGACTTGCTATGCGTGTGCGAGACAATGTATAGACTTGATGCACGGACAAAGCATATGCATGAACAAGCCACACAGAATGTATAGACTTTGCATGGATGAGGCAAGGCTAACGGATGTATAGACTTGCTCAGCCGTGTGGCGTGCAACCATAAGACGATGTACAGACTTGCTGAAATGATGCACGAAACAACCGAGGTTGTACAGACTTACTGCCCAAGAATGTACAGACTTGAGTTGATGCAGTCTAGGCAAAACTCTGTACAAACTTTATTTGGTCAGTGATGACCAATGCACCGATGCAATCCTTACAACGACTTGATTTAAACACAAGCAGACAGAACTTTGCAAGACTATTTTTAACATCCAACCAGCTTCAGACCCAAGTATTCAACAGATAGATGCACATACCATTGTATGCAGCAGAGTATGCCAATGTGATGCAATGTGATGCACTGACTCAAATGCGTGCAAGGTTAACTAATGCATCGACCTATTTTTGGCATTCTTCAGACATGTATACATGCAAATTCATTGAGCCTGAAGTCATGACAATTCATTCAGAATTTTGTCAAAACAGTCTGGGGCACAACATGATCCATGCCAACCACCGGGTATTTATTTCAAGGGATGATGCTCGTGTAAGTTTTTGGTATGATGCATGGGCTGGATCTGTTCCCCTGAAGGATTACCTGCCCTCACACACTTGGTCTACTCTGTCGGGGAAGCTTTATTCTGTTCAGCATGTTATTTCGACACCTCTAGTGAGCACTTTCTGATTGCTCGCCAATTCTGCCCTGCTGTATGCTTTGATCAGGTTTGGGCGACAACTTCAGCTAAAGATACTTGGATATGGACCCCAGAGCCTGATGGTGAGTTCAGAACCAAGTCTGCTCGATGCCTTCTATCGCCTATTGTCTCTCCTTGCTGGGCGTTGCTGTGGAGTCCTCATATCTCGGTTAAGTGGTCAGTTCATATGTGGCGACTTCTCCTTGGTTGCATTCCGACTGATGGCGCAGTCATGGCATGTGGTATTCCTCTTTGTTCCATGTGCAATTGTTTCTCATCTCCCCAGATTGAGACCTTATTACATCTATTCTTCCATGGTGTCACTACTAATGAGGTTTGGAATGTGCTGTTTGGATTCTTGGGTTTTAATAATAGATCTGTAACAGTGGCTGCCGGTGGGGTATCTGAATTCTTGGTGGACCTTCACCTATCTTCCTTGGTTGGACTCATCTCCAGATGTCTTTTCATGGTTACCTGCTGGGAAATCTGGTGCAGTCGTAATAGAGCTCGCTTTGATGGGCAACCCATGAACCCACAAAAAATACTATGCAGGGTGAAGCATGCAGTCCGGTCTATTGCACTTTCCAACAAGCTTAAAGGAAGGGATCTCTTGCCTTGGCAGTGCCAATTACTTCACTCTTGGACCATTATTATTGACGTACCGTTGCTGGACCCTCCGAGATCGATTCGCTGGACCACTCCTCCGTCGGGCCGGCTGAAACTCAATGTTGATGGTGCCTTCAAATGCAGCACTGGTGTAGCCAGAGGTGGTGGTATCGTCCAGAACTCCAATGGACAAATTATCTTTGCATTTGCTAATGCACATCCCTATGCTTCTTCCAGCCTTCAAGCGGAGGCTATGGCACTCCGGGATGGATTAACTTTCTACTGCGATCGAGGGTTTACTTCTGTGCAAGTGGAGACCGACTCCCTTGTTTTGGCGTAGATTGTTAATCGATGTTTCTCTCGTCCGTGGCAATTGTCCTATGTCTTATGTGATGTATTTAGCAAATTTAGGGAACTACAAGCTTCTATTTCACATGTTTACAGGGATGCAAACCAAGTGGCGGATATGCTTGCCAACCTTGGTTACTCCTTGTCTTCGTTGGTTGTGTGGTCTTCATGGGCTGATCTTCCTCCTTCTGTTAGGGGCCCCTATCATCTTGATAAGATGGGGTGCCCCTCATTCAGGCCCTAGTTGTATTTTGTGAACATTATTATAATTCCACAATTAATAAAATTAGCCCGGATGGTGATTGGTGGTGGGGCGAACTACTCACTTCTTCCCTGAAGGGGTGAGCGCCATCCTGCTATCCTGTTTGGGTATTGCCTTTAGTTAAAAAAAGAAGGGCTCCTCTTTGTATCCCCATTTCAATGGGGCCAAGAATAAATCGAAAGATGGCTTCTCCCGGTCAACACGGCCTACCGCTTCATTCCATCTGGCTGGGACAAATTCAGGGGCTCTGGTCAGTAGCCCATCCTGTGGAGTCAGTTCCTGGAGTCCAAGCATGGCATTCCACTTCCTGGGCTCGCCAGGCAAATATATGGGTCTTCCCCACACAACGAAGTCTATTAGACTATCCCGCTCGGTAAGTAGCGCCTGCTCAGCCTTCCAAACGAGAAGCAAGTCCCATTTTCCCTGAAGTTTGAATCGCTTCAGGAAGGGCATCAGATGCTTGTCTTTGGGATGGTCCACTCTGTAGCCGTCACGGTGGTCATACTTGAAGGAGTCACTCCCGATGATTAACAAATGGCCAATGTCCACCGTGTCGGTATCTGAATCAGAGGACTCTGCAGCTATGGCCAACTGATCAAGGCCTCTGTCCAAAGAGTCAATATCCCTCCAAGTCACCACAGCGCGGGAAGAGGAAGGAGAATCAGATGCCATGGTATCTGCATCAAAGGAAACACAAAAGAAAATAAACAAGGTCAGAAAAGAGTTGTTGGAAACAAAATACTGACAAAATTATGGCAGAGTCTCCCCAACCCGGGAGCTTGCCAGAAGAAAGCAGGAACACGTCCATTAAGGGACGGTCCCTGAAACAGGCCATGGGTGTCACAACGAGGCCGAACAGGACACCAAGGGGTATAGCTCCGAGGACCAGCCTACTGGGGGCCTCCCGAGGACTGGAAAGAAGGGGTTTGGATCCCTAAATCAGTTGGAATAGAACTCTCCCTCACCAGCTCTAACCACCGCTACTGCCATCGCGAGGCTCAAGGAAGAGGGCGCTCACCACCGTGGAAGAGAGAGGAGAAGAGAGAAAAGCTTAGGGTTGCGAATGAAGAGAATGAGGAAGAGAGAGAAGATAGGAGGCTTTTATGAGGGTTTTTGAACCTTCTAATCTGGCGCGGGGGTAGGGCGCACTGTTTTTGTGCCCTCCCGCGTCCGTCCAAGAGATTTGTGCGCCGAATCAAGCCAATTAAGGGAGCGCGCTGGATTAACACACACCAGGCCACGCCAGATTAACCTAGTTAAAGGAGCGCGTCGGAATAACGAACCTAAGGGGGACGCACCATTTTAGCAAATGGTCATGGCCGCGCCGTTTTAAGGCCAAAGAGCTATCCCCGCATTATTTTAAGGCCGTTATGAAGCCACGCCATTTGAACGGCACCTTGATTGCATCAAATCAATGGTCTGTGTTAACAAAGTGAGGAGCATGCTCAACCAAAGTACATCCGCCGATCCCGCGTCGCTCATCCCTCGCTTGCGACACCCGC
Organism: Amorphophallus konjac; assembly: GCA_022559845.1. Lineage (NCBI taxonomy): Eukaryota > Viridiplantae > Streptophyta > Magnoliopsida > Alismatales > Araceae > Amorphophallus > Amorphophallus konjac. The sequence goes on from JAHNEJ010003545.1 coordinate 214,250, forward strand.
GCTGGGGGGGCATTTGTTGGCACCTGAAATATGATCAATGGCAATCACACCTGAACGACAAAAGAATGCGGCCCGCCGAAGTGTAAAAGTAGAAGGAAATCAATGCCCAAGGGTCTTCTAGGACTGCTGAAGCCTCAGGTCATCTGACGAGAGCGTCAGGGACTCCACCTCAGGACGGTTGGAAGAAATCCACAACAAATCGGCAGTGCCATTCGATCTGCCCAACGAATCGGTATCGACTCAGTCGTGCCGAACAAACCCCATCCGCCATCCGATCAGGACGAGAATGTACTTGGTGGTCCGCCACCTGAAAAGAAAACCTCCTGAGGTGAAGGAATGTCCCTGACTCATCAGAACAAGGTGCCGAAGGCCACATCAGTGGGAAACCCGAGTGTTCAAACTAAGGGCACGGACGGTGCCGGAACTGGCCAGTCAACGGCCTGAAGATTCTCCCTATACTCCTCATGTCGATCCCACAGGACCACGATGAGATGAAAGAGCAAGCTGGCTCCCAGGGCCAGTCCGAGACTCGCAGGCCAAGCCTGACATAAACAAACGTGACAAGGGATGGACCTGGCATGCCCCTAAATCGGTGCGCTCCCCAAACCAGCGCATCCCAAAATCGGCGAGCTCCCTAAACCGGCGCCCTACACATCCAGCGTGCATAAGGTAATACAAGTAATCGACGCGCCACCCCCCCCCCCCCAGGGGGGGGGGGGTAAGGCCACACCAGTTAAAGGCTATAAAAGTCGGGCTTTCAAGCAAAAAAAGGGAAAAAAGAAAGAGAGTCGAAGAGAGACAACGTGAGTGAAGAAAGAAATCAGAGAGGAGAAGCTTGGGGAGAAAGAAAGAGTGAGAGAGACTTTCCTGAGCAGCCATCCGTCATTCATCCATAGAGAAAAGAGGTCCAGTGCGAGGAGAGAGAGCGCCCATTCTGATACTCTATTTTTGCGGTGAAGAACGGAGGTGGGTTCTTTGGGAGCGATCGTAATCTCTTCTCTTCCCCTCTTCTTGCGAGCATCTTCCTCGTGATATGTAACTAGACGGGCAATGATATGAGCCCGTAACCCATATTGAATCCCCTCTTCATTTTTAATATTTGCTTCTTGTATTTTGCCTTTGTTTAAATGCAAGGATGTAATTGATCGGCTCCTGCGCGACAACGCCAGGCCATCTCTACGTATGCCATGTGTGATCTATCTCCTAAGCTATCTAATGACCTCCGGGTCTGAATCAGAATGTTGTTATGTGTCTAAATCCCTCTTCCTTCTCTACTGCACTCATTTTCTTATCGCTTATTGTCGTTTGATTTCTTCCATCGATGCCGAATATGCCCCGGGCTATCCCAGGGCTACATTGATGCCATCCCCCTCCCCAGGGCTCTCTCATTGTATTGGTTATATAAAATACACCATATGGTTACCGTGGATTTCGCCGCCTGAGACATATACGTATGTGCATATCCGTTCACCCCTGGGATTGGCTCCCCCCCATCATCTCTACGTTCACAATCATGAACTGGAGAGAATAGGGCCACCCCTATAACCTGGGCACAAGGTCTTCTGGCAAGGTCAATATCCCATATACCACCTTCCAGTTGATCAAGCATTTGCTTCTTACAATCTCAGTGGTTCACCGGCTCACAGCTAGCTTTTCAATGCTAACCAATTAACTCCCTTCCGTGCCTAACTCATCGTTAACGACTGAGTGGATGAATAATGTACCATTGCAATCTCTTTATCTCGAGAAGGGTGGGGGAAGGTCTGCCTAGTGTGGCCTGTTCCACATCCCTGTTATATGGGAAAGATTAAAGTTCTATTACGAATACCGTGTTTTCTCTCGACAGTAACGCTTCACTGACCGGGGAGGGGGAACATTCCCCATGAAACACTCATGCTATCAATTTTTTTTATCACCACAAGGCTACAGATGCCACCCTCCTGTGGTGTGGAGCCCTACAAGCCATTTAAGGTGAATAGAAATGGGTCTTTCGATCCGACAATAAAACCCACATTCCCCTGGGGAGCGGTGGTGGCCATGGGTAAGGAACGTCTTGTAGGCTAGCCCTCGAGGTCTCCTCCCATTCTGGCCGTCCCTTTGAACAATATCTTTGGCGCATGGAGCATTGGTGCCCCTCGTAGGCTAGTCCTCGGGGTTTCCATCCATCTGGGTCCGTCGGTCACCGTCTTGGTCTCCCGACTTTAAGGAGCTTACCCCAGTTTCTCTGGGAATGCCTCCACTTTCCCCCCGCAACCCTCTGGGTATGGGGAGGTGCTGCTAAAATTTTGTTTGAACACTTAAGCTGAACTCTGATGGAATCTAAGTTCTGAGAACTGTGAACTTACTCTGGATTGACAATGGATTGTGCTGGAGTAGGAACCTCGCACAAGTCTTGACACTTCATGTTTGTAGGGCATTTGGAACCTGAATTCGCTCAGTAATCAACCCTAATTAACATCAGAAAATGAACCAAGCCACAATGCAATTTAAACAGCTCGAAGCTGGAAATTCTGCTCTAATCCGACGTGCCCTAAATCCGGCGCACCCTCATTCGGCGCCCATACCCCCCGCGCCGGAATAATCCCACTCTCAAAAACTCAAAATCCTCAAAGCCACCTATACGGCGCGCGGCCTAATTTGGCGTGCCCCCCTATGCTACGTCGTTTCAACCTCTTACATACCACACCGTTTAAGCCCCTTAACATTGTCCCGCCGTTTCACCCCTTTTCCTATGCCATCCCGCGGCACTTTAGACCTATTCCTACGGTTCATCGCGATGGATTAGATGTCAATTCTCCCCTTCGCACCATTTTAGATCCCCACTTATATCTTTATTAACCCATGCTACCCCCATCTCCCCATCATACTTAACTCATGGGTGCTCCATAATTAACCAACAATAATCTCGGTTAGCCTTCATTCATTAACTGCTTTGGAGCTACTTTTACCATGCATTTATACATATGCGTATGCATGCCCGCTACACATTTGTCACTATCTTAAACCTCGGTATATCATATGGTGATTGGCTGAAGGTCAGACCAGGTTTGACTAAAAGCTCTCACTACACGTGATGGTGGTCTTCGGACCTATATTCTCCGCCATGTACCGAAGGTTCTGAATAGTGAATGAGTTTGAACTGCACGCTTGAACTTATATTCGGTTTCGCATTGCGAATTGTCATTCTTGTTGATCTGCCTATGCTCGCATATTTACATAGCCCCGGTGGCCCACTATCTTGGCAATTAATCAAGGGTTTTCCTCCTTTTCGGAGGATGTAATTAACGCCATAGCCTTTATGATATGGCGGACTTCTGGTCCCGACACAGACTTCACTTTCGTCGGACCAAGTCAAATCGAGCGCACAATAAACTAGTCACTTAGTGACTGGCACACCCACACAATAAACCAATAAATCTAATAGATCTAACAACCCCCCCAGATCAAATAAACCATATCCCCACAGGGGCTAAGCCTAAGAACATATCTAACTTATTTCATTATTTTCTCTAAGTGTGTAGGGGACAGGTTTTCAAGTATCCACGCCCATGTTAACCCACCTTCATTCATTTATTCCTTCTTCAAAGCCCTTTAAGCCGTGGACTAGTCGCGGTCACACACGGGACCGCGCCATACGGCTCGCGGTCAGTGATCAGACCGCGTTTATCCCAGGACTGATTTAAAAAAAATGGCATTGAGGACACCCAAAATTCAAATAAATCTTTCATTTCATCAATTATTAAGAACATCTTCTCATGTCTCCTATGCTCAAACGAAAATACACCAATGCAGCACATATCTTCTAGTCTAGCCGCTTGTCCCCGCAAGGCTGGACCTTGCGTGACTCCTTGAGGTAAGCCCAGCATGCTTCCTCATCCTCTGTCACCTCTGCTGGAAGGAGGCACACCTTGCTCACCTCCCACATCACCAATGCACTCCGAACTACTTCTTCATCTTCTATGGTGCCCAGTCATCTAGCCCGTAGGGGTGGTAGGTGTGAGAGAGTCGGGACCATCGCATGGGGTAGCCCGACGTACAAGTAGCACCGATGTGGGTTGTAGAGTGCTAGCTTGTTGTTCCCCACGAGTTGGAGGTCAAGTCCTATCCTCCGAGGTAATTGGATGAGTTGCCCATGTAGAATCGGTGGCCGCATGTTGAAGTGTCTGATTGGTAGAGTGTTCAAGTAGAGTCGCCACTCATCCCTTGATTTCTTGTCCGTTGTTCTGCACTTCACTTGGTTAGAAAACCTTGAAGCAGCGCCGATGAAGTGTACAAGATGACTCCCATTGATCTTGCTGGCTGAGGTTAGACCTTCTTTGGGTTGGAATTTAAGCCAAATGCCCATCCAACATTGTAGAAGGATCATGGATCCGAAGAGTGGGCAGCCTAATGAAGCTGAGTTGAGACCCTTATAAAGGTATGACAAGATGGCATGAGAAAGGGTTAGTCCATGCCATATCTCGCTAATGGCACTAAGATTAGTGTGGTCTAAGAGGTGGTCCAATGTAGGGAACAGTAAGGTCCCGAATAGGCATATGGTGGAGGCTTTCACTATAGCCTCGTATTTCTCACACTTATTCTTACAATGTGATACAATCCACTATGCTAAGCGGAATAGATGCACGTGTGGAGGGCTGAACATGGTCTGGATATCCTTTGGGTTTGTGAGAAATTCACTTAGGATCAATGTGGAGTCTATTGGGGCTAGAGTGTGGTAGGTGCTCTTCTCCGGACATGGACCTAGGTAGTCCTAGGTAGGTTTCCACCTCTTCCAGCAAGATTGTGGCTTCGAAGGATGGGAATATGAAGGTATGGGTTTGTGGATGCCACAATTCCACAAGAGCCGTAATGCTATGCCAATCTAAAGAGATCTTGTTATGGTTTTTTGCCTACACAAGAAGGGGGTAAAGGTGCCATGCTTTCAAAATTGAGGTAACTTCTTAGGGTAGGCCTTAGACCATGGGAGTCACCCATTTGAGTTTGGAATATCGGCGTGGGCCTGGTATATAGGACCTGCAAACAAGAACAAATACAGGGAGAAAGCCAATGAGTAGAAGGAACCAAGGAACTAAGAAGCTTAACTCTTTCGCTCACCTCTTTCATGGGGTTGGTGCTAAGATGGTATGGAATAGTTGTAAGCCTCTACAGGTCGCAATGGCTTGGTCTTGCGCATTTTGGGCCATCGCAGGGTGCACCGGTGTCCATCTCTTCTCCTTCGCACCTCTTCATGGTAGTTAGAAGGCTTAAGGGCAAGGGATGCTTTTACTAGCAATAAGGCCTTGTGCAGAATGAGTTTGACCCTCTAGGCCTATTTATGAAGCTCTAAGGAGGTTGAATCTCAATGGGAATTGGATTAGAAAGATGGTTTTCAAGTTGGCATGGGTTTTGGGGTGCTGTGGACTAGGTTCGGGTGGAAATCAGATATGATTTTCGTGGTTCAATTATGAGTCGGAGTAGGATTGCTCTGGTTTCTTGATCGCGGTTTTGCGATGTGCCGCATCCTTTGATGGGGGCATCACTTACCTCTCCACATTTTTCGAAGCTCTGATGGATCGTCGGCATGCGCCATTGTGTTTTTCACACTTTTTTGAGTCAATCTATGTAATTTTCATATTTTAATTGAGTCATAAACCATGTAATTTTCCTTTTATTTGAGTCAAGTATCTAGGTATAAGGGTCATTTACCTAAGTCATGAGTCATGTGGTTAATTTAGTAGGTTAATGGGCCCAATTCAATGGGCTAGGCCTAGGGGCGCCCCTCCATGGTCTGTCTGGTCATTGTGTCAATTGTCCAAGGTCAGTATGGTCATATGAAAAGTCTGGAGTCTATAAATTGCCCCCTCCCCTCTCTCATTTGTAACCTTTGATGATCAATATAATAGATAATTCCTTTGTGGAGTTTTCTTCTCTCTCTCTTGATATCTCTCTCTCTCTCTCTCTCTTATCTCTCTCTCTCAAAGGGGGGCGCCCCATTCTCTCTCCTCCCCCTCCCACCTACTTTCTAACTTCCCTCCCCTCATTCAAGAGCCTTCCCAACTCCCCACAACCCCTCTTCACTCCTTCCCAACCCCAAGGTAGCCTCCACCTATCCCCACTCCACCCTCCAACCACCAACCACCCACTCCCCTTCCCCAAGCACCTCTCTCATCTCCCAAGGGAGAATTCCCCACTCCCCAAGCACCCTTTCCCTTCCCTACACACCTCTTCCCATCCCCAAGATCAGAAATTAATCCCACCCTTAAACCCATTTTCAAATACTCCTTCTCTATCTCCCACCCAACACCAAATTCGCAGCTTCCCCTTCCTCCACCTGCTAGACCTCCCTCTGGCCCCCATTCGGCAACTCCCTCACCTTGGATTACCCCCTCCCAGACCCCCTTACAGCCAGGGTTCACCCCACACTCATCCACCCCCATTTCGCCCCCCTCCTACCCCATTTACCATCACCAAGCTACAGATCCTATAGCAGCTCGCAGGCAGTAGAGAAGCTACTGATTGAAGAGGCTGTCTTGTCGTCTCCACGAGGAACCTGGTGGTAAATCTTACATTTCTGGAAAGATCATCAAGTCAGCTTCGCAACAGAGGTGGTCTAGCCATCAACCGACTTCGGGGGGAAATGAAGGATCAACTTAGGGCTAGATATATTTTCCCCTCCTATTGGGATCGCCATAGCCCAAGGAGCCATTCAACTTCTCAATCCCCACCCGGCCAACCCAAGACCCCAATCACCCAATCCCCACCTCTCCCACAACTACATCTACACCCTACCTCCAAGTCCTCACCACAACCATAGCTCCACAAGCCGAAGTGGACTCCGTGTCCACCCCTCCACTTATGCCCATGATGGCCACCACCCCCCAACCTAAACCCCTCACCAAACCCATACCCCACAAGCCCCCTTAGTCTCCACCACTACCCCTCCATCATCCCCCATAAGAGACACACCTCCCAAGACCAGCCAAGCCAAGACTCCACACCGAAGCCATCTCCCACTCCCTACCCCAACTCTACCATTTCCTAGGCCCCCACAACTTCCCCTCCCCATCCTAGCACAAGTCCCCCTTTACCCACCACCCCGGCTGCACCATGTGCCGCCCATCATCACCCCACCTATAAAGGACCTTCTCACCTCCTTGGTAGAGGAACCCATGATCCCTACACCTAACCCTAGAGTGGTAAAAACCCCAGATCCCCTCCCCACCTTGTAAGAAACTGATGCCCAAACCAAGGAAGGAACCTCGCCTTTCTCGCCATCCCCTCTAATTGGGAGTGAACTTATCATAAGTGGTCCCTTGGTTAGATGGCTAGAGGAGAACCCGGCTCACCCTATCCTACCCCATGCCTACCCTCCTATGGAGCAATACCTCCCCATAGTGCCCTTCAACTCCTATCGCACCACCATCCAATCATACTACCAAGTGGAGACTTTGGAGGATCTCATTAAGCCCTTAACTTGGGAAAGAAGTTGACCAACATGTTGACCATAGTGGCCAACCAACCTAAGAGCCTTAACCTCCTACACCTATGTGTCTGGTCTATCACCTCAGTTTACACTATGGGTTGTTTCACTAGCGACCTCCTGTTATTCCTTCCCGCACCCGATGAGCCCGGCCATATCTTCAAATTAGAGTTCCTTATATCGGGTAGAATTCCAAACCATCCCCTCATGGCCGACCCACCCACCAAAGACTCCAGCCCAAATGTTTCATAGGAGAAGAATGACCCACCCCTTTTTGAGGACCTAGAAGACATGGAGTCCCCCTCTCTAGGTGACCCCTTCCATGATCCCTTTGACCCCTTCCTTTGGGAGCTCGGGTACCCATGTGACCCACCCGCATCACCCACCACCCACCCTTTCCTACCCACACCCACCATGTTGGGCCAAGCCCCCCTCAACTATGACCCAAGTTACACCATAGGAACCATGACCATAGGCAACACCCGCCTAGAGATCGAGGAAGTGCCCCACCACATATTCACCTTCCTAGATCCCTTCGACCCTTTCACATGGAAGTTCAAAGGACGTCCCACACCTATGCACATGGAAGTCACCTTTGAGATAAGCATGAATGTGTCTAGGCTTACCACACCACTTGGCATGAACACTATGTTGGGTCCATTCATTCACATCACCCACATGTCAAGTAGGAAACATGAGTGGTCCATATTTGGGTGCAATGGTCCTCCATCAATTGTCATTAGTCTTATACATGTTAGGGGCATGGACAGATGTCCGGATCCCCCGGCATTTGCTACCACCATCCATGATAGATTCACCTACGGATGCCCCGGTCCTCCAACCTTTGCTATAAAGTACATCCATGATAGGGCCACCTTTGGCTGCCCCGGCCCACCTAGGCCCATCACAGTCTTCATAGCATCAAAGCATAATTGGTCTACATATGGTTGTCCTGGTCCACCTTTGCATCCCACACATTTCACCCCCACACCGCATCGTAGTGCATGGCATGAGCGTCTAAGCAAGCACCAAGCAACAGCGGTGAGATTTACAAAAGGCGGGCAAAAGCTCGTGAGCGTCACTTGGTACTCCAAGAAGGCAAAATTGGTGATGATGATATTAGAGTGGCTCTACCATTGGGTAACATCCAAATCGAGGGCACGAGGACTTGGAACTTCCCAAGTTCCGAGTGGCTTTGGCAACCCGGCTTATGGGTTGGACTTACCGATGGATTTTGATATTCATCCCACTTCCCATGTGGCAGATCCGGCACCCTATATGGGCACCGCGGTGGAACCTAGTGAGTGCCTTGAGCCTATACCTTCCTTTGAGAGGGACACCCCCGGAGAGCCACTACAAATCAGCCTGAGAGCCTGACGTGTGCACATGGAGGCAATACTAGGCAAGCAAGGTATCATCGCCAGCATGAGGGTGTGTCCGTGCCACTTTGAGAAGCTGAAGCACCATCCCCCGGCCATGGACGCGGGACCAGTAAGGAGATCACGGTTCGCCCGGAGCTTCCTTGGTGCACCACCTCCCTGGTGGACCCATACTCGATGGGGTTGAGTTTTCCCAACCCCGGGGGTATGACGGGGTTATCACTTACCCCTCCACATTTTTCGAAGCTCTGATGGATCATCGACATGTGCCATTGTGTTCTTCACACTTTTTTGAGTCAGTCCATGTAATTTTCATATTTTATTTGAGTCATAAACCATGTAATTTTCCTTTTATTTGAGTCCAGTACCTAGGTATAAGGGTCATTTACCTAAGTCTTGAGTCATGTGGTTAATTTAGTAGGTTAATGGGCCCAATTCAATGGGCTAGGCCAAGGGGCGCCCCTCCCTAGTCTGTCTGGTCATTGTGTCAATTGTCCAAGGTTAGTATGGTCATATGAAAAGTCTGGAGTCTATAAATAGCCCCCTCCCCTCTCTCATTTGTAACCTTTGATGATCAATATAATAGATAATTCCTTTGTAGAGTTTTCTTATCTCTCTCTTGATATTTCTCTCTCTCTCTCTTATCTCTCTCTCTCAAAGGGGGGTGCCCCCATTCTCTCTCCTCCCTCTCCCACCTACTTTCTTACTTACATCCCCTCATTCAAGAGCCTTCCTAACTCCCCACAACCCCTCTTCACTCCTTCCCAACCCCAAGGTAGCCTCCACATATCCCCACTCCACCCTCCAACCACCAACCACCCACTCCCCTTCCCCAAGCTCCTCTCTCATATCCCAAGGGAGAATTCCCCACTCCCCAAGCACCCTTTCCCTTCCCCACACAACTCTTCCCATCCCCAAGACCAGAAATTAATCCCACCCTTAAACCCATTTTCAAATACTCCTTCCCTATCTCCCTCCCAACACCAAATTCGCAGCTTCCCCTCCCTCCAGCCCCCATTCTGCCTATCTCCCACCTTGGATCACCCTCTCCCAGACCCCCTCATAGCCAGGGTTCACCCCACACTCATCCACCCCCATTTTGCCCCCCTCCTACCCCATTTACCATCACCAAGCTGCATATCCTATAGCAGCTCGCAGGCAGTAGAGAAGCTGATGATTGCAGAGGCTGTCACATCGTCTCCATGAGGAACCTCATGGCAAATGTTATATTTCTGAAAAGATCATCAAGTCAGCTTCACAACAGAGGTGGTCTCGCCATCAACTGACTTCGGGGTTGCCCAGAGGAGCCGATCTCCCCAGACTGCGCATTCCCTCCCAGGCAAATGACCAGCAACGACTTACAGAGGCTTCCACGACCAGCACCCTGGGCTTCTTGAGGTGCCATTTGGCTTAGGACTCCTCCTGCAAGTCCCCTATCATCTCCAAGAAGCAGAATGATTTTTGGAGCTCGGAGTCGAGAATTCCAACTTTTCTCCTCGAGGTGCGCAAGGTCAGCTCCCCAGAACCTGGTCGAACGTCCTTCCACTGATCCAGTCATCGCGGTCAGCTCCGACCTCCAACGATGGTCCCGTTGGTCTCCGTTCGAAGAAGACTTGACCATGATCGCAGAGGTTCTTGTCCCGCATTATTTGGACCCCGAGCGTGTTCGTGGCACCATCGCCTTCCTGCAGCAGTAGTCTGGGAACAACCACAACCAGAGTAGGTCAATCATGTTTCAGACCCTACCCTAGCCAGCGACGTCATCAGGAAATTCTCCAAAAATTCAGACATCCTCCTGGGTCAACTCAGAAAGTTTTGGCACCAGTCTCGACCTCTTCTGAGCTTGGCAGAGCCCGTGGCGGCGCCGTCATCGACTGCCTGTCAAGCTGTTCCGGAAGCTGGTAGAACCGGCAAAGCTCGATAATTCGGTTTCTAACTTAGCTCGCCCACCCCTCCTGGCCGGCTTACAGCCCCTCCCTGCGTGAAGGTAGTGTTTGGTTGTAATTGGACTTCCCCACCCCTAGTCCAACCCCTCTGCGAGGGAGTAGTGCTTGTACTAGCAGGTCTTTGGCTGAAGCATCATCGGCGCGGCGTGTGGGTAGCCCACGCTTGCCCGCTTGCCCTTGTCTTCGGTCGGGGTCGACGTCTTCACACCGACCAGGTGAGCTTCTGAACACTTCTCTTTGCTGGTCTCCTTTGCTTAATTAGCATTGCATCTTAGTGCCGTCGGTGGTGAGAGAGTGCCCGGTCCCGATTTGTCATCAAATTGAGTGCCACCGCGGGGCGAGTTGTGAGAGAGACCCTACAACCCATGCCCTTGGCGTGCTGGCCGCCCATGAAATTAGGCATCCTAGGCCCTTAGGGGTTCAGCCTCAAGCTAGCCAAAATCCCCGGAGCGTCAAGGTCCCGCCCTAGACCCTCTCCATCATCACCTGGTTGCCCACGGGCACATGTGGGCGTTATGCGGGTGAGTCTGCTAGAGTGGGTTTGTCGATCCGTTGCTTGCTTGCGAGTATAGGTTCAAGGTGCATCGGCCGAGTGGCTGCCACCACAAGGCCGTGTCACATCAATTTGGTATCAGAACAAGTTCTCAACTTGTCTCTACAAGTTGGTCCTAGGGCACGCATATGCATTTAGAGTCTCCCAGTGCATCGCTCTTGTCCACTAGCATGACCGCCTCATACTGACCTTACCCATTGGCCCTCTCCATGATTCCAAACCCCCAAGAGAAACCCACCACCAACACACATGGCCTCCACAGCTGTGTCAACTACCTAATGGGAGCCTTGACCTATGCCAATGTGCGGCTTGTTAGCCTATCGGGTCGACTCGACCAACTAGGAGACAATAGGCCCGCCCCAAGGGCGGACGATAGAAGGACATCTCCCCCACCTCCCACCTTTGATGGAATTCATCCTAATGACTATTTATATTGGGAGGCTTCAATGGACCATTTTTTCAAGTGGAATCCCATGTCTGAGGATAGGAAGGCTTGATTTGCCAAAATGCAACTAACCAAAAGGGCTCAAACCCATTGGTTGAAAATTGAGGGTTTAAGGATAATTAGAAGGGAAGCTCCCCTCACCACATGGGGGGACATGAAGGATCAACTTAGGGCTAGATATATTTTCCCCACCTACTGGGATCGCCATAGCCCAAGGAGCCCTTCAACTCCTCCATCCCCACCCGGCCAACCCAAGACCCCAATCACCCAATCCCCACCGCTTCCCACCTCTCCCACCACTACATCTACACCCTACCTCCAAGTCCTCACCACAACCATAGCTCCACAAGCCCAAGTGGACTCCCTATCCACCCCTCCACTTAGGCCCATGATGGCCACCACCCCCCAACCCAAAACCCCTCACCAAACCCATACCCCACAAGCCCCCTAGGTCTCCACCACTACCCCTCCATCGTCCCCCATAAGAGACACACCTCCCAAGACTAGCCAAGCCAAGAATCCTTACCCAAGCCATCTCCCACACCCTACCCCAACTCTACCATTTCCTAGGCCTCCACTACTTCCCCTCCCCATCCTAGTACAAGTCCCCCTTTACCCACCACCCCGGGTGCACCATGTGTCGCCCATCATCACCCCACCTATAAAGGACCTTCTCACCTCCTTGGTAGAGGAACCCATGATCCCCACACCTGACCCTATAGTGCTAAACACCCCTGATCCACTCCTCACCTTGTAAGAAACTCATGCCCAAACCGTGGAAGGAACCTCGCCTTTAATGCCATCCCCTCTAATTGGGAGGGAACTTATCATAAGTGGGCCCTTGGTTAAATGGATAGAGGAGAACCCGGCTCACCCTATCCTACCCCATGCCTACCCTCCTATGGAGCAACACCTCCCCATAGTGCCCTTCAACTCCTATCGCACCACCATCCAATCATACTACCAAGTGGAGACTGTGGAGGATCTCATTAAGCCCTTAACTTGGCAAAGAAGTTGACCAACATGTTGGCCACAGTGGCCAACCAACCTAAGAGTCTTAACCTCCTACACCTATGTGTCCGGTCTATCATGTTGTGCCCCTGTGGTTTTGTTGTCAGCAAGCACTATGAGTATAAATGTTATTGATGTCACTATGAATTCGAATTGTTTTGATATCTGCAAGTACTATGAGCATGATTGATCGCTTGATTTGAGAGTGGGCACATTCATCTCATTGCATTGTCTATCTCTGCATTGGTGCAACTCTAGTTCCTGCATGACAAGTGTAGTTTGCATCGGTGCAGGGTTAATAGACTGCACTTTTAGTTCTCCTACATACATTGCATCGGTTCATTATCTGTCATATGCATACACTGCATTGGTGCATCCATCGGTCGCTTTAATTCAAAGTTGATGCGTGTGCATTATGCATATGAAGTCTATGCATGGTAAACTATCTAGGCTTGTGCATTCCATAGGATCACGTATGTAGCCTGTGCAGAGTTTGTCCAGACTGCATCAACTCAAGTCTATACACTCTCTAGTGGCTAGTCTGTACATCCTCCGGTGGTTCACCCGATCAAGTCAGCACAGCCAGTGCTCTTCATGCATATGTATAGTCTATACATTGATGAGTTTCGCACATATACATAGTCTGCACATTCCTTGCTATTATGTCCATGCTGTAGTTCAGCAAGTCTGTACATTGCGTGAACATTGCATCTGTCAAGTCGGAACATCACTGCTTGATATCAAGTATGTACAGCCCATGCTCTTCATGCATGCACATAGTCAGTACATTCGGTTGTTTCAAGCAGAGTCTGCACATTCTTTATTGTCTTGTTCATGCATCATTCTAACAAGTCTATACACACTTAAGTGACAATATGTGCATCATCTGTACATTGCATACTGTTTTCATATGCATCTGTACACCTTTCAAGACAAAGTTTGTACATTCGCCACCATCCATTCAAGTCCATATGTTCTGCATACATACGTAAGGCAATGTCATGCACTCAAAGTCCACACATGCACACACACAGTTTGTGCATTATGCATTCATGCTTAAAGGCATAGCAAGTCTATACATCATCCTGTCACATGCACATAAAGTCTGCACATCATTTGCACTTCGCACACAAAGTATGTACACTCTTTGGTGGCATGTTTGTGCATTCATCTTCGATGTGCATACTTCTCCATATGCAAAATGTACTCAAAGTCTGTACACCCATTGATGACATGTCCATGCATTCATTCTCGTTGTACACACTTTCTAATATGCACACTGCATTATGTGCATCACATATGTACAGGCTTAGGTCAAATCTCGAACCAACTATGTGCTTTAACCTTTGCAGGATATCTGCTGGTCGAGGAACTTAAGAAGGGCACGTGATCCAAGAAGCCAGGATCGTGACATGTGGAACCATTGTGCTAGGACACCGCCACGTAGACTAAGACCTCTGGGCGGGAATTGTGGAGGACACACGCTCACATCTCTGATGATATAAAAAGAGGGTGGTGATCGTGAGCAGAGTGATCGAAGTAGGGGAGCCCATCTGAAAAAGTAGAAGCAGAGAGAGAGAGAGCCTGCACGATCCAGAAGAAGAGAAAGAGAAGGAAAAAGAGAAAGAGAGATCAGCAGAAGAAGAAAAGGGAGAGTGAAAGGAGAGATAGAGAGTTCATGAAGAAGAAGATAGAAGACTTCATTGAAGATCTGTTATCTGTTGGCTCTTGGATCAGATCCAGACCAACTTGCTCCTGTGGGAGTCACGTTTATGTTGCTATCTTTACAGCTTTCAGTCGCTGTGTTTTATCATTTATTGTTTTCTTTTACACTCTTTGCTTCAAGCTGTTAGTCAGCAGAGCAAGCTGTGATGCTCAGCAAGCAAGGTGGTTACCTTGGAAAGCAAGCTGTGATGCTCAGCGGATGGCAAGCTGTGAGGCCCAGCTGATGTAGGCAAGTTGTGTTGCCCAGCCGTTCAAGCTGTGAGTCAGCAGGAATCCACACTCGAGTTGAGTGTGGGGTGGACGTAGGTCTGCGGACTGAACCACCTAAAACTCTTCGTGCACTGTGGTTTGAATGTTCTTTTCTGCTTCCGGTAGATGAACACTTAGGCCGATCTGCTTCTTCTGTTTAGTAGAGATTTGATCGCATGTTTTGTGTTTGATTAAACACATCACTGTATTTCAGTCTCGGTCTTTCAGTTTTAGTAGAACTGAATCTGTTTTTAACTTCTCATCTCTGAGTGTTCTAAGTTTTCAATTGGGGCAATATTTTTGAAGGGGAGATTCATTCACCCCCCTCTGAATATATCACACCAGTCCCAACAATTGGTATCAGAGCGGGTCTCTGTGCATTCAGATCCAACGATCTACAGAGAATCCTGCTATTTTCAGTGTATTATTGCTTCTACTATCCCGTGTTCAGTGCTTCACTACCATGTGCATTCGTGTTGAATTTCATTATCGATCTGCATCAATGGATCATCCTACCATCTACGATGGGTTTAACTTCAGTAACTGGTTAGGCGGCCTCGGGTACACTTGAACTCCATTGATCTTAGTCTGTGGATTCTAGTATCAAGAGGCCCATATGAGTTACCTCACAATCAGACCAAGTGGTCAAGAGAGGATAGATTAAAGAACCGTGATAATATCATAGTTCTTAACATTTTGAGAGGAGCGGTCAACACTGATAAATTCCCCTTTGTTCATAGGTGTGTCTCTGGAAAGGAGATCATGGATAGATTAAAGATTGCCTACGGTAGAAATGATGATCAATGCATGATGGCTCAAGGGAGTGAACAAAGTAGCAATCAAGATGAAGAACAGGACGATGATCAGGTAAAATTATTTGAAGATTATTCCTTGGATGATTGGATTGCTGCATACAATGAATTGCTAGAGTCTTATGATCGCTTAAGAAAATAGTATAAGAAGATGAAAAAGAAAACTTGTCAAAATGATTCTAATTTATCATGTGAAAAGTGCTTGAAGATCAATGAACTATATGATAAATGTCTATCTGAAACTCACGTGAATATGAAGCAAATGTGCATGCTAAAAAATGAAAATCAAGAATGTGCCAACAAAATTTCTGAATTAGAAAGTTAGTTAAAGCTGAAAACTAATGAACATCTGATAAATCTTGAAGAGTTGGAAAGTATTAATTCCGATCTGGAGAAATTGAAAACTGAGAATGGAGAAACTCAAAGGAATAATGAAAATCTTAAAGCTGAAATAGAGAAAATAAGCAAGGAAGGCATGCAGGGTTTCTCTTTGACATCGATCTGCAACAAGTGCCTAGCTCTAAAAGAGCGTAATGAAGATCTGTATGATACAAATGAATGGCAGAGGAAGTTGATTGCTTCCCTTAGAGAGGAAAACAAATATTTGTTGAAAGATAAACTTGATTTTGAACAAAGGGAAGAGAAACTAATTGAAAGACTGTACTTGATATCTAGTAGTGAAAAATGCAATGAAGGATTTGAGAAGTTGATTGAGGAGAATAAAGATATGAAGGAACAAAACAAAAACATCAAAGTCCTAAACACTATTATTTCAGAGAGGCTTCTATCTATAGAAAGAGAAAGATGTGCTGGCAATGAAAATCAAGCTGGAAAATTCGAGAATGAGAACCACGAATTGAAAGCTGAAATTGAGAAGTTAAAACTGTTAAACACCGGTATGTCCGAACAACTTCTCATGTTAAAGAAAGGAAAAACTGCTTGCAATGAAGAAACAAACATACTGAGCAGTCTGGAAGAAGAAATTGAGAAATATAAAATTACAAACAAGGTCCTGAGTGAATGCGTTAATTGTAGTGAACAGGAGATAGCCAGTTATGAACTTCATATTGCATCTCTGGAAGAAAAAATTCAGGATTTGGAAAAACCGACATCCGAGTCTGTTGAAAATAGGAGAAAAATGAAAGATGTCATAAAAAGTGAGGATAAGAACTCAAAGAAGGGGATAAGCTGTAGTTCTGATGTTAAGGAAAGTGTGAGAAACCAGCTATACACCACTTTTGTGCAAAGCTCTGATGTAACTGGTACCTCATGTCAATCCCCAAAATAAAACAAAAACCTAAAAACACCCTCATCATCTGCATTTCAATTCAAAGCACAAAAAAATGAAAAACAAACGAAAATTATGAAGAATAGTCAGAAAATGAAAAAGAAGGGTCAAACAAAGAAGGTAAAGAATGTTTCTGTTCATGACCCAAGATTTGCTAGCTTGGCTGAATTTGATGGGTCAATGCACACTGCTCATGCCTCATGTACTCATTCGCATGCATCTAGTTAGTCTGTTTGTAACCATGTTGCCAGGGAATCACAAGTGTCATGTCACTACTGTGGTAGGCATGGTCATTTTATGGATGACTGCAGTATTATGAAAAGTGATGATGTGATGCCCCCATCAATTCCCTGTGGTAGGCATGGTCATTTTATGGATGACTGCAGTATTCCATGACTAACTGTTATTTGATGGATTTTGATGACGATGTTGCTAAAAGACTATTTAGAACTCCTGTTAGGTCTAATACAGGACCCAAGGTGGCTTGGGTTCCTACAGGATCAAACTGATTACTTTGCTGCAGGTGTGCCTTGGGATGAATAAAGAGGGGTCAAAAAACCAAGGCACTCAAAAATTGAAAGACCCCATGATCCTACTCTCCAGGTCAGCTCTGAAAAATCTGTTTAAATTTCATCATCTGAAAATTACTTGTTTGAGATGGCTAAGCATCTTGTTGATTTGATTTGCGCTTAGTTGATTTGTGCTTAGTTGATTTGAGATGGCTGATCATGCTACTCTTTATCTCTTTATTAGATTTGCTGCATACTGCACATTTGAAGAGTAGTGCATGTAATAAAATTTGAAAGTCCTAAAAAGATATTACATTGTATCTAGACAGGGGGAGCTTTCCTGATTCATCTCAAACCCTCTTAGACTCTCTCTGTCTAGCTATCTGATCTACTCGCTACACTTAGGTGGTTCACCTAAATTCTCTACTGTCACTATTGAAATAGCTGATCTGTCTGAATTCCAGACTCAGCTACTGCTTGTTGATATACTCTTCTTAATGCTCCTCTCTCTTGTTGCTGACTCTTCCACCAGCTTACACCCATCCTTCACATACTTCTTAGCTGGTGTGACTAATTTGTTTCTATTATTGATTAGTTGGTCAGCTATATTTTTGATCTGATCTGAGGAACACAAGTTGCAGGCCATGCAATTCAGTCTGAGAATCATGTAGAAATTCCCATCATATAAGTTTAAGAATGACCACTAAATCAGACTGATATAAGGTTAATGTATTCTATGATTTGCATTTAAATGACTTGAAAATATCTGAATGATAAGCTTTAATAAATTTTAACCATATGTGTCATGAAAACCTTAGACTCACTCATCTGAAATCTGAAAATTTGAAATCTAGGCAACTTTGGTTGAGATACATAGAGTGAGTATTGTCTTTAAACATTAACCTGAAAAATGTTGACTAAAAGGACACTGAATTCAGAGCAATGACTTGGTCACTGAGAAACTGGGTTCTCTATCAATGAAATAAAGTAAACCTATGTCATGAAGTGCCATAGTTATCTCTAGTAAAAATTTATTGAAAAACCTGACAGAGCAATGGCATATTTGTGTTGAGTAACTGGGGAGTCTGGCCTCTAATCAAGGTGTCTCCTCACGTAAAAAGATATTTCTATTGCTAACTCTGGTCTCAATGTTAAGAGGCAATGACAGTTATCACACTGAGTAACTGGGTCACTTCACCTGAGACGTGTTGTGCCTCACGTAAAAAGGTGTTGATTAACTTAAATTGCTCAGGAAAAGTATAATGTGCTTCAAATGAAAATATCTTGCAAATTCTGTCAACTCATGCTCTTGTAAAAATGTTTAATCTCAACACTAATCTGTGTAACTCTCAAAGGAGTCATTGAGATCATGCGTGTAAGATAAAGATGATTGGTCCTAAGTGTTATCTGATCATTTGGTTCACCTTATTAAAACTTAATTCAGATATAAGTATTGAGTTTAATTGATAAATTTGGTATACATCATAACTAAATCAGGTTGGTCAAGTTGCCAATTCATAACCCTCTATGATAGGAGAGTCTTTTCATGTTAAGACTTATTGTAGTAGTGCATGCCTTAAAATCCCTCATGATCTGATTCACCCCTGACAACTCGATCAACAGGAACTTAGTTGACAATCCTCTCTTATTAGTTGATTGATTCCTGAGATGATCTACTCTCCACATTGTTGGAATCTTCCATCTTGTTTCTATAACCAGTTCTGATTCTGTGGACCTTCCACCTGCTTTATTCTGTCCATGCATTTGTTTTGGAGTTCTTATGATGGCAGATTTAGATTGCTTCATTGGATAACCAGAGTTCATTCCTGCACTTCAAGGGGAGTTCTGGGAGAGTAGCCAAACATTCATATTGATAGGGGGAGTTCGAAGTTCTTATATTTTATTTTCAGTACTCATTGTGCATGGTTCTATGGGGGAGAATAGGTATCATATCTCATACATGGCTTTCATTACACTCTCAAACTATTTCCTTTCTGCTGAAGTCAAAGGGGGAGATGTTTTATCAATCTTTTCATAACTGCTTAAATTTTCTCTCTCAAACTTTTCTCTTTTTGATGACGTCAAAGGGCGAGAATAGTTTGGATCTGTGTGTCTCATAGTGATTCATAGTGTTGCCATCATCAAAAAGGGGGAGATTATTGTGCCCTGTGGTTTTGATGTCAACAAGCACTATGAGTATGAATGATCTATCATCATGTGTCTGCACTTGTTGGTTCTTCTGCACATTGCATCAGTGCATTATCTGCCATATGCATACACTGCATCAGTGCATTCATCAGTCGATTCAATTCGATGCGTGCTCATTATGCATAAGTCGATGTGTGTTCATTATGCATACATAGTCAGTGCAGGGTTAATTGTCTAGGCTTGTGCATTTCATAAATATGTTTCATGGTGGTAATAAGTTAGTGAATGCCTAGACTCATGCATGTTCAAGGAATAAAGTCTGTACAGAGTTTGCCTAGACTGCATCAACTCAAGTCTGTACATTCTTTGGTGGCTGTCTGTACAACCTCCATTGTCTCATTCGACCAAGTCAGTTCAGCCAGTGGTCTATGCATTGATTTGTCTCACACATACACAGAGCCTGCACACTCGTTGCTAGCAAGTCTATACATTCAAGAGCATAGTCAGTGCATTCGATTGTTTCAATTTATATGCAAAGTGTGTACATTCTTTGACAGCATGCCTGAGCACTCATCTTCGTTGTGCATACTTTGATAGATGCAAAGTCTATACACTCTTTACCATGCATTCAAAAGTCTATACATTCCATTGCTGGTACGAGTGGTTAAGTTCATACATCATCACTTCAACGAGTCTGTACATTGGTGTCGCATGCACACCAAGTCCATACAGTCCCTGATGGCATGCTTGTGCATTCATTATCAATGTGCATACTTTACTATATGCATACTGCATTACATGTTATAAAGTTTGTACATGCTTTTTTCAAAACACAAACTTACTAAGTGCATCCTCGTTTGACCTGACAGAATATCTACTCGAGGAAATTGAGAAGGGCACGTGATCCAAGAAGCCAGGATCGTGACACGTGTAGTGCAGCAGGCTGAAATGCTGCCACGTGGTCAAGGCGCTTGGGCGGGAATCGTGGAGAGCACACGCCCTATCTGTTCATTGCTCTATAAATAATAAGCTTCTTCCAGAGGAGCATGGCGATCGTGGATATATTTTAGAGGAGCAGAAGAAAAGAGAGCCTACACGATCCAGAGAGAAGAGAAACAGAAAGAGAGAGTAGCAGAGACGAAAAGAAATGACCAGGAGAGAAGATAAAGAAGAAAAAGGAGAAGAGAGTAGTAGAAGAGAAGAGAAGAAGTGAAAGAAAGAGAGTTCGTGAGATCGAGAGAGGTCGAGAGAGAGAGAGAGTGAAGAAAGAGCTTGAGGAGAAGAAGATAGAAGCTTTTCCTGAAGATTAGTCCCACTGGACCTTGGATCAAATCCAGGCCAGTCAGCTCTCTAAGAGCCACATTTGTGCTATCATCGTATACAGCTTTCTGTCGCTGTGATTTCTAGTTTCTTGTTTTTCTTTTGAACTTTCTTTCAAGCTGTTAGTCAACAGAGCTAAGCTGTATTGCTCAGCGGTGCAGAGGAGGATTCCTCTGGTCAGCAAGTTGTGTTGCTCAGCGGGCGAGGTAGATACCTCGAACAGCAAGCTGTGAGGCTCAGTGATTGTAGGCAAGCTGTGAGGCCCAGCGGTTTAAGCTGTGTATCAGCGGGATCCACACTCGGGTTTGAGTGTGGGGTAGAAGTAGGTCTGGAGGACCAAACCACCTAAAAATCTTTCGTGATGTGGTTTGAACGCTAATTATTTTGCTTCTGCTAGATGAATGCTTAGGCTCGATCTGTCTTTCTATGTCCAGAGAGCCAATTGATTGCACGCTTCTTGTTTGATTGAACACATCATTGTACTTCAGTTTCAGTAGAACTGAATCTGCTTCTAATTTCATATCTCTGAGTGTTCTAAGTTTTTATTCGGACAATATTTTAAAGGGGAGATTCATTCACCCCCCTCTGAATCACTCGCACCGATCCCAACAATTGGTATCAGAGCGGGTCTCTGTGCATTCAGATCCAACGATCTGCAGAGGATCCTGCTATTTTCGGTGTATTATTGCTTCTACTATCCCGTGTTCAGTGCTTCACTACCCTGTGCATTCGTGTTGAATTTCATTATCGATCTGCATCAATGGATCATCCTACCGTCTACGATGGGTTTAACTTCAGTAACTGGTTAGGCGGCCTCCGGGTACACCTGAACTCCATTGATCCCAGTCTGTGGATTCTAGTATCAAGAGGCCCATATGAGTTACCTCACAATCAGACCAAGTGGTCAAGAGAGGACAGATTAAAGAATCGTGATAATATCACAGTTCTTAACATTTTGAGAGGAGCGGTCAACACTGATAAATTCCCCTTTGTTCATAGGTGTGTCTCTGGAAAGGAGATCCTGGATAGATTAAAGATTGCCTACGGCAGAGATGATGATCAATGCATGATGGCTCAAGGGAGTGAACAAAGTAGCAATCAAGATGAAGAACGTGATGATGATCAGGTAAAATTATTTGAAGATTATTCCTTGGATGATTGGATTGCTGCATACAATGAATTGCTAGAGTGTTATGATCGCTTAAGAAAATAGTATAAGAAGATGAAAAAGAAAACTGTCAAAATGATTCTATTTCATCATGTGAAAAGTGCTTGAAGATCCAACGATCTACAGAGGATCCTGCTACTTTTGGTGCATTATTGCCTCTACTATCTTGCGTTCATTGCTCTACTACTCTGTGCATTCGGTTCGAGCTTTCCTGTTGATCTGCATCCATGGATTATCCTACCGTCTACATTGGGTCTAACTTCAGTAACTGGATGGGCGGCCTCCGGGTACACCTGAATTCCATTGATCCTAGTCTGTGGACTCTTGTATCAAGAGGCCCACATGAGTTACCTCACAATCAGACCAAGTGGTCAAGTGAGGACAGATCAAAGAACCGTGATAACATCACAGTTCTTATAATTTTGAGAGGAGCGGTCAATACTGATAAATTCCCTTTTGTTTATAGGTGTGTCTCTGGGAAGGAGATCCTGGATAAATTAAAGACTGCCTACGGCAGAGATGATGATCAATGCATGATGGCTCAAGGGAGTGAACAAACTAGTAATCAAGATGAAGAACATGACGATGATCAGGTAAAATTATTTGAAGATTATTCCTTGGATGATTGGATTGCTGCATACAATGAATTGCTAGAGTCTTATGATTACTTAAGAAAATAATATAAGAAGATGAAAAAGAAAACCTATCAAAATGATTCTAATTCATCATGTGAAAAGTGCTTGAAGATTAATGATTTATATGATGAATGTCTATCTGAGTCTCACTTGAATATGAAACAAATGTGCTTGTTGAAAAAGGAAAACCAAGAAGGTATCAATAAAATCTCCGAATTAGAAAGTCAGCTGAAACTGAAAACTAATGAACATTTGATAAACCTGGAAGAGTTGGAAAGGATTAAGTTTGATCTGAAGAAATTGAAAGCTGAGAATGTAGAAATTCAGAGGAAGAATGAAAATCTTGAAGCTAAAATAAAGAACGTCAACAAAGACCGCATGATTCCTCTCTTAAAACAAGCTGCAGTAAGTGCGAGGTTTTAAAAGAACGCAATGAAGATCTTTATAGTGAGAATGAATGGCTGAATAAACAAATTGCCTTGTTTAAAGAGGATCACAGAAATCTGCTTGCTGAGAAAATTAAAGTGGAAGAAAGAGAAGAGGAACTAATTGAAAAGCTGGAGCTGATGTTTGGAAGAGAAAATTGTAATGAAGAAGTCAAAAAGTTGACTGAAGAAAACAAAGAACTGAGAGAACAAAACAAGAAGCTCATGGTCTTAAATACAGTTATCTCACAGAGGCTTCTAACTGTCGAAAAGGAAAGATCTGTTAGTAAGGAAGTTCAAGCACAAAAATTTGAGGAGGAAAATACTGAACTAAGAGCTGAAGTTGAAAAATTGAAGTGGGTAAACACTGGCTTATCTAAAAAACTTCTCGCAATAAAAAAGGGAAAAAATGTCTGTGATGAAGAGTCAAAAAAGTTGAGCAACTTGGAACAAGAAATTGAGAAGTATAAAACTGCAAACAAAGTTCAAAGTGAATGCGTCAATTGCAGTGAGCAGGAGATAGCTAGTTATGAACTTCATATTGCTTCTCTGGAAACAAAAATTCAGGATCTAGAAAAATCAACGTCCAAGTCTATTGAGAACAAGAGGAAAATGAATGCTGGCATGAAAGGTGAGGATGATAACTCAAGAAAGGGGATAAGTAGTAGTTCTAATGTTAAGGAAATTACTAGAAACCAGCTATACACCACTTTTGTACAAAGCTCTGATGTAGCTGGTACCTCATGTCAATCTCCAAAACAAAACAAAAATATGAAAACACCTTCACCATCTACATTTCAATTCAAAGCACAGAAAAATGAAAAACAAACAAAAATTATAAAGAATAGACATAAATTGAAAAAGAAGGGTCAAACAAAGAAGGAAAAGAATACTCCTGTTCATGTCCCAAGATCTGCTAGCTCGGTTGAATTTGATGGGTCAATGCACACTGCTCATGCCCATTTTGCTCATTCATATGCATCAAGTCAATCTATTAGTAATCATGCATCTAGGAAATCACAGGCATCATGTCACTACTGTGGTAGGGATGGTCATTATATGGATGACTACAGTATAATGAAAAATTATGATATGATGCATGATAAATATTTTACAAATCATCATCATGACCCCAAAAGGAATACGTCTGCCTCAAACCAACACGTCATTTGTTATAATTGTAACAAACGTGGTCATAAAGCTGTTGAGTGCTGGTTTGGGTCTTCAGGGGGATACAATGACTCAAGAGACAAGCACCTAAGGTGCTACGAGTGTGGGAAGTATGGCCACACATTCAAGGACTGTTGGCATGCCCAAAGAGGCTATGGTAATAACCAACTCTCCAAATTCTCTGCCAAAAGACCTGTGAATCTTTCATGTTTCAACTGTGGTGAGCCAGGTCATAAATCTTCTGAAAGTTGGATGAATGAGAATAAGAAACAAAATGTCCATGTAAACAATAGAACATTTTATGCTCAATTTCATGGGTATCATACTGCTGATATGCACTATAGGACCAGAAAACATGTTGGTTCATGTAGATATTGTGGTAGAATTGGACATTCTATGACTAACTGTTATTTGATGGATTTTGATGACAATGTTGCTAAAAGACTGTTTAGAACTCCTGTTAGGTCTAATACAGGACCCAAGGCGGCTTGGGTTCCTGCAGGATCAAAATGATTGTTTTGCTACAGGTGTGCCTTGGAATGAATAAAGGGGGTTAATAAACCAAGGCACTCAAAATGAAAACCCCAGGATCCTACGCTTCAGGTCAGTTCTGAACACTCTGTTTAAAATTGATCATCTGAAAATTGAGAATCTGAAATGACTGTATATCATGTTGCTCAATCATGTGATGCATCTACTCTTCTGTTGGTGCTAAATTGAAATTGTCTGAAATGGGAATTGCTCAATCATGCTCATGATTATCCTCATTGCATCTAGACAGGGGGAGATTTGTCAAATTCATCTGTTTCTCACTTCCTGAATCCCTCTTGTTTAGTTGTTTGAATCACTCTACTGTTCTCTAGTGGATAACCTGAATGTTCTGCTATTCTCATCTTGCATAGCTGATCTATCTGTATTCCAGAGTCAGCTACTGAAATTGATTCTGCTCTGCATATATTTGATGCTCTTCTCTCTTGCTATCATTTACTCTACCAGCTTGCACCTATCAAATATTCACATCTTTTCAAGCTGATCTGATTAATCTAATTCTTGTTCTAGTGATAATGAGCTGTTAAGTTGCATTGGTTGGACTGATCTGAGATCGTTATGTGGTGTACCATGTTTTAGTCTGAACTCTTAAAAGAAATTCCTATCATATAGGTTTAAGAATGACCATTGATTCAGACTGATATAAGTTTTATGTATTCTCATATTTGCATTTAAATGACTTGAAAGTATCTGAATGATAAGTGTTAATAAATTTTAACCAACTGTGCATTGGATACCCTAGACTCAATCATCTGTAATCTGAAAATGTGATATCTAGGCTTCTTTGGCAGAGATACATAGAGATAGCATTGTTTTTAAACATCACCTTGAAAAATGTTGACTATAAAGAAAAATTGTATTCGGAGTAATGACTTGGTAACTGAGAAACTGGGTACTATATGAATGAAATATAGTAATCCTATGTCATGAAGTGCCATAGTTATCTCTGGTAAAAATTTATTGAAAAACCTGACAGAGCAATGGCATATTTGTGTTGAGTAACTGGGGAGTCTGGCCTCTAATCAAGGTGTCTCCTCACGTAAAAAGACATTTCTATTGCTAACTCTGGTCTCAATGTTGAGAGGCAATGACAGTTATCACACTGAGTAACTGGGTCACTTCACCTGAGACGTCTTGTGCCTCATGTAAAAAGGTGTTGATTGACTTAAATTGCTCAAGAAAAGTATAAAGTGCTTCAAATGAAAATTTGTTGCAAAAGCTGTCAACTCACATATTTTTAAGTGTGTTTAATCTTGATTCTATACTATGTATCTCTCAAAGTGGTCATTGAGTTCATTTGAGTAAGATAGAAGGTGGTTGTTCTTGAGTATTGCTTGATTAATTGGTTCACCCTTATTAAAACCTGCCTTCAGATATGAGTATTGAATTTTATTGACAAATTTGGTATACATCATGATTAAATCAATTGGGTCATGTCGGGTTATTCATAACCCCCTATGATAGGAGAGTCTTTTCTTGTGAGGACTTATTACTATGGTACCTGCCATACTATTTTGTTTGATCAGGTTTACCTCTGACAACTTATTCATCATGCTAACTCAGCTGTTGGAGATCTTGTGCCTTGCTTGCTACTATTCTCTACTACCCTTGGCTACATTTACTTCATTTACATTATCAATTGATTGATTCCTGAGATGTACTCCTCTCCACACTGTTGGAATCTTCCATCCTTCTAATGTAACTACTTCTAGTTCTATGGATTTTCCACCTGCTTTATTCTGTTCATGCATATGTGAGGTGCCACAACCATTATTGCTTTGGATTTCTTGTGGTGGCATATTTCAAGTTGATCCATTGGATAACCAGAGTTCATTCCTACACTTCAGGGGGAGTTCTGGGTCATCTGCATTTAAGGGGAGAATAGTCAAACATTCATGTTGATACGGGGAGTTCTTATTCAGTACTCATTGTGCATGGTTCTATGGGGGAGAATGGGTATCATTGTTCATACATGCCTTTCATTACACTCTCAAACCATTTCCTTTCTGATGAGGTCAAAGGGGGAGATGTTACATCAATCTTTTCATTCCTGCTTAATTTTTGATGACGTCAAAGGGGGAGAATAGTTTGGATCTGTGTGTCTCATAGTTCTGTGTGTCTCATAGTGACTCATAGTGTTGTCATCATCAAAAAGGGGGAGATTGTTGTGCCCCGTGGTTTTGATGTCAGCAAGCACTATGAGTATAAATGTTATTGATGTCACTATGAATTCGAATTGTTTTGATATCTGCAAGTACTATGAGCATGATTGATATATACTATGAGCATGATTGATTGCTTGATTTGAGAGTGGGCACATTCATCTCATTGCATTGTCTGTCTCTGCATTGGTGCAACTCTAGTTCTTGCATGACAACTGTAGTTTGCATCGGTGCAGGGTTAATAGACTGCGCTGTTAGTTCTCCTGCATACATTGCATCGGTTCATTATCTGTCATATGCATACACTGCATTGGTGCATCCATCAGTAGCTTTAATTCAAAGTCGATGTGTGTGCATTATGCATATGAAGTCTGTGCATGGTAAACTATCTAGGCTTGTGCATTCCATAGGATCACGTATGTAGCCTGTGCAGAGTTTGTCCAGACTGCATCAACTCAAGTCTATACACTCTCTAGTGGCTAGTCTGTACATCCTCCGGTGGTTCACTCAATCAAGTCAGCACAGCCAGTGCTCTTCATGCATATGTATAGTCTATACATTGATGAGTTTCGCACATATACAAAGTCTGCATATTCCTTTCTATTATGTCCATACTGTAGTTCAGCAAGTCTGTACATTGCGTGAACATTGCATCTGTCAAGTCGGAACATCGCTGCTTGATATCAAGTATGTACAGCCCGTGCTCTTCATGCATGCACATAGTCAGTACATTCGGTTGTTTCATGCAGAGTCTACACATTCTTTACTGTCTTGTTCATGCATCATTCTAGCATGTCTATACACACTTAAGTGGCAATATGTGCATTATCTGTACATTGCATACTCTTTTCATATGCATCTGTACACTTTTCAAGACAAAGTTTGTACATTCGCCACCATGCATTCAAGTCCACATGTTCTGCATACATACGTAAGGCAGTGTCATGTACTCAAAGTCGACACATGCACACACACAGTTTGTGCATTATGCATTCATGCTTAAAGGCATAGCAAGTCTATACATCGTCCTGTCGCATGCACATAAAGTCTGCACATCATTTGCACTTCGCACACAAAGTATGTACACTATTTGGTGGCATGTTTGTGCATTCATCTTCGATGTGCATACTTCTCCATATGCAAAATGCACTCAAAGTCTGTACACCCGTGGATGACATGTCCATGCATTCATTCTCGTTGTACACACTTTCTAATATGCACACTGCATTATGTGCATCACATATGTACAGGCTTAGATCAAATATCGAACCAACTATATGCTTTAACCTTTGCAGGATATCTGCTAGTCGAGTAACTTAAGAAGGGCACGTGATCCAAGAAGCCATGATCGTGACACGTGGAACCATTGTGCTAGGACACCGCCACGTGGACTAAGACCTCTGGGCGGGAATTGTGGAGGACACATGCTTACATCTCTGATGATATAAAAAGAGGGTGGTGATCGTGAGCAGAGTGATCGAAGTAGGGGAGCCCATCTGAAAAAGCAGAAGCAGAGAGAGAGAGAGCCTGCACGATCCAGAAGAAGATAAAGAGAAAGAAAAAGAGAAAGAGAGATCAGCAGAAGAAGAAAAAGGAGAGTGAAAGGAGAGATAGAGAGTTCATGAAGAAGAAGATAGAAGACTTCATTGAAGATCTGTTATCCATTGGCTCTTGGATCAGATCCAGACCAACTTGCTCCTGTGGGAGTCACGTTTATGTTGCTATCTTTTACAGCTTTCAGTCGTTGTGTTTTATCATTTCATGTTTTCTTTTACACTCTTTGCTTCAAGCTGTTAGTCAACAGAGCAAGCTGTGATGCTCAGCAGGCAAGGTTGTTACCTTGGACAGCAAGCTGTGATGCTCAGCGGGATAGCAAGCTGTGATGCTCAACGGATGGCATGCTGTGAGGCCCAGCTGATGTAGGCAAGCTGTGTTGCCCAGCCGTTCAAGCTGTGAGTCAGCAGGAATCCACACTCGAGTTGAGTGTGGGGTGGACGTAGGTCTGCGGACTGAACCACCTAAAACTCTTCCTGCACTGTGGTTTGAATGTTCTTTTCTGCTTCCGCTAGATGAACGCTTAGGCCGATCTGCTTCTTCTGTTTAGTAGAGATTTGATTGCCTGTTTTGTGTTTGATTAAACACATCACTGTATTTCAGTTTTGGTCTTTCAGTTTTGGTAGAACTGAATCTGTTTTTAACTTCTCATCTCTGAGTGTTCTAAGTTTTCAATTGGGGCAATATTTTTGAAGGGGAGATTCATTCACCCCCCTCTGAATATATCGCACCAGTCACTATGGAGCAACACCTCCCCATAGTGCCCTTCAACTCCTATCGCACCACCATCCAATCATACTACCAAGTGGAGACTTTGGAGGATCTCATTAAGGCCTTAACTTGGCAAAGAAGTTGACCAACATGTTGACCACAGTGGCCAACCAACCTAAGAGCCTTAACCTCCTACACCTATGTGTCCGGTCTATCACCTTATTTTACACTATGGGTTGCTACACAAGCGACCTCCTGTTATTCCTCTCCACACCCGATGAGCCCGGCCATATCCTCAAATTAGAGTTCCTTATATCGGGTAGAATGCCAAACCATCCCCTCATGGCCGACCCACCCACCAAAGACTCCGGCCCAAATGTTTCATGGGAGAAAAATGACCCACCCCTTTTTTAGGACCTAGAAGACATGGAGTCCCCCTCTCTAGGTGACCCCTTCCATGATCCATTTGACCCCTTCCTTTGAGAGCTCGGGTACCCATGTGACCCACCCGCATCACCCACCACCCACACTTTCCTACCCACACCCACCATGTTGGGCGAAGTCCACCTCAACCATGACCCAGGTTACACCATAGGAACCATGACCTTAGGCAACACTCGCCTAGACATCGAGGAAGTGCCATACCACATATTCACCTTCCTAGAACCCTTCGACCCTTTCACATGGAAGTTCAAAGGACGTCCCACACCTATGCACATGAAAGTCACCTTTGGGATAAGCATGCATGTGTCTAAGCTTACCACACCACTTGGCATGAACACTATGTTGGGTCTATTCATTCACATCACCCACATGTCAAGTAGGAAACATGAGTGGGCCATATTTGGGTGCAATGGTCCTCCATCATTTGTCATTAGTCTTATACATGTTAGGGGCATGCACGGATGTTCGGATCCCCCGGCATTTGCTACCACCATCCATGATAGATTCACCTACGGATGCCCCGGTCCTCCAACCTTTGCTATAAAGTCCATGCATGATAGGGCCACCTTTGGCTGCCCCGGCCCACCTAGGCCCATCACAGTCTTCATAGCATCAAAGCATAATTGGTCTACATATGGTTGTCCCGGTCCACCTTTGCATCCCACACATTTCACCCCCACATCGCATCGTAGTGCATGGCATGAACGTCTAAGCAAGCACCAAGCAACGGCGGTGAGATTTACAAAAGGTGGGCAAAAGCTCATGAGCGCCACTTGGTACTCCAAGAAAGCAAAATTGGTGATGATGATATTAGAGTGGCTCTACCTTTGGGTCACATCCAAATCGAGGGCACGAGGACTTGGACCTTCCCAAGTTCTGAGTTGCTTTGGCAACCCGGCCTACGGGTTGGACTTACCGATGGGTTTTGGGATTCATCCCACTTCCCACGTGGCAGATCCGGCACCCTATATGGGCACCGCGGTGGAACCTAGTGAGTGCCTTGAGCCTATACCTTGCTTTGAGAAGGACACCCCCGGAGAGCCACTACAAATCAGCCTGAGAGCCCGACGTGTGCATATGGAGACAATACTAGGCAAGCAAGGTATCATCGCCAACATGAGGGTATGTCCGTCCCACTTTGAGAAGCTGAAGCGCCATCACCCGGCCATGGACGCGGGATGAGTCAGGAGATCGCGGTTCGCCCGGGGCTGCCTTGGTGCACCACCTCCCTGGTGGACCCATACTCGACGGGGTCGAGTTTTCCTCATCCCGGGGGTATGATGGGGGCATCACTTACCCCTCCACATTTTTTGAAGCTCTCATGGATCGTCGACATGCGCCATTGTGTTCTTCACACTTTTTTGAGTCAATCCATGTAATTTTCATATTTTATTTTAGTCATAAACCATCTAATTTTCCTTTTATTTGAGTCCAATACCTAGATATAAGGGTCATTTACCTAAGTCTTGAGTCATGTGGTTAATTTAGTAGGTTAATAATGGGCCCAATTTAATGGGCTAGGCCCAGGGGCGCCCCTTCCTGGTCTATCTGGTCATTGTGTCAATTGTCCAAGGTCAGTATGGTCATATGAAAAGTCTGGAGTCTATAAATTGCCCCCTCCCCTCTCTCATTTGTAACCTTTGATGATCAATATAATAGATAATTCCTTTGTGGAGTTTTCTTCTCTCTCTCTTGATATTTCTCTCTCTATCTCTCTCTCTCTCTCTCAAAGGGGCGCACCCCCATTCTCTCTCCTCCCCCTTGCACCTACTTTCTAACATCCCTCCCCTCATTCAAGAGCCTTCTCAACTCCCCACAACCCCTCTTCACTCCTTCCCAACCCCAAGGTAGCCTCCACCTATCCCCACTACACTGTCCAACCACCAACCACCAACCACCCACTCCCCTTCCCCAAGCACCTCTCTCATCTCCCAAGGGAGAATTCCCCACTCCCCAAGCACCCTTTCCCTTCCCCACACACCTCTTCCTATCCCCAAGACCAGAAATGAATCCCACCCTTAAACCCATTTTCAAGTACTCCTTCCCTATCTCCCACCCAACACCAAATTCGCAGCTTCCCCTCCCTCCACCTGCTAGACCTCCCTCCAACCCCCATTCTGCCACTCCCTCACCTTGGATCACCTCCTCACAGCCAGGGTTCGCCCCACACTCACCCACCCCCATTTCGCCCCCCTCCTACCCCATTTACCATCACCAAGCTGTAGATCCTATAGCAGCTCGCAGGCAGCAGAGAAGCTGCTGATTGCAGAGGCTGTCACATCATCTCCACGAGGAACCTCATGGTAAATGTTATATTTCTGGAAATATCATCAAGTTAGCTTCACAACAGAGGTGGTCTCGCCATCGACCGACTTCGGGGTTGCCCAGAGAAGCCGATCTCCCCATACTGCGCATTCCCTCCCAGGCAGATGACAAGCAACCACTTATAGAGGCTTCCATGACCAGCACCCTGGGCTTCTTGAGGCGCCATTTGGCTGAGGACTCCTCCTGCAAGTCCCCTGCCATCTCCAAGAAGCAGAATGCTTTTTGGAGCTCGGAGTCAAGAATTCCAATTTTTCCCTCTGAGGTGCCCAAGGTCAGCTCCCCAGAACCAGGTCCGACCTCCTTCCACTAATCCGGTCATCGCGGTTAGCTCTGACCTCCAACGATGGTCTCGTTGGTCTCCGTTCGAAGAAGACTCGACCATGATCGTAGAGGTTATGGTCCCACATTATTTGGACCCCGAGCGTGTTCGTGGCACCATCGCCTTCCTGCAGTAGTAGTTTGGGAACAACCACAACCAGAGTAGATCAGTCATGTTTCAGACCCTACCCCAGCCAGTGACGTCATCAGGAAATTCTCCAAAAATTTAGACATCCTCCTGGGTCAACTTAGAAAGTTTTGGCACCAATATCGACCTCTTCTGAGTTCGAAAGAGCCCGTGGCTGCGCCGTCATCGATTGCCTATCAAGCTGTTCCTGAAGCGGGCAGAACCGGCGGAGCTCGGCAATTCAGTTTCTAACTTAGCTCCCCCACCCCACCTGGCCGACATACAGCCCCTCCCTATGTGGAGGTAGTGTTTGGTTTTAATTGGACTTCCCCACCCCTAGTCCAACCCCTCTGCAAGGGAGTAGTGCATGTACTAGCAGGTCTTCGGCCGAAGCGTCATCAGTGCAGCGTGCGGGTAGCCCACGCTTCCCCGCTCGCCCTCATCTTCGGTCGGGGTCGGCGTCTTCACGCCGACTAGGTGAGTTACTAAACACTTCTCTTTGCTGGTCTCCTTTGCTTAATTAGTATTGCATCTTAGTGCCGTCGGTGATGAGAGAGTGCCCGGTCCCGATTTGTCATCAAATTGAGTGCCACCGCGGGGCGAGTTGTGAGAGAGACCCTACAACCCATGCCCTTGGCGTGCTGGCCGCCCGTGAAATTGGGCATCCCGGGCCCTTAGGGGTTCAGCCTCAAGCTAGACAAATCCCCCAGAGTGTAAGGTCCTGCCCCGGACCCTCTCCATCATCACCGGGTTGCCCATGGGCACATGTGGGCATTACGCGGGTGACTCCGCTAGAGTGGGTTCGCCGATCCGTTGCTTGCTTGCGAGTATAAGTACAAGGTGCATGGGTCGAGTGGCTGCCACCCCAAGGCTGTGTCACATCATCCTTCCTTATCACGGTTGCCTATGCTGCCACGTTTAGTCCTGTGGTCTCTAATCTGATCTGGCTGTTAGGCCATTTTCTAGAGGCTTTTCACGATCTACCATCAAACTACGTTGCGATCAGCATCGTGGTCTCTGTAAAACTCGGTTGTTCAGCCCCTCTTCTAGAGCCTTATTGTGGTTGCTCTCAGGACCATGTCGCTGTGGCCGTGGTGGATGAGCTGACTGCGTTTCGGTCATCATCGTGGTCTCTATAAAACTCGATTGTTCAGCCCCTCTTCCAGAGCCTTATTGCGGTTACTCTCGAGACCACGCCACTGTGGCCGTGATTTATGAGTAGACCGTGATGTTTTCTAAGTTTTGGTCAGCCCGGCTGACAGTGCCTGACTTGGGTCCACAATCATAACTGCCTATTCAAGTATCCAGCACATCCATCTCCACACATTTCTATTTTTTTCTATCCACACTTCTGCCCCCATTCTCACATGCACCCATTCATCCAGACTCATGGTTATTTTCTATCCTCTGCATTCACATAACACATGCACAATCATTCCTATTCTCACGTCTAGGCATTCATCCACAATAAGAGGAGAAAATGAATGATTCAATAATTTTCTTTAAATTTCTGTACAAAGTTCATACAAGTACAAACAAAAGGAAAAATGGAAAAGTGTAGAGCCCGGTGCCCCATTCCTATTTTTGCTCTCCGTTCTCCCCCGGGCCTTCTTGGCGCTACTCGGGTGGAGGACCCATCGTTGAGCTGCCCTCTTCACGCCACTGTTGGCACTCTTCCCATTCATTCTTCCGATGACCATAGGAACATGTAAAATACTGCCGGTAGGAGCTGCCACTTCGGGCCTCGCTGCGTGTGCGGTATTGCCGCTGCCCTACAATCCAGAGAGCTTTTTCTAATCCTTCCACGAGAATCTTCTAATCACGAGCTTCTCTCTCGGCCTACTCCGCCCTCCTCTTTAACACAGTCATGTCATCACAAGATTTCGCGAGCTCCTCGCGTAGCTGGGCAATCTCTCCAAAAGTCATCTGAAGATCCTGCTCCTGCAAGTCCCATCCTAAGTAAGTTAAAGTTCATTTTAGGATAACAATGCTTAAGTCAAATTTAAATCTCTTACCTTCTACGCTAGGGAGGCCTCAGTTGCCTCAGCTCAGGTGATCGCACGGGCCAACTGTTCATCCAACTCAGCTCGATCGACAAGTGTTTGGGAGGAGGTTGAGGGGGCCTAGGCCGCCTGGCACTTTGCCATCTCCGTTCGTTGCATAACCAAGGGTTAATTCAAATTGATTTCATATTTAAAGGAAAAAAGTGCAGTCATCTGACCAAGAGGTCCAGCGTGCGCTGGAGCTCATCCCGCTACCCGATCGTGCTGTGGAGTAGGCCTTGCAACTCTGCTCTCCTACCCGCCAGATCAAACAACATATAAAAATTCATTAGCTCATGAGCTTAATTCTCAAATTCATAATTCACAAATCACATAAGGGTTAAGGTTAGCTTACGAGGCGACGTCTCCTACGGAACACCTGGTTCCCATAGCGACACGAGTATGCTTGTAGGTACTCCTTGTCGGACTGGGTGCGCACAGTCATGGGCCATCCCCACTGCTCCCAATCTCAGATCTGGTCCACCGCCCGTATCCTCCAATCGATGGTCCCCTGAAGTCCTCTGAATTGTCACCTGCGCCTGATCACTGTCTGCCGGGAAGGGAACTCCACTGGAGCTTGCTGTATCCCTAGCGTCCTCATAATCAGCCTATAGTGGAGGAGTTCCACTATATTCAGTGAATGAAGCCAGATCTCCCTACTGAAGTAGAGAGAGCCAGCCGTCTCCCACGGCTGATCTTGCTCTTCCTTCCTATACAACATCCAGTTCACCTGCATTTCATGAGGGAAGATTAATTAATATGCAAAATGGAATGGAACTGAATTTATCTTAGG
The DNA here is from genome assembly GCA_022559845.1 of Amorphophallus konjac. Lineage (NCBI taxonomy): Eukaryota > Viridiplantae > Streptophyta > Magnoliopsida > Alismatales > Araceae > Amorphophallus > Amorphophallus konjac. The sequence goes on from JAHNEJ010003545.1 coordinate 249,517, forward strand.
AGCTGAGTTTTTGGAATTTTACCACTGTGTATGGGAGGGTGTCAATGTCATCCTGAATGGTGGCGATATGATGCCTCAAGGAGCGACCATCTCGCTCTGGCACCTACTGGTGTGCTAGGGGAACCAATCGGGGTCAAACCTCTGTCCCGCAGCTGAGAGAGGGTAGGTAAAGGTAGCTCCACACCTGAAAATAGAGAGAGTTAGCGTAGATAATCACAAGAGCATAAATAGCATAAATGCGTAAATGAAATAATTGAATATTTGAGTTTTGTATGTTTTACCTAGATCAAGGGGTAGAAGCCGTTGAGGGAAGCCTGGCATCTAGAGATCGCCAGGCTGTCGAACAAGTGGGCCAGCACTATCGCTCCCCAAGCGTACCCCCTACTCTACTCAGGTCCTCAAGTGCGAGCAAGTGTTGGCAACTCACCGCGTTGCCATGGGATCCCATCAAGAGCCTTCCAATCATATGGATCAGGAAGCGTCGGAGGACCCTATCTCCCCTTCCTCTGGCTACATCAGCTACCTTCGCCCTCACGCCCTCTACTAATCTCTGTAAATGCTAGGTTGGGGTCTCTCCTACCCTCGCTCCGGTGTCTCTCAACCCCAAGCATTTTAGCAACCTCATGCTAGGGAGTATAGAAGACCATCCCTCTCCCTCCAAGCTCAGCCCAAAGTCTCTAAGCCATCTCATGGTAATCCCCAAATGTCTGGCCGCTCACTACCTGGCCATATACTCGTAACCCAGTGATCCGAGCCACGTCCTCCAATGTTGGGATCATGTGACCCCACGGGAAAATGAATGCCTTGCATTCGTCATCCCACCGTACCTTTAAGGCCTGGATTAGAGCTATGTCTACCCTCATGACATCCATTCCTAAAAACTCCCTGAACCCCATCTATCCTAGTCTTTCCCTTTGGTATTCGGGTAGTTCTAAATACACCACCCTCACAAGCAACTAGGAAATATGGGTCCGGGTGGCTCCCTGCACAACATTCGTTCACATGTATATGTTAACAAAGGACTTGGCATTTTCATCACATTAATAATAAAAAACAAGCAAAGCAGAATCTCTATTATAGAGGTGGTTCCCAGGATTATCGTGTTCTTCCTGAACGCGGTATCACTGGAGACCACGATATCAGTTAAGGAGCCCGTCCAGACCTCCCTGTTGTGGAGGGGTGTCCACGGGGCACCAATGCCCTACATTTTGTCTTGGAGGCATATATGGCCTCTTCTTCATCCCTGTTGGGTTCTGTGCGCCCCACCTTGTCTTTGACAATGGTTTTGATGACTCCAATATACTGTGTTTTATGTTTAATGGCATCTTGATCAAGCTAACATGATGATATCTTGCTTTGCAGGTTGAAATTTTATGATCCTTCACGAATACAATTCTGATGTTGCCTCATGCGTGCTGTGCATGAGACTTTGGAACTAACTTGTGAAAACATTATGTTTTGGTAGCTCTGTATTTTTGGTGCTTTCATGCATATCCTATATGGGTTTTTATTGAACTGACATAAATGCTTGACATTTTGCTGTCCATGGTTGTGAAGGTTCAGTTTGCACTGGACTGAATTAGTAATTTATGTGGATCTTGATGATATGATTCTTCATGTTATTTTAAATGGTCTTGAATGATTTGTGTTCACTGGCTTGAACTACACTTTCAATATCTGTGAGATTCGATTGAGTTCAGCCTCCTTTGGACTAAACGTTGAATTGATGCTGATTTGATTGGATCAACTTATTTGATATGTGAGCTTGTCCTGTCTCTTAGCTGCATTCCTATGATACTACTCTGCATGTTTAAATCTGAAGAGTTAGTCTTGCGTGTTTTTGTTGCCTTTACCTTGGTTGTTCACATGCACAAACATGTGCCTAATGTGCATAGACTTGACTCTTTACTTTAATGGGTAGTGAAAGTTCAGTTTTGCGTTGGAGTTGACTTATGGAATGAGGAAAATTGAACTTGACACTACTGTGCCTTCATGCTTATTTCTCGTGGGTTTTTGAGTTGGACTGAACTTGCATTTCCTGTGCAGTTCTGTTAAATTCTATTTGGGAATGGATTGCATGAATCTTACTGATAATAGAGCTTGCAAGAGAAGTGGTTTGAAGGATTCTGAACCACTTAATCTTGTAGCTATAATTCTTCGATATGAAATTAATTGAAGTTGGTTCTTTCATTTGCTTTCTAGAAAACTGACATGAAAGGATTTGAGTATACTGTATAGGTTCCATCTTGTCTCTAAACACTAGATCCATGGTGATGGGGACATCGCCTCTCGTGCCCACACTCACGGCTCGTCTCCTCGTCCCGGAAGCGTCCGACATAGTCTAGTCATTTATCTTGAGTCATATGTTGTATTTCCTCATTTTTATATGAGTCATACCATTGTAATTTTCTTTTATTTGAGTCATGTACCTAGGTTAATAAGTCATCTACCAAAGTTAAGTGTCATAGGGTATATTAGATTAGTTAATGGGCCCAAGTCATTAGGCTAGGCCCAGGGGCGCCCCCTACCCCTTGGTTATTTGTCATTGTAGCAAGAGTCAGGGACTTTTTGTAAAATGTGGGTTGCCTATATATAGGACCCCATTCCCCCCATTTGAAGTTAATGAATGAATGAATATTTACATTTTCTAGTGTCCAACTTAAATCTTCTTCTTTTGGTGAGAAGCCAATTGAGTGGGTGAGAAGCCCCTATCCCCCCTCTCTCTCTACCTCTCTCTCTAGGAAGCTATTTTCTCTCTCCTCCACTTTCTCTCTCTAAAACATGTGCCTCTTTCTCTCTCCTCCCCTCCCAACCACCTTTCTCTCTCTTCCTACCCTCCAATAACTCATCCCCACCACCCCACCTTAACTCCACCCCAGCCCCAAGAGAGATTCCACCACTCCCCACTCCACCCTCCAACCACCAACCACCCACTCCCCTTCCCCAAGCACCCTCTCATCTCCCAAGAGAGAATTCTCCACTCCCCAAGCCCCCTTTTGCCTTCCCCACACACCTCTTCCCATCCCCAAGGCTAGAAATTAATCCCACCCATAAACCCAATTTCAAGTACCTTTTCCCTCTCTCCGTCCCAACCCAAATTCGTAGCTCCTCTCTCAGCCACTGCAAACACCACCTTCCAGACCCCATTCTCCCCCTCGCACACCTTGGAACACCCCCTCCTAGACCCCCACACAGCAAGGGGTTGTCCCTACACCCATCCACCCCATTTCCCATCCCTTCTACCCCATTCCCCCACCACCTTTCACCACTTGCAATTCTCAGGTCACAGGCAGCAGAGTACTAGCAGCTTGCAGAGGTGACCCCAGCTTCATCCTAGAGTCCCTGGAGGCCCAAGTGGTACCGTCGGAAGCGTCTCCCTATCTTCTTCGCGACAGTGGTGGTCTCTTCCCATTCTGAGTTTGTGGCTGCCCGGAGCAGTCTTCACCACGGGACTGCGCATCTGCTACCAGACAGTCAACCTGAGGCTGGTTGTAGAGGCTCCCACGGCCATTGCCTTGAAGATCTAGAGACAGCGCTTGGCTCAGATCATCTAAGACAAGTATACTTCCAGTATCAAGAAGCGGAACCCCATTCGGCATCCGGAGCTATGTTTTCTCATTTTTCTCCCCCAGGTGTGCAGTTCTATCCCCTCTGGGACTGAACCGAACCCTGTCCACTGTTCGAGTTCTCCCAAACTGCTCCGACATTATCTGGCATTCCCGTGGGTCACATTTCGAAGAAGACTCGACAAAGGTTCCAACGACTTCAGCCACACTCGATTCAGAGTTCAGGAGCGCTCGTGGCAACCTCTTCTTCCTGCTGCTGAGGTGCTTCTGCCGCCAGAGTCAGAACTTAGGGGCCCTGTTTGCAGTCCGACCCCGACCGGCACCGGCGATCAAAGAAATCAAAAAAATTCAGGCGTCATCCTGATCCAGCTACGACGATTGTCCAACTGGTCTCATCATCGATAAAATTCAGGAGTGGCCGTAGCAGTGTCATCTTCAACCGTCTATTCCCTGTTCTAGAGAGTAGTGTTGTAAAATTTTAAAATAGGGTCAAGCTACTCCGACGCAGCGTGTGGGGAACCACGCTTCCCCGCTCGCCTACGTCTCCGAGCGGGACCAGTTTCTTCAAACCGGTCAAGTAAGTGTTCTAACCTTGCTTCCCTTAGTGCTTGTCCTTTCAATATTTGCTCTTAGCTCCGCTGGCCGTGAGAGTGAGTGCTCGGTCCCTCAAGCTCCGTTGCTTCAAGTGACCACCGTGGGGAAGAGTGTAACCGGTGCCCTCGGCACAACGTCAGCTCCATTGAATTGGGCCTCCATACACTTGCGAATAAACCTTGGCCTTGCTGGCCCTCTACCAGCAAGGGCCCAGCCCGCACATCCTCCACTTGGCATCGCCAAGTTACCCCGGGTTTGGGTGAGTGTCGGGTGAGCGGCCGCCGATTTCGGTCCGTTATCATTATGAATTGTGCTTGTTTGTTAGAGTCCAAGGGCGTGTCACATCAATTGGTATCAGAGCAAGTTCTAGACTTATCTCTACTAAGTCTTGTCCTAGGGCCATTGCATCCATCACCCGTTCATCATGACCACTTCCTACTTAGCCTATTCGCCATCCTTAGACCCATTAGCGGCTTTTATGTTTGATGGATCTCACCATAGTATATATCTAGAATGGGAGAGCTCCATAGACTGACATTTTGCAAGGTTCACTCTTTCAGGGCCGATGCAAGTCAACTATGCCAAGAGTTTGCTTTGGCGCCAAGCTAGGAAAGAATGGGAGAACATTGTAGATTTGAGAGAAGCAAAAGGGGAAGCACCCATCGAATCTTGGGTCGAAATGAGGGCCAATCTTAGAAAGATCTATGCACCCCAATCCAAACCTCTTCAACCAATCGATCTTCCACCCCGACCCAACTCCAACCCAAGTCCGTCCTTGTTCACCTCTTCGGGTGCACCATACGCCGACCATTACCACTCCACCCACCATAGGCCTTCCTACCCCATTATCCTTGGAAGTTTTGGCCCACACACACACCCAAGTGGAGATGGATGCCAATCAGGATCCACCTCCCACCATAGAGAAAATCCTAGACCCCCCACTTCCACCCACCTCTCCTAGTCCGGGTCCTTATGAGCCGCACACCCTCACCATGAATGAGTCCATACTCCAATGGCTCAAGCGAGGCCCCACCATTCCTAGCTCACCACCCTACCTCTCACCCTTGGGATATCAAGCCCAAATTGTGCCCACCCGGCCTCCCCATGTCACTTATCAAAATTTCTACTTTGTGAAAGACTTGGGAGACCTTGTGGATTGCCTACATTGGCAAGCCCACTTAACCGGCCTACTAGCCATGGGACCATTGGAGCCTAGCACCATCAACTTTGTCCACCCATCCATCGGTTCCACCACCTCCCTTTGCACAAGTGGGCATTGTACTAGTGAGATCCTCCTATTTCTCCCCTTGGAGGAAGAACCCATCCCGGTCTACTCCCTACCCCTTGAGATCCCAACTACCTTGAACGGTCAACCCACTAGAGACCTTGGACCAACTACTTGGGAGGAGGATGACTCACCACCTTGTGAGGACCTTGAGGACATGGAGTTCCCCTCCCTAGGAAGCCCTTACCATGATCCCTTAGACCCCTTCCTATGCTTGTATGACCAACCCACTTTACTCACCACCCACCTTTCTCTACCCCAACCCACCATGATGGATCAAACACACCCCTTCCTAGACTCGGGTTACACCATAGGAACCATGACCTTAGGCAACACCCGCCTAGAGATCAAGGAAGTGCCCCACCCCATATCCACCTTCCTAGATCCCTTCGACCCTTTCACATGGAAGCTCAAAAGCCATCCCACATCTTTGCACATAGAAGTCACCTTTGGGATAAGCATGCATGTGTCTAGGCTTATCACACCACTTGACATGATTCATAAGTCGGGTCCATTCATTCATATCACCCACATGTCAAGTAGGAAGCATGAGTGGTCCATATTCGGATGTAATGGTCCTCCTTCATTCATCATGGGTCGTAGGCATAATAGGAGTATTCATGGATGTCTGGGTCCCCCGGCATTTGTCACCCCCATACATGATCGGATCACCTATGGATGCCCCGGTCCTCCCCATTCCATCAAAATCTTCTTAGCGCCAAAGCATGATTGGTCTACTTTTGGTTGCCCAGGTCCACTCATCACCCCTAGAATGTCAGCATTCACAAAATTGCATGAAAACCTTTGCAAGCACATCAGCAAGGAAAATGAGATTTATAAAAGGCAAGCTGACTCCCAGTGACATCACCATAAATTCCACGCTGGTGACTTTGTGATGGTGAGGACGGAGAGGCTCTCCCCAAGAGCCATCTCCAAATTGAGGTCTCGTGGGGCTGGTCCCTTCCAGGTTTTGAGGCGCATTGGCACTAATGCCTATGAGTTAGATCTTCCCGAGGAGTACAGAGTAAGCCCCACATTCAACGTGGCTGACCTAGTGGATAAGGGTCCCATGGTGGTACCTAGTGAGGATATTGAGCCCACTCCCCTTATTGAGAGAGCACCCACCCGTGAGAAGAGTCCATTAGCTAGGAGAGCCCAGCGTGAGCGAATTGAGCGAATATTGGATGAACATGCCACTGCCACCAGGAGCAAGGTGTAGAACACAATCTCATCAGGTGGATGGATCGATCTCGTTCGGAAGACTTGTGGGCGGTACCACTTCTACACCCTCCGAGGAGGGAAGGACTCTTACTCGACGGAGTCGAGTTCTCCGCACCCCGGGAGTATGATGGGGACATCACCTCTCGTGCCCACACTCACGGCTCGTCTCCTCATCCCGGAAGCGTCCGACATGGTCTAGTCATTTATCTTGAGTCATATGTTGTATTTCCTCATTTTTATATGAGTCATACCATTGTAATTTTCTTTTATTTGAGTCATGTACCTAGGTTAATGAGTCATCTACCTAAGTTAAGTGTCATAGGGTAGATTAGATTAGTTAATGGGCCCAAGTCATTGGGCAAGGCCCAGGGGCGCCCCCTACCCCTTGGTTATTTGTCATTGTAGCAAGAGTCAGGGAATTTTTGTAAAATGTGGGTTACCTACATATAGGACCACATTCCCCCCATTTGAAGTTAATGAATGAATGAATATTTAAATTTTCTAGTGTCCAACTTAAATCTTCTTATTTTGGTGAGAAGCCAATTAAGTGGGTGAGAATCCCCTATCCCCCCTCTCTCTACCTCTCTCTCTAGAAGCCATTTTCTCTCTCCTCCACTTTCTCTCTCTAAAACCTGCACCCCTTTCTCTCTCCTCCCCTCCCAACCACCTTTCTCTCTCTTCCCACCCTCCAATAACTCATCCCCAACTCCCCACCACCCCACCTTAACTCCACCCCAGCCCCAAGGGAGATTCCACCACTCCCCACTCCACCCTCCAACCACCAACCACCCACTCCCCTTCCCCAAGCACCTTCTCATCTCCCAAGAGAGATCTCCACTCCCCAAGCCCCCCTTTTGCCTTCCCCACACACCTCTTCCCATCCCCAAGGCTAGAAATTAATCCCACCCATAAACCCAATTTCAAGTACCCTTTCCCTCTCTCCCTCCCAACCCAAATTCGCAGCTCCTCTCTCACCCACACCTTGGAACACCCCCTCCTAGACCCCCTCACAGCAAGGGGTTGTCCCCACACCCATCCACCCCATTTCCCATCTTTTCTACCCCATTCCCCCACCACCTTTCACCACCTGCAATTCTCAAGTCACAGGCAGCAGAGTACCAGCAGCTTGCACAGGCGACCCCAGCTTCATCCTAGAGTCCCTGGAGGCCCAAGTGGTACCGTCGGAAGCGTCTCCCTGTCTTCTTCGCGACGGTGGTGGTCTCGTCCCGTTCTGAGTTTGTGGCTTCCCGGAGGAGTCTTCACCACGGGACTGCGCATCTGCTACCAGACAGTCAACCTGAGGCGAGTTTTAGAAGCTCCCACGGCCATTACCTTGAAGATCTGGAGGCGGCGGTTGGCTGAGATCATCTACGACAAGTATACTTCCAGTGTCAAGAAGCGGAACCCCATTCGGCATCCGGAGCTGTGTTTTCTCATTTTTCTCCCCCAGGTGTGCAGTTCTGTCCCCTTTGGGACTGAACCGACCCTTGTCCATTGTTTGGGTTCTGCCAAGCTGCTCCGACATCATCTGGCATTCCCATGGGTCACGTTTCGAAGAAGACTCGACAACGGTTCCAACAACTTCAGCCACACTTGATTCAGAGTTCTGGAGCACTCGTGGCGACCTCTTCTTCCTGCTACTGAGGTGCTTCTGCCGCCAGAGTCAGAACTTACGGGCCCTATTTACAGTCCCACCCCGACCGGCACCGGCAATCAGAGAAATCAACAAAATTCAGGCATCATCCTGATCCAGCTACAACGATTTTACAACTGGTCTCATCAGCAGCAAAATTCAGGAGTGGCCGCAACAGTGTCATCTTCAACCGTCTATTCCCTATTCCAGAGAGCAGTGTTGTAAATTTTTAAAACAGGGTCAAGCTACTCCGGCGCAAGGTGTGGGGAACCACGCTTCCCCGCTCGCCTACGTCTCCGAGCGTGACCAGTTTCTTCAAAACAGTCGAGTAAGTGTTCTAACATTGCCTCCCTTAGTGCTTGTCCTTTCAATATTTGCTCTTAGCTCCGCTGGCGTGAGAGTGAGTGCTCGGTCCCTCAAGCTCCGTTGCTTCGAGTGACCACCGTGGGGAAGAGTGTAACCGGTGCCCTCGGCACAACGTCGGCTCCATTGAATTGGGCCTCCATACGCTTGGGAACAAACCTTGGCCTTGCTGGCCCTCTACCAGCAAGGGCCCAGCCCTCACATCCTCCACTTGGCATCGCCAAGTTACCCGGGGTTTGGGTGAGTGTCGGGTGAGCGGCTGCCGATTTCAGTCCGTTATCATTGTGAATTGTGCTTGTTTGTTAGAGTCCAAGGGCGTGTCACATCACATGGTAATATTTCACTTCTGCGTTTAATTTTTTAATTGCCTTGATTGGGGTTTGCTCTGGACTTTAATTCATTGCATATCTTTAAATTATGGATTTCAGTGCATGGGTCGACCCCATGGGTCGACCCCTGAGAGTTCCCGACCCTTCAGGTCTCTCTGTTTTCATGTTGGTTGGTTGCATGGGTCGACCCCTGGGAGTATTTTTCTCGCAAATATTGCACGGACCTTCATTGCTTTCTTTACAACTTGCACCGAGTTTAATAGCCTAAACTTGCACCGAGTTTCACTCTTAGCACATCCATGTGTTACACTTGTGTGCACCGACATATGTACACAGACCGTCTCTAGCAGTTGTTAAAACTTTGCACCGACCCAGCTTGCATCGAACATGGGTTGCAAACTTGCACCGACCGTGCTTGCTTGAATGGGTTGAGGGTGCTTCAATACGTGCACCGACTGTCATTTTGGCAAGTTTAAAAAACTTGCACCAACTGACCCTGTTCTTTGTAAAACTTGCACCGAGTCTACTTTGCACAGACCTTGTCACATGCCTTGCACCTTGTGCATGCCTTGCACTGACACCTTGTGCATGCCTTGCGTGCATGCCTTACACAGACTTCTTTGTTGTTTGTAAAACTTGCACCGACCACGTTTGGCATTTGCACTTTTTTGTTCATATGTGCATCTATCTAAAACTCTGCACCGACTTTTGTTCATATGTGCATCTAAGACTCTGCACCGACCGTGTTTGCCTCCTTATAAATGTGCACCGAGTGCTTGGCTTCGTTAAATGTTTGCACCGACCATATCTAAAACTTGCACTGAGTTTCACTGTGCACAGACTTTGGCCTTATCTGCACAGACCTTCATTTGTGCACTGACCTGTGTAGTGCACCGACTTGGGCTTTTAATTATGATAATGTTTTTAGGTTGATTAGTGTTAACTTGTCCATGGGCGTCTGGAAACGGGTTTACGGGTTGGGTACCGAAACCCACTTTTCATGATCCATTTGGCTTGGTCTTTTACACAATTATCCTTAGGGTTTCTCCTATGGTATGGGTGTAACTTTGTTAGGGTTTTTAAAGGGCTTTTGTGGTCTTTAGTTCTATATCCTTGCTCTATTTATATCCTGCGATCTCCATCGGAGTTGCCTTGCGAGCTTAACGTTTTATCTTGTGCTGCAGGAAAGGAAGAAAAAGGAGTTGAGGGCGTCGCCTGATGCGGGACGAGACCTCGGACACGACAAGCTCGTGACTGCCCCTTCACGAGGGAAGCGTCGGACGTGCGCGGTTGAGAAACCGATAGTGAGTTAGGGTGATCGGCTCTCTCGTGTGCCCGGATCGGGTCACGGGACAGTCTCACACTCTCTCGCAGCAGCGGTAATGAATAGATAAAGTGAGCTAGATATCCCTACACATGCTCTCTAGCAGCGGCATAAACAAATATATATGAAGTAAGTAAAATGCCAAGTAAGGGAACGAATGCGATACCTCCACGCGCTCGGCGTGGGGACGACGGACCCGGCCGAAACTCGTACTCCGGGAACAATAATACACGGAGATTACAGCAATACAAATCGCTGCCTACTCCATGCAGGGAGGTAAAGGGCTACACAATGGGGTCCGGGAGGACCAAATTCGGGTTGACGGGCGGCTTCTCGCGCTGTTTCGGCAACACCCGAACACGTGACGGTGGGGCCCACATGCTGTCCGGAGGGGCCCTGTGGGACCCGGTGGTACCGCTGTAGTGGAGGATGCCTGGAAGGGCACTCCCTGGAGTGGGGGCGCGCTGGTTCACCGGCCGGAGGCCGGGTGGCTCCGATCGGCACCGGTTGGAATAACCGGCCACGGGCTGCAACTTCTGGTTTTCAGCGCGCGTCTCGGTGAGAACGGGCGTTGCGATCAGCCCAGATGTCGGATGGACACGAGACTAGAGCCGTTGGAAATCTAACTTCAAATCCTTCAATCTAGGCCTAGAGATCTGGCCTGGATCTGCACGGATCAGGACTTATGGAATTTCCAAGTTCCTGTTGTACAATTCCTGAAATCTCAAGTCAGCAGAGAACTTTCCTGTGGATTGCCTTTGACCACGAGGTAGACGTCCGAATCTGGGGTTGTGTTCTTCAGAAATGTTGTGGGAAATCAAGATATGAAACCAGACTATTTTTGGATCTGGATTTGGGGAAGGCTACGAACGTCTATGGTTTGTTCACTAGCAGTGGGTCGGATCAGGAATCTGGCTGACAACACTGTAGCTGAGGAAGAACACGAATTTTTAAAAATTGATAGAAGGCTGATAAAAAATTAAGAATATTTGTGGATGTAGGGGGTGATGGAGAGAACTCCCAGTAAAATTGGGAGGGTTTGGACAAATCAAAAAGATGGCCGGAGGTGGGAAACACAGGGCTGCTGTCACTGTAGATAGAGACAGGACAGATCTGGGAATGATTAAAGACCGAAAATGTAAAAATAACAAACGATGGATTTTGGACCTGGAATTTTTTGTGGAGGAGGGGATAGAAGGTAGGAACACACCATAAAAATTTCAATCCACGAAGAGGCCGTGGCTGATAGCAGGATTTTTGTGAAGATACCTCTATCCAGCAGGACAAAAAACCGAAGTCGGATTCACGGCGGCTCGAGGGCGGCACGAACGGCGGCGGCGGCGGCTCCAACGATCACCGGAGATAGAGGGGAGGGGATAGAGATGGTACCACTCTAGAATGGGGTTTTGGGAAGAGGAGAACCAGAGGAGAGAGGGCTGGGGCGCAGCTAGCTTCAAGCTTCACAATTTTTTCTATCATTAATTCACATAAAATGAAAATACAAGCCATATATAGTTCTACCTAATTGACCCACATGACTCCAAATCTGGGGTTACGGATGGGGCATACAAGGGGTTGGACATTGGTCAAAAAAACACACAATAAAAGCCCATTAAACTATATGGTTCGCCCCCCCCCATAAAGAAGACAATTTTGATTTGTCTTCTTTAATTAAATCTAGGTCCAAGTCCAAGGTTGGACCATGGACCAGCCCCCTTGGGCCCGGGAGTCTAAGTGGACCAATAAGGAGGAGGGAGGGGGGCCCTGCAGGGCCTACATGCACTTTTACAAAGAAACCCAATGGCCTTTTGCAAATAAAGCCACTAAGACCTACAATTGTGTACCCATATATCACAAGGGTATACATACAAATAGAAAAGGACATAAATGCTAACACAATGTGAGCGGGCTGACGTTGATGTCCCCATCAATTCTCCCCGGGTGGGAGGAACTCTACCCCGTGGAGTAAGGGGTGCTGCTGCTCGAATAGCGCCGGCGGATCCGTCACCGAACCAAGTAGCGCAGGTATGCTCCACTCCAAGTGACCATCATCTGCTCACTCCATATATACTCGATATGCACAAGCTGCTATGGGCTAGAGGTGGACACTCCGGGATGGGGCACTCTCAAAGGGAAGGAAGCAGCTCGAAGACTCACTAGGAATCACCGCTTAGTCCCTTTAGGTGACTGATCCGGGTATAGATGTAGAACCGATCCCATACTCATCGAGTGATTCCACTCGCCTCTTACTCATAAGAGACCGACAACGAGCTTGCACAAGACTCATTTAGACTGACCATGCAATACACACAAACAAACGACTCAAAACACACCACACAAACAAACCGCACAAAAAAAACACACCGACTCATGCATGACTCTAGACTAAGGTGGTGACATCAAGCTCACTAGGTGGCTGCATCCTGAGCGGCAGGAGGGTCGTCCAGTTCTTCCCCCAAGGCATAGTACTCATCGGCTAGTGCCTCATCGGCCACGTAATTGACATACTCAAGCTCGGGAGGTGCGGACCCTCCAACACCTAAGGCTAGGGTGGCGCGAGCGGGACACTCACTGGCAATGTGGCCAAACCCGTGACAGTGGAAACACTGCACTCGTGACCGACTACTCTCTCCGCTAAGAGGGGCCTTACCCTTATCCTCCCGACGGGTAGGGGGTGTAGGCAACAAGGGTACAGGTGTAGGTGCCGTGGGTAATAGTGGAGGAAGTGTCGGGGCCAGGGGACGGGCTATGGGTGCCGGTGGACGAGCAACGGGTGCCGGTGGATGTGGTGGAGGTAGATCCCGTGGTGGGGGAGGTCGAGGTCTAGGAGCGAAGTGCTCCTGACGGGCGGGCTCCTGAGGACGAGCCATGGCTCCCCTCGGGTATGAACCTAAGGAGCCACGGGAATCACTACGGGGAGGAGCGGGGCTCCACCGGAGAATAGACTCGAACTCACCCTCGAATTGCTCCATTTCGAGAGCAACTTGGTATGCATCCTCTAGCTTGTCCACCTTACGGCGGAGAAGCTCATACCGTAGGTGCGGGCGTAGACCACGCCGAAACCGAGAGACGGTAAGGGAATCCTCCTCCGTGGCATCACATCGCAAGTAGTATTCATCAAATTCGGCGATGTAATCCGAGACGGACCGGTCTCCTTGGGTGAGACTTTACCACCTCTCTATCAGACGCTGGCGGTAGGAGGTAGGGAGATACTTCTTCCTAAGCTTCTCCCTCATCTCGGTCCACGTATCGATCAGGGGTTCATGACGATGAAACAATAGGTTCTCCATGTTCCTCCAATATGTTTGGGCCTGACCTAAAAGTTTCATCCTGGCAAATTTGACCTTCCTTTGGTCTGACATCTCGAACCACTCAAAGTATCGATCCATGCCAGCCTCCCAATCAAGATAGACCTTTGGGTCTAAGGAACCGTCAAAGGTGGGAGGGTTGGCCCGAACGGTCCGAAGGGCCCGTTCATCCATATCTTGGTCGTGGGTACGCCGTACAGGACGATGATCACGACCATATCCCCGATGCTCATTCTCGGACTCATAGTCATGCACCTCGGGGAATTCGTGCCTCCTATTAGCTATCCCGTGAACCCTTGGAGTCGCGGGTTGTTGACCCGACTCCGGTTGACCTTGTGTAGGTGGGACGGGTGCCTGGACTGGGGCAATCGGGGGTGCTTTGGCTGGGCCTCTCTCTAGTGCGGTGACTCTCCCGACCAATCCCTGAACGGACTGGCTAGACCCGGCGGCCCTATCATCTACGGCCTTCATCCTCTCTTCTAGGCGGGTGCCTAGATCATTCACTTGGGTACTCAACCCTTCCATTCTATCCACTCGAGTGCTTAACACTTCCATGTGGTCACTTAACCCATCCATTTTTCCCATAAGAGTTCGGAACATGGTGGCCACTTCATCGGAACTATAGACTCGGGATTCCGCCATTGGTGGTGGTGGGGGTGAGTATTGGGTACCTCGACGAGTGGGCATGCAAACACACCGACTAAAGCAAACACACTAATGCAAAATGATGCGCCTAGACTTAAACCATTATCCGGTACGTGGCGGAGGTAATTGACCCGAAGGTCACTCGCGCAAGTGTGCGGCCTTCCCGATAGGCGTAGCCTAACGTTTGGACAACACCTTTTGATATACCGAATTATCGGGATGAAATGCAATTTAAAAACACTCTCTTTTTTGTTTTAGAAATATGATGATCATAGACTTGACTTAAACCGACTAATGACTCGATGTAAATGCCACTCTTTTTTTTTTTACACCCTAGACTCAAACTCGCTATGATACCAAATTGATGCGGGACGAGACCACGGACACGACAAGCTCGTGACTGCCCATTCACGAGGGAAGCGTTGGACGTGCGCGGTTGAGAAACCGGCAGTGAGTTAGGGTCATCAGCTCTCTCGTGTGCCCGGATCGGGTCACGGGACGGTCTCACACTCTCTCACAGTAGCGGTAATGAATAGATAAAGCGAGCTAGATATCCCTACACATGCTCTCTAGCAGCGGCATAAACAAATATATATGAAGTAAGCAAAATGCCAAGTAAGGGAGCGAATGCGATACCTCCACGCGCTCGGCGTGGGGACGACGGACCCTGCCGAAACTCGTACTCCCGGAACAATAATACACGGAGATTACAGCAATAAAAATCGTTGCCCACTCCATGCAGGGAGGTAAAGGGCTACACAATGGGGTCCGGGAGGACCGAATTCGAGTTGACATGCGGCTTCTCGCGCTGTTTCGGCAACACCCGAACACGTGACGGTGGGGCCCACGTGCTGTCCGGAGGGGCCGTGTGGGACCCGGTGGTACCGCTGTAGTGGAGGATGCCTGGAAGGGCGCTCCCTGGAGTGGGGGCGCGCTGGTTCGTCGGCCGAAAGGCCGGGCGGCTCCGATCGGCACCGGTCGGAATAACCGGCCACGGGCTGCAACTTCTGGTTTTTAGCGCTCGTCTCGGCGAGAATGGACGCTGCGATCAGCCCCGATGTCAGATCGACACGAGACTAGAGCCGTTGGAAATCTAACTTCAAATCCTTCAATCTAGGCCTAGAGATCTGGCCTAGATCTGCACGGATCAGGACTTATGGAATTTCCAAGTTCCTGTTGTACAATTCCTGAAATCTCAAGTCAGCAGAGAACTTTCCTGTGGATTGCCTTTGACCGCGAGGTAGACGTCCGAATCTGGGGTTGTAATCTTCAGAAATGTTGTGGGAAATCAAGATACGAAACCAGGAATGTTTTTGGATCTGGATTTGGGGAAGGTTATGAATTTCTATGATTTGTTCACTAGCAGTGGGTCGGATCTGGAATCTGGCTGACAACACTATAGCTGAGGAAGAACACGAATTTTTAAAAATTGATAGAAGGCAGATAAAAAATTTAGAATATTTGCGGATGTAGGGGGTGATGGATAGAACTCCAAGTAAAATTGGGAGGGTTTGGACAAATCAAAAAGATGGCCAGAGGTGGGAAACACAGGGCTGTTGTCACTGTAGACAGAGACAGGACAGATCTGGGAATGATTAAAGACCGAAAATGTAAAAATAACAAACGATGGATTTTGGACCTGGAAATTATTTTGGAGGAGGGGATAGAAGGTAGGAACACACCATAAAAATTTTAATCCACGAAGAGGCCGTGGCTGATAGCAAGATTTTCGTGAAGATACCTCTATCCAGCAGGACAGAAAACCGAAGTCGGATTCACGGCGGCTCGAGTGCGGCACGAACGGCGGCGGCGGCCGCACCGACGATCACCGGAGATAGAGGGGAGGGGATAGAGATGGTACCACTCTAGAATGGGGTTTTGGGAAGAGGAGAACCAGAGGAGAGAGGGCTGGGGCGCAGCTAGCTTCAAGCTTCACAATTTTTTCTATCATTAATTCACATAAAATGAAAATACAAGCCATATATAGTTCTACCTAATTGACCCACATGACTCCAAATCTGGGGTTACGGATGGGGCATACAAGGGGTTGGACATTGGTCAAAAAAACACACAATAAAAGCCCATTAAACTATATGGTTTACCCCCCCCCCCCATAAAGAAGACAATTTTGATTTGTCTTCTTTAATTAAATCTAGGTCCAAGTCCAAGGTTGGACCATGGACCAGCCCCCTTGGGCCCGGGAGTCCAAGTGGACCAATAAGGAGGAGGGAGGGGGCCCCTGCAGGGCCTACATGCACTTTTGTAAAGAAACCCAATGGCCTTTTGCAAATAAACCCACTAAGACCTACAATTGTGTACCCATATATCACAAGGGTATACATACAATTATAAAAGGACGTAAATGCTAACACAATGTGAGCGGGCTGACGTTGATGTCCCCATCATCGCCCCACCTTGAGGAGGAAGAAGAAGAAGAGGAGGACGCCTTCCACGAGCTGATCTCTGTCGATCTGTCCCAGCTCTGAAAGCAGTTCTTGAAGACACATCCCTGGACGTCTCCTACGGGCTTGGTCGAGTTCCACTCTGCGAAGAACACTCTCCGACGCACCCTACTACTCCTTGGAGAGGATTTCAGTGCAGATTTGAGGGGGATCTTTCTTCTCTCATCTCTATTTGTCTATTTCAGCATAGATAGTTGCTGTGGGCGTATATTGTATATCCTTCCGTTTATCAAACTCTGAATATCTGTGTGTGTGTACGGAGCTGTGTCTCCGTGTGGTTGTCGTGTCTGGGGTACGTTCCCCGAACGTGTGTGTGTACTGCAGTGGCAGCGTGGTGAGGCACGGCCTCGTGTGTGTATTGCTACGGAAGCAGCGTGTGTGTGGTTGGGGTTCGTCCCCGTGTTGCTACGCAAGTAGCGTGTAGTGAAGCCTCACTGGGTTTTGGTGAGGGGTGGACGTAAGGAGCCCGTCGTGGTCCCGAACCACCTAAAAATCTGTGTCTCGTGTGATTTCCTTTATGATTGACCATTTCTTCTATCTCCCTTCACAGGTCCATTGAATAGATTTTTACTCATTGCACCACTGCACATTGCTATATCTGCTATCCATGTTTGGATTGATTGTTAATCGTTCTGTGCTTAGAATTATTCGTGTGAGATTGAAAAGATCGAGAGAACTCTTTTAATCCCACTTTAGTTTGGGCCAATCAACGTAGTTAATTTTACTTCAGTTGTAATTAGGTTAGAAAGTTTTTAAAATCCGCCATCTCGACAAGGGGACAATTCAACCCCCCTTCTTGTCCGCCATCTCTCTGGGCCAACAATTGATATCAAAGCCTAGTCTCTGATTTTTTTATTGGTGGACCTTGCGGTCTATGAGAAAAGATCATCTCATGATTGCTAGTTTGAATTCGATTCCTGTCTTTGATGGTTTTGATTATGCTTCATGGCTAGGAATATTTTGTGTTTGGATTACTGGCTTTGATCCGAAACTCATGAAATTAATCTCTCATGGTCCACATGTCTTGCCCAAAAATGAATTAAGGTGGACTGATGAACATAAGAAAATGAATTCGGATAATGTGTTTGTTTTGAATGCTCTTAAGGCTGCCTTAGACACTAATCAATTTTCATTTATTTTGTCTTGTAGGACAGCCAAAGAAATTTGGGACGGGCTGAGCGAAGCCCAAAAAGAAAGTTGCAACGACGGTGACTGCTTAGTTATAAATAATGAAATTGAGCGTCAAAGCGAGGAGAGTTCGAAGGTAAACTCTAACTACGATTCTGATGATGAACATGAATTGAGCTACGATGAATTGCTAAATGCTTATGATGAACTCTTTGCTAGATATAAAATAATAAAATCTGAAAACAAAAGATTGAAAAAAAACATGACAATTCTTCATGTGGAAAATGCACCGAACTTGAAAGATTAGTTGAATATCACATGCTCTATGATGAAGAACTCAAGGAAATAATTGCAAACCTTAGATCTGAAAACAAATCTTTGGTGGATAAAATTTCAGAATTTCAACAAATAGAGAAAGATAATGGGAAGCTGAAAATGTTGAACACCGCCGTATCTGAAAAACTATTTCTTCTAGAAAAAGGGAAAGTAACTCTGAATGTTGACAAGACTAATAAACTGAATGAACTTAGAAAGGAAAAGGAAAGCTTCAGAAATATGAATGATAAATTTGAATGCAATGAAACCATGAATAAAATGGTTGATGGAAATGTGAGTTATCAAAATGAAAAACTTGCTGAAGAGATTCAGAAATTGAAAGATCAAAATAGTTCATTGGTTGATAAACTCCATATGTTTGAAAAAGGAAAACATATTGTTGATGATCTTGAAAACATTCATGTCTTAGAACAGAAAGTTGCAAGTTACAAATCTATCAATTCTATGTTGAATGATGAAGTTGCTTTGTGTGAAGAACAACTTGCTAATTGTGAACTGTATATCTCATCATTGGAAAATGAGATTAAGAATTTGAATGAGTCATTCTCTACTTGTGATAAAGAAAATCAAAAATTGAAAAATGTTGATGATTGCTCTTGTGTGCATGAAAAACTCTCAACTGTTAAACATAATCATGCATCAAGAAAAAGAAGGAATGTTTCATGTTATTAATGCTGGAATTTTGGTCATGACATGTATGATTGTTCTTTGATGAAATTCGATGATAATGAGACATTGAAGTCGAGAATGGAATTTGTTGATGATTCCAAACATCATAAAAAACATATGAAGAAAAACTTCAATGTTTATTGCTATTATTGTGGATTACATGGTCATATTTTTAAAAATTGCTTTACAAAGAAAAATGATGATAAATGATATGCTAAAAAGGACTTTTCATGTCATTAATGTGGCAATTTTGGACATGTAATGAATGATTGTTATGTGATGAAAAATGATGAAAATTGGTTCATAAAAAGGAAATCTTCTCATTATTTTTATTATAGCCTGAATGGAGATTCTATGCACGATTGTACCATGATGAGGGCCGATGATGAATGTTATGAGAGGAAAAATAAGAAAAATATAATTGTTCATGCTAGAACTAACCCCTCGGGACCCAAGATGACTTGGGTACCCAAATGTCCAAAATGAGAATCTGTTTTGCAGGGGCACCTTGAGGCCAAGGAAGTCAATAAGTAATGGTCTCTCAAGGCGAGGAACAAAAATGGTTTATTTTTGAAGATCATTTTGCTTAGGTTCATTTTGAAAAATCTGAAAAGGTAAAAATTATGTTTGAAGGAAAATATTTACAAATTTTGGTTCACTGATTTTGGCATATTTTGAAATGTTCAAATCTTCTGAGTCTGATGAGTAGTTATCTTGAATGCTTAATCTTGCACATATATAGTTCTTTATACAAACCTTCTCTTTCGCTGTGCAAATAAATTTGGCTTTGAATGCTTTTCACTATGCATAGAGTCTTTCATACTCTTGCTTACTTTTTGCAAATAACAACTCACCTTTGCATATGGAACACACGCTTACTTGCATGATACAAACTGCACATATCATACACGTCTTTGCATACTTGTAAATAAAGAAAATCTTCGATCATCTTTTCAATTTACACGCATATGCTTGCATATACTTTCCATGGTGAGTGCTTGAATGCCATGGTCATTCGGTATATAAAATGATGTTAGTGGAAAGGTGGATTACCTCCACCTGGAAACTTTCTTTATGCGTGAGTAGGGTCTTCGGACCTCCACCTCCGTCACGTACCGGTGATCAACTTGTGTGAAAAATCCATCTCAAGACATGCTTGATTGTATATAAAGTACACTCACTTTTTTGACTCTTTTTATGACTCATCCCTTGATAAATGAAATTGCATTGATTTAGACATGTTTGCTACATGGCATATATTAAGGGAGAGATTATTTATAACCGTGCATACATTTAGGGGGAGACATTTCTGTGAAAAGACTAATTCATCTTTTACATTCAATACAACCACCCACACAAATTGCATCTTTTTGAGATAATGATTCAATCTAATAAGGATTACTATTTTCTACTCTACACTTTTGAGGACTATTGATTCTCTACATAGAAATCACATGTCTCGTGAGGAAAAAGATATTTACCCCACCAAAAAAGTTTTATAAGTGGAACGTAGATCCGAGTAGCCGAGAATCTCCCCTAAAATAAAGGAGGAAACTCACGTCCAAAGGAGAAACTTATCCATATAAAATAAGTGGGATTTGTCACCGAGTAGCCGGGAAATGCCCCTGAGACAAAGGGTACAACTCGCGTCAAAAAGTGTCTCATCCACATCATAAAAAGTGACGAAACTGAGTAACCGGGAATTGCCCCTGAAACAAAGGGCATGACTCGTGTCAAAAGGTTAGTCACACCATTTTTAGTAATTAAAAAATTAGGGTCATACATAGCTACTAATATTCAAGCATTATGTATGAAAGTGTATGGATGAGAAGTTCTTTTTAGTGTTCTTTTGAAAATCTAATTTTTCATATTGACTTGAACTCCATTGCTCAATCTTCACATATACACTTTGGGTTTTATTGTTTGAATGTCCTTTATGAATCAATCGTCTTTTATGGTTAATGTAGTACTTTATTTATGTAAGCACGACCGTCTTAGTATTGTACATGCACATCATGTTCTACAATTGATTGCATAATCCTTACACCCGTCTCGAAGGGACTTGCATGAGTCTATACTTAACTATGAATGCTTGAGTGCTTGAGTGCTTGATTACTTGATCTGTATTGATCATATCATATTTCATTCTATAGTTTGCATCTATATGTTACACTTGTAGATAACATGTTAAATAACCCATTATTAGTTGGTTTTTATTCTTGACAATTAGGGATGAATAATGTACTTTTTAGCATAACATTTGCACATAGTTTAGTCTTTCCTTTACTTCTTGTGCATAGCTGGGTCATACACTCTTCATACTGTTCTCAAATTGAGCATTTGCATATAATGTTGTCATCTTGCATATTGAACGACAAATGTCACTTGCTGCTTGCTGTTGCTGGTTTATACACCTTCTCTTCATGGGAGGTTACTTGCTGGGTTCGTGGACCATCGGATTTACATATCCATTTACCTCTTTTTGAATTTTCACATTTGGTTGTTTCTATAGTCCCCCACTTTTTGATAATGTCAAAGGGGTAGAGAGTTTTGGTGTTCATAATATATTATCATCATCAAAAAGGGGAATATTGTTGGGTTCTGTGCGCCCCTCCTTGTCTTTGACAATGGTTTTGATGACTCCAATATATTGTGTGTTTTATGTTTAATAGCATCTTGATGATAAACAAGCTAACATGATGATATCTTGCTTTGCAGGTTGAAATTTTATGATCCTTCACGAATACAATTCTGATATTGCCTCAAGCGTGCTGTGCATGAGACTTTGGAACTAACTTGTGAAAACATAGTGTTTTGGTAGCTCTGTATTTTTGGTGCTTTCATGCATATCCTATATGGGTTTTTAATGAATCGACAAAAATGCTTGACATTTTGTAGTCCATGGTTGTGAAGGTTCAGTTTGCACTAGACTGAATTAGTAATCCATGTGGATCTTGATGATATGATTCTTCATGTTATTTTAAATGGTCTTTAATGATTTGTGTTCACTGGCTTGAACTGCACTTTCAATATCTATGTGATTCGATTGAGTTCAGCCTCCTTTGGACTAAACCTTGAATTCATGCTCATTTGATTGGATCAACTTATTTGATATGTGAGCTTGTCCTATCTCTTAGCTGCATTCCTATGATACTACTCTGCATGTTCAAATCTGAAGAGTTAGTCTTGCGTGTTTTTGTTGCCTTAACCTTGTGATGAGGACATCACCAGCTATCCCCTTTGTTCGAGGATCCCGATGCTCGCCAACTATGCTACATCTTGTTCGCCACTATATTTCGAGTCATATGATGTAATTTTTATTTTCTTATCATGTACTTTTCCTTTTATTTGAGTCCAATACGTAGGTTAGGTAGCTATTTACCTAAGTCTAAAGTCATTATGTTGGTTAATGGGCCCAATTATATGGGGTAGGCCCAGGGGCGCCCCCTTCCCCTTGGTTAAGTGTTAGTAGTCCAAATGTCATGGACTTATGTGAAAATGTGGGATTCCTATAAATAGGACCTCAATCCCTCATTTGGAAGCTAATGCAGTATTGATAAAAAGTTTGCCACAAGGATTTGTGCATCTCTCTCTCTCTCTCTCTCTAAAGGGGTGGATTCCCCCCCTCTCTCTCTCTCTCTAAAGGGGGCGGCTCCATCTCTCTCTCCTCCTCTCTCTCTCTCCCTTGGGCGACCTTGCCCCTTCACCTCCCTCCCTTGCCACATCACCCTCCACCTCAGCCTCCCACCCTTTCACCTCCCCAAGACCCATTACTCCCCTTTAGTGCCTCCACTTCCCAAGCAACCCTTCCCCTTCCCCATACAACCTTTCACCTTCCCAAGAGAGAATCCCTTCTCCTAGGCACCCCTTCCCCTCCCCAAGGCAACCCCTTCCCATTCCCTAGACCACCATTAAACGCTCCATTAACCCACCACTCAAATCAAGAGAAGCCCTCCCCATTCCCCCAAGCCATTTGCACCCCCATCTCCCCACCACCTCCTCCAAGGCCATCTACGCACCCACCCTCTTTCCCTGCTAGCTCTGCCCCTGCCACCCTCCCCCACCTTCCCTTCCCACCTCCCAACCCTTCCCCACCACCAAAACGTCCATATCCCCTTCCCCCTCCACCAAAGAAACCACCCCCTCAACCATTCTATCTTCTAATCTATGTGCAGCTGAAGACCTGCAGATCGACAGCCTGTTGCAGCGCCACCCTCGATCACATCCCAGAGCCCCTGGAGGTGTGGCCTACATTGACGGAAATCTCTTCCGGTCGTCTTCGCAGCCGAGGTGGTCTCGCCAGCATCCGACATCCCGCTGTCCGGTGGACCCGTTCTCCCCCGACTGCGTAAGGTGGTCCTGGCTGGAAGGCAGAGCTTCAGTGCATAAGCTACCACGGTCTCACCCTTCCGTTCCAAATCGCGCTGCTTGGCTGATCAAAGATCCACCAGTCCTCTGTCCAACACAGCAAGTGGGACCTCGATCGGAGTCCGGGACTGCCCGTTCCGAATTTTCTCCCCCAGGTGCGCTGAACAGGACACTCAGGACCTGTCCAGACCCCTCCCCACTCAACGGGCTCTCCCTCTCTGCCCCGACATCGTCTGGTGCCCTCCCTGGTGGCCACACGAAGAAGACTCGTCCACGGTCATCCTTGACTTGGTCCTGCCTCAATTAGATTTGGGGAGTGGCCGTGGCACCTACGTCCACCTGCTGCTGCACCCTGGGACCAGTCCAAACCAGAGCGCAAGGAGCCTGATCCAGAGCCCACCCCCACCGGTGTCGATGTCGGGATCATCCATAAAAATTCACAGGCATTCTTGGGTCTGTCAGCGACGTTTCGGATCTGGGTTCGTTGACTTCCGAGTTTGGAGGAGTGCATGGCAGCATCTACATCAACCCCCTGTCTGGGTATTCCAGAATGGGGCAGATCGTTCGGCACTAGCTAGTTCACCACCCCACCCCGCCTGGCCGGCTTAACGCCCCTCCCTGTGTGGAGGTAGTGTTTGTTTGTAACTGAAATTTCCCTTTCCCTAGTCCAACCCCCCTGCGTGGGGAGTAGTGCATGTAATATTTGAACAGGGGAATCTACACTGACGCAGTGTGCGGGGAACCCACACTCCCCCGCTCGCCTTCGTCTCCGGCCGGGATTGGTGTCTTCACACCGATCAGGTGAGCTTCTGACCACTCTCCTCTGCTGGTTTCTTACCTTTGCTTAGTTTAGTATTATCTCTAGTTGCGCCATCGGCAGTGAGAGAGAGCTCGTTCCAATTTTCCATCAATTCGAGTGCCACTGCGGGTGAGTTGTGAGAGTGTCATTACATCCCACGCCCTCGGCGTGCCGGCCGCCCTTGAATTTGGGCATCCCTGGTACATTGGGGTGCATCCCTAGCAGGCCATATCTTGGAACCTTGAGGTCAAACCTCGGATCCTCACCACCATCGCCGGTCCACCTACGCACCCGAGTGTGCCAACGCGAGTGAGTCCGCTTGTGTGACATTGCCACATTGTTGTGTTGCTTGAAAATCTAGGTCCGAGGATTCGTGTCACATCAAATAGTATCAGAGCAAGTTTTAGACTTGTCTCTACGAGTCTAGTCCTAGGGCATTGGCATTTGAGTCTCCCTTGCATCATGTTTTCCATCACTCCCTTGCATGACCACCCTAGGGAGACACCCCAACTATCCATGGACCAATTTGACACTTTCATCAACAAATGTCATAACTGTATAGATACCCTCACCTCCCGGCTTGATCGGCTTGAAGCAAAAGGGAACCACGGCCCTAGAGCTTGGTCACCTCGGGATGGATTTAGAGCCAATGAACCCCCACTTAGGAGCAATGGCCTTAGAGTCTTGCCTCCCCGGGATGAGTTTGATAGGAAAGGGTTAGGCTATGATCCTTACTATGAGAGGTCCCAACACTATGGGCGTGAGGAGAGACGCCCCTGGGATAACCTACACAACCAATCCTCAAGAACGATGCAATTCTCTAGGTCTTCTAGGTTCACTCCACAACCGGATGATTCCAATGACATGGGACCCCGTCCCAACCTAGACCCTCTCCCGAAGACACCCATACCAAGTCCTAACGGAAGTACCCCAATTCGGCCCACAAATCCTCCTCCCACCCCTTTCCAAAAGGAACTTAAGGAGGTGACCGAAGTCTATGAGACTCCCCTAGATTGGGAAGAAGAATATGAAGCCCAACTGGGTCAAGAGAACTCATTCCTTTCCAAAGAAAACCCACTGAGCCAAATTGGGTGCACCCTCCCCTATGAGTTACAAGATGCCCAACCTAGGCCTCCACTACCACCCCTCCCCATTCTATCCCAAGTCCCCCATTACCCACCACCCAAAGAGCACCACATGCCAGTCATCATCACCCCACCCACAAAGGACCTACTCACCTCCTTGGTAGAAGAAACCATGATCTCCACACCCGACCCCCTAGTAGGGAACACCCCAGAACAACTCCCCATCTTGGAGGTCATGACCAAAATGAGGAAGAAATTTCACCTTTCATGCCACCCCCCCAATTGGGAGTGAACTTATCATAAGTGGACCCTTGGTTAGATGGCTTGTGGAAAACTGGGCTCACCTTATCCTGCCCCATACCTACCCTTCCATGGAACAACACCTCCCCATACTACCCTTATCCACCTATCACACCACAATCCAATCATCCTATCAAGTGGAAACATTAGGGGATCTTCTTAAGGGTATAGCTTGGCAAATAGAGCTAACTGGCATGTTGACTACAGTAGCCGACCTACCTAGGAGCCTTGACCTCCTACACCTATGTGTCGGATCCATCTCCTCCATTTACACTATGGGTTGCTACACTAGCGACCTTCTTTTACTCCTCCCTACACCCGACGAGCCCGATGCTATCCACAAACTAGAGTTGCTTGTCTCGGGTAGAACATCCAGCCCTCCATTCATGGCCGACCATCCCACCAAAAACTTTGGCCCGGTCATTTTACTAGAGGAGGAGAGTCCGCCATCAAATGGTTGTGAGGACCATGAGGACCTAGAGTTCCTCTCCTTAGGTGACCCTTATCATGACCCCTTCGATCCCTTCCTATGCCCCCCACCTTACTCACCACCAACCTTTTCCTACCCCAACCGACCTTATGGGACCAAGCCCACTCCATTTTCCTAGACCCCTTTTACCCCTATGAGTGGAAACTCTCACACCAAGCCATATACATAGAAGAAACCATTTGGATGAGTGTGCCACTACATTTTGCATCATTTGGTAGGGCTAGTAAGCCCAGTCATCTCATACATGTCACACACACTTTAGGCCCAATGCATGACTGGCTCACATTTGGATGTGCTGGTCCTCCCTCATTCATCATTGATCATATGCATGTTAGGAGCATCTACGGGTGTCCGGATCCCCCGGCATTCATCACCACTTTGTGTGATAGGTTCTCCTACAGATACCATGGCCCTCCAACCATTGTTATAAAGCCCATGCATGACAGGGCCACTTGTGGCTGCCCCGGTCCACCTAAGTTCATCAAGGCCCACATGACATCACAGCATGATAGGTCAATTTACGGTTGCCCCGGTCCACCTTTACACACCAGCTTTTCACACCCACACCGCATCAGAGTGCAAGGCATACGCATACACGCAAGTAATTCGCAATGAGTGGTGAGGTTCACAAAGAGCGGATAAGAGCTCGCGAGCGCCACTTGGAATTTCAAGTAGGCGATTTGGTGATGATGGCATCGGAGTGGCTCTACCTTAGGGTCACCTCCCATGCGAGGGCACGAGGACTTGGACCTTTCCCTGTTCCTAGTGGCTTTGGCAAACACAACTTATGGATTAAATTTACCAATGGGTTATGGGATATACCCCACTTCTCACGTGGCAGACCAGGCACCCTATATGGGCACCGCGGTGGATCCTAGTGAGTGCTTTGAGCCTATACCTTCCTTTAAGAGGGACACCCCGGAGAGCTCCCACAAAATAGCCTTAAGAGCCCGACGTGTGCACATAGGGGCAATACTAGGCAAGCAGGGTTCCATCGCCAGCAAGAGGGTGTGCCCAAGCCACCTTGAGAGGATGAAGGACCGTCCCCTGGTCGCAGATGCGGGTTGAGTTTGGAGGTTGAGGTTCGCCCTAAGCTGCTTTAGAGGACCACTCCCCCGGTGGGCCCATACTCGACGGAGTCGAGTTCTCCGCACCCCGGGGGTATGATGAGGACATCACCATCTATCCCCTTTGTTCGAGGATCCCGATGCTCGCCAACTATGCTACATCTTGTTCGCCACTATATTTTGAGTCATATGATGTAATTTTCATTTTCTTATCATGTACTTTTCCTTTTATTTGAGTCCAATACCTAGGTTAGGTAGCTATTTACCTAAGTCTAGAGTCATTATGTTGGTTAATGGGCCCAATTATATGGGGTAGGCCCAGGGGCGCCCCCTTCCCCTTGGTTAAGTGTTTGTAGTCCAAAAGTCAGGGACTTATGTGAAAATGTGGGATTCCTATAAATAGGACCCCAATCCCTCATTTGGAAGCTAATGAAGTATTGATAAAAAGTTTGCCACAAGGATTTGTGCATCTCTCTCTCTCTCTCTCTCCCTCCCTTGGGCGACCTTGCCCCTTCACCTCCCTCCCTTGCCACATCACCCTCCACCTCAGCCTCCCACCCTTTCACCTCCCCAAGACCCATTACTCCCCTTTAGTGCCTCCACTTCCCAAGCAACCCTTCCCCTTCCCCATACAACCTTTCACCTTCCCAAGGGGGAATCCCTTCTCCTATGCACCCATTCCCCTCCCCAAGGTAACCCCTTCCCATTCCCTAGACCACCATTAAAACCTCCATTAACCCACCACTCAAATCAAGAGAAGCCCTCCCCATCTCCCCACCACCTCCTCCAAGGCCATCTGCGCACCCACCCTCTCTCCCTGCTAGCTCCACCACTGCCACCCTCCCCCACCTTCCCTTCCCACCTCCCAACCCTTCCCCACCACCAAAACATCCATATCCCCTTCCCCCTCCACAAAAGAAACCACCCCCTCAACCATTCTATCTTCTAATCTATGTGCAGCTGAAGGCCTGCAGATCGACAGCCTGTTGCAGCGCCGCCCTCGATCACATCCCGGAGCCCCTGGAGGTGTGGCCTACATTGATGGAAATCTCTTCTGGTCGTCTTCGCAGCCAAGGTGGTCTCGCCGGCATCCGACATCCCCGCTGTCTGGTGGACCCGTTCTCCCCCGACTGCGCAAGGTGGTCCTGGCTGGAAGGCAGAGCTGCAGTGCAGAAGCTACCACGGTCTCACCCTTCTGTTCCAAGGCGCACTGCTTGGCTGGGTCGAAGATCCACCAGTCCTCTATCCAACACAGAAAGCAGGACCTCGATCGGAGTCCGGGACAGCCCGTTCGAATTGTCTCCCCCAGGTGCGCTGAACAGGCCACTAAGGACCTGTCCAGACCCCTCCCCACTCAACGGGCTCTCCCTCTCTGCCCAGACATCATCTGGTGCCCTCCCCAATGGCCGCTCGAATAAGACTCGTCCACGGTCATCCTCGACTTGGTCCCGCCTCAATTGGACTTCGGGAGTGTCCGTGGCACCTACGTCCACCTGCTGCTGCACCCTGGGACCAGTCTGAACCAGAGCGCAGGGAGCCTGATCCAGAGCCCGCCCCTGCCGGTGTCGACATCGGGATCATCCATAAAAATTCACAGGTATTCTTGGGTCTCTCAGCGATGTTTTGGCTCTGGTTTCGTCGACTTCCAAGTTCGGAGGAGTGCGTGGCAGAGTCTACATCAACCCCCTGTCCGGGTATTCCAGAATGGGGCAGATCGTTCGGCACTAGCTAGTTCACCACCCCACCCCGCCTGGCCGGCTTAACGCCCCTCCCTGTGTGGAGGTAGTGTTTGTTTGTAACTGAAATTTCTATTTCCCTAGTCCAACCCCCCTGCGTGGGGAGTAGTGCATGTAATATTTGAACAGGGGAAGCTACACCGACGCAGTGTGCGGGGAACCCACACTCCCCCGCTCGCCCTCGTCTCCGGCCGGGACCGGTGTCTTCACACCGATCAGGTGAGCTTCTGACCACTCTCCTCTGCTGGTTTCTTACCTTTGCTTAGTTTTGTATTATCTGTAGTTGCGCCGTCGGCAGTGAGAGAGAGCTCGTTCCAATTTTCCATCAATTCGAGTGCCACCGCGGGTGAGTTGTGAGAGTGTCATTACATCCCACGCCCTCGGCGTGCCGGCCGCCCTTGAAATTGGGCATCCCTGGTCCATTGGGGTCCATCACTAGCTGGCCATATCCTTGGAACCTCGAGGTCAAACCTCGGACCCTCACCACCATCGCCGGTCCACCTACGGACCCGAGTGTGCCAACGCGAGTGAGTCCGCTTGTGTGACATTGCCACATTGTTGTGTTGCTTGCAAATCTAGGTCCGAGGATTCGTGTCACATCACCTTGGTTGTTCACATGCACAAACATGTGCCTAATGTGCATAGACTTGACTCTTTACTTTAATGGGTTGTGAAAGTTCAGTTTTACGTTGGAGTTGACTTCTGGAATGAGGAAAACTGAACTTTACACTACTGTGCCTTCATGCTTATTTCTCATGAGTTTTTGAGTTGGAATGAACTTGCAATTCCTGTGTAGTTATGTTAAATTCTATTTGGGAATGGATTGCATGATTCTTACTGATAATAGAGCTTGCAAGAGAAGTGGCTTGAAGATTCTGAACCACTTAATTTTGTAGCTGTAATTCTTCGATATGAAATGAATTGAAGTTGGTTCTTTCATTTGCTTTCTAGAAAAATGACATGAAAGGATTTGAGTATAATGTGCAGGTTCCATCTTGTCTCTAAACATTGGATCCATGGTAATATTTCACTTCTGCATTTAATTTTTTAATTACCTTGATTGGGGTTTGCTCTGGACTTTAATTCATTGCATGTCTTTAAATTTTGGATTTCAGTGCGTGGGTCGACCCCTGAGAGTTCCCGAGCCTTCGGGTCTCTCTGTTTTCATGTTGGTTGGTTGCATGGGTCGACCCCAAGGGTCGACCCCTGGGAGTTGTTTTTCTCGCAAATATTGCACGGACCTTCTATGCTTTCTTTACAACTTGCACCGAGTTTGATAGCCTAAACTTGCACCGAGTTTCACTCTAAGCACATCCATGTGTTACACTTGTGTGCACCGACATATGTACACAGACCGTCTCTAGCACTTGTTAAAACTTTGCATCGACCCAGCTTGCATCGAACATGGGTTGCAAACTTGCATCGACCGTGCTTGCTTGAATGGGTTGAGGGTGCTTCAATACGTGCACCGACTGTCATTTTGGCAAGTTTCAAAAACTTGCACCGACCGACCCTGTTATTTCTAAAACTTGCACCGAGTCTACTTTGCACAGACTGTCACGCCCCGACGTGGAATATCGGGACGTACAGTTAGAGACTAGCTAGAAATAACACTAATAAACTAAACTAAACAATTACACATGTGCTAAGAGAGAAACAAATCTATTGATCAAGATGATTCCAATTTATTACAATAACCAACACTGCTAATACACGATCAAACATGACTTCCAAATCTGAATTCGAATACAATAACTGACTCCAAAGGTAATTAAGTACTAACACAACTCTAAGGAAATAACTAGAGGTAAACAACCATGCCCACACGGCATCTACTAAGAGGTACACTCTTATCACTCTTGCCCTTCCCCATCGGTATGCGCATCATCACCTGAATAGCCTGGAAAGGGGGAAAACAACAACTATGAGCTGACGCTCAGTAGGAAATAACTGGCAAGTTTACGTGATTAACAAGTTAATTACATCTTTCATATGCCATGCTAAATAAAGGAAATAAAAGACGATACAATAAAACAGCGTAATACAAAGATCTTGCAAGGTCAAGAAATATAATGATGACAAGGGATAACAAGATAACAAGTACAAGAATTTACAACAGGAGATAGTAATAGAGAACTGGCCAACAAGCAAGTATTTTAAACATCATTCCAAGCACGATCAAGTAACAAGTAACAAGAGATTTTATGTCATAGACGTTACACAAGTTAAGTATTCAGTGCAATGCCTCACCATGTCATTAACATCACATGGGCTCACTAACTTTCGGGTGCTCTCCCCAGGACCAGACTGGGCCCCTATGATGCGTTGGCATTGATTTATTGGATCCAAGATCCCACGATTGTCTAGACATTCGGTCAAGTTAAATGGCCAATTAATCAGAGGAATTACTGCCACAAGTATGAGAATTAAGGATTAACTTGTCCTTGGATTCACTAAAACAAAAACTCGGTTATACGGTCACTTTGGGCCGCATTTCAAGAATTGGACCAAAATTTAGTCCACGAGATCAACAAAGAACGGCTGACAGTGTACCGTTCAGGTGTGTAAGCAATCCATTCTACTGGGGTAATAATGACAATCCAGCAACTTAACAATCAATTTAATCCTAATTGCCAAGTTAATATACCAAGGATTATCTATTATCATTTGCATTAAGACAATTGCCAAAAAGCTGATTCAAGATGATAAGGTAAAGAACAAGTTCGCACAAGAGTGAAATAGCATGCATTAACAGAAATTTAGTTGCACAATTAACCACTAATTATGTGGGTTTCTATTTAACCATTGTATGCGTTGAAATGGAGATGATAAACGGCATGTTTTTACACTATGATTGAATATAGAGACCAATGTAATTTGAAATCATAGGGTTACATGAATAGGTCACTGGTTCCTCAAAAATATAGTTTTCAATTGGACTAAGTTGACTAGGTGGATCCCCTAATGGTCCGGATCGATCCTCGGGTCACAAAACAACATTACCGGGTCATACAGCACGTGGGTCGACCCATTGGGTCGACCCCTGGAAAAATTCCAGGCATGGGTCGACCCCTGGAACTCCAGGAGCCTGCCTGGGTGATCGGTCAACCCATTGGGTCGACCCCTGCTGCATGGGTCGACCCCCACACTGGGCAGCATGGGTCGACCCCATGGGTTGACCCCTGCACTTCCAGAACTGAACGTGGCTTCCGGAAAACGCAAGAACTCATCCATTTGGGGTCTAAATGGGTTGGTATCTTAACCACATGCTCTATGGTTCTTAATATACATACTAGGGTCATAAAACAAGAGTTTTGAAACATGAATTTTAACATAAATTAAATGAATCACAACCTATCTATGATGAACACGTGAAAACCTAGTTCTTGACATGCTTCTACTAAACCGTAAGGTTCTCTCAATATATACAACGAAATTTGGGGCTTCTTATATCAAAAGAAAGCTACTTCGATGCTGATTCCAACAATGTATGATATGCTATATGGGGATCAAGATATACAACTCAAAATCAGCCCGAAATCATGCTTTGACTCATAAGAACACTGCATAAATCAAGCCTAGACATGCTCTTACTTCGATCCAAAATTCTCTAAACATGCTCAATAAAAATTAGGGCTTTCTACGCCAAATGAAAGCTAGCATGCTGATGCTTACATCCATGTATATTAATTAGAGTTTGGCTATTATAACCTACCTCAATCGAACAGAGAACTTAAAGCCCTAGAATGAAGAATGAACTGGACAACACCTTAGAAAAACCTCGATATCTCCTTGGATACCTAATGAAATTTAGGGCTTCTTATATCATTCGAAAGATCTCATCGAGAGGAACAATTTGATGTATTCATGTGCAGGTTTTGGTTAAGGAAACCTACCACAATCGATGGAACAAAGAGGAGAGGAAGGAGGACAACAGCTGCCGACCCACCTCCACTAAACGACCAAGATCTTCCTAGATCTGAATCCAATGTGAACACCACAGCCACCAAAAGAAAAGAGACCCATAGAGCTTCATTTTGATAGCTCATAGAGCTTCTGGAGACTTCGAGTTTAGAGAAATCGACCACGCAAGGTGGTGTTTGAAAATGGCGCCGCCAAGGTTGACTTCAACAAAACTCGGCCGCCACCATGTGCTAAGGTTAGGTTTTGGTTCGATTGATAGAGGGCTATTGATCCTTAGATCGTGGCCTTTCATTTGCCACCAATTTCAGCTCATTTGGTTGAGTATTAAGCTCTAATTTGATGTTTTAAGATGATGTTAGGTAAAGGTTAACTAAGTGTGCACTTTTAGGCTTAATCCACTAATTAGCCCTAATTACGGATTTTTTCTGGGTCGATCACAGAAGATAAAGTTGCTAACTACATTGTCCTTAACCTGATTAGTATTTTTCCAAATTTTTTATAAGGTAGTCGAATTTTCACTATTCTATTTTCTAAGGAATTAAATATTAAAAATCCGAAATTCAAGCATTAATTCACTAAAAATTCAATTTTAAGTTAATAAAAGCTTAATAAATACATTGGGCTCAATAAAAATTATCGGGATATTACACCCTCCCCTACTTAAGGAATTTGGTCCTCCAAATTCACTGCACTAAATACGGAAGATAGGGAAAGAGATCGCTCACCTAGAATAAGTCGGGATACCGCTTCCGCATAGTATCTTCAGACTCCCAAGTAGCTTCTTTGGTCCCACGCCGACTCCACTTAATCTTGACCATTGGTATAGAACGATTCCGGAGTTGCTATTGTTTCCGGTCCAGAATCTTGATAGGTCTTTCTTCATAGGTCAAATCTTCCTTCAATTCAAAATCTACATGCTGAATGATATGAGTGGGGTCATAGACATATTTCCGTAACATAGACACATGGAAAACATTATGTACGTCAGACAACTGAGGCGGTAAAGCCAGTCTATAAGCAACTTCTCCCACTCTGTCTAGGATCTCAAATGGACCAATATATCTCGGACTGAGCTTGCTATGAATGCCAAATCTTCGAATCCCTCTTGTAGGAGAGACTTTCAGGAATACATGCTCGCCAACTTGAAATTCTAATGCTCTTCTCCTTGTGTCGGCATAACTCTTCTGTCTTGATTGGGCTACTTGTAACCGGTCTCGGATAACACGGATGTTCTGTGACAATTCTGAAATAAGATCTAGTCCAAGCCATTGCTTCTCACCTATCTCATCCCAACATAACGGGGAACGATAACTTTGCCCGTACAATGCTTCAAAAGGAGCCATCTGGATGCTGGATTGATAACTGTTGTTGTAGGTGAATTCAATCAAAGCTAAATGATCACTCCAACTGCCTCCGAAATCAATCATGCATACTCTAAGCATATCTTCCACTATCTGGTTGGTTCTTTCAGTCTGTCCATCTGTCTGTGGATGAAAAGCAGTACTGAAATTCAGACGAGTACCCAAAGACTCTTGCAGTCCCTTCTAGAAATGTGAAGTAAATATGGGGTCTCTATCAGACACAATGCTGACTGGTATGCCATGGAGCCTTACCACATCCTTCAAATACAAAGCAGCCAATACATCAACTGTCCACTTGGACTTAATGGGTAAGAAATGAGCTGACTTTGTCAATCGGTCAACAATTACCCATATTGCATCAAATCCACCACGAGTCCTAGGTAGACCCATAATGAAATCCATGCCAATGCTTTCCCACTTCCATTGGGGTATGTCAAGTGCTTTCAACTTTCCTGCCGGTCTGAAATGTTCAGCCTTAACTTGCTGACAAACCAAGTATCTACTCACGAAGTCTACAACTTCCCTTTTCATGTTCGGCCACCAAAAAGATCTCTTCAAATCCTTGAACATTTTAGTGCCTCCAGGATGAATGGTATATCGAGATCTATGTGCTTCCTCCATAATCTTGTTCTTTATTCCAGCTTCATCATGTACACAAGTTCTACCCTGGAATAGCAATCTTCCATCGTCAGCCATCAAGAAGTCAGGTCTGCTGCTCAAGCTTCCCTTGATCTCTACCAACTCGGGATCATTATCTTGCAAGGACTTGATTTCCATCAACAATTCGGGCTTAAGTTGAATTTGTGCAATCATAACCTGATCATTATCGACATTCAGATCCAGGCTAGCCAATTGTTCCAGTAGCTTCCACTCTTGTAACATGAGACTAGACAATCTAGCCACAGGCTTCCTACTTAATGCATCTGCCACAACATTGCCTTTGCCAGGATGATACTCAATCGAGAAGTCGAAGTCTTTCAAGTACTCCAACCATCTTCGCTGCCTCATGTTGAGTTCCTTCTGAGAAAATAAATATTTCAGACTCTTATGATCTGAAAACACTGTGAATGTTTCTCCATACAAGTAGTGCCTCCATATCTTCAATGTGAACACGACTGTTGCTAGTTCCAAATCGTGAACAGGATAATTCTCTTCATGCTTCCTCAACTGCCTAGAAGAATAGGCAATAACCTTCCCATGCTGCATGAGTACACAGCCTAAACCCATACCACAAAACCTCCTTCACCAGAAGGTAAAGCCAATACAGGTGCAGTAGTCAAACATTCCTTCAAATTCTGAAAGCTTCGCTGACAATCATCTGACCAATCAAACTTGTTCTCCTTGCGGGTTAATCTTGTCATAGGTATCGCAATCTTAGAGAAATCCTAGATAAATCTCCGGTAGTAGCCTGCCAGGCCTAGTAAACTTCTAAATTCAGTCACACTGGTAGGCTGATCCCAATTCTTCACTGCCTCAACCTTCGAAGGATCAATAGAAATACCTTCTTAGGTGATGATATGTCCGAGAAAGGACACCTCTTAAAGCCAGAATTCACACTTACTGAACTTGGCATATAGCTGATGATCTCTCAACAGTTGCAATGCCATCCTCAGATGCTCAACATGCTCCTCTTCATTCTTGGAATAAATCAAGATGTCATAAATGAATACCACGACCCATTGATCAAGATAGGGCCGAAATACATTGTTCATCAACTGCATGAAAGCTGCCGGTGCATTCGTTAGACCAAAAGGCATAACAACAAATTCAAAATGACCATACCTGCTGCGGAAAGCTATTTTATAGATATCCTCTTCCTTGATCCGCAACTGATGATATCCAGATTGAAGATCGATCTTAGAAAAATACTGAGCTCCCGCTATCTGGTCAAATAGTTCGTCAATCCTCGACAATGGATATTTGTTCTTGACAGTCTGCTGGTTCAATTGCCGATAATCGATGCACAACCTCATCGAACCATCTTTCTTCCTAACGAATAATACAGGGGCTCCCCAAGGAGAAGTACTAGGGCGAATGAAACCCTTCTCGAGCAATTCCATCAACTGCTGCTTTAACTCCCTCAGTTCCGCAGGAGACATGCGATAAGGAGCCTTGGAAATAGGAGATGTGCCAGGAAAGAGATCAATAGAAAAGATAACTTCCCGCTCAGGCGGAAGTCCGGGTAGTTCCTCTGGAAAGACATCAGGAAAATCTCAGACAACAGAAATGTCCTTAATCTCAATCTGCTGCTCAGGGGTTGCACAGACAAGGCTAGAAAAGCCTCACATCCTCGTCTCATCAGCTTATCAGCTCGAAGAGCCGAGATAAGTGATACGGAGTTATGGTGCTTCACTCCCACAAAAGAAAGTTTCGGGTGCCTAGTAAAAGACACGGAGCTAGAACTGCAGTGAACATTAGCCTCATATCGAGCCAACCAATCTACTCCTAGGATTACATCATAATCCTTCATGTCCATGCAGACTAAATCAGCTGGTAAATTCTGTTCACCAATCATAACCGTACTAGAAGGATAGAAGTATTGTATTGCCGATCTAGATCCAATAGGGGTTGACATTTCTAACGGAGAATTCATCAAAACAGGTTCCACAGCTAAACACTTAGCAAATCTCTGAGAAATAAATAAATGTGTGGCACCAGTATCAAAAAGAACAAATGTTGGCTTGTCGAGTATAATAAGAGTACCTTCGACGAGTCCACCATCCTCGGCAGTTCCTGCTTCCTCTGCATGCAAAGCTTGGAGCTTGCCTTGTGGTTTCTTGAAGACTTGAGGTTTCGCCGAGGTAGCTTGCTCCGATATCAAAGGACAGTCTGGAATACGGTGTTCCTTGCTTCCACATCGCAGACATGCGCCTAGCTTGCGCCAGCATTCCTCCATCTTGTGACCAGGACGATCACAAAACTTGCACAGGCCCTTGAATGGAACAATAGGGCCAGGCTTCTTATCTTCATGCCTCGGCATCATGCCCTTCCACGATCCAGATCCACTCCACGAACCAGGTCCACTAATGGGCCTCTTCTTGCCATACCCGGGTTTGATATTCCCGGAACCCGTAGGTAGTTCCTTCTTGGTGCCTTTTCCACGGATTCTCTCCGTCATCTCAAGAGTATCTTCTAGAACTTAAGCTTTCCTCACCATCTCGGAATAGGTTGAGATCTCCATCGGTGCCAACTGATTAATATAATGCAGCTTCAGACCGTTGAGAAAACGCTTCACCTTCATCTTCTCGGTGGAAATAAGGTGTGTAGCATAACGAGAAAGCCGTGAAAATTGAGCCTCATACTCAGACCTCGCTGTTTTAGGACCGTGAACTCCGCTGCCTTCTTCTCTTGCACTCTATCATAAAAATACTTGTTGTTAAAGAATTCCTCGAACTCTTCCCATGTAACTTGCTGATCACCAAGAGTCGCCTTGATAGAATCCCACCAAGTACGTGCATCTCGTTCCAGTTGAAAAGTTGAGAGAAGGACACGCTCTTGATTACTGCATTGCATCACTTCGAATATCCTTCCCATCTCATCTAGCCAGTGCTCGGCTTCATCGGGGTCAGTCGAGCCTCCAAATCTCGACGGATTCGTTCCTCAAGAAGTTCCGATATAAGTCACCAGTGCCATGGTGTGCCAATCCTGCTTGAGCCACTTGCTGTAAAGCCTGCGTAAGGCCTTGAACCGTACGTTGCAAGTTCCTCCATTCCGCATGGTCAGCTGCCATTGCAATGGCCTACACGAGGAATAGATTACTAAGGTTCAATAAGATAGATAATAACACGATTAAGATACAAACTTAACCCAAGTTCTACCCAATCTCACCAGGTCGGGTTCTTAGACTTTAACAAGGTTAGGGGTCCTATGATAACACTTAGAACCCTAAAACTTAGAAAACCTAGAACTTAAAGAACCTAGGAATGTGAAACCTAGGGCTCTGATACCAACTAAACTGTCACGCCCCGACGCGGAATATCGGGACGTACAGTTAGAGACTAGCTAGAAATAACACTAATAAACTAAACTAAACAATTACACATGTGCTAAGAGAGAAACAAATCTATTGATCAAGATGATTCCAATTTATTACAATAACCAACACTGCTAATACACGATCAAACATGACTTCCAAATCTGAATTCTAATACAATAACTGACTCCAAAGGTAATTAAGTACTAACACAACTCTAAGGAAATAACTAGAGGTAAACAACCATGCCCACATGGCATCTACTAAGAGGTACACTCATATCACTCTTGCCCTTCCCCATCGGTATGCGCATCATCACCTGAATAGCCTGGAAAGGGGGAAAACAATAACTATGAGCTGACGCTCAGTAGGAAATAACTGGCAAGTTTACGTGATTAACAAGTTAATTACATCTTTCATATGCCATGCTAAATAAAGGAAATAAAAGATGATAGAATAAAACAGCGTAATACGAAGATCTTGCAAGGTCAAGAAATATAATGATGACAAGAGATAACAAGATAACAAGTACAAGAATTTACAACAGGAGATAGTAATAGAGAATTGGCCAACAAGCAAGTATTTTAAACATCATTCCAAGCACGATCAAGTAACAAGTAACAAGAGATTTTACGTCATAGACGTTACACAAGTCAAGTACTCGGTGCAATGCCTCACCATGTCATTAACATCCCATGGGCTCACTAACTTTCGAGCGCTCTCCCCAGAACCAGACCGGGCCCCTATGATGCGTTGGCATTGATTTATTGGATCCAAGATCCCACGATTGTCTAGACATTCAGTCAAGTTAAATGGCCAATTAATCAGAGGAATTACTGTCACAAGTATGAGAATTAAGGACTAACTTGTCCTTGGATTCACTAAAACAAAAACTCGGTTATACGGTCACTTTGGGCCGCATTTCAAGAATTGGACCAAAACTTAGTCCACGAGATCAACAAAGAACGGCTGACAGTGTACCGTTCAGGTGTGTAAGCAATCCATTCTACTGGGGTAATAATGACAATCCAGCAACTTAACAATCAATTTAATCCTAATTGCCAAGTTAATATACCAAGGATTATCTATTATCATTTGCATTAAGACAATTGCCAAAAAGCTGATTCAAGGTGATAAGGTAAAGAACAAGTTCACACAGGAGTGAAATAGCATGCATTAATAGAAATTTAGTTGCACAATTAACCACTAATTATGTGGGTTTCTATTTAACCATTGTATGCGTTGAAATAGAGATGATAAACGGCATGTTTTTACACTATGATTGATCATAGGGACCAATGTAATTTGAAATCATAGGGTTACATGAATAGGTCACTGGTTCCTCAAAAATATAGTTTTCAATTGGACTAAGTTGAATGGGTCGATCCCCTAATGGTCCGGATCGATCCTCGGGTCACAAAACAACATTACCGGGTCATACAGCACGTGGGTCGACCCATTGGGTCGACCCCTGGAAAAATTCCAGGCATGGGTCGACCCATTGGGTCGACCCCGGGAACTCCAGGAGCCTGCCTGGGTGATGGGTCGACCCATTGGGTCGACCCCTGCTGCATGGGTCGATCCATTGGGTCGACCCCCACACTGGGCAGCATGGGTCGACCCCATGGGTCGACCCTTGCACTTCCAGAACTAAACGTGGCTTCCGGAAAACGCAAGAACTCATCCATTTGGTGTCTAAATGGGTTGGTATCTTAACCACATGCTCTAGGGTTCTTAATATACATACTAGGGTCATAATACAAGAGTTTTGAAACACGAATTTCAATAGAAATCAAATGAATCACAACCTATCTATGATGAACACATGAAAACCTAGTTCTTGACATGCTTCTACTAAATCGTAAGGTTCTCTCAATATATACAACGAAATTTGGGACTTCTTATATCAAAAGAAAGCTACTTCGATGCTAATTCCAGCCATGTATTATATGCTATATGGGGATTAAGATATACAACTCAAAATCAGCCCAAAATCATGCTTTGACTCATAACAACACTGCATAAATCAAGCCTAGACATGCTCTTACTTCGATCCAAAATTCTCTAAACATGCTCAATGAAAATTAGGGCTTTCTACGCCAAATGAAAACTAGCATGTTGATGCTTACATCCATGTATATTAATTAGAGTTTGGCTGTTATAACCTACCTCAATCGAAGAGAGAACTTAAAGCCCTAGAATGAAGAACGAACTGGACAGTACCTTAGAAAACTTGATATCTCCTCGGATACCTAATGCAATTTAGGGCTTCTTATATCATTGGAAAGATCTCGTCGAGAGGAACAATTTGATGTATTCATGTGCAGGTTTTGGTTAAGGAAACCTACCTCAACCGATGGAACAAAGAGGAGAGGAAGGAGGATGATGGCTGCCGACCCACCTCTACTAAACGACCAAGATCTTCCTAGATCTGAATCCAATGCGAACACCACAGCCACCAAAAGAAAATAGACATGTAGAGCTTCATTTTGATAGCTCATAGAGCTTCTGGAGACTTAGGAGTTGGGAGAAATCGACCACGTAATGTGGTGTTTCAAAACGGCGCCGCCAAGGTTCACTTCAACAAAACTCGGCCGCCACCATGTGCTAGGGTTAGGTTTTGGTTCGATTGATAGAGGGCTATTGATCCTTAGATCGTGGCCTTTCATTTGCCACCGATTTGAGCTCATTTGGTTGAGTATTAAGCTCTAATATGATGTTTTAAGATGAGGTTAGGTAAAGGTTAACTAAGTGTGCACTTTTAGGCTTAATCCACTAATTAGCCCTAATTACGGATTTGTTTTGGGTCGATCACAGAAGACAAAGTTGCTAACTACATCGTCCTTAACCTGATTAGCATTTTTCCAAATTTTTATAAGGTAGTCGAATTTTTACTATTCTATTTTCTAAGGAATTAAATATTAAAAATACGAAATTCAAGTATTAATTCACTAAAAATTCAATTTTAAGTTAATAAAAGCTTAATAAATACATTGGGCTCAATAAAAATTATTGGGATATTACACAGACCTTGTCACATGCCTTGCACCTTGTGCATGCCTTGCACTGACACCTTGTGCATGCCTTGCGTGCATGCCTTACACAGACTTCTTTGTTGTTTGTAAAACTTGCACCGACCACGTTTGGCATTTGCACTTTTTTGTTCATATGTGCATCTATCTAAAACTTTGCACCGACTTTTGTTCATATGTGCATCTATCTAAGACTCTGCACCGACCGTGTTTGCCTCCTTATAAATGTGCACCGAGTGGTTGGCTTCGTTAAATGTTTGCACCGACCGTATCTAAAACTTGCA
This sequence comes from Amorphophallus konjac, assembly GCA_022559845.1. NCBI lineage: Eukaryota > Viridiplantae > Streptophyta > Magnoliopsida > Alismatales > Araceae > Amorphophallus > Amorphophallus konjac. Next base: position 290,799 of record JAHNEJ010003545.1, read on the forward strand.
CTAAGTTTCACTGTGCACAGACCTTGGCCTTATCTGCACAGACCTTCATTTGTGCACTGACCTGTGTAGTGCACCGACTTTGGGCTTTTAATTGTGATAATGTTTTTAGGTTGATTAGTGTTAACTTGTCCATGGGCGTCTGGAAACGGGTTTATGGGTTGGGTACCGAAACTCACTTTTCATAATCCATTTGGCTTGGTCTTTTACACAATTACCCTTAGGGTTTCTCTTATGGTATGGGTGTATCTTTGTTAGGGTTTTTAAAGGGCTTTTGTGGTCTTTAGTTCTATATCCCTTCCTTATTTATATCCTGCAATCTACATCGGAGGAGTTGCCTTGTGAGCTTAACGTTTTATCTTGTGCTGCAGGAAAGGAAGAAAAAGGAGCTGAGGGCACCGCCCCACCTGGAGGAGGAAGAAGAAGAAGAGGAGGACGTCTTCCACGAGATGATCTCTGCCGATCTATCCCAGCTCTGAAAGTGGTTCTTGAAGACACATCCCTGGACGTCTCCTACGGGCTTGGTCAAGTTCCACTCCACGAAGAACACTCTCCGGCGCACCCTACTACACCTTGGAGCGGATTTCAGTGCAGATTTGAGGGGGATCTTTCTTATCTCATCTCTATTTGTCTATTTCAACATAGATAGTTACTGTGGGCGTATATTGTATATCCTTCCGTTTATCAAACTCTGAATATCTATGTGTGTGTACGGCACTGTGTCTCCGTGTGGTTGTAGTGTCCGGGGTACGTTCCCCGAACGTGTGTGTGTGTGTGTGTGCTGCAGTGGCAGCGTGTTGAGGCAAGGCCTCGTGTGTGTATTGCTGCGGAAGCAGCGTGTGTGGTTGGGGTTCGTCCCCGTGTTGCTATGCATGTAGCGTGTAGTGAAGCCTCACCGGGTTTCGGTGAGGGGTGGACGTAGGGAGCCCGTCGTTGTCCCGAACCACCGAAAAATCTCTGTGTCTCATGCGATTGCCTGTGTGATTGACCATTTCTTCTATCTCCCCTCACAGGTCCATTGAATAGATTTTTACTCACTGCACCACTACACATTGCTATATCCGCTATCCGTGTTTGGATTGATTGTTAATCGTTCTGTGCTTAGAATTATTCGTGTGAGATCGGAAAGATCTAGAGAACTCTTTAAAATCACTTGAGTTTCGGCTAATCAACATAGTTAATTTTACTTCAGTTGTAATTGGGTTAGAAAGTTTTAAAAATCCGCCATCTCGGCAAGGGGACAATTCAACCCCCCTTCTTGTCCGCCATCTCTCTGGGCCAACAATTGGTATTAGAGCCTATTCTCTGATTTTTTTATTAGTGGACCTTGCAATCTAGGAGAAAAGATCATCTCATGATGGCTAGTTTGAATTCGATTCCTATCATTGATGGTTTTGATTATGCTTCATGGCTAGGAAAATTTTGTGTTTGGATTTCTGGCTTTGATCCGAAACTCATGAAATTAATCTCTCATGATCCACATGTCTTACCCAAAAATGAATTAAGGTGGACTGATGCAAATAAGAAAATGAATTCGGATAATGTGTTTATTTTGAATGCTCTTAAGGCTGCCTTAGACACTAATCAATTTCCATTTGTTTTGTCTTGTAGGACAGCCAAAGAAATTTGGGACGGGCTGAGCGAAGCCCAAAAAGAAAGTTGCAACGACGGTGACTGCTTAGTTGCAAACAATGAAATTGAGCGTCAAAGCGAGGAGAGTTCGAAGGTAAACTCTAACTGTGATTTTGATGATGAAGATGAATTGAGCTACGATGAATTGCTAAATGCTTATGATGAACTCTTTGCTAGATATAAAATAATTAAATCTGAAAACAAAAGATTGAAAAAGAAACATGACAATTCTTCATGTGGAAAATGCACCGAACTTGACAGATTAGTTGAATCTCACATGCTCTATGATGAAGAACTCAAGGAAATGATTGCAAACCTTAGATCTGAAAACAAATCCTTGGTGGATAAAATTTCAGAATTTCAACAAATAGAGAAAGATAATGGGAACCTGAAAATGTTGAACACCGCCATATCTGAAAAACCACTTCTTCTGGAAAAAGGGAAAGCAACTCTGAATGTTGACAAGACTAATAAACTGAATGAACTTAGAAAGGAAATAGAAAGCTTCAGGAATATGAATGATAAATTTGAATGCAATGAAACCATGAATAAAATGGTTGATGGAAATGTGAGTTATCAAAATGAAAAACTTACTGAAGAGATTTAGAAATTGAAAGATCAAAATAGTTCATTGATTGATAAACTTCATATGTTTGAAAAAGGTAAATATGTTGTTGATGATATTGAAAACATTCATGTTTTAGAACAGGAAGTTGCAAGCTACAAATCTATCAATTCTATGTTGCATGATAAAGTTGCTTTGTGTGAAGAACAGCTTAATTATTGTGAACTGCATATCTCATCGTTAGAAAATGAGATTAAGAATTTTAATGAGTCATTCTCTACTTTTGATAAAGAAAATCAAAAATTGAAAAATGTTGATGATTGCTATTGTGTGCATGAAAAACTCTCAACTGTTAAACATAATCATGCATCAAGAAAAAGAAGGAATGTTTCATGTTATTACTGTGAACATTTTGGTCATGACATGTATCATTGTTCTTTGATGAAATTCGATGATAATGAGGCATTGAAGTCGAGAATGGAATTTGTTGATGATTCCAAACATCATGAAAAACTTATGAAGAAAAACTTCAATGTCCATTGCTATTACTGTGGATTACATGGTCATGTTTTCAAAAATGACTTTACAAAGAAGAATGATGATAAATGGTATGCTAAAAAGGACTTTTCATGTCATTACTGTGGCAGTTTTGGACATGTAATGAAAGATTGTTATGTGATAAAAAATGATGAAAATTGGTTCATAAAAAAGAAATCTTCTCATTATTTTTATTGTGGCCTGAATGGAGATTCTATGGATGATTGTACCATGATGAGGGCCGATGATGAATGGTATGAGAGGAAAAATAAGAAAAATACAATTATTCATGCTAGAACTAACCCCTCGGGACCCAAGATGGCTTGGGTACGTACCCAAATGTCTAAAATGAGAATCTATTTTGCAGGGGCGCCTTGAGGCCAAGGAAAGTCAATAAGTAATGGTCTCTTAAGGCGAGGAACAAAAATAGTTTTTTTTTAAGATCATTTTGCTTAAGTTCATTTTGAAAAATCTGAAAAGTTAAAAATTATGTTTGAAGAAAAATATTTGTAAATGTTGGTTCACTGATTTTGGCATATTTTGAAATGTTCAAATCTTCTGAGTCTGATGAGTAGTTGTCTTGAATGCTTAATCTTGCACATATATGGTTCTTTATACAAACCTTCTCTTTCGCTGTGCAAATAAATTTGGCTTTGAATGCTTTTCACTGTGCATAGAGTCTTTCATACTCTTGCTTACTTTTTACAAATAACAACTCACCTTTGCGTACATGGAACACACGCTTACTTGCATGATACAAACTGCACATATCATACACGTCTTTGCATACTTGTAAATAAAGAAAATCTTCGATCATCTTTTCAATTTACACTCATATGCTTGCATATACTTTCTATGTTGAGTGCTTGAATGCCATGGTCATTCGGTATATAAAATGATGTTAGTGGAAAGGTGGATTACCTCCACCTGAAAACTTTCTTTATGCGTGAGTAGGGTCTTCGGACCTCCACCTCCGCCACGTACCGGTGATCAACTTGTGTGAAAAATCCATCTCAAGACATGCTTGATTGTATATAAAGTACACTCACTTTTTTGACTCCTTCTATGACTCATCCCTTGATAAATAAAATTGCATTGATTTAGACATGTTTGCTACATGGCATATATTAAGGGAGAGATTTTTTATAACTGTGCATACATTTAGGGGGAGACATTTCTGTGAAAAGACTAATTCATCTTTTACATTCAATACAACCACCCACACAAATTTCACCTTTTTGAGATAATGATTCAATCTAATAAAGATTACTATTTTTTACTCTACACATTTGAGGACTATTGATTCTCTACATAGAAATCACATGTCTCGTGAGGAAAAAGCTTTTTACCCCACCAAAAAGATTTTATAAGTGGAACGTGGATCCGAGTAGCCGGGAATCCCCCCTGAAATAAAGGAGAAAGCTCACGTCGAAAGGTGTAACTTATCCATATAAAATAAGTGTGATTTTCCACCGAGTAGTCGGGAAGTGCCCCTAGGACAAAGGGTACAACTCGCGTCGAAAAGTGTCTCATCCACATCATAAAAAGTGACGAAACTGAGTAATCGGGAATTACCCCTGAAACAAAGGGCATGACTCGTGTCAAAAGGTTAGTCACACCATTTTTAGTAATTAAAAAAATAGGGTCATACGTAGCTACCAATATTCGAGCATTGTGTATGAAAGTGTATGGATGAGAAGTTCTTTTTAGTATTCTTTAGAAAATCTGATTTTCCATATTGACTTGAACTTCATTGCTCAATCTTCACATATACACTTTGAGTTTGATTGTTTGAATGTCCTTTATCAATCAGTCGTCTTTCATGGTTAATGTAGTACTTTATTTATGTAAGCACGACCTTCTTAGTATTGTACATGCACATCATGTTCTACAATTGATTGCATAATCCTTACACCCGTCCCGAAGGGACTTGCATGAGTCTATACTTAACTATGAATGCTTGAGTGCTTGATTGCTTGATCTATATTGATCATATCATATTTCATTCTATAGTTTGCATCTATAGGTTACACTTGTAGATAACAAGTTAAATAACCCATTGTCAGTTGGTGTTTGTTCTTGACAATTGGGGGTGAAGAATGTGCTTTTTAGCATAACATTAGCACAAAGTTTAGTGTTTCCTTTACTTCTTGTGCATAGCTGGGTCATACACTCTTCATACTGTTCTCAAATTGAGCATTTGCATATAATGTTGTCATCTTGCATATTGCACGACAAATGTCACTTGCTGCTTGCTGTTACTGGTTTATACACCTACCCTTCATGGGAGGTTAATTGCTGGGTTCATGCACCATCGGATTTACATATCCGTTTACCTCTTTTTGAATTTTCACATTTGGTTGTTTCTCTAGTCCCCCACTTTTTGATAATGTCAAAGGGGGGGAGAGTTTTGGTGGTCATAATATATTGTCATCATCAAAAGGGAGAGATTGTTGTGTTCTGTGCGCCCCTCCTTGTCTTTGACAATGGTTTTGATGACTCCAATATATTGTCTGTTTTATGTTTAATGGCATCTTGATGATAAACAAGCTAACATGATGATATCTTACTTTGCAGGTTGAAATTTTATGATCCTTCACGAATACAATTCTGATGTTGCCTCATGCGTGCTGTGCATTAGACTTTGGAACTAACTTGTGAAAACATTGTGTTTTGGTAGCTCTATATTTTTGGTGCTTTCATGCATATCCTATATGGGTTTTTAATGAACTGACATAAATGCTTGCCACTTTACAATCCATGGTTGTGAAGGTTCAGTTTGCACTAGACTGAATTAGTAATCCATGTGGATCTTGATGATATGATTCTTCATGTTATTTTAAATGGTCTTGAATGATTTGTGTTCACTAGCTTGAACTACACTTTCAATATCTGTGTGATTCGATTGAGTTCAGCCTCCTTTGGACTGAACCTTGAATTCATGCTGATTTGATTGGATCAACTTATTTGATATGTGAGCTTGTCCTGTCTCTTAGCTGCATTCCTATGATACTACTCTGCATGTTCAAATCTAAAGAGTTAGTCTTGCATGTTTTTGTTGCCTTTACCTTGGTCGTTCACATGCACAAACCTGTACCTAATGTGCATAGACTTGACTCTTTACTTTAATGGATTGTGAAAGTTCAGTTTTGCGTTGGAGTTGACTTCTGGAATGAGGAAAACTGAACTTGACACTACCGTGCCTTCATGCTTATTTCTCATGGGTTTTTGAGTTGGACTAAACTTGCATTTCCTGTGCAGTTGTATTAAATTCTATTTGAGAATGGATTGCATAAATCTTACTAATAATAGAGCTTGCAAGAGAAGTGGTTTGAAGGATTCTGAACCACTTAATTTTGTAGCTGTAATTCTTCGATATGAAATGAATTGAAGTTGGTTCTTTCACTTGCTTTCTAGAAAACTGACATGAAAGGATTTGAGTATAATGTGCAGGTTCCATCTTGTCTCTAAACATTGGATCCATGGTAATATTTCACTTCTGCATTTAATTTTTTAATTGCCTTGATTGGGGTTTGCTCTGGACTTTAATTCATTGCATATCTTTAAATTCTGGATTTTAGTGCGTGGGTCGACCCCTGAGAGTTCCCGACCCTTCGGGTCTCTCTGTTTTCATGTTGGTTGGTTGCATGGGTCTACCCCAAGGGTCGACCCCTGGGAGTTGTTTTTCTCACAAATATTGCACGGACCTTCTCTGCTTTCTTTACAACTTGCACCGAGTTTAATAGCCTAAACTTGCACCGGGTTTCGCTCTTAGCACATCCATGTGTTACACTTGTGTGCACCGACATATGCACACAGACCGTCTCTAGCAGTTGTTAAAACTTTGCACCGACCCAGCTTGCATCGAACATGGGTTGCAAACTAGCACCGACCGTGCTTGCTTGAATGGGTTGAGGGTGCTTCAATACGTGCACCGACTGTCATTTTGGCAAGTTTAAAAAACTTGCACCGACTCACCCTGTTCTTTCTAAAACTTGCACCGAGTCTACTTTGCACAGACCTTGTCACATGCCTTGCACCTTGTGCATGCCTTGCACTGACACCTTGTGCATGCCTTGCGTGCATGCCTTACACAGACTTCTTTGTTGTTTGTAAAACTTGCACCGACCACGTTTGGCATTTGCACTTTTTTGTTCATATGTGCATCTATCTAAAACTTTGCACCGACTTTTGTTCATATGTGCATCTATCAAAGACTCTGCACCGACCGTGTTTGCCTTCTTATAAATGTGCACCGAGTGCTTGGCTTCGTTAAATGTTTGCACCAACCGTATCTAAAATTGCACTGAGTTTCACTGTGCACAGACTTTGGCCTTATCTGCATAGACCTTCATTTGTGCACTGACCTGTGTAGTGCACCGACTTTGGGCTTTTAATTGTGATAATGTTTTTAGGTTGATTAGTGTTAACTTGTCCATGGGCGTCTGGAAACGGGTTTGCGGGTTGGGTATCGAAACCCACTTTTCATGATCCATTTGGCTTGGTCTTTTACACAATTACCCTTAGGGTTTCTCCTATGGTATGGGTGTAACTTTGTTAGGGTTTTTAAAGGGCTTTTGTGGTCTTTAGTTCTATATCCCTGCTCTATTTATATCCTGCGATCTCCATCGGAGGAGTTGCCTTGCGAGCTTAACGTTTTATCTTGTGCTGCAGGAAAGGAAGAAAAAGGAGCTGAGGGAGCCGCCCCACCTGGAAGAGGAAGAAGAAGAAGAGGAGGACGTCTTCCACGAGCTGATCTCTGTCGATCTGTCCCAGCTCTAAAAGCGGTTCTTGAAGACACATCCTTGGACGTCTCCTACGGGCTTGGTCGAGTTCCACTCCGTGAAGAACACTATCCGGCGCACCCTACTACTCCTTGGGGAGGATTTCAGTGCAGATTTGAGGGGGATCTTTTTTCTCTCATCTCTATTTGTCTATTTCAACATAGATAGTTGCTGTGGGCGTATATTGTATATGTTTCCGTTTATCAAACTCTGAATATCTATGTGTGTACGGAGTTGTGTCTCCGTGTGGTTGTCGTGTCCGGGGTACGTTCCCCGAACGTGTGTGTGTGTGTGCTGCAGTGGCAGCGTGTTGAGGCAAGGCCTCGTGTGTGTATTGCTGCGGAAGCAGCGTGTGTGTGGTTGGGGTTCATCCCCGTGTTGCTATGTAAGTAGCGTGTAGTGAAGCCTCACCGGGTTTCGGTGAGGGGTGGACGTAGGGAGCCAGTCGTGGTCTTGAACCACCTAAAAATCTTTGTGTCTCGTGCGATTGCCTGTGTGATTGACCATTTCTTCTATTTCCCCTCACAGGTCCATTGAATAGATTTTTACTCATTGCACCACTGCACATTACTATATCCGCTATCCGTGTTTGGATTGATTGTTAATCGTTCTGTGCGTAGTATTATTCGTGTGAGATCGGAAAGATTGATAGAACTCTTTTAATCTCAATTGCATTTGGGCTAATCAACGTAGTTAATTTTACTTCAGTTGTAATTGGGTTAGAAAGTTTTTAAAATCTGCCATCTCGACAAGGGGACAATTCAACCCCCCTTCTTGTCCGCCATCTCTCTGGGCCAACAATCCCCATTCATCATTTCTATGAAGAAAGATGCAATTCTTTAGGGGTTTTGGGAGAACCCTAGCTACCTCGGGTGTTGCTCGAGCTCCGCCATCCGCCGTCTCCTCTCCTGCATTCCTTCTCCTGCAACAGCTTCCTATTCTCCTTCTGAGGCTATAGCATCGTCCCTCTCCCCTTCTTCTTCCGCCTCGGGGGCATCCGCCATGGGGGCATCTTCTTCAACTTCCTCCTCCTCTTGTTCGTGCTATGGAGGCCGCTTGCTCCTCCTCTTCTCATCGTCGACGGTGGCGAGCCCTCTTCACCACTTGTTTGATCCTCTCAGGTGCCATGGCCTTGGATGGAGGGTATGGGAGAGTCTCGGTCAAGAGGGAGCTTCAAAGGTTTGAAAGAAAGGGGGGATGGCTGTTGGAATGTTAGGTTTGAACGACAGTTTTGTTTTTATCAGTTAGCGGTAATGGTCGCGGTCCTCTCTCGAGCCGCTTTCATATTGATCGTGATGCTACGTCAGACTGCGTCTGTCCTTGTCATTTTTTAGCCCAGTATTACGGTGTTATGGGTGGTTCGCCATGTCTTTGGGTTCTTTGTCTCAACTTTATCCCGCCGTGTTTTGTTCTTCTGTGTCCCACCATGTGTTTCGTCGCACTATAAGTATCGTTCTATTTCTTTTAAGTTCTTTGTTTATGTGGTTATTTTTGTTATTTCTATATATGTGAAAAAAAAGAAAGATAGAAAAGAAGAAAGAAAGGAAAAAGAAGAAGAAGAAGAAGAAAGAAAGAAAGAAAGAAAAGATAAAGAAAGGAAAGAAAAGTTTGAAAATTACCATCCCACCTGTGCAGGTAAGTCAGGTATGGCTCTCTATCCCTTCTCTTTATTGCATTACTATATGGTATTATATGATATTATATTATCTCAAGGATCGGTTGCTTCTCGGTATGTTCTGGGATCTGATGTTCACCTTCAACAAAAATAATGATGATCTAGGGACATGCAATTAATCGCCGGATAGGCAGTTAGGTTGCCTAAATCAAGGGACAATGGACCTTACCCTGCACGCCGTAGTTGTAGGGGGGATTCTTGACTCTGATTTGGTTCAGTCTAGCAATATTATCATTGAGTATCTTATATTTTTCCATTTCTTTGAATTTGTTTTGATGATTTCTTTTATTTTAGCCCAACATGCATCATATATTTTAAGAGCATTTTGCATTCTCATTATCCATCTAGCAATTCCCATTGGATTTGGTCAATCGTGCTTAATTCGTAGATAGGAAACCTCATTCCGTTCCAAATTTGAAGGTCTTCTTTGGATTTTCTGCTTGGCCCTGTTATTCAGCTCGATCTTTGTCTGGGTTTCTTTCTCTCAAGTTTCAATAGTTTAGTTTCTTCCTATATGCTCATGTTGATGAGTAACATGCACGCCAAGCAAGGCCAGGGTGCCTCTTTCATCTCAAGAGGTCAATCGTGTCTCTTTCCTTTTTTATATCTGATAGCTTCCTTCCAGACAAGCATCATCTTTGCTAGCCTACCCTTGTCGTTAGTTTGGAGTTTTCCAAAGAGTTCGCATCGCTTGTTGGGCTCGATGGGTGTCTTTTGCCTTGATGCCTATTTTTTTGTCTGCTCCGCCTTGCTCTCGCGTCACCTTTTATTTTCACAACGCCTCTACTTCATCTCCGCTCGCTCCCTTGCAAAGCGGATATCATGGAGGGGCATTTGTAGACACCCATTTTATGCCTGCAATTTGGGTTGATTTCTTATCCACCTTTGTTGATGTCCCAGGTTGACCTTGATCATCAGGTTGTTTTTTGATATCTGAAGCTCAGCAGTCTGCCAAGGTCAGGTCGCAGTTGGCCTATCAACTGTGTCCAGTAGGTCGCGATTCCCATACGAACCGTGTCCACCCTTGGCTCGGTCAACTGATAACCTGTTGGAGGCTTAAGTTTGTCGACCGGACCTTGGCTTTCCTCCTTTGGCTTGATCGCAGTTGGTCATCTGACCGCATTCATCAAGAAGGCATCGCAATATCAAAAGAGTCCTATTCTTGACTGAACTCTGATTCTCCGATCATGAGGGCTCTAGAGTCCTACTTTACATCAACGATAAGGGCTTGTTTCGATCCCAAAAGGTTTCTGGAAGCCTTAGGGTCATTATCCAACTGAGATTTCATCGAATTATTGAGTTAGAACTCTAATTTCTAGGGTTTATCCCTTATCTCCGAGCTAGGGTTCCTAGATCTCTATAAATACCACCCCAAGCTCTAGAGCTTGAAAAAGGGAGATTTCTAGAGTTGGCCATGAAGTGCTGCTGCGTTTTAGGCTCCTCTTCAACCAGATATTTGCGTCATCTTCCTTGTCCTCGCTGGTTCTTCCTAGTTCTTTAAGTTCTTCTTAGTTCTTCTTGTGTTCTCCTTAGTTCTTCTTGTTCATAGCATCTAGATTTCATTTCTGCATATTCACTGCTATGCACATACCCACCTAGCTTCTTCTGCCTCCTCAAAGAGGGGTTAAAAACCACCCAACCCCCCAGGTAAAGGTATGTCCTTTTATGCGTTCTTCCTCTCTCACTTTTAGATTCTATGCTTAATTCCTAAGTTAATTGGTTGTTTTCTCTGTGTTTTTCTTACATTTCTTCACAGGTTTAGGTAGCATCTAGCACGAGACCCTCTCTCTTTGGCTGGTTGAAGAGATAGGAGGAAAATAACCCGCTCCCTAGCTTCTGTGACAGGTAGTGGCTGCGTCCCGCCTATCGCGGTCGCAAGCCAGACCGCGTCCTTTGCCAGTCAGGTTGTTGCATATCTTTGGCTGGGTTTCCCTATTTTTTTCCAAGGCATACAACGTTCTTTGTTGGTTCATCTTACTGCCAGTGGCATTGTCACCCCTTGATGGTGATCACGGTCACTTTCTCTTTCCTTATTCTTTTGATTATTCCTTTACTCTCATTACTTTAGTTAGTTTATTGCTCCACGCTCCTGCCTATGTTTACTTATTCCCCTCTACTTAGATTTTCTTTACTGCATCTGCTCGACGCTGCCTTGGTGTGTGTTTTGCCTTTCTCCTTTCTCCTCTCCTTCTTCCCACAAGAAGAAGAAAGAGGGTGACTTTTATTGCCTACAGAGACATTCTCAACGAGATGTTATTTAGTAGAGGATCCCTTAGCAACAAGAGGTTATTCAGTAGTCTCCGAGCCAGCCAGGAATGCCATCTTTCTCATCCCGTGAAGGTGAATCCTCATTGGGATCAAAGTTTAGACGTATGGATCGGTTATCTGGGAAAAGCAAGTCAACTAGGAGCTACTAGGGACCTCCCGTCGATAGTTATGCAACAACTAATGGTTCGACCTGCACGACATAGCATGATTCAGCGGCTTGGGTAGTGTCTGAGATGTGGTGATTTTCATGTGGGTTGGCCATGTATAGTGACTGTGGCTAAATTAGTATGTTTCAAATGTGGCCAGGTAGGACACGTCACTCGTGAATGCTCTTCTATGTCGCATTAGTCCTAGTAGTTGCAGTGATAGTCTTTTGATTTTGGAAAGATAGGAATCTTAGGAAGCCCGAGACATGTAAATGAATGGAAGTAGAGATGTTCTACTCTATGAATGAAGTTAATGTATTTTATTGAAATATGAGCATTGTGGAGCATGTTAGAAGTATTTGTGAGAATGCCTTATGCGTTGGCGGTGGACCCACTTGTTGGCATTTGTACTTTTCCCTTGTCATGGAAGGGCATAGTGGTATGTTGCCCATGAGGTTGATAAATGCGAAGTGTAGTATGTTCGATATGAAAATTCATGGTGAATTAGATGTAATGCCAAACCAGAAGAAGAATCCATATTTCTTGAAAGTGTTTGTGTCCTTTATTTCCTGAAAGCATGCTTTTGATAATTGGAGCTGGGAATAATTTAATAGTAGTTGCTAGCAATTTCTTGTGATGATGGTGTGATTGTGTTGCTCGGATAAGTAAATTAAACTTGCGCAGCAGGAGTGTGCGAGTGTAGATGCCTAATTTCTGACATCCTGTTAACCTTCGATTTGACCACCATATAAGTGATGTTATTATCTTTCCGGATCGATTGATTTTTCAAGCTGAAAGTCCAGCTTAGTTGACTTATTGGGCCCCAAATCAAAAGAAATGTGAAAGAAGGGCCCATGGGTTGGGAGGCCAGGTCGATGGCCACCCAGGATGGCTGGGCGGCCAGGGATCTGGCCGCCCATGATTGGTAGACGGCCAAGTTGATGGCCGCCTTTACTTTGAGAATGGCAAGATGTTTGGCTGCCTCCTGGCAACTGCCAGTCAACCCACGATCCACGTTTTCTCCCCCACATCGAATGTTGCCCACTCGGAGCTCGTCTCTTGCCTCGTTCTCCACGTTCTTGAGGCACGAGAGTTGGAAGGTACTAGAGACGAGGAGAGGAAGATATGAGAAAAGGAGGGGACCAAACGAAGAGGAATGGAGGAGAGGGGGAAGTAAGAGTGAACATGCGGACTCGAAGTAGAGGAGGCAGCATTGAACAAGAGAAAAGTCTAAAGGGATTACAATGGAGCCCAGTGGCAGAGAGCTCTCCCTCTTCTGGCTAGTCTCTGGCACATTTTGAATCTCAAGCAAAACATCTTCTTCCCTTAGTCATGCGACGGGTAACCGGCCATCGCTTTGGCCATTTACATCACAGAGTGGCCAGTCACCAAGCCGCCTCCTAGTTTGATCCTTTGTTTCCCTTTCTTTATTGTTGTGCATATTCATTCATTTCTACATTACATCTTGCACACTAGAAATCCCTATTAGAACCCTCCCTTTCATAGAGGTTATCAAAACTAAATAAAAGGGATGGCTGGTGGTCAAAAGTCTCGGCCATCGACCCCTTCCCAATACCCCTCCAGGTAAACCCACCACCATTTATCTTCATTTTGTAGTTTTTTTTGAACATTTACTATGTAACCTAGTTCTAATCAGTGTTCTCTTTTCTCTTTCGAGTGTTTGCTATTATTTCCAGGACTTCAGTGTAGCAAACTACACGGCTCTCCATCCTTGGTCAGCCGAGAATGGAGAAGTCGAGACCCCACAAGCTCCTCCCTTGAGGCACATTATGCGATCAACTTCCTACGGGATTCAGGTAAACTTCCCTAGCGATCACCCTGAAATTTCATATTACATTACACTATAGTGTCATAGTAGGTCTCGCCTCATCATCAAAAGTGATGTGACACCACCTTGGGGGTGGCAACCACTAGGCCAATGCTGACGCGGAACGGGACTAAAAAGGGACTGGACCTACTATGAAGACCAAGTGCGGCCAGCACTCACACGTGACAAGGCAAGCCGAGTGAACGACTTCCGTACTATTCCTCCGGGGAGAGGCGTCTCTCAACAAGAAACCCAAGTCCACGGCCGTCCCTATGAGGGAAGCGAGTGGATCAAAGCGGCAAAGGAGCCGACGCGCAACTATAGGAGTCCAGTCCGAGCTCGGTGCTCGACTGGGGTCACGGAATGGGAATACTCTCGCTCACGATCTCGCAGTGCTTAATGCTAGCTAGGATCCCTACTCTCTCACGCGGCATGCAATAATCACATACTAGTAAAGCAGAATGCCGAAGGGGGAGCGTCGCACGTACCTCCACGCCTAGGCGTGGGGAAGGAACCCCGGCCGAGACCGACAACCCCGATACACACAATGAAAGAAAAGTACAAGCCAGCAATGGTACCCACTCCTCGCAGGGAGATAACAGGCTAAAACAACTCCATTCGGGGTGGCCGATACACGGGCTGACGGGCGGCACTCGGTGGAGTGGTTGATCGCGAGGAAGGCCCGGACGCCGACCGGCAGAATCGCAGCAACGCGCGACTCGGCGAAAAGGGCTCTCACGGTCCGCTCCGGGGTCCGATTGGGGTGCCGTCAGCGACGACGCGCAGTTAGGTCGCAGGAGGAAGCCTCGGCCAAAGGGCGCCCTCAGAATCCGATCGTGGAAGCCGTGGCCGCACCTGCAAGTGGGGACAAGAAAGCTGCCTCCAGAACCGCGCTGTCGAGCGGGGAAAATGGTAACTCGCTGTTCTGGAAGGCGAACGAGGCTCCGCTTGAGGGAGGACGCTGGGGACGCAGAGCAGCAGGTCCGGACCAAAGGGCTCGACCAGATCTGGTCGAGGTTGGACGCCGTGAACTCGGGAAGTCGCCGGGTCTTCTGGCGCCGGGTGGACTGGACAGATCCGCGCGACCTCACGGGAACGGACGCCACGAACAGCTCGGGCGTCGGAAGGAGACGAGGTTGGCGGCATTGGAAAGAGGACGACGAGAGGTACCAACCCTGAAAAAATCAGCTCCAAACTCGGCGTCGTGCGTCCTGTGGGATTTTCGCAAGGATGAGGTAGGATCTGGGCGCGCAGAGATGGAGGCTCCTGCGCTAGCTCACGAGGAAATCCGCCACGGGTGGTGCCGACCTCGGATCGAGGCGAAACCAAGGCCCACGCGTCGCTGACTTGTAGACGTATCCACAGAAAAAGGAGGGGGCCCAGATTCGATCAGCACCAGACGGGGTCGCCGCTGCAACTCGGGGCTGAATCTGGAACTCACGAATTGAACCGGAGACGACGTAGAAGAGGGAGGGAACCTCGGCGTCGCACCGAGGGGATGGGGCGTCGCACCCCGGGGTTGCTCCCGTCGCAGGAGCTGTGGAGGAGGAGAGGGTCACCCTCTCCAAGAGGTGGATGCGCAAAAGGCTCCTCAAGAAATTGTTTGATTGTTCATTAATTTGAAAAAAGAGGAAAATACAAGGGTTATATACCCGGGGGGGGGGGGGGGAAACTGGGGTTTCAACCTAGCCACATGGGGGGTGGGGGCGCAAATGGGAGGAGGGGTGGGCCCCAACTCCCTCCATTCAAGGGGGTTTGCGACCAGCCCTCCCTCCAATCAAGGAGGGTGCGCTCAAGTGAGGCAAGGGGGGGAGAGTGGAAAGGGGAAAGGGGGGGGCGCCCAAAAAGGAAGGCGGCTGCTACCTCCTCCACTTGGAGGAGGTGGGATGCGCCCAAAACCCTAACCCTAGGGGTGGGTGCGCAAATCCCCACATGGGCCAAGGAGGAGTGGAGCACAAGATGGCCCACTAACCCTCTGCCCTCTAAATAAGCCTACAAAGCAAAAAAAATGTCCAATTGGCCTACAAGGGCCCACAACTAGAAAGCAGTGTCCACGCAGGGACTAATCCAAGGCCCAACATGGCCTAAAGCATGAAAAAAATAAATAGGGATAACTGATGAGGGCATCCCTTGCCCCTCCACTCTTTTTCCAGACTCGGATTGTTCGACGGCAAGCACCATTATATTTGTCATGTATTTTTGAGACTAGTCATGTAATCTTCACATTTTCTTTGAGTCATTATCATGTAATTTTCCCTTTATTTTGAGTCATGTACCTAGGTAGTTGAGTCATTTTCCTAAGTATTGAGTCATTATGTTGGTTAGATAGGTTAATGGGCCCAATCCATTGGGCTAGGCCCAGGGGCGCCCCTCCCTTGGACTGTGTGGTCTTTAGTTAGTTTGTCAGGGTCAGTTTGGTCTTAGGAAAATTATGGAGTCTATAAATACCCCACCCCTCTCTCATTTGTAACAACTTTTGATGAATATTGAAAAGCATTTGCCATCTCCCTCTCAATATCTCCCTCTCTCTCTCTCTCTCTTACTATCACTCTCTCTAAGTGGGTTGTACCCCCTCTCTCTCTCCTCCCCACCCCAATTTCGAAATTCACTCTCTCTCCTCCCCATTCACCCCTCATTAAGGCCCCTTCCCCTTCCCCATGCACTCATTCAACTCCCCCTCCAACCCCTAGGTGGAAACCCCTTCTCCTAGGCACCTTTCCACTTTCCAAAGCACCCCACCACCTTCCCAAGGCTGAATTAACCCCTCCCAAAGTCCAAATTCGAATTTCCCTCTCCCTAGGGCTGTGCCCCTCCATCTCCCCCACCCCCAAGCTCCCAAATTCGTCCCCCACCTCCCCTTGGTCAAACCAAGTTCACGCCCCCTCTCCCTTGCTCTCCCCTTGCACATCTCCTCATTCTATCTCTGTTTCAGGCAGCAGAACTACAACGAGTTGCAGAAGCAGCCACGACCGTTACTTGAAGATTCAAGTAGCAAGGCCTACATCTCTGGAAAGGTCTTCCAGAGAGCTTTCCAGGCGAGGCGGTTTCGTCAGCATCCGAGCTCCGAGCAGTCCGCAGCATCCATTCTCCCTCGACTGCGCAGGAGACCCCAGGCAAGGAACTAGAACGTGATTGGAAGCTCAACCACGGCAAACCCTTTGGGATTCAGATCAAGTGTTCTTCAGAAGAAATCTTCCCTCTCAAGTCCTCTTTAATCCTCAAGAAGCAGAGCTGCATTTGGATATCGGCATCAGAAGTTACGAATTTTCTACTCCAAGGCATCAGGTCAGTTTTCAGGAGCCAGAACCGACATCCCTCTGCTCATCTGTTCGTCCCGGTATACTCCAACATCTGCCGACATCGCCGTCAAGTCCGAAAGAAAGAAGACTTGACCACGGTTCCAACGGTTCAAGTCTCGCCTCAATCAGAGCTCGGTAGCAATCGTGGCACCCCCTGCATCCAGTCACATGGTTCTGCACCAGACAGAGGCAGAACCAACCATCCCGGTTCCAGACTCTGCCACAGCCAGCTCGTGAAGGCTCTGAGCACCATTTTTGGAGGGGAGAAACTACTTCCAGCTAGCTGCCACCTCCAAGAAGAAGGGACTCAATCGACCTCTGGAACCCTCTGTTCCAATTTTCTTCGTCGGAGAGGGCAGACTGCCCCTGTGGTCCCAGGTTAGATCAGTCTTCATTTCTCCGGTCACTCCTCTCTCCACTGACATCGGATTGCATCTCCGTCAACTCCTGCTCGAAGCTACTCCGACCAAGTTCGCGTCACCGCTAGTTTCATTCCAATCGGAGTCCGGGAGAGCCCACAGTGACTTCTGCAACCTACTGCTTCAGCCCGATACCAGCCAGAGACCAGACGATGGTGTCCTGTTCCAGTCGCCGGTGCAGTCAGCCCCGAGACTCAAAGCTTCCCCAAAAATTCAAGCTTCATCCCCTGTCAGCTGAGGAACTTTTGGCAGTGGTTTCGTCAAGTTTGGAGCCCCGTGGAGCCCGTGGCAGTGTCAACAGCGACACCCTATCCTGCAGACCTGCAGATTGGCAGAACCGGCGGACTCGGAAGATCGGCTTTTCCTTTGCATAAAACCCCACCCCGCTTGGCCGGCTGAAGGCCCCTCCCTGCGTGGAGGTAGTTTTGAATGTAATAAGAATAATCCCCACCCCAAGTTCATCCCTCCTGCGTGAGGTGTAGTGGTGTAATTCTTTCAATTTCAGGTTCAAGCTACATCGCCGCGGCGATCGGGTGTATACCCTCGCCTCCCGGCTCGCCCTCGTCTCCGGCCGGAGTCGGCGTCTTCACGCCGGCTAGGTGAGCCTCAGTCCCTCTCTTGCTTGGTTTAATCACTTGCTTAGCTTAGTATTATTGCTAGTACTGCGTCGGACGGAGAGTGAGAGCTCGGCCCAACTTGCTAGTTCCGTGAGTGACCACCGCGGGCGAGTTGAGAGTGAACCCACTAAACCCACACCCTTGGTGTGCTGGCCGCCCATGGTTTGGGCATCCTAGGCCCATTTGGGGTTCTCCACAAGCTAGTCAACCATTGGAGCTTCATGGTCCCGCCTCGGACCCTCTCTCACATCGCTTAGTTACCAACGGGCACAAGTGTGCACCAAACGGGTGAGTTCGCTAGTGTGAGTCCGCTGCTCAACTTGAATGCTTGAAAATAGGTCCAAGGTTCGGTGTCACATCAAGTGGTATCAGAGCAAGTTCACAACTTGTCTCTATCAAGTTGGTCCTAGGGCATGTCTAAGCATTTAGAGTCTTCAAATGCATCACTCTTGTCCCCTAATATGGCCACCTCATATCGACCTTACCAATCGGCCCACTCCATAAGTCCAAGTCACCAAAAGATGCCTACCACTAACACCCATAACTTCCCGGGCCATATCAACTACTTCATGAAAGCCTTGACCTATGCCAATGAGCGGCTTGATAACATATCGGGCCGACTCGACCAACTTGGAAAAAATAGGCCCGCCCCAAGGACGGACGATAGGATGGCCCCTTTCCCACTTCCCACCTTTGATGGGACCTCTCCTAGCAAATATTTAGATTGGGAAGCTACAATGGACCAATACTTCAATTGGTATCATATTTCCAAGGATGAAAAAGCATGGGTTGCCAAAATGCAACTAACCAAAAGGGCTCAAACTCATTGGTGTAAAATTGAGGGCTTAAGGATAATTAGACGGGAAGCTCCCCTCACCACATGGGAGGACATGAAGGATCAACTAAGGGCTAGATATGTGTCCCCTTCTCACTCGGATCACCAAAACCCAAGGAGCACTCCCACTCCTCCCACCCCACCCGTCCAAACCCTTATCACTAAAACCCAAGTACCTAAGACCTCCACCTCCCCACCTAACCCCATGAGGTCCCCCACACCCCAACCAAAACCCCCTTCCCTAACCTACACTAGTCAAGCCCCTTTAGCCCCCACTTCCACCCCAAATGATCCCAAGGGCAAGAGACCCCTAACCGACCCAATTCCCTCCATGGTGACCACCACTCATCCAACCCTCACCATTAAAAACCATGTGGACACCATGTCCACCCCTCCACCAAGGCCCATAATGGCCACCACCCCAAAACCCAAAACCCCTCACCCAACCCACCTCCCACTTCCTACACCAATCTTTCCCCAACCTAGGCCTCCTCTACTTCCCCTTCCTAGCCCAACCCAAGCCCATGCTTATTCACCACCCCGGGAGTGTCATACGCTAGCTATCACCAAACCACCCACCATAGATCCCCCTACTCCATTAGCAATAGAAGTTGCAACCCCCACACCCACCCAAGTGGAAAAAGATGCCCCTCCGGATCCACCTCCCAACATAGAGGAAATCCAAAGGCCAAACAACTCACACACCCCTAGCCTAGATCCTCTAGAGACACCCAACCTCACCATAGATAAGTCCATACTCCAATGGCTCAAGAAAAGTCTCACCATTCCTAGTTCACAACCATGCCACCTACCTATGGGATATCAATCTCAAATCATTCCCATTCAGCCACATGTCACTTATCAAACTTCCTATTGTGTGGAAGATTTGGGAGACTTAGTGAACTACCTACATGGGCAAATTCACTTGACCAATATGCTAGCCATGAGGCCGCCCGAAACTAACACCATTAGCCTAGCATATCCCACAATTGGCTCCATCACTTCCATCTATACTAATGGCCAAGTTACTAGTGAGATCATCCTCCTTCTTCCCATGGAGGAAGAACCTATCATAGTCTACTCCCCAACCATTGAGATCCCAAGTGCTTTGATTGGCCAACCCATTAGCAACCTTGGCCCAATTATCTTGGAGGAGGATGACTCACCATTTGAGGTCCTTAAGAACACGGAGTACCCCTACCTAGGTGACCCTTACCATGATCCCTTTGACCCTTTTCTATGGGAGCCTAAATCTCCATGTGACCCTCTCCCCCTATTCACCACTCACCTCACCCTACCCATACCACCCATGTTGACCCAAACTCCTCCCTTCCTGGAATCGGGTTACACCATGAGAGCATTGACCTTAGACAACAAACACCTCGGGATTGAGGAAATGACCCACCCTATATCCACCTACCTAGATCCCTTCGACCCTTTTGAGTGGAAGCTCAAAGACCACCCCACCATCCCACATAAGGAAGTCATCTTTGGGAAAGGAGTTCATATGTCTTGGCACATCACACCGCTTGGCATGATTAGTCCGTCGGGTACATTCATCCATATCACCCACATGTCAAGAAGAAAATATGAGTGGTCAATATTTGGTTGTCATGGTCCACCATCATTCATCATAAATCTCAAGCATGTTAGGAGCATTCATGGATGTTCGGATCCTCCAACATTCATCACACTCACTCACAAGAGGGACACCTATGGATGCCCTGGTCCTCCCAAATCCTTCAAAGTCTTCATACCATCAATGCATGATAGGTCTATATGTGGTTGTCCTGGACCCCCTTTGCATACCATACATTGTCAACTCACACCGCGTCATAGTACATGGCATATGCATTCAAGCAAGTATCAAGCAACAAGCGGTGAGATTCACAACAAGCGAGCAAAAACTCGTGAGCGCCACTTGGAATTCCAAGTTGGTAACTTGACGATGATGACTTTGGAGTGGCTCTACCCTAGGGTCACCTCCAAATTGAGGGCACGAGGACTTGGACCTTGCCAAGTTCTGAGTGACTTTTGGCAACCCGGCTTATGGGTTGAACTTTCAAAAGAGTTTTGGGATTCTCCCCATTTCTCATGTGGCGGATCTAGCACCCTATAAGGGCACCGCGGTGGATCCTAGTGAGTGCCTCCAGCTTACACCTACCCTTGTGAGAGACACCCTCGGAGTGCCACCACAAATAGCCTGAGAGCCCGACGTGAGCACACAGCGGCAATACTAGGCAAGCAAGATCCCATCACCAGCATGAGGGTATGACCGAGTCACTTTGTCGACTGAAGCACCGTTCCCCGACTAGAGTCGCGGGTTGAGTATGGAGATCGTGGATCGCCCCGAGCTGCAGTTCGATGCACTACTTCCCTGGTGGACCCATACTCGACGGAGTCGAGTTTTCCCCACCCCGGGGGTATGATGAGGGCATCCCTTGCCCCTCCACTCTTTTTCCAGACTCGGATTGTTCGACGGCAAGCACCATTATATTTGTCATGTATTTTTGAGACTAGTCATGTAATCTTCACATTTTCTTTGAGTCATTATCATGTAATTTTCCCTTTATTTTGAGTCATGTACCTAGGTAGTTGAGTCATTTTCCTAAGTATTGAGTCATTATGTTGGTTAGATAGGTTAATGGGCCCAATCCATTGGGCTAGGCCCAGGGGCGCCCCTCCCTTGGACTGTGTGGTCTTTAGTTAGTTTGTCAGGGTCAGTTTGGTCTTAGGAAAATTATGGAGTCTATAAATACCCCACCCCTCTCTCATTTGTAACAACTTTTGATGAATATTGAAAAGCATTTGCCATCTCCCTCTCAATATCTCCCTCTCTCTCTCTCTCTCTTACTATCACTCTCTCTAAGTGGGTTGTACCCCCTCTCTCTCTCTCCTCCCCACCCCAATTTCGAAATTCACTCTCTCTCCTCCCCATTCACCCCTCATTAAGGCCCCTTCCCCTTCCCCATGCACTCATTCAACTCCCCCTCCAACCCCTAGGTGGAAACCCCTTCTCCTAGGCACCTTTCCACTTTCCAAAGCACCCCACCACCTTCCCAAGGCTGAATTAACCCCTCCCAAAGTCCAAATTCGAATTTCCCTCTCCCTAGGGCTGTGCCCCTCCATCTCCCCCACCCCCAAGCTCCCAAATTCGTCCCCCACCTCCCCTTGGTCAAACCAAGTTCACCCCCCCTCTCCCTTGCTCTCCCCTTGCACATCTCCTCATTCTATCTCTGTTTCAGGCAGCAGAACTACAACGAGTTGCAGAAGCAGCCACGACCGTTACTTGAAGATTCAAGTAGCAAGGCCTACATCTCTGGAAAGGTCTTCCAGAGAGCTTTCCAGGCGAGGCGGTTTCGTCAGCATCCGAGCTCCGAGCAGTCCGCAGCATCCATTCTCCCTCGACTGCGCAGGAGACCCCAGGCAAGGAACTAGAACGTGATTGGAAGCTCAACCACGGCAAACCCTTTGGGATTCAGATCAAGTGTTCTTCAGAAGAAATCTTCCCTCTCAAGTCCTCTTTAATCCTCAAGAAGCAGAGCTGCATTTGGATATCGGCATCAGAAGTTACGAATTTTCTACTCCAAGGCATCAGGTCAGTTTTCAGGAGCCAGAACCGACATCCCTCTGCTCATCTGTTCGTCCCGGTATACTCCAACATCTGTCAACATCGCCGTCAAGTCCGAAAGAAAGAAGACTTGACCACGGTTCCAACGGTTCAAGTCTCGCCTCAATCAGAGCTCGGTAGCAATCGTGGCACCCCCTGCATCCAGTCACATGGTTCTGCACCAGACAGAGGCAGAACCAACCATCCCGGTTCCAGACTCTGCCACAGCCAGCTCGTGAAGGCTCTGAGCACCATTTTTGGAGGGGAGAAACTACTTCCAGCTAGCTGCCACCTCCAAGAAGAAGGGACTCAATCGACCTCTGGAACCCTCTGTTCCAATTTTCTTCGTCGGAGAGGGCAGACTGCCCCTGTGGTCCCAGGTTAGATCAGTCTTCATTTCTCCGGTCACTCCTCTCTCCACTGACATCGGATTGCATCCCCGTCAACTCCTGCTCGAAGCTACTCCGACCAAGTTCGCGTCACCGCTAGTTTCATTCCAATCGGAGTCCGGGAGAGCCCACAGTGACTTCTGCAACCTACTGCTTCAGCCCGATACCAGCCAGAGACCAGACGGTGGTGTCCTGTTCCAGTCGCCGGTGCAGTCAGCCCCGAGACTCAAAGCTTCCCCAAAAATTCAAGCTTCATCCCCTGTCAGCTGAGGAACTTTTGGCAGTGGTTTCGTCAAGTTTGGAGCCCCGTGGAGCCCGTGGCAGTGTCAACAGCGACACCCTATCCTGCAGACCTGCAGATTGGCAGAACCGGCGGACTCGGAAGATCGGCTTTTCCTTTGCATAAAACCCCACCCCGCTTGGCCGGCTGAAGGCCCCTCCCTGCGTGGAGGTAGTTTTGAATGTAATAAGAATAATCCCCACCCCAAGTTCATCCCTCCTGCGTGAGGTGTAGTGGTGTAATTCTTTCAATTTCAGGTTCAAGCTACATCGCCGCGGCGATCGGGTGTATACCCTCGCCTCCCGGCTCGCCCTCGTCTCCGGCCGGAGTCGGCGTCTTCACGCCGGCTAGGTGAGCCTCAGTCCCTCTCTTGCTTGGTTTAATCACTTGCTTAGCTTAGTATTATTGCTAGTACTGCGTCGGACGGAGAGTGAGAGCTCGGCCCAACTTGCTAGTTCCGTGAGTGACCACCGCGGGCGAGTTGAGAGTGAACCCACTAAACCCACACCCTTGGTGTGCTGGCCGCCCATGGTTTGGGCATCCTAGGCCCATTTGGGGTTCTCCACAAGCTAGCCAACCATTGGAGCTTCATGGTCCCGCCTCGGACCCTCTCTCACAACGCTTAGTTACCAACGGGCACAAGTGTGCACCAAACGGGTGAGTTCGCTAGTGTGAGTCCGCTGCTCAACTTGAATGCTTGAAAATAGGTCCAAGGTTCGGTGTCACATCAATAACTCTGCTAATCTGCTAGATGATCGCCGAGCCAAAGGGATGCCGGCATGCTCCGTGTGCTCCGTCGAGTGATGCGGCGTGTGTCCTCACCAATTCTCCCCGGGTGGGAAGAGCTCGACCCTGTCGAGTAAGGGTCACGGTCGCTCAAGTAACGCTCCAGCAGGTCCGGGTCGATCCGCTCCAGCTCTCCACGTGTGATCCAGGTGTCGTTTGTCGCAGGGCGCCCTCTCCAACGCACTAGAAAGCGTTGGTAGGCTCCGCTCCTGGTCGTGGTCACCTGCTCATCCAGTATGTAATCTACATGCTCGCGTGTCTGTAATGGGGCTGGAGGAGGTGGACGCTCAGATGGTGTAATGCTCTCAACAGGAGGGGTAGGCCCAAAAAGCTCACTGGGAATCACCGCGGGATCCCGATATGCCACCAGATCAGAGACATTGAACTTCGAACTGATCCCATAGTCGTCTGGTAGCTCAATCTCATACGCATTCGACCCTATTCGCTTCAGAACTCGGAAGGGTCCTGCACCGCGGTCCTGGAGTTTCTTCACGGCCCCCGAAGGGAACCGTTCAGGTCTAACCCTGATCATGACGTACTCTCCCACTTGGAACTCACGGGTGCGTCGATGCGCATCAGCTAGATCCTTATAACGTGCGTTGCTGGCCTCGAGGTGGTGATGATGCAGACTCCGAACTAGCTGTGTTGACTCATACCTATGTGAATGCAGTGGTGGTCCTGGACATCCAAACATGGATCTAACATGCCTATGACGTCTACCTGACTTGACAACATGGGGAGGACCAGGACAACCAAAGTTGTATCTATCATGCATGGGTGTCCTACGGAATGTGGTAGACTCATGGGGACTAAATTGCCCAAACTCACTCATGACATTCCCTATATGAGACAAACCCCTATATGATGGTGGACATGAAGAAACATGGGGAAGAGACATGTGTCCCTGGCCTCCTAAGCTCGGGCATCTGGATGCCGGTAAGGTGAGGTGTTGACTAGAAGGCCTAGGTGGTGTATGATAGTGGACCTCCTCGACAAGGTGAGGAAAAGAATATGGGTCGAGGGGCTCACTAGGGAGGGGATCGAAAGGGTCAAAGAAGTGATGACCCCTCCCGACAGGTCCCTTCACTATACTTGCCCATGTGCGACATTCGCCCAGGTGCAGATAATCACCTTCAGGCACTCTCATGTATGGGGCAAGAGGCTCATGAGGAAGGCAAGGAAGGCAAGGTTCCTCCCTCGGGACCGTGAAACCATAAGCGGGGACAAAATCATCCTCCACGGGTATGGGAAATAATAAAAGGACCTCGGATGTGATATGTCCTATGGTGTAGACCGAGGTAATAGACCCCAAAGCAGGGAGTGTAAAGCTATGATTATAGGGTTGGTCAGACCCTAAGATCAACATATAAGTCAACTCCCATTGATAATCTAAACTCCTAAGGAAGTCCTTCACATTTTCAAGAAAGCAGAAGGACCGAAAAGTGGTGTGAAAGGAGTTAAGGGGTATTATTGGGAGGGCTGGTCCCATGGGTGTATAGCAAGGAATGGAGACATCTAGAAGTGGACCCTCCCTTAGCCAGCTAGCTAAAGACTCACCAATGACCAGTTCACCCTCGGAAGGTAAGAATGTCTCTATATGAGGGTCTAAGGGTGAAGCCTCTCTCTCGGGAGTGGAAACTGAGTCCTCTATGATGTGGAGGGGATCACTCCCTAACTCCTCTACCTCAGTTAGGTACTCCTCAATCAACTCCTGTTCAGCCTCGTAACTCACTGGAACAAACCCAGGTGATGACATGGAGGTGGTCGGCGTAACGCCGTCATGGAAGACAAACTCACCGGGAAGGTGAGATGGGTGTAAGGTGCAGGTCCTCCTATCCAGGTCGATGGTCGCACTTCTTTCCTCCAACCAAGTTCGCCCTAAAATGATGCATGGACCAGCAAGTGTGCTGATCTTGCACCAAGCGCCATCGGAATATTTAACGGGGCCAAACCACCGTTGAAACTCGATAAAAGCTAAACCATCACGGAGAACAATCTCCCCAGTCTTAGAGAGTGACTCAACAATGTCTTGTGAGACACAGTTAGACGACACCCTACTGATGAAGTCGATCTCCGCATGCATCCCATTAGGTAGGATGGCAGTGGACATGACAGGGCGCTGGAATGACTCGGTCATCGGTATAGGGATCGGGTCTCCTGACGACTGAGTGGTAGGGGCGACACTTAGGGGTCGTACCATAAGAGCATCGAATCGGGCCAATAGGGATGACTAAGCTGACATGTGGGCTCGAGGAACCACCATGGGGTTGGCGCGGAGCTGGACATGCAAGACTCAACGAGACAAGGACAAAACTCTAACAAGACACAAACCTAACATTACAATGCAATGGTGGGTTACCTAGATGAACTAAGAGACTCAATGCAACCTAGATAACTCTAAGGCCTCAATTGCACCCTAGACAACCTAAAGACTCGAATGACCTAAGACCCCAATTTGTTAGAACAAACTGGTTCCCTAAGCTCTGATACCAAATTTGACGCGGAACGGGACTAAAAAGGGACTGGACCTACTATGAAGACCAAGTGCGGCCAGCACTCACACGTGACAAGGCAAGCCGAGTGAACGACTTCCGTACTATTCCTCCGGGGAGAGGCGTCTCTCAACAAGAAACCCAAGTCCACGGCCGTCCCTATGAGGGAAGCGAGTGGATCAAAGCGGCAAAGGAGCCGACGCGCAACTATAGGAGTCTAGTCCGAGCTCGGTGCTCGACTGGGGCCACGGAATGGGAATACTCTCGCTCACGATCTCGCGGTGTTTAATGCTAGCTAGGATCCCTACTCTCTCACGCGGCATGCAATAATCACATACTAGTAAAGCAGAATGCCGAAGGGGGAGCGTCGCACGTACCTCCACGCCTAGGCGTGGGGAAGGAACCCCGGCCGAGACCGACAACCCCGATACACACAATGAAAGAAAAGTACAAGCCAGCAATGGTGCCCACTCCTCGCAGGGAGATAACAGGCTACAACAACTCCATTCGGGGTGGCCGATACACGGGCTGACGGGCGGCACTCGGTGGAGTGGTTGATCGCGAGGAAGGCCCGGACGCCGACCGGCAGAATCGCAGCAACGCGCGACTCGGCGAAAAGGGCTCTCACGGTCCGCTCCGGGGTCCGATTGGGGTGCCGTCAGCGACGACTCGCAGTTAGGTCGCAGGAGGAAGCCTCGGCCAAAGGGCGCCCTCAGAATCCGATCGTGGAAGCCGTGGCCGCACCTGCAAGTGGGGACAAGAAAGCTGCCTCCAGAACCGCGCTGTCGAGCGGGGAAAATGGTAACTCGCTGTTCTGGAAGGCGAACGAGGCTCCGCTTGAGGGAGGACGCTGGGGACGCAGAGCAGCAGGTCCGGACCAAAGGGCTCGACCAGATCTGGTCGAGGTTGGACGCCGTGAACTCGGGAAGTCGCCGGGTCTTCTGGCGCCGGGTGGACTGGACAGATCCGCGCGACCTCACGGGAACGGACGCCACGAACAGCTCGGGCGTCGGAAGGAGACGAGGTTGGCGGCGTTGGAAAGAGGACGACGAGAGGTACCAACCCTGAAAAAATCAGCTCCAAACTCGGCGTCTTGCGTCCTGTGGGATTTTATCAAGGAGGAGGTAGGATCTGGGCGCGCAGAGATGGAGGCTCCTGCGCTAGCTCACGAGGAAATCCGCCACGGGTGGTGCCGACCTCGGATCGAGGCGAAACCAAGGCCCACGCGTCGCTGACTTGTAGACGTATCCACATAAAAAGGAGGGGGGCCCAGATTCGATTCGCACCAGACGGGGTCGCCGCTGCAACTCGGGGCTGAATCTGGAACTCACGAATTGAACCGGAGACGACGTAGAAGAGGGAGGGAACCTCGGCGTCGCACCGAGGGGATGGGGCATCGCACCCCGGGGTTGCTCCCGTCGCAGGAGCTGTGGAGGAGGAGAGGGTCGCCCTCTCCAAGAGGTGGATGCGCAAAAGGCTCCTCAAGAAATTGTTTGATTGTTCATTAATTTGAAAAAAGAGGAAAATACAAGGGTTATATACCCGGGGGGGGGAAACTAGGGTTTCAACCTAGCCACATGGGGGGTGGGGGCGCAAATGGGAGGAGGGGTGGGCCCCAACTCCCTCCATTCAAGGGGGTTTGCGACCAGCCCTCCCTCCAATCAAGGAGGGTGCGCTCAAGTGAGGCAAGGGGGGGAGAGTGGAAAGGGGAAAGGGGGGGGCGCCCAAAAAGGAAGGCGGCTGCTACCTCCTCCACTTGGAGGAGGTGGGATGCGCCCAAAACCCTAACCCTAGGGGTGGGTGCGCAAATCCCCACATGGGCCAAGGAGGAGTGGAGCACAAGATGGCCCACTAACCCTCTGCCCTCTAAATAAGCCTACAAAGCAAAAAAAATGTCCAATTGGCCTACAAGGGCCCACAACTAGAAAGCAGTGTCCACGCAGGGACTAATCCAAGGCCCAACATGGCCTAAAGCATGAAAAAAATAAATAGGGATAACTCTGCTAATCTGCTAGATGATCATCGAGCCAAAGGGATGCCGGCATGCTCCGTGTGCTCCGTCGAGTGATGCGGCGTGTGTCCTCACCAAATGCACCTTGGACCTATGACCCGCAAGCATGCAACTTTGACGGCGGACTCACTCGGGCGAGCTCACTAGCGTAGCACTCACGGTTGCTTGTAGGCAAACCAGCGATGGTGGGAAGGGTCCAAGGTGGGACCTTGACGTTTCAGGGTAAGGCTAGCCTAGGATGGACCCCTAAGGGCCTGGGATGTCCAATTCCGCAGGCGGCCAACACGCCAAGGGCGTGGGATGTAAGGGGTTGCTCTCGCCTCGCTCCGCGGTGGTCGCTCAATTTGATGACAATTTAGGATCGGGCACTCTCTTACCACCGATGGAGCAACCAAAAATAATACTAAACAAAGCAATTAAATGCCAGCAATGAGAAGTGTTCCGAAGCTCACCTGATCGCCGTGAATACACAGATCCCGGTCGGAGACAAGGGCGAGCGAGGAAGCGTGGGCTTACATGCACGCCACGCCGATGAAGCTTATGCCTAAAAAATAACTTACATTCACTACTCCCCTAGCAAGGGGGTTGGACAAAGGGTGGGGGAATTAAGTGGTTACAGTGAAACACTACCTCCGTGCAGGGAGGGGCTGTAAGCCGGCTAGGCGGGGATGGGGAATTAAGCTAGCAACCAAAATGTCGTATTCCGCCGATTCTGCCAGCTTCTGGGACACCTGGATAGACAGTCGAAGATGGTGCCACCACGATCTCTTCTGAGCTCAGAAAAGGCTGAAACCAGTGCCAAAATTTTTTGACCTGACCCAACAGGATGCCTGAATTTTCGTGGAATTTCGTCAAGATGTCGCTGGTTGGGGCAGGGCCTGGAACAGGGCTGGACTACTCTAGTTCGGTTGCTCCCAGGGTGATGCTGCTGGAAGATGGGGGCGCCACGAACTGTCCCATGCTTTGTTGAAGGCGAGACTAGATCCGTTGCGATCGTGGTTGAGTCTTCATTCTACTGGGACCAACGATGCCATTGGCAGATGTTGGATCTAATCGTGGAGGCGCAAACAGTAGGGAGGTGTCGGTTCAGGCTCAGAGAAACAAACCTAGCGCACCTTGGAGGGAAAATTTGGAACTTTTTATGTCGAGGTCCTAAATTCGCTCTGCATCTTGGAGATGATAGAGGACTTGTAGGGGAAGCTTTCAGCCAAGTTTCACCCTAGGAAACACAAGGGGGTATCCGAGGGAGCTTCTACACCAAGCCTCTGGTTGTCTGCCTGGGAGAAACTGTGTAAGATGCCGAGAATCGCTCCTCTGGACAGCTCCGGGATCAGAAGAAGGCGGGACTACCCTCGTTGCGAAGCTGACTGGATGATGATTCCAACGGTATATGACACGCCTCCTGAAGCCTCACAATGACACCGTGGCCGCTGCTGCAATCTGCTGGTACACTGCTGCCTGCGAACTGGGATGAACAGGGTGGTGATAGGTGATGAGAAATGGGGTAGATGGGATGGGAAATGGGGTGGATGGGTGTGGGGGCAACCCGTAGCTATGAGGGGGTCTGGGAGGGGGCAAACCAAGGTGAGGGAGGGGGAGAATGGGGACTGGAAGGGGGTCTAGCAGGTGGAGGGAG
Source organism: Amorphophallus konjac (assembly GCA_022559845.1). NCBI lineage: Eukaryota > Viridiplantae > Streptophyta > Magnoliopsida > Alismatales > Araceae > Amorphophallus > Amorphophallus konjac. The sequence goes on from JAHNEJ010003545.1 coordinate 320,605, forward strand.
GGAGAGTTGCGAATTTGGGTTGGGAGGGAGAGAAGGAAGGAGAGGGGGCACAACCAAATGGGAGGGAGATTTGAATTTTGGCCTAGGGTGAATCTCCTTCAGTCTTGGGGAGGTTGAGAGGTGCTTGGGGAAGGGAAATGGGTAGTTGGGGGTTGGATGGTGGAGTAAGGATTGGTGGATTCCACCTTGGGATTCGTGGGAATTGAATGAGTGTATAAAGAAGGGGGGATATTAATGAAGAGTGAATGGAGGAGAGAGGAGGGGGAAATTTGAATTTTGGGAGGGAGAGGAGAAAGAATGGGGGAGAGGGGGAGCTTCTCACTCCAAAGAAACACTCAAATTTCTGGAATTCACTCAAATTTTTATTGATCATCAAAGGTTACAAATGAGAGAGGGGAGGGGGCTATTTATAGACTCTAGACTATTCATATGACCATACTGACCCTAGACAATTGGCACAATGACCAGACAGACCAAGGAGGGGCACCCTTGGGCCTAGCCCATTAGTTGGGCCCATTAGACTACTTAATTAACCACATGACCCAAGACTTAGGTAAATGACCCTTATACCTAGGTACCAGACTCAAATAAAGGGAAAATTACATAGTTTATGACTCAAATAAAATATGAAAATTACGTGGTTGACTCAGAAAAATGTGGAGAACACAATGGCGCAAATCGACGATCCATTAGAGCTTTGCAAAATGTGGAGGGGTAAGTGATGCCCCCATCAAAAAGGAACCAAGGCAAGTCGAAGGATCCCGGATCACTCTTGAGGCCTTCAACCCTCTTGCGATCATTGTGGGACCCGCTGTTGCTCACTGTGAGTTCACTGTACTTGAAGTCCAAAGCCACAGAAATTGTGTGCATGTTTTAGAGTAGCCGTTTACATTACTGCCAATTTTTGTTATTTAGTTTTGTTGCATTTTAGACAGGATATGGCCTGATACTTGGCTGCTTGGCCCTGTAGGGGACCCAACACCTGGCCACCTGTTGCTCTAAACTGCCGCATCCTGGCCACCTGACCCCCGTAAGCGACCAACACTTTGGCCACCTAGACATTCAGGAATGGCCAACGACCTGGCTGCCTAGACCCTGGATGGCCAGCCGTGTGGCCGCCTCCTATCCAATTGTTTGGTTCTATTCTGATTTCATACATACTATTCTATTTGCATTGATTGCTTGCTTTTTAAAGGTCATTCTGCAAGTCTGGGCTCGGGGTCTGAGATTAGGAAGAGTGAGTATCACACTTTATTAGGAAAGCCCTCCCGTTGGAATCAGACTCTTCCCTCAGGGATTCCCACTCGGGTGTAACTAGTCCTTTCCATTCGGGAACCTCCATAAGTCCCCGCGAACTGTGGGTTCCCACATCGTCATTGGGTAGGTTGTTCTGACAAAGTCCTGCTAGAAAATCCTATGGGTTTGAGTGAAGAAATTGCTTAGGCTTCTCAAAAAAGGCCTTTACCCCTAGATCATCTTGCTCATCCAGAGAGGATCGTTAAGGAATCTGCTTAAATCACAGGTTGAACTGAAAATTAAAACCGTGGGACGTTGTTGTGATAACTTTGTTTAATGCTAGAAACCATCATCCTCCCAATAATTGACTTAATTCCAACTCAAACTTTAAAATTAGGTAGGATTTGTTGCTAATGGAACATATGTTTTCAAACCCTTGCTACGAGGAGGAATTCTTTCCTCAAGGTAGTTTTGATGTCTGAATGAATCCTCTGTTCGAGATAGAGGATAGTCATCCTAGTGCCTTTATAGGCATGTTCTCGGCCTCCCCTAATGAAGCCGCCAATGTGGATTTGGCTTCCTCACATAGTGAGCAAGAGCAAGTTAGCCTCAAACCCCCTACACTCTTGCCTGGCGACGACCAAGAGTTGATCAACATTCTGTCTCGATATGCTGTCGAAGATCTGAACATTTTGAGCTCCCGAGGGAACGTTTCGGCTACCCCTCAATTCACTCCTCAAAGGGCCCCAACTTAGCTATCCCTTTGTTCCGCAACGGGTCACTCACTCTCAAGTTCCTCCAGCTACAACCATGCCTCTAAGAGGGGCTGATTTGATCTCCAAAGAGGAGATTCAAAGCTATGTTCGGCAAGTGATTGCCAAAAGTATGCCGACTGCTCTTCCCCACTCTTTAGCTCAGTACTGCAAACTCCTTAATCCGTACTTTCAGCCAGGTTTCAAAGCTCTTAAATACTATAAGTACAATGGCACTACTGACCCGCAGCATCATCTCTCGGGTTTCCTCATGGATTCCCATCAATGGCTGTATGATAGGGTCCTCTTGGTCCACTTGTTCCAAAAACCCCTTGAGGGTGAGGCCCTCCGTTGGTTTTCTTCTCACCCCGCGGTTGATCTTGTCAACTTTGATATCGTCTCTGAGCCGTTCCTTGCTCATTTCGAACATATGTCCAGCATAGCTTCTACCCTCTTTGATTTGGTAATGGCAAAAATGAAGCCTGATGAGGACTTCATCCAGTTTGTGAACCAATGGAGAATCATGGCCTCCCAGATGGAGGTGGTTGCTCCTGAAGCTCAAGCGGTCACTATGCTAGTGAACAACGCTACCCCTCAGCTTAGGGCCATCCTCATGCTTAGTGAGGTCCACACCTTTCCACATCTTTACAATCAAGCACGGATTGCCCAAGCTCAAATGAGGGATTCCACTCTACCCCCTTTCTTTGAGACTCACTCTAGAGGTTAAAATGCTCCTGCTGTTCCCACCACGGAAGGGGTCACTACAAATGAACAAGTTAATGCTTTCGGTCCACCCTTTAGGCCCAACAATCACCAAGCTCCACAACTCAATCAGGTAAAACCCAACTAGGCCAATAGCTGTCCAAAGTCATATTCAAATGTCCCTCCGCCACAAAGCTATGCTCAGGCTGGTCCCAAACGGGCCTTGTACCCTCCTTTGCTCACGATATCTTCTTTTCTCTCATGTCTTCTCAGGCAATCCAACTTCCCCCCAAAGGGATTGGGTTCATCCCAATGCTGATACCTCCAAATATTGCCCGTACCACCGCACTCCCGGGCATGATATCTCCAATTGTTTCCAATTCCGAGATTCGGTGTATAACATGAACGATGAGAGCGGGATCAATTGGGTGGACGTCAAGGTTGCCATCGCCAATCTTAAGAAGCCCAATAGAGATCTAGGCATTGTCCAAAATCCATTATCCGCTCATCAACCCAACAAAGATCCATCTAGTTCTAAGCAACATGAGAGGGTAGGCACTGTCATAGGCCTGCAGTCATGCATTGTCAGGAGATCCCAGATGTGGGGCATAGAAGGATCACCTGAGTGCTATGGGTGCTTCAAACTGGAAGTCGAGGAACCTTGGTCTGATATCAACACCTTCTCCCAGGGGTCCCACTCCTTAACGCTGATCACACCCCCATCTCACTCACAAGTGTCTAACCCTAGGTCTGATCAGGGTCCTCTCGCTTTGATAAAGCTTTTGCAATCTCAACCTCAAGAGCCAGTCTTTCCCAAGAGCACTGTTGTAGAGCAATAACGACCCTTGGTCTTACTAAAATCCCCACAGCCGAAAGTGGCTCCTCCCCCTATTACTAGCACTCCGAGTGAAGAGTCTACTTTACTTTCCTTCATATTCGCGTCTTCACCACCTTTGTAGCTCATTCGTCCAAAACCACAGGAGTTGGACATCTCTAAAGAAGCCACTCTTAATGTTACTCTCTGGAATCGCATCATTCCTCCATCACAAAGGCAATCTTAGCCCGACAAAGGGACAAATTCCCAAACCCCTCTAGCATTACGACATTCTCTAGCATCTGGACAGGACCCCAACAAAATTTTCTATTTTGGAGCTCATTAGAAGGTCCCCATCACATCAATCCACTCTCCTCCAGTTTTTGCAAAAGATAACTATCAATGAAGATCTCCCTGTTAGCGGAGTGCCCGATGCTATTCTGGCCATGACCCAAAGCCCTTCTACTTCCTTCTCCGAGAAAGACCTGGCTCCACCTGAGAGCAGGTCACTCCAGATATGCCTCACTGTTACCTTTAATGGAGTCAGGGTCGACTCCACCTTGATTGACACGGGAGCTTCTATCAATGTATGTCCTATGAAAACCATTGAGAAGATGGGGTTGTGAGAAGAGAATTTGGAGGAAGTATGTACGACTATCTATGCATATAATAATTCTTGGTCCTATGATCATGTCTTCAGATTTCTTTGTCCTTGATGTTGACCTTATATATAAAGTCATTTTAGGAGGACCCTAGATTGAGCAAACCTTGGGGATCCTGTCCATCGCTAATCAGTGCTTCAAATTCCCCTACATCGGGAGAGTCATCAAAATCAAGAGTATTCCTTTGGTAGAGACCCTCAACTCTATCACCTCTGAGCAAATTCCATTTTTGACCATTCCAGATAAAGAAAAGAAACCCATTCTATCCATAATGGGTGCTATGGGTCCGACAGCTCTTACCCAACCGAGCCATTCGGTCCTTCCTAGACCGATTGATCATTCTAATGCTTCATTAGAAAAAGGATGGGAGATAATGGCTAAGATGAGTTTAACAATGGGTAGAGGCTTATGTCAAAATGAGTAGGGTCCCACTTGAAGGCATCGACTTAAGGTTTCTAAAGGATGGGTCGGCATAGGTTTCTCATCCGAGCAAACATCCAAGGCTCCCCAAGTTAAAGGCGGGCTCTTCGACCACTTCGTGAAAGGTCCAATACAGCCAGGGACCTTGGATGAACCCGGGGAACATCGCAAGGTGAAGAAAAAAGAAGTTCAACAAAACCCATTACTCAAAGAAGACTTCGGGTTAATTTCTCTCTTCCATCAACATGAACCAACTGACGACGCTCTACTTGTGGGGGGGGGGGGGGCTTAGCGTTGGACAGGTCGGCGCCTGTCACTTTCATCCTATTCTTGTTTCATCCTCCTTCCCCCCCCTCCTCACTTACCTGGTCATAGATCAATTGATGCATGTTGTCCTCACATTTAGCCATGACCACCAAAAAAAATGTCAATCTTGAAGGGTGGGTCTGTGAGCTCTCTATCGAAGAAACATCCTCCCTAGAGTCAGGATCCCTCAGCCAAGGGCCGACACTTTCCACATTGAGCTCCAATTCTTACCCAATTAGGGGCACTTCTCTTGTACATAGTAGTTTAGGATCGAGTCTTAGTGTAGGGGAGTCAAGTTCTTCCCCATCCAGTCCTCCAAAAAAATCAAGGGGCAAACATGTTCCTACTCACTACATTAACATTTTGGTAGAGAAATGTGCTCAGCTGTGTCAAGTCTCTGATTTTCTAGTAGCTCCCATTTCCCTAGGGGTAAATGGTGTAGAAGGGATCCCACTAGCTAATGGTTTAGTGATATATGTTCTTGAAGAAGATAGCGAAGAAGAAACTGAGGAAGGTGAGCTTGAGGATATGGCACCGATCCTATAGCTTTATTTGTTAACGGAACAAGAAGGTTTCATGAACCTAGCACTTCAGTTGATGAATCAACTAAGGAGATCAACCTTGGCACTGAGGATAACACGAAAATTGTTTTAATAAGTGCCAATCTAAGGAAGTAGGAAGAAGTTGCCATTGTGGCGATGCTTAAAGAATTCCCCGATAGCTTTGCTTGGTCCTACGAGGACATGTTGGGCCTAGATCCTACATTGGTAGAACATCATCTCATCTTAAAGCCTGACGTGAAGTCTATCAAACAAAAGTTGAGGTGACTTCATCCAAAGCTTTCCCTCAAAGTCAAAGAAGAAGTTGACAAGCTCCATAAGGCCAAGTTCATCAGGGTAGTCCTATATCTTCAATGGGTAGCTAACATCGTCACAGTCATTAAGAAAGATGATAGGGTCCAAATTTGCATAGATTTCCATGATCTCAATTGGGCCTACCCTGAGGACGATTTTCCTCTTCCATACATAGATGTCCTAGTAGATAGCACCGCCGGCTACTAAATGTTGACATTCATGGATGGCTTTTGGATGTACAACCAGATTCGTCAGGTAGAGGAAGACTAGGAGTAAACATCATTCACCATCTCGTGGCAGACTTATTGCTACGTCACCATGCCTTTCGGATTGAAGAATGCAGGGGCTACTTACCAAAGGGCCATGATGGTGATCTTCCACGATATGATGCACGTTCACATGAAAGTTTACGTGGATGACATTCTGGTGAAATCTAAGACCATGAATGGTCATGCAAAAGTCCTCTGCGTGGTTCTCCAATGGTCTCGAGAGCATCAGCTCAACATGAACCCCAAGAAGTGTGTATTTGGGGTATCTTCAGGAGAACTCTTAGGGTTCATAGTCAGCAAGAGAGGAATTGAAATAGATCCGAACAAGGCCAAGGCTATCACCAAGATGCCTCCTCCTAAGAACATTAGAGAAGCTTGAGGACTAATCGGGCGTCTACAGTTCAGTAGAAGGTTCATATCTCATCATTCTAAAAGATGCAAGCCCTTTTATGATATGCTCAAAGAGAGGCTAAATTGATTGGAATGATAAATGCTAAAAGGCCTTTGATGACTTAAAGAGCTCCCTCCTTAATCCTCTAGTCTTGGCACCCTCGGTCCCAGGTTGGCCTCTACTACTCTTTGTATCCACCACAGAGGAATCTGTTGGAGCAGTTTTGGCTTAGTACGACGACGAGAAGAAAGAACAACCAATTATTATTTTTAAACTAAAAGACCTTGAAGGCCAATTTTTTTATATAAGATCAAAAGGATTTACATAGAGCTACGGGGCATACGCCTGAGGACATCAACCATTAAAAGAGAAATCCAAAAGTAGCTGTCGGAAGGAGCCAGCTAGGAGAATCGAAAGGAGACCAATCCCATACAGTCGCCAACAATGGAACTAAAGCAGGTCCTAGTGAGCTGCCAAGACGAAAAGAAAACAATGTTGACACGGCTAAGGCAGACGTAAGCAACCTGGTTGGCTTCCCTGTAGACATGTGAAATATGAAACCCATGGGACTGAGCAGCATCGCAGATCTCCCTCCACCAACGCAGGCTATGCCAATAAGAAGCCTTCCCAAATTTCTGAAGCAAAGCTGCCAAAACGGTCGAATCAGTGCGAATTTTAGAAATATGCAAACCGTGCTCAAAAGCCAGTCGAATGCCGTTTCACATAGCACGGGTCTCAGTGGTGAGGCTCATCCCAATCCCATAGCAGTGCATGAAAGCAAGGAGAACTTGCCCTCTGCAGTCTCTAATGAATCCTTCACCGCCACTGTGGCCTGGGTTCCCCTTGCTGGCACCATCAACGTTAAGCACCAGGCCATGAAGAGGAGGCATCCACCGAACTAGCTTGACTATGGGCGACGTAGTGCGCTGGGTAAACCCAAATCTGGCGATAAGCGCCAGTTGCCTGCCATCAGATTTTTGTTTAAAGATCTTCTTATCCATGGCGACGCTAATGCTAAAGTGGATTTGCGAAGGATAGAGGAGGTGGGGGTATGAATCCCATCAAACCGCATCTTACATTTGGACTTCCAAAGTTCCCACACAATGAGGATAGACGCATAAACTATGACAAAGCCATGCGGGTTCTGCTTACTAAACTGGCTCAGAACGTCCCAGATCCGATGGGTAATATGAGGCCGAGGACCATAGCCAGCATCCAGGAATGGGAGCAGCCAGTTCCAAAGAGAAGTAGCTAACTCCCCATTCATAAACAAATGATTCAAATCTTTAATTTGGGGTTGCCTGTAGCAGTTGCAACACAACGCCATGGCAATTCCACAATCAACGACTCTAGCATCAACTGGGATAGCCCTGTGTAAAAGCCTCCAGGCAAATAAAGAAACACACCTCTGAAAATAGCGATTCCAGAGAACGGAGAGGGGTCTCCTGCATAAACCCACTGGTATGAGTTGAAGGTATCTGGAGCTGACAGGGAACTCTCTAGAACCAGAAGAAAACAAGACGCACTGATCTTCGTATGGGGACAGTTGGATATCGACTAGCATATTATGGTCAAGCAGGAGGGCTCTGATCGGGTGCGCCGCATTAATAATCACCTCACGGAGTGTGGTTGGGGGGCCCCGATAGGGAGCAGTGAGATGGTTCCTCATAGAATTAGTGCCCACCCAAATATCATCAAGGAAATCAATCTTATTTCTATCGCCCAGGATCCAACGAGTGTTATTATCCACCACCTCGAGAGCAGCTCAAAAAATGTTTTTAGAGATACCATGCGGGTGCCGTGAGGATGGGGTCGACCCATGCAGATTTTGGAACCGAATACGTGCGTAAGTGGCCCAGAGGGAAGAGCCTCGCCAGATGTTCCACACCAACTTGATAGCAAGAGATAGTTGAACATGCCAGATACTGCGCACGCCCAGACCTCCTTCAATGTAAGGCCTCTGAATTGCATTCCAAGAGATCCAATGACGCCACTGTTGCCCCTCAGAAGATCCCCAGAAGAAAGCTGCACAAAGACGCTCAATGTAGGCAATGACAGTCTTGGGAACAGAAGCAGCAGCCATGAGATATAGGGGCATGGAGCAAAGCATAGAGTTAATCAGAGTAATCCTGCCTGCTTGGGACAACAATCTGCTTGGGACGCTCAATTTACTACTTGTCAAAGTTGTTTAACGAGGCTGAAAAGAAATTTACTTGTCACGCCCCGAGCGCGAGAAGGAACTCGGTACGCGTGACGAGTTTATATCATTCATGCCAATCAGAGCATAAGGAATTCGACCTTATAGATAGAGTGCGCAAAAGTAAAGATAATAAACCAAATCCTTTATTCGTTTATAATACCAACATCCAAAAGTATGATCATTACATAATCCATTGATGACTAGGCTCAATAAAGGAAAAGTACAATAGTTGACTCAAGAAAGTAGAAAAGATATGACTAGATAACAACTCCAATGGTTGGAACGGCTCTATGCTCTTCACTCATGTCCGTCCCCATCCGAATGAGTTTCGTCATCGGAGTTACCTGAAAAATAGGGGAAAAACTAGGGTGAGCGAACGCTCAGTAGGGATTATATCTCAAGTACAAGCTTGCATTAAGTAAATTACATGTTGCATGAATGCAAGTATAGCTAGGCATGAACGCATGATAATGTCGAGAGTGGAGTAATGTAAATGTACTAACAAGATTTCAAGATAATCATGTGAAGTATATCAAGATAGTCAAGCATGTAATAACAAGTCATGTCATGTGAATTGGCTATTATAATATCAAGTAAATAAATACCCATTTCGGGCCACGCAAGTCAAGTCAAGTACGAGTCATGGAATGTCAAAATCTAGCAAGTCATGCACTTCGGTGTAATGCCACACCGTGATCAATCAACTCCCATGGGCACACGTACTTTCAGGTGCTCCTCCCAAGACCAGATCGGGCCCTATATGCACAAGCATTGAGTCATGTATATTTTTAGACATCCACTATAGTTACAACAAATATAGAGTTTCAAAGGAATAAACCATTGTAGGATGATAGGGTAGATTTTCAGGAATGAAGGAGTTCAAGGGCAGAACTTGAACAAGTATGACACATCGTTAAACCTCATGAAAACCAAGATATGTCATGAAACTGGGTAATTGTCGTCCACTCAATCGCCATCAATTATAGAAATAGTGCCCACTGTCTGGTCACTAATTCCTGTGAACGGTACATGCTCGATGAAATAGCGCCCAGGTTCAGGTCGCTAAATTAGTGAAATAAAGCCACTGGCCTGGCCACCAATTCCTCCTGGCACCCAAGTCATGGTCGCTAATTACTGACAGAGATAGACTTCTCAAAGAGGCTATGAGGGCTAAAGCATCACGTTTCTTCAGAGTGACATGACAAGTATAGGTTCCAGTGTTTTTATGGTATAACCTGCTTGGCTACCTTGAGGGAATCCAAGGCTAACGTAGACTTATGCAGGTCTCAATGAAGATAGTACTAGTCCAAAGGAAGGAATATCCCATGAAAGGTCCAATCATCACCAAGAATTGAGTGTGTAATCGATAGAAACAAAACATGGACTCCATCTACGGATGTGAGATGAGAGTGCCAAGTAAACCGGTGATATGGGTTAGAAACATGAGGAAACAGAGAGAGAATTGGCGTCCATTCATAGGTCGCTACATCCAGAAATAGTGGCTTCCTAAAAGGTCGCTCAATCTTATATTTACAGGAATCCAATTTAAATTACTAAGAATTAGCGACTCTATGACTGGGCGCTAATTCCTGTAATTTTCTAGAATCAACATAATTTAATTCTAATTGGCGACCGTTCACAACGGTGCCCAATCTTTAAATAATGTCTACTATCATGTCGCATAATCATAATTTCCATATATTTCATTTTTACTAATTATTTTACCAATCAACGCCACCGTATATGGGCGGTCATTCTTTAAATAGCGACTATGTGACTGTCACTCATTCTTTGTTTGATGCTACGCATCGGACATATACAATCTTAGACACATGGTACTGTTCACAAACTTTGAGTTTACATAATCAGGAAAGTAAAGACATGAATAGACAGAGAAAAATATCTGGAATCCAGGAACATGCTCATGCAATAATTTTAACGTCAGGTTACATAGATATTTAATTGTTAGCATGTAGTATTTATTAAATTACACTAAAGGAATTAGCGACATGGCTAAGGTCGCTCATTAATGGGCGACCAGACTACTGTCGCAAATTAAGAATTTGCGACCCTCTGTGCCGTCGTTCATTAATGGGCGGCCAAAGATTGGTCGGTATTTTCATGCAGGCAGGAAAATTGTAAAACTGAAGATCATGGTCATAAAAATGAGATGTAATGATACTATTATGATCAAATATGCATGATCTATGAGTTGGGTCCCACGGAGTGCAGTCGGATCTAAAAGGGGGGGTTGAATAGATCCTATTGATAATTATGGCCTATTTTAAATCATGAACCCTAAATAGATAAATTACTCCTATAAATCAATAAAACACTTAGGCACATAGAGCAAGGGAATAGATAGGAGAGGAGCAAGTAATAATGTTAAAGCTCGATGCCCAGTTCAGACAGGTCGACACTCAGGGCAGTGATTATGTTGAAATTCCAACATTTGAGCTCCGACATACCAAAATGTGTCGACCCACCCAACTCATGTCTTGACACTTTTAGCGCGGGTCACAGCACAGGTCGGCACACCTGTCAGTAAGGTCGACACTTCTTCAATAGGATCCAGCTATATAGTGATATGGGGTCAACACTTCAAGGTAGTGAGGTCAACACCTCTTGGCAAGGCATAATGCACAGGTCGACACTTCTTTATGAGCAAAAAGATCCAAAAGAGATGTAATACAATGAACTACAGAGATCTAAGACCAAAGTAGCTAAGTGTTAAATGACTTGTTTAGTGTGTGAGAGCTGTGGTGATTACTAGAGTGCATGAGTATCAAACGAGGTGAATTCCCTTGGCAAAGGTTTCACCTTGGTACCTGTGTGCAAAGGTGCAACAGGAAACCCAAGGAGCTGATGCGGTTAAAGACACAGGAGAGAAAGCTGCTCACACAAATTATGACATACCCTTTGCTTGAAAAATGCTCCAAAGTGCCTATAAGCAAGAGTGCTGCAGACACTTGAGGAAACACACGTTAGCAACGATGGTGAGGGGATCAGAATGTGACAATTTGTGCAAGTAGAACGCTTGAGTGTGTAGAGAAATTAAATAGCGAAGTATCACACGAACCTGTGAAATTGGGATAGAAGTTATAGAACAAGCGCATAATGAATACAACCCAGGACACAAGAATTTTAAGGTGGTTCGGTTGTTAGCTCACAACCTACGTCCACCCCACACCAAACTCAGTGTGGCTTTCCGGTTGACACACAGCTTAAATCGCTGAGCTGCATAGCTTGCTTACACAGCTGAGCAACACAGCTTACTTTCAGCTGACAAACAGCTGGAATCACCCAGAGGATCTGATCCTCTCTACCTCTGAAACCACAGAGGGAACCCGGTCCTTAAATAGGGGATCAGAAAAGCTAGATGTATTGATTATAGATGAACCGTAACAAATCTAGGCTGAATACTGCAAGTGCAGTGAAGAAGAAATAGAGACAATGTAGACACCAGTTAAAAGATTGAATCAAGACAATGGAGCTGATGATTGTAGTTACAAGATTGGATCCAAGGATCCTTTTCTTCGAGTACAGGTAGACTACAGGGCTTGTCTTGTCTCTCAAGGCTACTCTCTCTTCTTCTTCTACTCTCACAGCACTGGACTATGGTAACCAACTACTGGGGCTGCTCTCACACTTTCTTAGGAGTGTTTTTCATTTTTGGTGGATGGTCTAGAGCGTGGCACTGTGTGGAGGTCAGTAGTAGTTTCTTCAGTTGAGGAAGCTTGGTATAAATAGGTAAAAACAAGTTGTAATGCCAGGAAAAAATGGCGCCAAGAAGTCTCTGATGGACCATTGCACTGGCTGTATTTTCCCTCCATAATTTTTCCTTGAAGCGTGTGTCAGGGTGAAGTGAGAGCTTGGAGTCTTCTAGGCAAGTTCCATGATCGACGGCGGCAACACCTGGAAGAAGGGACTGAGTCTTCTCATTTAGATGCTTGGAGATCTCGTCATTAAATGCTCCTATAGGCCTGCTATCTTCCATTGACTGAGCCCAACTGCCAATACAAGGATAGGTACGATGGCAGACAGTGTTGAGGAGCAGATCAGATTTTCCTTTAGACAGCATCAGATATTCACATTTAATCTCCCTCAAAAATTAGTCTTCTCATTCTGCACAGGTGTACTCTTCTGCGTACAAAGGCTGGTTGGACAGCCCATTGGTTGACAGCAAGACAATGACAGACTGTTGAGTGTCCTATTCCCAGTAGCAGACAGTCTGGACAGGCAAACTGATAAGACTGACAACGCGGCAGACTGACGAGGCTCTTCCAGCTGGATTTCAGACAGAAATCATCTCCAAAAGGTAGACAAATGAGTGATAAGATGGTAGAGCAAGGGTCAGACCTTGGGACGTGGTCCAGACCCCAAAAACCTTAATTTTAATGATTTGTGGTTCCTTTTTCTCTCTTTGGATGGCCCACTGATTTGACAGTTTATTTGTTTGAGGATCTTTGGAAGAACAATGGTGTCGACCTCCTTCACGGTAAGTGTCGAGACATCCTTTGAATATCATGAAGGCCCACGACCGATGTGTCGAGACTTCTAAAGACAGTGTCGGGACATGTATGCTTGGTTCCAATATGTCATCAAGACTGTGTTGAGACAGCATCTAGCAATGTCGAGACATGTGAGCCATATGCAGGAATTATCACACGAGTGTGTCGACACTTTTCTGTTAGTGTGTCAAGACATCACTTGAAAGGTGTTGAGAACAACTTCTGCCAGTTTCATTCACGTTCTGGTTGAACCTAGATGTGTCAACACATATCTGTTAGTGTGTCGAGACATCCCTTGAACGGTCTCGAGGATGGCTTTTGCTTCAGCTGATTTCTTCTTGAGGTGTCGAGACAATTGTCAAATGTGTCGACACAAGCTTTATGTGTAGAGTTGTCATCCGAAGGTGTCGAGATATTTTCTTTCGAATTCAGCCTTGATTGGAGTATGCTCAAACCTTGATGTATGGACCTTGATCTACTTACGTGCTCAGACCTTAGTTCATTTTCCTTGGCCATCTTTCTTATGCAGCCTAATGCCTCATCTGTGTGTCTTACTTGATTTCTTTCTATCCATGCAGACACACTTTGTTGCCGGTGTGGGTTTGACCTGAAATGCATGAGTGTTTGTCGCTATCAACTGCATGTCAACCTATATTAATGAATCATAGTTAGACATCATCGAAACAAAAGAATATTATACATAAGCCCAACATACATAGTCAGCCATCATCAAAACTCTGGAGTTACATAGTTTATACACTTGTCTAACATTCTCCCCCTTTTTGATGATGTCAACTATGAGCTATGAGTCATTATGAGTATATTGAAAGTCAGAGATTAAAAGAATGTAATTGTGAATAAAAGCACAAAGGCCTTCAATTGATTATCTCTCCAGATAATTTTCTCCCCACAAATTCTTAAGAAAGAATTCAAGACTTCTCCCCTATGCATTCCATAGTTAATGACACATACAATTCTCTCCCCCTTTGACATTATCAAAATATCATACTAGAGAGAATATGTGGCATAATTTGGAAGGTAGGAGTGAAGGAAATTACTGCACATTAAATATTGGAAATTATGAGCACGGGATGTACAGTGTAAAAGAGATTTTGATACCTTGAGGGAACAACTTAAAGTGCAGCAACCTGAGATACCTTTCCGAAGATGCTTGAATCTCTCCTCCTATCGAATGCCAATTGATGGAAAGATATATTTTTCGTAGGCAAATTATGAGCAGGTATGATCACAAGCAGTGCAGTCAATATTCCAGAATTCCAAAAAATGGTGTGGAAATACATGCCAATGATTGTACACTTTTTAAAGTTGACAAGTAAACCAATGTGAACAACCAAACTTGCAAAGGTGGTTTTAGGACAATCACCGAAGAGTGATATGGCCAAATATTAGAATCAATGGTATTGACCGATGGCGTGCCAAAGATAGTTGAAATTTGAAGGCATGGTTGTAGCAGCATGATGTAATATTACAGTCAAGGAACACATTTTTAATTTCAGATTTTTCAAGATTTTTAGTGGTTTTCTATTTTTCAGACTTTTTGGATTTTCAATGCAATGAATGGGACTTTTGTGGGTTTTCTATGCAAGATAAGTGTGTACACAGTGAAGAATGCAGTCCACCCAATTGCATGAAAAATTGAAACCAGTTGAGTTGAAGCCATAGTGCCAATGATGCTAGGACTTATGGCAGATGTGCATGTATGATAATTCCAATTGTTATGTCCAGACTGTCTTCTAACAATGCTAGCAATGACTGATGCAAATATATTTCATGCAAGGTAAAAACCACAGAGCATCATAAAGTGATATTTCAAGAAGGAATGGCATGCTCTGACCATAAATGATAGGAATGTAATGATTTCTAATGTTAGAAGTTATTAGAGAGCATTGATGCCATTTGACTAGAAAGGGCAAAGATCAGGGGATATAGAAATACAACTTGTCTCTATAGAAGATGAAGGTTCTTTAACCTGAGACCAAGTTCATAAATCAGAGTAATAGAATATTCAGAATTTTCAGTTATAGAACCCGAATGAACTAGCCCTTACACTTAGATTGGTTTAATGTTAATGAATTCTGGCCTACTCAGTAGAATCACATGACAATATTTGTATTCAAGTTTGATAGAGATGAACCAAAAATACATATCAACGACAGATTAACCACCTCTTATCTTACTCATTCAAATCCATTGGCTCCTTTGAGAAAAATCTTACAAAGTATTGAAATTAAACAAGCATGAAGACAAAATGGTATTCTTGGACTATTGATGGATGTGCATTAAGCTTTTGCAATCTCAACCATAATATACATTGAGAACAGAAGAAGATTTTACGAGCAATTAAGTCTAGTGCATGCCTCATATCCGTAAGGACACACATTGTTTAGATGCAAGTATCCCTAGGTAATTGGTAAGACTGACTGTCATGCTTCAAATGGAACAGAGATAGCGTTGTCACCTCATGACATATCGTTCCACATATTCTTGATGAAAGGACATGTTTCTCAATAACAAGCCATTGCTCTGCCTAATTATATAACATAGAACAAAGCAGAGTTAACAATGGCACTTCATGACATGCCTCATCTCAGTTCATTTATGAGGAGACATATTTCTTAGTGACCCAATGTCATTGCTCTGACAATTTTTGCCATTAGAAAACCCACAACAACAGATTGTTTAAAAACAATACATGGACAGAAGTTTCTCAATCATAATTGCCTTTGATCTTAAAATAAACTTTCAGATTACAGAAGGCATAACTGGACAACACAAACATGAGAAGATGGTTTAAGTCTATTAAGCCCGATCATAAACATTTTCAAGATAGTTAGACATCAAGACACATGAAATCATTAAAGTTAAACCAAATTCATTCATGTTCGAGGTAGTCACAAATCTCTATAAAAGAAGATTCCTCTTACAGATTTACTTTGATAAACAGCCTTGATAGCAGATAGAGAGACCTTCAAGAAGTTCAAGATAATTTGAGTCCAAGTTAAACTACAACAGAGATAGGCATTATGAAGCGGTGGATAGGTTCAAGAACATGAATTAAAAGTAGGAATTGGTGATGAACATTCCCCCTGAGGATGATGCACTGAGCTCAGACTGGAATGAAAAAGATATGTTCAACAAATGCAAGGAAGTGTCGACACTTGGACAAAACTATGTCGACACTTGAGCTCAGACAGAGTGCAGTTTTCAGCCAGGCTGAACTGAGGGTTCGACCTGACAGGTTGTGAGGTCGACCAATCTGACAGTAGGGTAGAGTTTGGACTGATTTGTCATGAAAGACAAAGCCCCCCTGAAATGATGCAATCTATGCAAGGACGTCAGCAAAATGTAGAATGAAGCATGCAGAATATGATGTTGACTCCCCCTGGTTCCATGCAAGGGTTGCAATGAAATGTGCAGCATATGACTTGAATGACTACACAATGTAGTAAAAGTGCTACAAGATAATTATGCATTTTTGTGTTTCTCAAACATAATATGCAATGGAGTGTATGATGCCACAATATTATGCAATCATGGATTTTCTGAAATGCATTCTGAATAGACATGCAAGTTGGTAAACCATGAAATGCAAGAACTCCCCCTGACTATGTGCATAGAGTGTCTGAGTACTGAGTGCATCACATGCAATGGAGTCAATGCAATGAATTTGATAAATTATTCATATGAACATCAAGACTGTTCGAATGACGGGTTGACCTTTGGTACCTGGCGGAGAACTGAAGTCATAAGACCACCTCACGCATGATGTGGGTTTCCAGACAGAAGTGATTTGTCCTTCTCCCAGCTTACCATTTTATATACCAAAAGGTCATGCTGAGTTGGGGTCCCTTGATTATGAAATGCATGATGTGGCATGAATTTTCAAGTTGATGCTCAAGGACAACAACACATCCATATGCAAGGACTACGATGCAAGCCTATTAAAAAAATATTTACAAACCTGTGCCTTGAGCGTTTAATCTTTTGACCATCCATTGTACAACTCCAAGGCACCCTACACTCAAAATTCTCATTCAAAATTTTTTGGTACCCAAGCTTGCTTGGGTCCTTGTTGGTTAGCAGTAGTTCTGGAAATTGATCTTCTTTTCTTTATTCCCTTCTGGTCACCCACTCTCATCCAGGGACAATAATTGGATGTGTGTCCATATTCGCCACAATAGAAGCAACGCACAAGGTATTTACCATTTCTTCTTTGCACATATGCATGGTTCCATTGCGAGTGAGCATGTATACTGTCATGTTGATTATGAGAGTAGCTCCTACCTCTCAGTTGCCAGCATTCCCGGATTGTGTGGCCAATCTTTCCACAGTGGTAACAGCAAGGAGGGTGATTTTTGTTGAACGCCATGGGGAGTGTCGACCTGTCCGAATGGAGGTATTGACTCTTCTGATTCCCCATGCGGTTCTGTGCAGAGTTCTGCTAGATACGTCCTCTGCCAGAGTTGACATGTCTTTTGCCCTTGATTTCAGCAGCAATTCCTGAATCCTTTCCTGCTCTTAGTTCATCATTATTTAAGGTGAGACAGTCATGTACAGTGTGATCAAGCATGCCACAATGAAAGCAATAAACATTCATTTTATGAGAGGCATGGTAGTCATCATGGCTTTTCCCGTTGTGCATGTCAAGACTACCAGACTGGGGTTTCTATTTTTGCACGATAGCCTTCTCTTTCTGCTTACCGATGCGTTTTTAATTTTTCTGAGCATCATGCGGTGTTGGGAGGTGGTAAGAAGTGCTGGCTTCATTCTTACCCCTGACAGAAGTGATGTAGGCCTTGCTTCAAAAGAATTGTTGGCTTTTGGGTTTGTAACCCAAATCTCCCTCATGATGAATTACCCTTGTTTCCAAGAGTCTATTCATGCTTTCCTTATCCTACAAACACTTAGACAGAGAGTCATTTATATCTTTGATTTCATTCTCCAATGAGGAGACGTGCAGCTCGGTTTCAGCAACGTCCTCCTCACACACAGCCAAATGCTCATTGAGCATGGCATTAACCCCCTTGTAGTTTTCAATCTCAATTTGAAGTTCATTCAATTTTTCAGAATTGTCATGGGCAGTACCCTTGCCCTTCTCATGAATGGACAGTCTTTGAAGCAACATGTCGTTTTGTTCTTTTACCATTTTTATTTCTCCAATCAACCTTTCATCAGGGATTAGCTTGTCTGACATGGTTTGTTCATTAGAGGTTGATTTAGGTTAATTTGAAGTTGTCTTATGATTACTTCCAACCTAGTGATTTCAGCTTGAAGGATTCTATTTTCATCTGTTAGGCATGTAACGGTTTGTTTATTCACATCCAAGTCAGAGTTGAGAGTGTCATTTAGCTCTTTAAAAACTAAACAATTGTTACAGAAGGAACTTTCATTCTGACAGATTGGTTGGATTTTATGTTTTCGAACAGTCTCTTCCAACCTTATGATTTCATCCTGAAGGATTTTGATTTCATCATTTAGACAAGTAATGTTTTGTTTGTGCAAATCCAAGTCAATGGTGAGAGTATTGTTTAGTTCTTCAAATCTGGAACAGTTTTCACATGCATGACTCTTACCTTGACTAATCTTCTTCAAGTCCTTTTTCATTCTTTTGTTTTCAGATTTCATCTTTTTGTATTGTTCAATCAACTGATCATATGCTTCCATAAGCTCTTCAAAAGTAAAGTCTTCAGAATCAGAGCTTACCTGCGATGAGGATGGATTGCTTAACTTCTCTAATCGGTCAGCCATAAGGCATTGATACACTTGATCTTCTTTTTCATGGAAGTTCCTCAACACCTCCAGAGCTTGCTTAGATGGGTTGCAGTTAGACACAAGATCAAGTAATCTGTCAACAACCGCAGCTTTGATTAAATTGAGTGCAGCAAGGTTGTTGTTGTGTTTGGTCTTGTGTTCAGCTGACCATTCATTTGAATCTGATGGTAGCTCATTTGGACCAATGTGTATAAGGTTCCACAATTATGGATCTGTGAATTTGACATAGTCGTACATTCCTCTCAGCCATATTGAAAATTTTGAACCATCATACATAGGAAGAGAAACCAACGAGATATCTTCAACAGATGAAGCCATTTACTCAAAAAGCACTGAGATCTTTCCCTGCAGATCGTAGGATCTAGGAATAGCAAAGATAGACTCTGATACAAATTCTTGGGTCCCACGGAGTGTAGTCAGATCTAAAAGGGGGGGGGGTTAAATAGATCCTATTGATAACTATGGCCTATTTTAAATCATGAACACTAAATAGATAAATTACTTCTATAAATCAATAAAACACTTAGGCACACAGCGCAGGGGAATAGATAAGAGAGGAGCAAGTAATAATGTTAAAGCTCGATGCCCAGTTCAGACAGGTCGACACTCAGAGCAGTGATTATGTTGAAATTCCAGCATTTGAGCTCCGGCATACCAAAATGTATCGACCCATCCAACTCATGTCTTGACACTTTTACCGCGAGTCACAGCATAGGTCGGCATACCTGCCAGTAAGGTCGACACTTCTTCAGTAGGATCCAACTATATGAGCTGGGGTCAACACTTGAGGGCAGTGAGGTCAACACCTCTTGGAAAGGCACAATGCACATGTCGACACTTCTTTATGAGCAAAAAGATCCAAAAGAGATGTAATACAATGAACCACATAGATCTAAGACCAGAGTAGCTAAGTGTTAAATGACTTGCTTAGTGTGTGAAAGCTGTGGTGATTACAAAAGTGCATAAGTATCAAACGAGGTGAATTCCCTTGGCAAAGCTTTCACCTTGGTACCTGTGTGCAAAGGTGCAACAGGCAACCCAAAGAGCTGATGCGGTTAAAGACACAGGAGAGAAAGTTGCTCACACAAATTATGACATACCCTTTGCTTGAAAAATGCTCCAAAGTGCCTATAAGCAAGAGTGCTATAGACACTTGAGGAAACACACGTTAGCAATGATGGTGAGGGGATCAAGATGAGACAATTTGTGCAGGCAGAACACTTGAGTGTGTAGAGAAATTAAATAGCAAAGTATCACATGAACCTATTAAATGGGGATAGAAGTTATAGAACAAGCTCACAATGAATACAACACAAGACACAAGGATTTTAAGGTGGTTCGATTGCTAGCTCACAACCTACGTCCACCCCACACCAAACTCGGTGTGGCTTTCTGACTGACACACAGCTTGAACCACGGAGCTGCACAGCTTGCTTACACAGCTGAGCAACATAGCTTGCTTACACAGTTGAGCAACCCAGCTTGCTTTTAGCTGACTAACAGCTGGAATCACCCAGAGGATCTGATCCTCTCTACCTCTGAAACCACAGAGGGAACCTGGTCCTTAAATAGGGGATTAGAAAAGCTAGATGTATTGATAATAGACGAACCGTAACAAATCGAGGCTGAATACTGCAAGTGCAGTGGAGAAGAAATAGAGACAATGTAGACACAAGTTAAAATATTGAATCAAGACAACGGAGCTGATGATTGCAGTTACAAGATTGGATCCAAGGGTCCTTTTCTTCGAGTACAGGTAGACTGCAGGGCTTGTCTTCTCTCTCAAGGCTGCTCTCTCTTCCTCTTCTACTCTCACAGCACTGGACTATGTCAACCAAGTGATGGGGCTGTCTCACACTTTCTTAGGAGTGTTTTCCTTTTTGGTGGATGGTCTAGAGGGTGGCACTGTGTGGAGGTCAGTAGCAGTTTCTTCAGTTGAGGAAGCTTGGTATAAATATGTAAAAACAAGTTGTAATGCCAGGAAAAAATGGCGCCAAGAAGTCTCTGATGGACCATTGCACCGGCTGTATTTTCCCTCCATAATTTTTCCTTGAAGCGTGCGTCAGGGTGAAGTGAGAGCTTGGAGTCTTCTAGGCAAGTTCCATGATCGATGGTGGCAGCACCTGGAAGAAGGGATCGAGTCTTCTCATTTAGATGCTTGGAGATATTGTCATTAAATGCTCCTATAGGCCTGCTGTCTTCCATTAGCTGAGCCCAGCTGCCAGTAAAAGGATAGGTACGATGGCAGATAGTGTTAAGGAGTATATCAGATTTTCCTTTAGATAGCATCAGATATTCACATTTAATCTCCCTCAGAAAATCAGTCTTCTCATTCTACATAGGTGTACTCTTCTACGTACAATGGCTGGTTGGACAGCCCTTTGGTCGACAGCAAGACAATGACAGACTGCTGAGTGTCCTATTCCCAGCAGCAGACAGTCGGGACAGTCAAACTGATAAGACTGACAACGCGGCAGACTGACGAGGCTCTGCCAGCTAGATTTCAAATAGAAATCATCTCCAGAAGGTAGACAAATGAGTGATAAGATGGTACAGCAAGGGTCAGACCATGGGACGTGGTCCAGACCCCAAAAACCTTAATTTTAATGATTTGTAGTTCCTTTTTCTCTCTCTGGATGGCCAACTGATTTGACAGTTTATTTGTTTGAGGATCTTTGGAAGAACAAGGGTGTCGACCTCCTTCGAGGTAAGTGTCGAGACATCCTTTGAATATCATGAATGCTCACGACCGATGTGTCGAGATTTCTCAAGACAGTGTCAGGACATGTGTGCTTGGTTCCAAGATGTCATCCAGACTGTGTTGAGACAACATCTAGCAATGTTGAGACATGTGAGCCATATGCAGGAATTATCACACGAGTGTGTCGACACTTTTCTGTTAGTGTGTCGAGACATCCCTTGAAAGGTGTTGAGAACAGCTTCTGCCAGTTTCATACACGTTCTGGTTGAACCTAGATGTGTCGACACATATCTGTTAGTGTGTCGAGACATCCCTTGAACGGTCTCAAGGTTGACTTCTGGTTCAGTTATTTTCTTCTTGTGGTGTCGAGACAATTGTCAGATGTATCGACACAAGCTTTATGTGCAGAGTTGTCATCCGAAGGTGTCGAGATATTTTCTTTCGAATTCAGCCTTGAATGGAGTATGCTCAGACCTTGATGTATGGACCCTGATCTACTTATGTGCTCGGACCTTAGTTCATTTTCCTTGGCCATCTTTCTTATGCAGCCTAATGCCTCATCTGTGTGTCTTACTTGATTTTTTTCTATCCTTGCAGACACACTTTGTTGCCGGTGTGGGTTTGACCTGAAATGCATGAGTGTTTGTCGCTATCAAGTGCAGGTCAACCTATGTTAATGAATCATAGTTAGACATCATCGAAACAAAAGAATATTATACATAAGACCAACATACATAGTCAGTCATCATGAAAACTCTAGAGTTACACAGTTTATACACTTGTCCAACACTATGCTATCTATTATCTTCTTGGGCTTTAAAACTTGAGAAAACCTACCTTTTTGGCAGGTTTGAATGATGAGCGGAGAAGAATATAGGATATTAAGAGCAACTGCGGTAGCAGCAGCTCGTGATCAGGAAGAGAGCTTGCTACTGCAGCAACTCGTACAGAAATAACAAGAAAGAGAATTGTAGGCTTCCTCTTCACGCTTGATGGCCACAGGTTGAAGAAGATGCAGCACGATAGAGAAGGAGGAAGTAAAGCTTCTTTCTCTATAGCCGTAACAGCAACAACGGCAAGGATGTGAAGAAGGAGGAGAAGCCACGGGCTTCTTCAGCAACAACAACGCACGTAGAAGAAGAAGGGTTAGCCTTCCTCCTTCAGGCACGATGGCAAACGAGTGCAGAGGATGGTGCAACCATAGCTAGCAGAGGGAAGACAACGATGGAAGCAGGAACTCCTTTAAACGTAATAGCAGTAATAGGGATTGCATGCTCGATGGAGGGTTTATTAATAGGATTGATGTTTAAACTTCCTAATAGGTTTGGAGTTTCCACGTAAAGAATCCTACATGGTCTAAGTTTCCCACGCGTATCCTTCTTACTGCTAAAACCACATCCACCTTCTTGATTTGATTTGAAACCCTACAAGCAAGCTTCGAACGTGATAGCAAGAGGGGTCCTAATAGATATTAGGTTTTATACCTTCAAACATATTTTCAGGCCCATTAGCCCTTGGCTAAACACACGTAGGTAAGGCCCATATATATATGGCTTTTGAGAGGGTTCTTTATCTTATTTGATTTGGGCCCTTTGTTTTATCTATTTTAAGAGGATTTATCTCTTTAGGAAATTTTATTCCTATCATTTTATCCGGGTTGCTACATTACTGCTATGGAAAGAACATGCGTGGCAACGTCTGGGTGGCCCAAAAGTTGAAGCACTACTTTCTAGCTTATGAAGTGAAACTTTCAACCCAGATGGATCTAATTAAATACTTGCTTGAGAAGCCTATCTTGACTGATCGCTTGGTAAGATGGAATAGCTTTCTTAATCAATTTGATATCACTTATGTTAGTGAGAAGGCAGTCAAAGGACACGCCATCATCGAGCATCTCACTCATCATCCACTTCCTACACACTATCCCGTCATTGAGGACTTCCCAGACAAAGAGTTAGGAACCATTATTGATGGTGTACCTTTGTCGATCCTCTACTTTGAAGGTGTGCTCAACTCCAAAGGATGTGGTATCAGAGTCATGCTCCTTTCTCTGGAAGGGGTGATAATTCTACGTGCTTCCCAATTGTCCTTCCCTGCCACGTACAATGTGACTGAGTACGAAGCACTCCTCATAGGTTTAAAGATGGTGTTGGTCCTTGGAGTCAAAGAATTAAGGATAATCGGTGATTCTTAGCTTATACTCTGACAATCCCTCAGTAAGTATCAAACCCATGATCCGAAGCTAAAGCCATATCAGGATTTGGTTAGAAAAGTAGTCCAGTGTTTTAGGATGCTCACCTTGGTGCACACCCCTAGAGCCCAAAATGTTCTTGCCGACTCCTTAGCTTCCTTGTCCTCTTCCCTCACAATTCCACTTGAGAAATCCTCAAAGACCGTCATCGTGCTGAGAATGCATATCCCTTTACACTCCGACCCTTGGTTCTGGTAGTTCCAAGAGTCTTCTCCCTGGGTGCACACCCTTTCTCACGAGCCTGATGTTAACCACGATGATGGCCAGCCGTGGTTCTTTGACATCAAAAACTATCTTCATGATAGATCCTTTCCCGAATACGCTACTGCCCATGATAGGCAGGTTGTTCGTCGCGCCTCTAAACACTTCGTGATCATATGGAGCGTATTACACAGAAGATCCCTTAGTGGAGTCTACCTTAGATGCTTGGATGAAATCGAATCCCTTGCAGTTGTTGAAGCTGCACACTCCAGTGAATGTGGCGGCCATGTCAGTGGTCACATGTTAGCACAGAAGCTCCGTAGACACTACTATTGGCCCACCATGCAGGAGGATTGTACTCAATTTGTCCGTCACTATGCCAAGTGTCAGCTTCATGCGGACAAAATCCATGCTCCTTCATCTTTACTTCACCCTCACATCACTCCTTGGCCCTTTGCATGTGGGCATTCTATGTGGTCCGTCCTCTTGAGGATAGAACTAGAGAAATCTAAACAAAGTCCTTCATTCTCACTGCCACAGAATACTTCACCAAATGGGCAAAAGCTAAAGCATTCACAAAAGTTAAGGCATCCACAGTGGTCAAGTTCATCAAGTGCAACATCCTCGCTAGGTTCGGCGTCCCACGTGACTTCGTCACCGACAATGAGCCGTAGTTCACTTCACAAGAGCTACGTGACATGTGCAATAAATATGGCATTAATTTGCATCATTCTTCTCCATATTGCCCACAAGGTAATGGTCAAGTGGAAGCTACAAACAAAACTGATGCGGGACGGGTGACGCGACCAGGCTAAGACTTAGGACTGACTCAAAGTGCGGCCAGCACTAGCACACTGAGGTAAGCCGAGCGGCTGACCACAATGGCATTCTTCTGGTGGAGACATCTCTCAACAGGAACTCTAACTAGCCCGACGATCGTCCCTTGCGAGGGAAACGTGGGATCGCAGCGGTTAAGGAACCACTGTCACCTAGGGGTTTCCAGTTCAGGCGCGGTGCTCGACTGGGCCTATGGAACGGGCTCTCACAACTCACAACCACGGTGATTTGAAGCTAGCTATTGATCCTATTCCCACAAACACAGCATGATAGAAAATATAGTAAATAAGCAATGTGAGTGTAAGAACGAAGCGTGTACCTCCACGACTAGCACGTGGGGAAGAAATCTCGGCCGAATCCGACAACCCCGATACACACAATTATTAACCGTACAATTTCAGAACATGATGCCCACTCCACGCATGGAGGTAAAGGGTTACAAACATAATTTCAGGGATGCTGAAACTCGAGTTGATGGGCTGCACTCGCAGGAGGCGAGGGAGGCGAGTCGGGGCCGATCGGGTGAGTCGGTTGGAAGCCGACTAGGTTCTGCCCGCGCAAGTCAACTGGCGCAGCAGACTTGCGGAGGCTAGTACGCCAAGATCCGAAGTCCGATCGGAGTGTCGTTTATTGGATAATGTTGGCGACAGGATGAAGAATGCCTGGTCCAAACAGCGCGATTAGATCTGATCAGATCTGGGCGTGGTAGCAACTGTACTCAGCCTCAGGTTCTGCTCACACAGAACCTCACAGAAGAGCTAAAAATTACAGGAAACATAACTCCGGTGTCGGAATGGATTGCTTCTTGTTGGAGATCGTCGGCGACGTCCAGAGGAAAACGCAGACCAAAGGACTCAGGCAGATCTGTGAGGAAGGAGATGGGGCATCTCCTGTAAGTTGCCTCTAATTATGGGTCGGATCTGCACAGGGTGGTCGGCACAGCCCCACGAAAATCCTCGCCACGACCAGCACAGACCTCAGAACGACACGATCTTGGCGGCAACGCGAAGAAGATAGAAAATACTACGACCACTAAAGATCTTAGATCCAAAGAGCTTGGGAGTGGATCCGTAGAAATTTTGTATTAGGAAGTTGAGGATCTAGACAACAGGCTCAGACAGACTTGCGCGACTTCACGATCAGAATTGTTGCCGGCGATCCAGAGCTCTGATTGAGGCGAAACCAGTGCTGGATCGTTCCTGACTTGCAGATCTACCTCTGGTAAAAATCCTAGAGCCATATCTGAGCTTGATGTTCCTATGGACAACTCGTAATCCATGGGATGAAATCTGGATGAACAGAATCAGAATCAGAACACGAACGTGGCGATAACGGTTGCCTCGACATCGCACCTCGGCTTGAGAAGTGGCACCCCGGCTAGAACCCGTCGCAGGAACTAGATCTTGAGCATCACACTCAAGGTAAAATCAGAGAATAACTCTCCAATACTTTTTCTCTCACAAAAATTTCATTTCTTCATTCACTTCTGAAATATGTTTACAAGAGATGATATATAGGGGAGGGGAAACCCTAGGGAGAGGATGGGAGGTGGAGGAGGGAGGAGAGAGAGGGGGTGCACCCCCTTGACTAAAGGGGGGAGGGATGACCAAGGGGGGGGGGGCAAGAAGCTTCCTATTTTTGAAAAATGAAGGGAGGGGAGTCAAGGATGGTAGGTGGCAGCCCCTCCTTGGACCAAGAGAGGGGGGGCGCCCCCTTCCAAGCCTCCAAGCCTCCATTCTTTTAGCCCCTTTCACACCTAGCACACTAATCCCATGACTTGTTCACATTTAACCCGATTTGACCCATTCATACCTAGCCCATGGGCCTTTTCACACTTGGCCCTTTTAAATCCCAAGAGAAAAGCCCAATATCTCTAGACCACTATTCTAGCCCATTAACTCTAATCTGGCCCATTAGCCCTTATATAATAGTACAACCAAATAATTGTCCACAAGGACTAAATAGGGCCCAATAAGGCTAAAAAATGTGAAACAAAGATGAGAGCTTGATCGACGCGTCCATGTCCTCCTCGAGCCGAAGAGGCTCCGGCGTGTCCTCGTCCGCCGGCGTACTGCGGCATGTGTCCGCACCAAAAACTCTCATAAGAATCATTAAGAAAACATGCAAATCTCATCATTATTCCGACTGACCAGAGGACCTCCTCGAGGCCCTCTGGGCTAATTGTGCCTTTGTCCTTACCCCTACATGGCAAACCCCTTATGCCTTGACTTTTGGGATAGAGGTGGTACTCCCATTCGAAATATTCATCCCTTCACTAAGAGTGCAGTTGGATCCCGAGCTCAATCTTGATCAGCGTCGAGAAAATCCGTTAGCCCAGTTGGAACTATTAAATGAAAGGTGAATGATCGCGGTTGATCACGCGCAAGTCTATTGCCAGAGAATTGCATGTTTTTATGCTAAGAAAGTTCTTGAGAGGAAGTTCAAAGAAGGTGAACTAATCGTAAAGTGGAAACTCACTAAAACCACTAGTCCTAAGAGTAAACTACAAGAAAATTGGGAAGGTCCCTGTATTGTCAAAGAATGTTTTTTGGGAACTACCTACAAGTTAGTGGACGTCGAAGGGGTTGAAATGCCACACCCCTGGAACAGAGTCTATTTAAAGAAATTCTACTCGTGAGACTTATATATAAAAGAAAAACAAGTAAAAGTACAAAAAGTAAAAATTAAAAAGAAAAATCCTTGTCAATCGCCTGGCACCCGTCATGTATTTGCGAGTCATGCAACCACCCTATATGGTAGCATAGGGCACATTAAAGTTCCGGTAGGTTATGGGTCTTGGTGTACCAGAACTGGGGAGACTTTTGTTTGGCCAGGTCAGCCTACACTTTTAGAAGGAAAGACAACATGCACACACGCACGTGTTTTTCAAAACTTTAGTAGTAATGCCAATGGATGGGCCTCCGCCCTGAAGACATCCTAAGGGCCTTAATCCTTCTCTTCTCCTCCTACTCAACCAACCAAGACAACCGGCGCCCTTAAAGCGTAGAGTGGGGTAGCTGAAATACGAAACCCTAAGGCGAGAGTAGGATTTATCCTTGAGCATGGTCAGAGCATGAGAAGAGGGCAGTCTCCCTGCAGGAACATAAGAGGGATTCAAATCAAAATGTTAAAGCCAAAATCTCCATCCAAACACCAAAAAAAAAAGAAAGATCATGGTCGTGACCGTGCCTGGCACAAAATGAGCAAAGCCCTACAAAAAAACCAAGAATATATCCAAGGGATAATATGTAAAGTCAAGAACACTAAGGATGATCCAAAGTTGCCCGAAAGGGAGAAGTAAAGTAAGCTTGCTTCTTTCACTCTCTGAGTTAACGGCTTTGTCGGTCCTCTTGCGAGGTTTATCCCCTTTTCTTTCTTCTCCCCCCCCCCCCAGGATGAAGGTCTGATGGAAGCCCTGAAGGGTGAATTCCCATCTTGGCTTGCAACCTATTTTGTAATGCATACTTATGGTTGTCTCACTTTGAAAGGCAGAAGCTATCATCACAAATAGGTTTCGGCATTTCTAGTAGGCCAAGATCCTCATCTACTATTTTAGTGTTTTCTCCATTAGTCTCGAGCTTAGGCCAATGCAAGCGCGTCACTTGTCGGTGCAACGACGTCTGATTTCAGGTCAGCATTGCGCTGTTGGCCATTAGGGTTCTAGGGCATTCCATCTTATATCATCTACGGTTGCGAGGACATATACCTAGTTCGGGTAAACCATTTACCTTGAACACTTTTTGGGTGTATCCCTGTGGTTAGAAGTAACTGGGAGCCTAAGCGTGGCATGCCGGTATTGTCATCAGGATAAGTCTTAACCGACGAGATTATCATTTGAAGAATCTAGAGGCCCAAATTAACCTAGATGTGTGCTTAGGATGCCTAGGAGGCATTTGAGAAATCTCTATCCTCATTTAGGTCAAATGTCATATGGATGGTTGCTAGGCATTGACACCAAAAAAATAATAAGGAAACGAAAAAAAGAAGAAGAAAGAAAGAAAAAATAAAAATTGAACAAAATAGCAAAACACATACAAAAGAGACAAATATATATACCTCAAAAAAATGTGATGTATTTGTTTGTGCATTGCATGATCACGTTTAATTTCCTATTTGCATTCTATCTGCTTGCATGTGCATTTGCATCCACGTTTACCTTTTTCTCCCGAATCTCGTTAATAAGATTTAACCCCCTAACCTTGCATCAAGGAAGGTATGAACTGTTTAGGCAAGGGGCTAAAATCAAAACTACACTAACCATTTTCCCCATTTTAGTGTGGTTGAAATTGGTTTAAAAAGGGAACCAAGATGACGACATCATAAGCAAGCAAGTACACTGGAAATCATCCTTTCATTTGACAAAATGTTTTTCATTCATTGTTTATAAACATCTCTAGGGGCATACCCCCAGTGTACATAAGATATATCTAATCCTTTCTATCTCCCTCACCCTGTCGGTCCTCCTCTGGACGAGGTCGACTACGCTGACTGCTCTCCTCCTCCTCATCCCGGCCGTGCCTCACACCTGATCTAGGTGGAAGAGAAGCCCTCAAAGCCGCAGACTGAACTGATAACTGCGCATCAGGTGAAGAGACCCTGAGTGCTAGCAGCTCCCTCAAAGAAAAGACTAATAACCCTGCAGTCCGCAGTGACTCTAAAGGGGTAGCATGTCCACCTGCAGCCTCGCCCGTAGGAGCCTTGCTCTGGTACTTCTTTAGTAACCTCTATCGCAAAGTCTCTAGCTACTGCCGAGCAGTCAGCCTCCACGAGAGCTCATTGCTCTTGGACCACAACATCTATCTCTTTAGCTCATGCCTTGGCCTCTCTCTCCTTCACCTCGACAAGGTGACCTCTCAGCAGCACGTCCATCTTGGACAAACCGCGGGTAAGCTCCTTTATACGGGTGGTGACCCCGCCCACCTCTGTCTCGAGCCCTCTCTTGGAAGCCAAACAAGCCACCATCTTTACTCGCTGCAAACACAAACACAAACTTGAAGTCAAGTGAACGAAAATAGGGAAGCACTTCATTTTGGAAAAGAATTGCACATGTCATACTATCTGTCTCAGCTCGGCCACCCTCACCTCGGCCCACTCGAGTGTTGCCTCTAGATGAGCCTCCAAGTCCTCCGTCCTCATTGCTCCGGACGAAGGGCCTGCCTCTGCTACCATATCAGCCCTCACCCGGACGAACTATAACTCCCCTCGTTGTGAAGAGGCTAAAGTGGTTAGTCAAACATAAAGAAAAAGATCATCTAGTTTGTTGGTCCCGGGGTAAGCGAGCGGACAGGAAGGGGGGTTGAATTATCCCCCACGCTAGATGGCAAATTAAAAACTTACTAAATAGTGTAATTAACAATATTAACGAGATTGAAGATATTAGCTAAACAAGATAACTAAATTCTCTCAATCTCTCCGATCTCACACGATCACACAAACAGATATAACATGCAAACCACACAATCGCACAAACCAAACCACAGTGCCCAGGGAATTTTAAGGTGGTTCGGGACCATGACGGGCTCCCTACGTCCACCCCTTACCAAACCGGTAAGGCTTCACTCGGGGATAAATACCCAACACGGAGATGATGCTCCAACACACATGCAAGATGACGCCTGCACACACACACACAGGGACACGCCCCAACACACACACACACACACACACACACACACACACACACACACACACACACACACACACACACACACACACACACACACACACACACACACACACACACACACACACACACACACATGCACACGATCCGACGACCACACACATGCACACGATCCGACGACCGGATCACAAAATTGACCCACACGCTGCAACAAGCGCAGCACAAACGACCCACACAATCACGCGCAGGCGATCAAAGATGACTGCACACAGACGGCCACACACACACAATATTCCTTAGTTCAGAAAATAAACACAAATATTCAAACATGCTCAGATCAAAATAAAACACATGACAAACATCACAAAAAGGTAGGAATAAGATATAGATGTTGTTCCCCCTTTGATTTTTAAGACGAATAGATAGCGTTCCTCAAAGCTCGGTCCGATGATGGCGATTTGTGCATCCTCTCAATTCTCTCTTCGATCCGCTGCTCTTTCTCTTCTTCCTCGAACTCTAGAAACCAGCTGGAGGAGATGAAATCTCCCTCTCTTCTTTCCCTTTTCTTCCTTTCTCCTTTCTTCACTTGCAAGATAAGAAACTATTAGCTCAAATATGGAGTTCTCTCTCAAATTCATAGGTCACATGAGAGTATATATAGGAGACATGAAAAGACACATAAACCCTTCACAAAACCTCTGAAAACCCCCTCTAAGATATGTATAATAACCCTAGGGGAAAATGGGTAAAAGTAGAGCACAAATGGATAGGGTTTAATGGGTTTTCGGATCCTCGTTTTTGAGTTTACGCTGTAATCGGTCGACCGGAATACTGGGTCGGTCGACCTAACTTCTGCAGAGCTGAAACTGGTCAGCTCTGGAAAGTTCGGTCGATCGAACTGCCTAGTTCAATCGACCGAACTCTGCTGCTATTCCATTTATGCAGAGTTCAGTCCATTAAGCAATCAAACATGCAAGATTTAATTAATAAAACACATGACCAACATCAAACATTCAACCATGAATTTTTATGCTTAAAAACAAGTTGAATCAATTGATTTCTATGATAATCAACATTTGTGCATCAAGGATAACACAATGAATTTCTTACACATGATTCAAGCTCAAAAGCACTATGTAGAAAGTGCATGAACACATTCAATTGAATTTCTAATTTCCACCAAGATATGTATGAGTTATATACATCAAAAGCCATAAGAAACACATGAATGATATGCATTGAAGCCCTTTGAAAACTTATCATCCACAACTTAACATTAAGATCGCATAGCAATGAATTTTTGCAATATGTGTAAGCATTGTAAAACTATCACCAAAATAGCTTCTTCAAGACCACACTGTAGATTCTAAGAAAATCCACTTAAGAAAAGAAAAGGATAATATGACTAGAAAAGCATGGGAAGAGAGAGAAAGGGGAGCATGCATAGGATGCTAATGGAGGGTGATCGCCAGAGATGCGAGGGCCTCAAAGATATAACAATAAAGAATAGGAGGGATCGCGAAGAATACCTTAAAAGAAGCGGGGGAGATTGTGAGTGCACCTTCTCTTTCTATCGGCCAGCCGATGAAGAGAGTTCTTCTTAGCTTGATTACCCTTGCAAAATTAACAAACACCAATAAAGAAACATAGATTAGAAACCAAGATGTGTAGCATCAAATCTAAATATAAATATGGACATAGAAAGCATGGATATGAACACACCTTATTGGTGTTTGGCCTTTAAACCCCTATGCAAAAGAGTAGGTAAAAGATGATGTATGATGAAGAATAGAGGGAGATGTGCAAGTGTTACACTAAGGGAGATGTGCTAGAGTGCACAACATGGGAAGATCTCAATATTGAGATAAAAAGAAATAAAAGAAGAATATGATATGATGCATGCAATTAACTAAAGCAAAAATAAGAGATAGGAGGGGGAAAGCTTAGTGGTTTTCTCCAATTTGGCTTCAAGATCTTCAAGGGAGGAAGAAGAACTCCATGGATGAAGCTTGTAGGTTCATGGGAGCCTCCTCCTTGAGCCTTCAATCTAGTAGTACCTCCCCTTGGATTGATATTGATGCCCTTTTACACAAGGGAGAGAGGGGTCATATTTATAGAGGTGAAATTCATAGTTTAATTCCAAGAAAATTAGAAAATCATGTTTTAATGAGATTTGGAAGGAGATAAACATTGGACAAGTGTCATCCCAACTTTAGGAAGCCATAGGAACCCTTTCCCAAGTGGAAAAGGAGGTTAAAGTGAGGGAGGGAAGGAAAATTCAGAGTATAATTTTATAAAAAATAGAAAATTAAGTTTTGGTGAGATTTGGAAAGGAGGATCCTTCCTCCAAGTGTCCTTACAATATTAGGAAGCTATAGGAACCCTTTCCTAAGTGGAAAAGGAGTTTAAGTGAGGAAGGGAAAGGAAATTCGTAGTTTAATTCTAAGAAAATTAGAAAACTGAGTTTTGGTGAGATTTGGAAAGAGGGATCCTTCCTCCAAGTGTCCTTACAACATTAGGAAGCCATAGGAACCCTTTCCCAAGTGGAAAAGGAGTTTAAGTGAGGAAGAGAAGGGGTTCTGTTCGAAATCAAAATTCTGTAAGAAATGACGTCAGACCTAGTGGTCGCTAATTAAAAGAGCGCCTGCTCAAAGCGCCGCCCATTCTGAGGCATTTTAAGACGGATTAGGATATTCCAAAATTAGAAAAGAATTGGCACCCATGAAGCGGTCGCCAATTAGGAATTAATACGAATTTTGGACTGAGTTAAATGCTCAAAATAAGGCAAGGAAATTGACGATCTTTCGAACGGTCGCTATTTAAAGAAATGGCGACTTTCCAGAGTGTCGCTAATTCATAGATTTCGAAAACGGCCAAACTGGACTCAGCTGGAAATGGACGTCCCCTGCCTGGGCGCTATTTAAATGGCACCCGGGTCCCTGCCTCCATTTGATTTAAGACCCGAATAAATGGAGAAAAAGCTCAGAAAAATCTGGAAAAAATAGGAAAAGATGTGTGAAAATTGGGGGAAGTTTGATATTCAAGAAAAGAGAGAAAAATCACTCAAATAAGTCAATTTGAGGGTCAAATGGGGCATCGCAGTGCGATAAGAGATATGCTCAAAATGATGTCAAATTTGGCGTGTCTACAGCTGTCCCGCCTTGGCGTCTGCTTTGTAAGGGAGTGACACGGTGTGGAATGGAATAAAATGGAGTGAAGCAACATGGAATGGAATGGAATGAAATAGAATGACGTGGGAGCGAACTGAAAAGTAGATGCCAATGTGTGATGAGACACACAACCAACATCACTTGATAGGAATTGAATCAAAAGCTCAGAATGATGCAATCTTGAGGAGATTCAATGAAAGCAACAATGTTTGGAAAAAGAAAGAGTATACACGAGAGCACGAGAAGATAAAAAGAGTTATCAACATCCAACGCGGTGGAAGTATCCCAGGTCACAAACCTGTAGGTTTCACCATTGGGGAGCGGTTACCAGCCAATGTGGACGTGCTGCACCCAAGGTGGATCAAAGGAAGAGGAATTGAACGAGACATAGAAATCCAAAAAAAGGAGGTTTCAGGGAAGCGGCCCAAAATGACAGCAAGATGAACTGAGGACACAATTCGGAATGGAATATCTCTTATCATGGACAATCAGATTATCTTTACCTTCAAAATCAGCTTATCAGAAGGGTTTTCCAAAGTTAATTCAAATTCCTATATGAATGCATGCTGGGTTTAAAGGGAAAAGTAAAGCAAATGAGAATATAAGATAATCAAGGATAATATTGTTAAACTATCGAGACTGGGTCAAGAAACCCATTCGTGAGCTGATACTAAGCCGAAGCTCGTTTATCCGCGCACCAACTCACAAAAGGGAACCATCATCCCCAGTCTTGAACGGCTCAACGGCCTATCCGTGCGACTAAGATGCCTCTGAAATCGTCATCATTTTTTATGAAGGGGAACTTAGATTCCAAATTTATCAAAGCCACATAGTCCTTGATATGATCTAGTAACATAGGTAACATATAGTAAAATGCATACATGGGGAAGATGGTGATAGCAATAAGCATGAGGGGAACTGGGAAATGAGGTGCAAGACACCATGGGACTTGAATGATGATGCCCGGTCGGTGGGACCAAGAACTTCTTTCCTGCGCTCAAAAGTTAATTAGCCAAGATATAAAAGATAACAAATAATGAATAAGGAATTTAAGCATTGCAACTATAGCAGTGATAGAATTCAAGCATGAAAGCATTGAATAGCATTAAATAATATGAAAATATAGCATGTATCAAAGTATTAATAACATGTATGTATCATATCATGAATAGCATTCAAGCGTGTATAGCGTGAAAGACATGAATAGCATTTAAGCATTCAACATAGATAGCATCAATAAAGCATAGATAGCATAGCATCATTGTTTGTTGTTTGTCACGAGGATGACAACTTTAGTAAATCTTGAAGATTGAAGTTGAAAGAATCTTGATCAGAATAATGATGCCCAATGGCAAGAGTAATTGGAAGATCAGCAAGAGTTGATTAAAATGATTTGGAGATGAATAATCGGAGTAATGCGTAGCAAATCATGAAGATATGATCAATTGATGCCCAACATGGTATATCTTGAAGATATCAAACAACATAGGGAAGAATCGAAAGATAGATAGCAACGAATGGAGAGGACTCATCCCGTGCTCTTGGTCCTGTGAGAGCTGTTGTCCCTACAAAAGCATCATCAACAAAATATAATGTATTTTTTTTGGATTTTGAAATATGCAAATTTTTATGGGTTTTGAAAATATTTGAATTTTTATGTGAATTTTTGGAAGATATCTGAAATTTTTTATGGATTTTGAAAATATTCAATTTTTGTTGGATTTTTACTTAGGAAATATTCAACTTTTTAAGATTTTTCACCAGAAATATTCAACTTTTTTAGATTTTGATTTACACATTGCTAAAGCAGCATCAAAGGATGTTTAAACCACTGGCTAAGAGTCCTTGTTCCTTCCCCTTTCGCTAAAAACTGCCCAAAGCTGGGCTTGCATTTAAAGGTGGCGCCCTATAACCAGCTACCCTTGGTTAACGGTGCTTCTGTTGAAGTTAGATGGAAGGCTCTATCACCACAGGATGTGGATCTAGAGGGGGGGGTGAATAGATCAACTGGCTATTTAAAAATTAGGCCTAGAATCAAATACGGAATTAGAGGAACACTAGACGAACACAGCCAATGCACCGAATGAAACACACAA
The DNA here is from genome assembly GCA_022559845.1 of Amorphophallus konjac. Lineage (NCBI taxonomy): Eukaryota > Viridiplantae > Streptophyta > Magnoliopsida > Alismatales > Araceae > Amorphophallus > Amorphophallus konjac. The sequence goes on from JAHNEJ010003545.1 coordinate 356,394, forward strand.
GATCTGCTGAACAAGCAATCAAACACACGAGAGGCACAAGGCTTTTAGGTGGTTCGGTCAATCCAACCTACGTCCACCCCACATTCAACTCGAATGTGGATTACTGCTGATACACAGCTTCAATCTGCTGGGCTTTACAGCTTGCCAACAACGGCTGGGGCTTACAGCTTATCCCGACCAGAGGAGCATCCTCTGCAACAGCTGAGCATCACAGCTTGCTCTGCTGGGCACTACAGCTTAGCCGACCAGAGGAACACCTCTGCAACCCGCTGCCTCACAGCTTGAAACCGCTGACTAACAGCTTGATAGAATAAGAGTAATAAAAGAGAAAATAGCAAGACTGAAAATAAACAAAACACACAATCGAATGGAATAAAAACCAAAACGACTGTAGCTCAAAGTTGAGCAATATCAGCTCTGGTAACTGGACCAAGAGACTGATTCACAAACTCTCACGATAGCTCTCTCAACTCATCTTCTCTCTCTTTCTTCTTCTCTCCTTTTCTTCTTCTCTACTTTTCTTCTCTCACAGTGGATCTCGGTGGATGCTGTTTCAGACTGGATGTATAGACTTCACCAACTTCGATCAGCCTTTACGGAAGATGAAGACTGATATATATAGCAGCAGCAGGTGGATAAGGGCGCGTGGCTTCCACGTTTTCCCGCCCAAGGAATTCTCCAGATTCGAGGCAATTCATCCACGTGTCAGCATCTGGTCACCTCGTCCTCCTGGGATCACGAGCCATGTCAGCAATCTCAGTAGAGAGTCCCTGTCAGACAGAGTATCGGATGATCAGATTAAATAACACTCTGTATAGACTTATCAGAAGAACTGCGTTGTATAGACTTCATATAAGTGAAAGCTATGTACAGACTTGCTGTATGAAGCAACCGCTGTATAGACTTAGGTGATATGAAGACTGTCAATGTATAGACTAAGTGAAGATCAATGCAATGTGTAGACATCAGTGAGAAGATGCAGTGTGTAGACTTCAGTGAGACTCAATTGAAGACAGACGATGTATGGACTTCAGAACTGATGCACGATGTACATACTTCATGAGACTCGAATGAAGACAAGCGATGTATAGACTTCACTGCTGATGAATGCAATGTACAGACTTGCAATATGTGAAGGAGTTGATTGTATAGACTTCACGATGTGAAGACTTATCAACAAATGACTGTACAGACTTGACCAAACAGTCCAATGTATGGACTTGAGTCATGGAGGCCAATGTATAGACTTCGAACACCTCTTGAGCTCTGCATAGACTTTGCAGTCACTGGGTGATGTATAGACTTTGGAAAACAGAAGCCTGTATAGACTTGGAAGATCAAGACGCTAAAAAAGACGGTCATTGTACAGACTTCGCCTGACACCGTCCAATGTACAGACTTTCTGTAACAGTCTGATGTACAGACTTTCTGTAACAGTCTGATGTACAGACTTCATGAGACTCTAGACACTGAATGCTGTACAGACTTAACCCATGCAATGAGACGCTAAATGAGACGCTGAATGAGACGCTGGACTCTGTACAGACTTTGCCTAATGCCTAAGACGCTAACAAAGACGGACGATGTTCAGACTTGCTGAAAGACCGATGTACAGACTTTCAAGCCTGAAGGCCAATGTGTGGACTTGCGTGAGACGCTCATTGAGACGCTCAATGTGCAGACTTCACCTTAGACTCTAAATGAGACGGACAGTGTATAGACTTGGTCAATGCACTGTGGATGTATGGACTTTGACGCCTACATGCTATGCAATGTACACACTTGGTGACTTCGCATGTTTGTGCAATGTACAACCAGTGTATGGACTTGTCGTGCCTACACGGGGCATTGTACACACTTGCTGCCTGATGCTCATGTGCAGACTTTGATGCCCAACAGCGATGTACCTGATGCTAAGGTGCAGACTTTGATGCCCAACGCGATGTATAGACTTTGAGACTTTGAGTGTGTGTTCAGTGTGAAGACAAGATAAAATGCATATAACACACAGACAATCTGATAAAGTGACTTCATCAAAACATAAATAGTGTTGCCAATTCATCAAAACAATGTGTTGCCATATGAAGTAAAGTTACATGTCAACACCATCAACACATAGGAGTCACAACAATCTCCCCCTTTTTGATGATGGCAACCCCCTATCATGTAGAGTAGCAACATCCTGTCATACAGATGCATTTTTGATGAAAGACATGATTTGTTATTCAGATTGTTATGCAGATGCATGTAGATGCTATGAATGACATGCTGCATGCTACAAAATGTAAGCAACTCCCTGCTAACAAAATTTCCCCCTTTGCCATACCATCCCCCTAAACTGAAGAAATGAATAATTCAGACAATATTCTCCCCCTTTGCCATCAACAAATAGGAGGGAAAGTGAATGCAAGCGAAGAGAAAGAAAGTTCAGCTGACTGGCATTCATGGCAAGTAGTTCAGAAATTAAGCAAGTAAAGCACATAACCTTCAGTCATATGAACGGAGAAAAGGCTTAGAAATTGAAATTCTGGTTTAAAGGTTATAAAAAGAAAAGAGTTCATGCACTACATTCATTGGATAAGGTAGATGTGCATGATAAAACAATAAACCAGAGTCATATTTACATGAGAGATTCAGTTTCAGAAGATCTTACTTTAATAGACTCAGTAAAGTGTGTTAAGAGAAACCAGGTCATGTATTGAAATTAAACAATTGACATCCATGAAATTTCTTTTAAGGAACAGCATTTTCAATATTGTTTCATTTAGGGCATTCAGGTACCAAAAGTCTTTTTGCGTAAGGGTATACGTTTATCAGATGCCAATACCCCTAGATACTCAACATGATGGATCATCTTGCCTATGATCAAATTCAATAGAATTGATTGACACCTTTTTGTGTAAGGGTACACGTTTATTAGATGCCAGTTACCCCCAAGTACTCAGTGAAAACAACCTACTGTTTTGATCATTTTATACAGAGATAGCTGATACACTTCATGACATGAGTGGTGTCCACTTCTTTGATGGATCACTCAGTTTCTCAGTGATTTACCAGTCATTTCTCTGTCAATGCTATTTCTCAAATGATTTTCAATGTTTTTCAGTATCTTTCTTAGCTGCCCTTTATTTGTTTCAGAATGACTTGTTTAAGGACAATACACAAACTTAGCTTCTCTAACATGATTTCAGATGAGTTTTCAGATTTCAGATATAAGTAGCTTTGTCTTGCATGAAATAAGCTACGGTTGAGAGCTTTATCAATTTTCAGCATCCTTATTTACTGATTGTAGTCTTTCAACTCTAAAGATTATAAATTTTAAACCATTAAGTCAGTCTTTAAGCAATTAAAGTTCTTATGAAAGAAGAAATCTATTTTCTATTGCTTAATATTAGAACTGACTAAGAGATTGCCATACTGTCAGACTCAATCATTCAGAGTCAAGGATTTAATAGACAGCGTCGACGCTGGGAGGTCAATGCGTCTACGCATCAGTTAAAGAGACAAGAGTATAAGACACTGAGATAGTGTCAGTGCGTCGACTCCATGCTATTTCAGCGTCAACTCTTCAGAATAATGAGACAGAGATATTCACAGATCTCGTTCACTGCGTCAACGCCACATTATAGCAGCGTCGACGCAGCAATTCACCTTGAAATTCTGACAAGACTCCCCCTGACTATATGCATGCAATTTTTGCAAAAGATGACAGATCAGATGATTTTTGAAGTTCAAGCTTAATCAGACTATCTTATCGTGCAGTATGACCCATGCAGAAATATAGACATATCATGCATCTAGACATATATATGCAATGATGATCATGAGTGCAATAAAAAATATGAGAGTCATGCATTGTCATAAGTCTTTATCATATGAGTATGATCAAAAGTTTGCACAATGTTTATTCAATCTATCAACAGCAAGTCCAAATCAGAAGTTTATTCAAAGCAGCTCAAAAGTTTTATTCAAGTCAACAAAGAGTTCATTCATTATGCTGAAATTTACACAAGTCAAGTTCTCTTCTAAAAAATTTAAAATTTTCATTTCCAAGTGGCTTAGTAAAGATATCAGCAACTTGTTTGTCAGTTTCAATGAAGTCCAGTTCAATTTCCTTTTTGTTCACAGCATCTCTTAGAAAATGATGTTTTATTTCTATGTGCTTAGTCCTAGAATGATGAACAGGATTTTTAGCAAGGCATATGGCACTAGTATTATCACATAGAATTGGAATGCATTCCAATTTTATCTGATAATCATCTAGTTGGTGCTTAATCCAAAGTACTTGGGCAGTACAATTACCTGCTGCAACATATTCAGCTGTAGAGAAGGCTACAGTGTGTTACTTCTTAGATGCCCAAGATACTAGACATCCACCAAGGAATTGACAGTAGCCACTAGTGCTTTTTCTATCTACTCGACACCCAGCATAATCAGCATCAGTGTAAGCTAGAAGCTCTAACTCACACCTAGCAGGATACCATAATCCTAGCTCTTGGGTGCCTAGCAGATATCTAAAAATCCTTTTCACTGCTTTAAAATGACTTTCTTTAGGACTGGCCTGAAACCTAGCACATAATCCTACAGCGAATTGAATATCAGGCCTAGATGCTGTTAAGTAGAGAAGGGATCCGATCATACCTCTGTATAATTTCTGGTCAACTGGGTTACCTTTAGTGTCTTCATCCAAGCTTGTAGAAGTACCCATTGGAGAAGCTATCTCTTTAAGGTTATCCATCTTGTATTTCTTGAGTAGATCCCTTGTGTACTTGGACTGAGTGATAAACATTCCTTCCTTTGTTTGTGTAACTTGCAGTCCAAGAAATAATTTGAGCTCACCCATTGAGCTCATTTCAAACTCATTAGTCATTGTTTCAGAAAATTCCTCACACAATTTGGGGTTAGTTGACCCAAAAATGATATCATCCACATAAATCTGTACAATAAGAATTTCAGAATGACTCACCTTTGTAAACAAGGTCTGATCAACTACTCCTCCAGTGAAATTTTGATCAGTGAGAAACTTGCTCAACCTGTCGTACCAAGCTCTGGGAGCTTGCTTAAGACCATAGAGAGCTTTATTTAATTTGTAAATATGATTAGGAAAATCTAGACATTCAAATCCAGGGGGCTGTCTAACATAGACATCCTCATTAATTTCCCCATTCAAGAATACAGATTTTACATCCATCTGCTGGAGGATTATACCTAAGGAACATGCATAAGCTAATAAAATTCTAACCGCTTCTAATCTGGCTACAGGGGCAAATGACTCTTCAAAGTCAATACCAAACTCCTGGTTGTACCCCTGAGCAACAAGTCTGGCTTTATTTTTAACAATATTCACTAATTCATCAGATTTATTCCTGAAGACCCACCTAGTCCCTATGACTGTTCCATGATCAGGAGGTGGGACTAAGTGCCACACCTTGTTCCTGTCGAACTGATTAAGCTCCTCATGCATGACATTAATCCAATGCATATCCTTGAGGGCACAGTCAATGGACTTGGGTTCAATTTGAGAGACAAGAGCATATGCATTTAATTCATGTTGAATTCTCAGGTGGCCTCTAGTCCTAGGGGGGTCATGCAGATTTCCAATTACATTATCTACAGGATGATCTTTAAGATATCTAATGTTAACAATTGAATTGTCATGTGTTTGATTTACCTCCCCCTGAACTGTAGGCTCCTCTTCATTAAGTTCTATATGTCCTTCTTCATCCTCGGATTTGTCTGCAAGATCTCCTTTCTTCAAGATTTCACCATTGTCTTCATTCCTGCATTGACCAACGTTAGAATTTACCAAGGATTCATCAAAAACTATGTGTGAAGATTCTTCAACAGTTTTAGAGTTAAGATTGTACACTCTATATGCTCGGGTGTTTTCAGAATAACCAAGAAAGATTCCTGGTTCACCTTTAGGTTCAAATTTATCAAGGTCTCTTTTATCATTTATATGAATAAAACATTTGCAACCAAAAACTTTGAAATGAGCAATAGAAGGTTTCTTACCCTTTAGGATCTCATATGGTGTTTGCTGGGTAGAAGGTCTTACCATGACTCTGTTAATTACATAACAGGCAGTGTTCACTGCTTCAGCCCAAAATTTCCTTGGCAGACCACCTTCAACAAGAAGTGTACGACCCATCTCCACTAGGGTTCTGTTCCTTCTCTCCACAACCTCATTCTGCTCAGGTGTCCTTGGTGAGGAGTACCTATGGTTGATTCCATTTGACCTGCAGAGTTCATCAAACTGTGAGTTTTCAAACTCACCTCCATGATCAGTCAAAATGTTTTCAATTTTCTGATTTATTTTAACATAGATCTCCTGAAATTCTGAGAAGGCATCACTCTTATTAGATAAGAAAAAAACCCAAGTATACCTAGAAAAGTCATCTATCATGACAAACCCAAACCTCCTTCCTGATAAGCTGACAGATCTGGTTGGCCCAAAAAGATCCATGTGTATCAACTCATATGGTTTGGAGGACAGATTTTCAGTTCTAGACTTAAATGACTTTCTAGTTATCTTTGATTGAGTGCATGCATCACAAATTTTATTTTCTTTCTTGAAGGAAACTTCAGGAAGTCCTCTAACCATGCTATGCTTGTTTAGTTTATGCAAAATGGTATAACTAGCATGGCCTAACCTATGATGCCATAAAAATGCTAAATCTTCTCTATTGGCAGTAAGACATAGGTTAGAATGCTGAATATCATCTAGATCTATCATGTATGTGTTATTTATTCTTTTTCCAGAGAATTTTATAATTTCTGAATTAGGTTCAAAAACCTTGCAGCATTGAGAATCAAATAAAACCTTATGACCCTTATCACACAATTGGCTGATACTAAGTAAATTGTAAGCTAACCCTTCAACCAGCATAACATCATCAATGCAGCAGGTAGAACACTTACCTACCTTACCTGATCCAATGATCCTACCCTTTGTGTTGCTTCCAAAGGTTACAAGGCCTCCTAGCTTTTCAGTTAGCATGCAAAACTTGGCCTTATCTCCTGTCATATGCCTAGAGCAACCACAGTCCAAGTACCACAAGTTGCTCTTGGCTGCCAGGCATACCTGCACACACAATTAGGGCAAAGAGTTTGGAACCCAAGTCTGATTGGGCTCCAATGCAGATGAAGTGCAAGTACAGAAAGAAAGCATGGTTTTGGGAATCCACATTTGTTTGAAGCATTTCTGTTCAGTGGATTTCCAGATTTCTTTTTGTTTTGCTTTTTCTTGTTGACTTTCTTCTTATATGCACCAACAGAGTTATTCACAGAATTTTTGTTATTGTGCCAATGCTTCGGCCAGGTTGCATTCATAAGGTTTTGGCCATGGTAGTTCCTGGGCTGGCTGTGGAAATGTTGGTAATTCCTAGGCATCCGACTGCCATACCCATTTTCCCAATTTCTGACATAGGGTCTGTAAAAGTGTGTAGGTTGATGAACATACCCTGTATACATCCCTTGAGTTCTAGTCCACCCACGCCCATTAGGATTGATTGGCTGTGTGGGGTAGTATGACTAAACTCTAGGTGGATTGAATTTGTTGGGCTGACTTCTGAAAATATTTTGTCTTCCCTGCACCCTTGACCCTGCTGACCTATTCATAGGTTTTGGTTGGGTCCTTTTCTTTGATGATGGTGGTGAAGACTTTTTGGCATTGACATGGGGTTTGTTTACCTGAACAGGCTGACCCCTAACATTGGGTTGAGCACTAGAGCTAGGTTTGGAAGTCCCAATTCTACTAGGCTCACCTACTTTCTGTTTGCCCTTCTCCTCTGCATTTAGCTTTTTCAAATTCAAATTTGTCTGTACAGCATTATTAGAATTCATGTTGATCAGAGGTCCTTTCTCCTTTTGTACAACAAAGGAAATAGTTTTCATTCCAAAGCTTTTAGTTGCACTAGAGTTGAATCCTAGGCCCTCTCTTCTGAAATTTACCCTTGACCCCAATAATGCATCTAAATTTTCAGATCCTTGGGTCATTTTCTCAATTATTTTTAGCTTATCCTCATTATCTTTCTGAATTTCATCAATAGAATTTTTTAACTCATTATTCACATTGAGGACAGCTTCATACTTTTCAGAAATAATCTTTATCTCATTTTCATAATTCTGAATTTTCAGTTTCCATGCATCAATTTCATTGTCTAATCTCACATTTTCTTCCTTAGAAATTTTCAGTTCTTTATTGATTTCTTCAAATTCAGAACATGTGAGTTTCAGATTACTGTTCTCAGTTTCTAAGCAGGTAATTTTATCAGACAATGAAGTATCATTTTGCATGATTTTAATTTTTCTTCGTAGATGCTTGTTTTCTTTTCTGACCTCATCTACTCTATCAGTAAGTTCATCATAAGCAACCATCCAATCAGTAATACTAAAATTTTTATAGCGAGAGGATACCTCATCAGATTCTTCCTCTCTATCTTCTGAGCTGGTTGTCATGAGACAGATTGGCTTCTCAGCTTCAACTTCACTGTCCGAAGTGACGCTCAAGGATCCCTCATCCTCATCACTCCAGGTACTCACCATAGCTTTTCCTTTTGTGTTCTTCTTCTTGGACTTGTCCTTGAGGTTCTGATTTGTCAGACATTCAGCTTTAAAGTGACCCGCCTTCCTGCATTGATAGCAAACATTAGTTTCAGCTTTCTTTATAGGGTTTGATTTATACCTTGTGTCTCGGCAGCCACTGTTGGGATTTCTTCAGCTGAATCTTCTTCCTTCCTTCTTGAGAAATCTCCGGAATTCCCTAGTAATCATGGCAATATCAGCATTTGCCACTTCTTCTTCAGACAAGCTCTCTTCAGTTGATGATCCGTTGGGGCTGGATCGACAGGATCTGCTAGCACCAGCCTTCAGAGCTATAGGCTTCCTCTTTCTGTCAGCCTCCTCTATCTTTGGCATATTCATCTCATAAGCCATTAGAGATCCGATCAGCTCATCTGCCTTAGTATTGTGCAGATCTCTTGACTCTTCCATAACTGTGGCCTTGGCGTGCCAAATTGGAGTCAAGGATCGCAAGATCTTCCTGACTACATCATACTCAGAATATTTTTTCCTGAAGCCTCTGAGACCATTTGTGATAATAGTCAGCCGAGCATACATTTCCTTGATCGTCTCATTAGGCTTCATCTTGAAAGCATCGTATTCTTAAACCAGTAGATTAGTCTTAGTCTCTCTGACTTGTGAAGTCCCCTCATAGATGACTTCAAGTGCATCCCACATTTCCTTCGCTGAGGAGCAGGCAGATATTCGTGAAAACTCGGTGGGATGCAGAGAGCACTGGATTGCATTAATTGCACTCCAGTTGAGTGTGGACCTTCTAATTTCTTCCTTGGTCCATACATCTTCATTTGGGGACAGCTCGAAAGGTCCCTTGCTAACCACCTTCCAAATTTCATAATCTTTAGCCCTCAAGAATACCTGCATACGGTGCTTCCAGTATGCGTAGTTGGTTCCATCGAAGTATGGGGGCTTGGATGTGGAGTGTCCTTCAGCTATCATCCCTCTTCCGTCCATCTGTGCTTATCCTCTTCAGGCGGTAAGTCCCTGTAGAAGAGTCTAGCTCTGATACCAAGTGTTGAAGTTAGATGGAAGGCTCTATCACCACAGGATGTGGATCTAGAGGGGGGGGGTGAATAGATCAACTGGCTATTTAAAAATTAGGCCTAGAATCAAATGCGGAATTAGAGGAACACTAGATGAACACAGCCAATGCACTGAATGAAACACACAAGATCTGCTGAACAAGCAATCAAACACACGAGAGGCACAAGGCTTTTAGGTGGTTCGGTCAATCCGACCTACGTCCACCCCACATTCAACTCGAATGTGGATTACTGCTGATACACAGCTTCAATCTGCTGGGCTTTACAGCTTGCCAACAACGGCTGGGGCTTACAGCTTATCCCGACCAGAGGAGCATCCTCTGCAACAGCTGAGCATCACAGCTTGCTCTGCTGGGCACTACAGCTTAGCCGACCAGAGGAACACCTCTGCAACCTGCTGCCTCACAGCTTGAAACCGCTGACTAACAGCTTGATAGAACAAGAGTAATCAAAGAGAAAATAGCAAGATTGAAAATAAACAAAACACACAATCGAATGGAATAAAAACCAAAATGACTGTAGCTCAAAGTTGAGCAATATCAGCTCTGGTAACTGGACCAAGAGACTGATTCACAAACTCTCACGATAGCTCTCTCAACTCATCTTCTCTCTCTTTCTTCTTCTCTCCTTTTCTTCTTCTCTGCTTTTCTTCTCTCACAGTGGATCTCGGTGGATGCTGTTTCAGACTGGATGTATAGACTTCGCCAACTTCGATCAGCCTTTACGGAAGATGAAGACTGATATATATAACAACAGTAGGTGGATAAGGGCGCGTGGCTTCCACATTTTCCCGCCTAAGGAATTCTCCAGATTCGAGGCAATTCCATCCACGTGTCAGCATCTGGTCACCTCGTCCTCCTGGGATCACGAGCCATGTCAGCAATCTCAGTAGAGAGTCCCTGTCAGACAGAGTATCGGATGATCAGATTAAATAACACTCTGTATAGACTTATCAGAAGAACTGCGTTGTATAGACTTCATATAAGTGAAAGGTATGTACAGACTTAGGTGATATGAAGACTGTCAATGTATAGACTAAGTGAAGATCAATGCAATGTGTAGACATCAGTGAGAAGATGCAGTGTGTAGACTTCAGTGAGACTCAATTGAAGACAGACGATGTATGGACTTCAGAACTGATGCACGATATACATACTTCATGAGACTCGAATGAAGACAAGCGATGTATAGACTTCACTGCTGATGAATGCAATGTACAGACTTGCAATATGTGAAGGAGTTGATTGTATAGACTTCACGATGTGAAGACTTATCAACAAATGACTGTACAGACTTGACCAAACAGTCCAATGTATGGACTTGAGTCATGGAGGCCAATGTATAGACTTCGAACACCTCTTGAGCTCTGCATAGATTTTGCAGTCACTGGGTGATGTATAGACTTTGGAAAACAGAAGCCTGTATAGACTTGGAAGATCAAGACGCTAAGAAAGACGGTCATTGTACAGACTTCGCCTGACACCGTCTAATGTACAGACTTTCTGTAATAGTCTGATGTACAGACTTTCTGTAACAGTCTGATGTACAGACTTCATGAGACTCTAGACACTGAATGCTGTACAGACTTAACCCATGCAATGAGACGCTAAATGAGACGCTGAATGAGACGCTGGACTCTGTACAGACTTTGCCTAATGCCTGAGACGCTAACAAAGACGGACGATGTTCAGACTTGCTGAAAGACCGATGTACAGACTTTCAAGCCTGAAGGCCAATGTGTGGACTTGCGTGAGACGCTCATTGAGACGCTCAATGTGCAGACTTCACCTTAGACTCTAAATGAGACGGACAATGTATAGACTTGGCCAATGCACTATGGATGTATGGACTTTGACGCCTGCATGCTATGCAATGTACACACTTGGTGACTTCGCATGTTTGTGCAATGTACAACCAGTGTATGGACTTGTCGTGCCTACATGGGGCGTTGTACACACTTGCTGCCTGATGCTCATGTGCAGACTTTGATGCCCAACAGCGATGTACCTGATGCTAAGGTGCAGACTTTGATGCCCAACCGCCATGTATAGACTTTGAGACTTTGAGTTTGTGTTCAGTGTGAAGATAAGATAAAATGCATATAACACACAGATAATCTGATAAAGTGATTTCATCAAAACATAAATAGTGTTGCCAATTCATCAAAACAATGTGTTGCCATATGAAGTAAAGTTACATGTCAACACCATCAACACATAGGAGTCACAACAGCTTCTACCAAGGCCATACCCGAGAAACATTCGGTCTTGGAGGGAGAAGAGAAGAACAATTGGAGATAAGCTTTATGCAGGATGGGAGATATCGGGACTTGAAATCCTTCCAAGGTATTACCCCTCTAAGAGGTAGTCTGTTGCGCCGGGGCTTTGTGCATTTGATTTTTAGACCCTTGACATGCATACGACCAGGGTTTTCCCTGCGGGGACTTTGCCTCTCTTGACATGCCTTTATTATAATTTTACTTTTATCAAAATTTTAACTTGATTATCATAATAGCCCTTTTTGGCTAGATGTATCACGAAAATTCACTTTAATTTGGGTCAAGACTACCCCTATTTGAGACTCCTCTCGTATTGGGGAGTACCTAGGTTGGTCATCTCATCCGTCAACCTCTTACTCTTGCACTCGGCCGACTAAAGAAGAGAAAAGACTTTTAGGTATACTCATGGTATGGCCAAAGTAGCAACGGTGTTTAACAAAAGGAGACGGCTAAAGGGCGCCATGAAGTGTGTGAAGTGCCCAGCTAAGGGTTACTCTTAACAAGCGGGGAGAGAATGCCAAACTCCCAGCGCGGGGTTCTTATGACCGAAGTGCTGCATAGCAAGCCTAAAGACTCTTTTCTGAAATTGACTTAATGAAAAGGCCTAAGAAAAAGATCTAGAATAACACTCTTGATCATGTTAAGAAGCACTTCATTTTGAAAAACTGTGCGTGAAGAATGATGAAATCAAATCATACGCAAAACGTTACCTTGCAACCTTGTAGAAGCAGCAGCTGCTGGAGGCGATCTTGATGAACATGGGATTTGTCCTTAAGTGGCAGATACAAGGATTGGAGGCCAAGGTTTGAAGTGGCTTAACAAGAAAGAGTGGTACCAAGACCTGACTCAGACGAACAAGGATAAAAGGAAAAGAGGTGAGGGCTAGAACTCCCTCACTAAGGTACGGAGACCCTGATCACATGAATGGTCTACATAAGGAGAGGAAAATCAAGAAGTGGAGTGAGGGCTAAAGCCTCGGAAGCAGTGGGAAAACATGCAGATGCCCAGAGCAGTGGATGTGGAAGAAGTTGGGTCGGACCCGGGATTGGGAGGAATTAGAAGAAGAAATTGATAGATGGAAAGAGGCGGATCATGATGCAGGTAGGAATCATCCGAATGTTCCGGAGGAGGAAAACCCCGAGGGACGCGATGCCCTACGAAAAGGTATGAAAAAGATGATTGAGAAGAAGAAAAGAATGAAGAGAACAAAGGACGGGATGTCTTCGAGGAGTAAGAAGATAAATCAAAAGAAAGATGGAGGGTCCGGAGGTTCTGGAAGAGGCAAGTAGAGAGGGACGTGATGCCCTGGGAGAATCAGTGGGAAGCCCGGAAGATCCAGACGTGAGGGTGTGTTGGGGCGCGAAGTCCAGAGAGGAAGATCCGGATGTTCCGGAGGGGGAAGATACCATGGGATGCGATGCCCAAGGAGAATCAGTAAGAAATCCAAAAATTCTGGGGGAGGAAGACACTATGGGGCGCGATGCCCCGGGAGAATCAGTGAGAAATCCGGAAGGTCCGGATGCAAGAGTTGGGAGTGGGCGTGATGCCCTAAGAGAAATCTGAAAGGGGCACAATGCCCAATGGGTGTAAGGGGACCCAGAGATCTCGAAGATAGAAGTGAACATGATAGTGAATGTGAAGGATCCGGAGGTTCCTGAAGGCGAGGAAGATATGGGTTCAGAAACCCGGGAAAGAAGGAATACAAATGAATGTAATGTAATAGATGTAAGGGATGCAAAGAGTATAGAGAAGGTATTGAATGAGAGGATGAGATCCTCCTCCTCACCCACGGAGTGGCCCATAAGGAGAAAAATGTGGATGGAATAGAATAAGGAGTGAATGAATCGATGGAAGGCCCTTTAATAAAAGATTGCCCACCCCTCCTCAGCGAAGAACGTGCCCAGCCCAACAACTCAAAGGATTGAATCAATGTCCGAATACTCTCATGTGTTATGGTAATAGGGGATGAGAACCCCTTCTCTTGACAAGGAAGTTGTATAATGATGGAGCAAGGGGTAATCAGAGCATCAAAAGAACGTCGGCCATTGAACAAAGTGAATTTGATAATGGACCGATATGGCATCAACTTGTAAGAATTAATCATAGTGAGTCTTGATGAAGACTTCTTAAATATGCTCGGCACAAGAACACGGGTCGACATTCGGCAAATAAAATCTTGAACTTTGAATAATATAGTCGAGGCCAAATCCTTCTTGTCCGACTCTTGATCATCCTCGGCACATGTGCTTGTAGAAATACACCCATTCCGCGGGGTGATGGAAGGTGAGATGGAAGCGGTAGGCTTAATGAGTGATGGAGGTTTAATGGAGAGTGTTAACGGAAGCTTAAGGGGAGGCGGAGGCTAAAACACGTCAGGCTTCTCCCCTTGCTTGGAAGCAGACGGGATTGGCTCGAGTACAAAAATAGGTGAATCCTGCTCAGAATTAGCCACGGGTTCGGGAAAAGGGTTAAGTGGTGAAGGGTTGGTAAATACCGGCTTTGGGGTTATAAGGATAGTGGAAGCCTTAGGTGGCGAACAAGGAGGAGATATAATGGGAGATTTGGCGGTGGCCGGTGGAGTGGAGGTAAGCTTCGATGGCTTGGCGGAAGGGTAAGTGGAAGTTGATGGTGTGGAGGTTGGAGGTATAATGGTTTGAGTTTTAGTGGTAGGTTCGGCGGAGGCCGATGGTGTGGAGGCTAATGGTGTAAAAGGAGAAGATTTAGTGCGTAGGAAGCGCCGGATGGGGCGAGAGGTATTAGGGATAAGAGAAGGGTCATGGTGTGCCGGTGCGGGTGATTCGAGTATCGACCCATCATCGTAACACCAAGAGGTTTCATAGACGGGGTTAGGGACGGTGGCTTCGTCCTGAGCAGGGGGTTCATCAAGTGGCAATGGAGGGAGAGGAAAATGAAGGAAATTTGGAAGGGGTGCCTGCAAAATTTCAATATTTTGTGCCATCTCTAAATCCTCATCTTCATCAAAAACATCAAGTGGACGCCGTGGCGGAGGCATAATAATGGGTAGTGGAGGAGCGTGATGTGGAGGATTAAGTAAAAATGGAGGCGGAGTATCATCATATTGTGGAGAATTTTGTGGAGGTAAATGCGAAGGGGAAGGCGGAGGGCCATATGAATGAGTGGGGTGGATGAGTGGAGGGTGAATGGTGTCCACTTGAGCATTGAAGTCCGCCGGCTCTTGCTCGCTTGAACTGCCGATGTCATAGTTGTCTCTCCTATCATTCCAATATTTCTCCATCTTCGTGATGTCGTTCAGGACGGCGTGAAGGGAATTCATGGGGGAAGAAGAAGGAGGAGCGGGCTACGGGCTCGTAACCCTCTTAAGTTGTTCCTCCAATGAAGCAACTTTATCAAGAAGAGTTTGATGGAGGGGTGTGACCTGAGCAATGGAAGATCAGCATGATTGCCTTGGAGGGGTGCCTTGATGTAAAGGCCGTGGTGGAGGGTTAATGGGCTGACCCACGGAAGGACTTGGACGGACTGGGTTGCAAGGAATGTGTGGGCCTTGGGGCCTTGGAGGAGGAGGAATATAAGGAGTGTTGAGTACAGAGGGTGGTCAAGCTAGAGGGGGAGGGGGTGAATAGATTGACCTTATAAAAATTATAGTGGGGCAATTCGCAGTAGATGCAAAACAGCTAGATAATTAATTGAAAGACTTAGCTAAATCAATCAGAGAGTGCGCCTATCCATGCATCTAGCGAAGAACAAATTAAGAGAATTAGACCAAACCACAGGAGGACACAGAATTTTAAGGTGGTTCGGTCTCCCAGCGGAGGCCTACGTCCACCTCCCCACTAAACCAGTGAGGAACCCTGCTGAGCTTTACAGCTTGGCTTCAACGAGGGACAGTCTCCTCAACACAGCTGAGCAATACAGCTTAGCTATGCCAGGATCTAAACCCTGAACAGCTGACAAACAGCTTACAGGCACCCTGGCCTATTTACCCCTGATCACAGCACAGCTCGCTGGATCAGATTACCCCTCTCTCAGCAGAACAATCCGAGAGAGAACAAACAAGGTCTGAGTTCAGATCAGAAACAAAAAGACAAAAACAAGGAAATCACACAATGGTGAAAAGAAAAACTAATCCTCAGATCGAAGGCGCTGCAGACTCTGATAGCGAACTCAAATCTCTGGAAGAGATTTCTTCTCAGAAGATCAGTCTGCTTCTTGTCTGATGAGCTTGATCAGCTTCACCTTCTTCACGATCTTCAGGTCTTCTCAAAATGATCTTCAGAGCAGTAGAAACATGTTCTTCGTCTTCAAGCTCTTCTACTCTCGTCCACTTGCTCTTACCTCTTTCCTCTATATACTCGATATCGATCACTCTTCAATTCTATCTCTTTTTATAGCATTGCCCAAGCCTGGAGCACACATCTTTCCCGCGTTCACCACGACCCACGTGCAGCAAGTGGACCCCACCTGATTTACTTGTTGGCTCAATGATTGCTCACCCCACGGATCTTCTTAAGTATATTCAGATGGCGTCAACTCAGTGAATCCAAAGGGTTGACGCAGCCTATCTTCCATCTTCTAGCTTCATGTTTCATGCGGAGTGCGTTGACGCATGGTGCAACTGCGGCCACACATCTGGTCACCTAATGTTGCACTTTAGATTGCAGTGTCAATCCATCGAACTGCAACATCGACCCATTGAACTACAGCGTCGGCGCTGCCTGGGTACTCCAGAGGCTGCAATAAGGAATACTTGAACTGCTGCGTCCACGCTAATTGATCAATGCGTTGACGCATCAGAGTAATCCAGAAACTGCTTTCTTGATTCATTGAACTTCTGCGTCCACGCTACTTGATCAATGCGTTGACGCATGGTGCCACTTTAATCTTTATGACCTGTTTTGTAGACATCTTAGCCATCCAACTTCAACCCTATTCAAATCTTAATTCAGAAAAGAAATACATGTGTGATTGATACAGATTTAACATGGCATTTTAGAGTATAGTTTAGCATGCATCCAATACATGATTGTCATCATCAAAACCAGGAGGACAACAATCTCCCCCTTTTTGATGATGGTAACTCTGAAATGATTTAAGGATGAGACATCAAGCAAACGCATAGCTATCGTCAATCAGAAGCACACGTATCTATAATTCTTGAAGCTTCATTGGATTGCATCACAAAGAAGTCACAAAGAGAATTACTTCATGTATGCTTAATTACAAAAAGAGACATATGCAGTCATTCATCAATGCGTTTAACATTCGATTTGAACTCATGCTCTCCCCCTTTGACATCATCATGAAGGGGGCAAGTGAAAGACTTCTGTCATGAAACCTCAATTGAAAAAACGGCCTAGTCTGGAAGTGGATCCGCGAGCCCTGGGTGCTTGACTTTGAGCAGACTGAAATCGTTGAGAAGCAGATTGATCTCTGGCCAGCAAAGTGGAAATGTCTTGAGATATCTCAGCTAGGTCATGGTGCAATGTGGTCCTCACCTTTGCAATTGTAGAGGACAAATCTTCTTGGACAGTTTTGGTGTTCTTCAGTTGGTTGCCAAAAGAGGTAAGTGTTTCAGTCACAGTGTCAATCTTGGCTAAAATAGCTTTGATGCATTGGGGAAGTGCATTGACAGGACCTTTGATGGTTTCAACTGCTATCCTCACATCAAAACATAAATCAGTAATCTTGGCAAGGGATTGAAAAAATGAAGCTTGATTGCTGTGCATATCGTTCACCAGTGTGGATAACTTATCAAGGAGAGATGATATATTTTGCAAGACGGTCCTTGTAGCTTGGTCAGTTATCATCTTGGTGAGTAAGAATTTTTTCCACTCGGATAAGACGGAAACTTCAAAGTGTACAATCCGAGTAGTCAGTCTGTTGAGATGATAGTTTGTGAACTCCATTAACTTGTCCATCTTTGCATCCTGACGCTGCAGCATCATAGTCATGTTTGCGAACATCTCTTCAATAGTTGTTGGAGGTGGAGCTACATCAGAAGTTGGAAAAGTTCTTCTATAAACTCCAATGGCTCCAGTCATAAGGGGTTCCATTGTAGGTGCAGAGCCACTGGGTTCCCCAGTTTCCAGTTGAGGGCTTGATGATCTAGCAAATGTTTCCTCAAAATCATGCCGTCCTCTTACTGAACTACCCTCTGGTCTTTCTTCTCTTACCACAGGTGGAATTGGTACCTCTGTCCTATTCACTTGACTAGCATCCGCAGTGTCTGTTCTTGATGCCTGACCTGTTTCTAATGGAGCTGTTTGCTGACTGGGAAGAATTCTAACTGGCTTACCATCAATGATTTTAAAGCCCATAAATTTTTGAATGTAAGACATGGAATATATGTTTCCTTTGGGGATTACATGTTTCTTTTCAGTTCCAAAATCCACTCCTACCTTTTTGAAAATTGATGTGAGGTGTGCTGCATAAGGTAGAGTTCTAGAGTTGTGAAGACATGTTCCGATTGTCTGAATTACAACATCGGTTAATGAAATCTTAATTTCCTTTAGCATGCAATACAACAGAAATCGATGCATATCTGTTACTCTTTCTCTACCACTACTCTGAGGTGTGATGATAGATGTGCAGATGTGATGAAGTAGTCTGACAGATGGTAAAAATCTATTAGCTTTCAGACTAGAAAGGTATGTCTGTTTCACGTCAGAAGGGTCTTTGTTGTTCCCAGTCAAAACAGCAAACGCCTTATGCTCATCAAGCATAAACGAATGAAGCTCTGCTCCACCCATTGGTAGTTTCCAAACACGAGCAAGCAGGTCACTAGTTAACTCAAAATAAACATTTCTAACTGTGGAGGACATTTTGGGAATCTGCGGTTCATATTTCAAGTTCTGATAAAATTCCCTAACGAGAGTAGGATAAAAAACTTTGTATTTCGTCACAAACTCCCACCAGCCTTGAAATTCTAATGCAGGCCGTACCTCAGGAAATGCAGCAAGTAGCTCTTCATTAGAACTCACAACGTATCTGGGGATAAGAACCTTGAGAGGTTCTTCTATATTAATAACAACAGAAGGTTCAGAAGACCTGGATTTCTTTTTCCCGTTGTGCCAGAAGAGGTGCGCGGTTCAGCTGATTTTGATTTTGATTTTGAGGGTTTCCTTCTCTTGACCGGCGGACTAGGACTCTGAGGACATCTCACCATCTTCTTTCCTTTGCGCTTCCTGGAAATAGTTGGAGATGGTGTCTCTTCAGGAGGGCTGGCCACTGGTACATCATGCGCACCCTTTGTGCGTGACTCAGTCGTCAACTGTGCCGCACTAGAATCCCTCAAGCTCTGCTCCATCAACTGCTTTCCCTTCTGAGCACCCTTTGGCGAAGATGATCGGAGATAAGAAATGGAGTGGAAGGGTTTTGGACACAGAAGGCAAATGCACGAGGGTTTTGATAGGAGAGATAGAAACCCCTTTTAGTGAGCGGCTCAACCGGTTCAAGTCAGTTAACCGGATTGTGAAAAAAAATATTACTCGAAGCATTGCGTTGACGCCAAGGGATATTGCGTCTATGCAGTGAAGCAGATATGAACGAACATTGCAAGAAAAAAATAGCCAGAAAGACATCCGTACAAGGAATTTTCTTAAGATACTAAGATAATGAGTAGACATGCTTATATTCAAGGATTTTTAATTGTTGCAGATCAAGTTCCCATGAAAAGGATATACTGAGATGGACACCAATCCATTTAATGGTGAAGATATAAAATGTTCTTTAAGATATTAAATTAAAACCATGAACACTAAAAATCCATGTCAGGAGTAAAAATTGAACTCTTTTCACACCAGGAGCATTTTCATTTCTGTCCCCTACATTTTTCAATTTCAAGAAGCCATTACTGAGAGAGAGAGAAATTTAACCAGTATTGAGGATAAACTCTAGGGAACAAATATTTTTTAGATCAATCACACCCACAGTATTCATTTATGGAAGAATGTGAATTTTTAATTCTTATTTTCAACATTCTCAGTGGCAGTCAAGTGCAGCTAGCCTTTTTACACAGGTACACATCTTTATCAGACATCAGAGTCCCTGGTTACTCAGCATGACTGACTATTCTGCTTGATGCATCAGAGTTGGTAACCAACCTCATGACACGCCTTTCAGCACTTCATAGGTGCATGAAGGTGGTTTCTCAGTTGACAGTCATCATTGCTCTGTAATGAGTTGACTTTTGTTTGATACCAGAGATAGCAGTCAACCTCATGACTTCCTCTTTAGCACTTCTTTGGTGCATAGAGTTAGTTTCTCAGTGTATCTCTGCCATTGCTCTGAATTTTATAACACATATGTGGGGTGTATTTCTCTAGCATGTATTAGACCCTTTGTGAGGTTAAAGCCAATATCGATATTAAATTCCTTTACTCATAGTGGTTTCTTTACTTTTTTAAAAAAATAAGGTTCGATACATGAAAAGATCCCAGTTTTATTAAATTGTTCAGTATTTATTCCATACACAAGGCATTATTAGGTTCAAGAGTTTTAGAATTCAATCATCATAAGAACAATAGATCTCCAATCATTAGCACTTCATGGAGCCAATCAGAATATGTCTTATGCCCATTAGGAACTGTCACTTTAACAACCCCTGAATTTAGGACATTATCCACATATCTCAATGCTCTAGAGATTTTCCCTCATACTAGGATGTCAAAGAGGCTTTATTGTGGGATAAGAACGAAAGGAACGAGATAGATGGACATAGCAAGTTGATTTGAGATAGGGAAGTCTCCAAAAGGAAGATATAACACAAAAATTCCAACATGGCACAGCTGCGTTAACCCTGCCTCATTACTGCGTCAACTCCTCCATCTAGACAGCTCAACCATTAGTTCAGTTTCCGAAAACAATTGCCCACAGCGTTAACCCAGTCTCATCACAGCGCCAACTCAGCCATGTTGACATAACAGCAAACCATTCCACAAGATGGGTTGCAAACAGAACTTTCAGCACATTTTACTGACCAATCAAATCTTAGGAAGAGTAAACGAAATCACTCCCCCTCAAACTATGCATGATTGAATATTTGGGAGAAGATTAGTTTCTTTTACATGCAGGAATTTTATTTATGTTGTGGTTTATTTGAACGAGAGAAAGATGTTCTTATAATCTAACTAAACTCCCCCTGAATATGAGACTCATTCAACCATATGCACTTTTCAATTAATGCAGGGCAAAGATAATTCCATCCAAGACAAGGTAAATCAAGCAAATTTCATAGGAAAACATGTTATCATGTTAGGCATTCAGATGAGAGTTACACAAACCAAGCTCTCTTCTGAGAAAAGAAAATCTTTCATTGTTCAGAGGCTTGGTGAAAATATCAACTAATTGATGTTGAGATTCAACAAACACCAATTTAAAGCTACCCTTATTCACTTCATCTCGTAGGAAATGATGCCTTATTTCAATATGTTTGGTCCTAGAGTGCTGGATGAGATTCTTGGCCAGATTTATGGCACTAGTGTTATCACACAATATTCGGACACATCCAAGATCAGTTTGATAATCCTGGAGCTGGTGCTTGATCCACAACACTTGAGTGCCACAACTCCCTGCAGCGACATATTCTGCCTCTGTAGTGGATAATGCCACTGATTGTTGTTTCTTGGATGCCCAAGAGACCAAACAACCTCCCAAAAATTGGCAATAGCCACTTGTGCTTTTCCTGTCAAGTTTGCATCCAGCATAGTCTGCATTTGAATAGGATATAAGATCAAAGGAGCAACATGCAGGATACCAAATCCCTAAATCTCAAGTTCTAGCAAGGTATCGAAAGATACGTTTTACAAAACTTAAGTGGATTCTCTAGGATCAGATTGAAAATGAGCACACATGCACACACAGAATTGAATATCTGGCCTAGATGTTGTAAGATAGAGGAGTGATCCGATCATACCTCGATAAGTCTTTGCATCTACTTGGTTACCTGTCAGATCTGCATCCAAATTTATGCTGGTGCTCATGGGAGTGCTCATGGCTTTCAAATTTTCCATTTTGTATTTCTTTAACAATTCAGATATGTACTTTGCCTGATTGATAAAGCATCCCTCCTTGTTTTGGGTGATTTGTAGACCTAGAAAGAACTGAAGCTCACCCATTAGACTCATTTCAAATTCATTAGTCATCAAGCTAGAAAATTACTCACACATACTCGTTTTAGTGGATCCAAATACTATATCATCAACATAGATCTGAACCAGAATTATATCTGAGTTTCTTACCTTGGTGAAGAGAGTTTGATCCACTTTACCTCTTGAGTACCCTTTTTCAGTAAGGAATGAGCTGAGTCTGTCATACCATTCTCGAGGTGGCTGTTTGAGTCCATAGAGGGCTTTATCCAACCTGTACACATGGTTAGGACAGTCTATACATTCAAACCCGGGGGGTTGTTCCACATACACTTCTTCTTTTATTAAGCCATTAAGAAAGGCACTTTTCACATCCATTTGATGCAATTTTATTCCATGACAGCAAGCATAAGCGAGAAGCAACCTAATAGCTTCTAGTCTAGCTACTGGAGCAAAGGATTCTTCAAAATCAATCCCAAATTCTTGATTGTAACCTTGTGCTACCAATCTAGCTGTATTCCTTATAACAACACCATTTTCATTTTGTTTGTTTCTAAAGACCCACTTAGTTCCAATCACAATATGTTCTTTGGGTCTTGGGACAAGGTGCCACACTTTATTTCTTTCAAATTGATTTAGTTCTTCATGCATGGCATTTATCCAATATTCATCTTTCAAAGCTTCATTTACATTCTTTGGTTCAATGTGCGAGACAAGAGCTAAATTGTCCATTTCCTCAATTTCTCTAAGTTGAGATCTTGTTCTAATGGGTTCATGCAGATTTCCAATGATGCTAGATAAAGGGTGATCCCTTAATGTTATAACATTAATTGGAGAATTACCTTCATTTATACCTGCATTACCTCGACTGCTTCATTCTGCTTGGACTTCATTTGCCCCTGTCTCTTCCTCTTGAGGATTTTGATCTTCTTTTTCTTCAATGAATTTCCCATCATCCTTGTCCCTGCAGGATTGCTCAATCTCAGATTTTTCATTCAATTCGTCAAATACAACATGAGGGGATTTTTCAACAGCTTGTGTTTTTAGATTAAAAATTCTATAGGCCCTAGAGTGACTAGAGTATCCTAGAAAAATGGCAGGTTCACTCTTGGGTTCAAATTTATCCAAAACTCGTTTGTCATTGTTTTGAACAAAGCATTTTGATCCAAAGACTCTGAAATGAGCAACCGAAGGTCTCTTACCTTTCATTAGCTCATATGGAGTCTTTTTGGACTTAGGTCTTACCATTGCCCTGTTTATAATGTAACAAGCTGTATTCACTGCCTCTGCCCAGAACTTCCTTGGGAGTTCTCCTTCGATCAGCATGGTTCTGGCCATCTCCACAAGGGTTCTATTTCTCCTTTCCACGACTCCATTCTGTTCAAGAGTTCTTGGAGAGGAAAACTTGTGTGACATACTGGTTGCTCTGCAGAAATCATCAAATTCAGAGTTATCAAATTCTCCTCCATGATCTGACATGATTGATGAAATGATAAATTTACCCTCCTGCTTTACTTTCTTAAAGAAGGCCTGGAATTCTTCAAATGCATCATTCTTGTGAATTAGAAAGAACACCCAAGTAAACCTAGAAAAGTCATCCACTAATACGAATCCATATTTGCATCCACTTACACTTGCTGTTCTAGTGGGTCCAAACAAATCCATATGAATGAGTTCAAAAGGTTTAGAGGATTGATTTTCAAGTCTGGACTTAAATGACTTTCTAGTATGCTTACCTTGAGTGCATGCATTGCAGACTTTGTCATTTTGTTTAAAGGATGCATCTGGCAGACCATTCACCATGCTGAACTTTACTAACTTATGCATGACACTATAGCTAGCATGCCCTAGCCTACGGTGCCAAAGCCAAGCTAGTTCATTTTTATTCACAACAAGACAAAGATTATTATGTGCAGGATCATCTAAGTCCACCATGTACATGTTGTTTATTCTTTTTCCAATAAACTTAACTTTTTCAGACTTCATATCAAGAATAGTGCAAGCATGGGATTCAAACACAACTTTGTTTCCTTTATCACACAGTTGGCTGATACTTAGAAGATTGTATTCTAGCCCTTCAACAAGTAACACATCATCAATAGAATTCAGAGGATTATTGGCAACTTTACCTTTTCCGATGATTTTACCTTTATTGTTCCCCCCAAAGGTGACATGACCTCCATCTTTTTCAACCAAGAAACAGAATTTAGCTTTGTCGCCCGTCATGTGCCTTGAACAGCCACTGTCGAGATACCACCGGTTATGTACAGCTGCAAGGCATTCCTGCAATGTATTTCAAACAAGAGATTTTGGAACCCAAATACGCTTGGGTCCCATCAAACCACATGATTGTTCTAGATAATACAACAAACTTTTAGGAATCCAGACCTATTTGTGTGGAGGTTCTTGATGTTTAGAATTCAATGGTTTGTAAACTTTCTGATTAACTTGAGGTTTTATTTGAGATGGATTTATCGAACCTTTTCTGTTGTTATAGAAACGTGAGTTGTTATTTCTGTTCTTATTCCACTGATTGCAACAGGTCCATGAAACATTAGACAATCTAGGCGAAGTGACCCTAGATATGTACTGACTTTTCAGAGGAACGTAGGCTCGCAGCGTAGACTTTCCTTGACCGCTGCGTCGACTCCAACCATCTCTAAGACCATATGTATTCTGATGCATGGGACGTGTAGACACACTATGGTGACTGCGTCGACTCCACCATTCAGCATTTCTAACGGGATGCCCTTTCTGGAAGACGTTATGCGTTGACGCCGCGTAGTAGGTGCGTTGACGCGATCGACTTCCACCAAACCTCTGGCTTTCAGACTTCCTATATGCATGTTGTTGTGCTGATGAACTGTAGTTGGGGTCCTTGAATTTACTTGTAGAAGCACACCTGACCCTAGGCAAGCTCTCGAGATTATTATCATTCATGATAGCTTTCATTTTCTCCTTGCCTTTTCCCTTATTAATTTCACCAAGCTGTATAGATTTGCCTTGACTTTTCTCATTATCTTCCTTTTCAGATGTTTGGCTCTTTTTAGATGTGTTCTGTTCTGAGACAAATGTGACAAGTCTAGTTCCCAGAGCCTTTTTCTTCGTTGGATTAAACCCAAGACCCTCTTTTCCAAAATTACCTTTTATCCCCATGATAGCTTCAAGATTGTCCTTTCCTTGGGTTAATTTCTCAAGAGAGGCTTGCTTATTTTGGTTTTCATTTTCAAGTTTCTTTATGTTTTCTTGGAGTTCCAGGTTTACTCCACAAATAGCTTCATATTTTTCCTCAGCAATTTTTACTTCACTTTCCAATTTTTGCATTCTCATTTTCAATTCATCATGTTCATTCAGTAAGAAATCATTTTCTCTTTTCATCTCAATCAATTGGGCCTTGCTTTCATCGTTTTCTTCTAGGGATTTTTTTAAATGAGCAACTTCAGCTTCAAGAGTTTAAACTTTCTCATTCAATGAACTTTCCTGATTAGTCTGATTTTTCTTTTTCTTCAGAGATTTATTTTCTTTCTTCACATTATCATATTTATCTAAAAGTTCATTGAAAGCAACTTCCCAATCACTACAAGTGAAATCTTCAAATGAAGAGATTACCTCATCTTGATCATCTCCCTTTGCCATGAAGCATAACTTTATTAACTTTCATCTTCTGATGAACTATTTTCTTCATCTTCGTCCTTTTCCTCGTCGCTCCAAGTGCTTATCATAGCCTTGGGCTTCCTGTTTCTCCATTTCGGTTGAGTCTTCTTCAAGTTCTCAGGGCATTCAGATTTGATATGCCCATGTTTCCTGCATTTGTAGCACACCACTTTATCAGATTTTTTAGAGTTTTCTGATTTGAATCTTGAGCTATTCCTTACCAAAGGTCTGCTACTCCTTACGGCCTTACCTTCCTTTCTTAAAAATTTCTTGAACTTCCTGGTGAGCATGGCGATTTCACTTGAGTCATCTTCAGATGTAGAAGATTGACTGTCATCTGAGCTCTCATGCTGCTGGGACCTGCCTTGAGAGCAAGAGGCTTCTTCTTCTTGAAATCCTCATAAGTCTTTCTAAAGTTTAACTCATAGGCCATTAGTGACCCGATAAGCGCATCGGGGGTTATTGTAGGAAGGTTCCTAGATTCCTCTACAACAGTGGCCTTTGTATGCCAGATTGGTGTAAGGGATCTAAGAATCTTCCTCACCAATTCATAATCACTATAGACCTTGCCTAGACCTTTAAGACCATTTACCAAGAGGGTTAATCTAGCATACATTTCTGATATATTCTTATCAGGTTTCATTCGAAATGCCTCATATTGAGAAATCAGCATGTTAGCTTTAGTCTCTCTTACCTCTAAGGTACCTTCGTAGATAACCTCAAGTCTATCCCACATCTCCTTGGCACTGGCGCATGAAGATACTCGAGAGAACTCCTTAGGATGCAATGAACACTGCATGATATTCATGGCTTGCCAGTTGACATTGGATTTATGGATCTGCTCCTTCACCCACAGCTCTTCGTCTCCTTCAATCTGATACGGTCCCTTACTCACGACCCTCCAAATTTCATGATCCTGCGCTCTCAAAAATACTTGCATACGATTTTTCCAGTAAGAATAGTTAGTTCCATCAAAGAATGGTGGCCTATTAACTGCATACCCCTCTGGCATGAGACCTCTGTTCTCCATTAGTTCTCTCTAGGTTGTGAAACCTTTACAAGAGAGCATGGCGCTCTGATACCACTTGTTGAGTACAGAGGGTGGTCAAGCTAGAGGAAGAGGGGGTGAATAGATTGACCTTATAAAATTTATAGTGGGGCAATTCGTAGCAGATGCAAAACAGCTAGATAATTAATTGAAAGACTTAGCTAAATCAATCAGAGAGCACGCCTATCCATGCATCTAGCGAAGAACAAATTAAGAGAATTAGACCAAACCACAGGAGGACACCGAATTTTAAGGTGGTTCGGTCTCCCAGCGGAGTCCTACGTCCACCTCCACACTAAACCAGTGAGGAACCTTGCTGAGCTTTGCAGCTTGGCTTCAACGACGGACAGTCTCCTCAACACAGCTAAGCAATACAGCTTAGCTACGCCAGGATCTAAACCCTGAACAGCTGACAAACAGCTTACAGGCACCCTGGCCTATTTACCCCTGATCACAGCACAGCTCGCTGGATCAGATTACCCCTCTCTCAGCAGAACAATCCGAGAGAGAACAAACAAGGTCTGAGTTCAGATCAGAAACAAAAAGACAAAAACAAGGAAATCACACAATGGTGAAAAGAAAAACTAATCCTCAGATTGAAGGCGCTGCAGACTCTGATAGCGAACTCAAATCTCTGGAAGAGATTTCTTCTCAGAAGATCAGTCTGCTTCTTGTCTGATGAGCTTGATCAGCTTCACCTTCTTCACGATCTTCAGGTCTTCTCAAAATGATCTTCAGAGCAGTAGAAACATGTTCTTCGTCTTCAAGCTCTTCTACTCTCGTCCCCTTGCTCTTACCTCTTTCCTCTATATACTTGATATCGATCCCTCTTAAATTCTATCTCTTTTTATAGCTATGCCCAAGCCTGGAGCACACATCTTTCCCGCGTTCACCACGACCCACGTGCAGCAAGTGGACCCCACCTGATTTACTTGTTGGCTCAATGATTGCTCACCCCACGGATCTTCATAAGTATATTCAGATGGCGTCAACTCAGTGAATCCAAAGGGTTGACGCAGCCTATCTTCCATCTTCTAGCTTCATGTTTCATGCGGAGTGCGTTGACGCATGGTGCAACTGCGTCCACGCATCTGGTCCCATAATGTTGCACTTTAGACTGCAGTGTCAATCCATCGAACTGCAACGTCGACCCATCGAACTGCAGCGTCAGCGCTGCCTGGGTACTCCAGAGGCTGCAATAAGGAATACTTGAACTGCTGCGTCCACGCTACTTGATCAATGCGTTGACGCATCAGAGTAATCCAGAAGCTGCTTTCTTGATTGGTTGAACTTCTGCGTCCACGCTACTTGATCAATGCGTTGACGCATGGTGCCACTTTAATCTTTATGACCTGTTTTGTAGACATCTTAGCCGTCCAGCTTCAACCCTGTTCAAATCTTAATTCAGAAAAGAAATACATGTGTGATTGATACAGATTTAACATGGCATTTTAGAGTATAGTTTAGCATGCATCCAATACATGATTGTCATCATCAAAACCAGGAGGACAACAAGGAGATGTCTGATGGATTACCCCGGAAAGAATATGTGCTGAAGAAGGGTGGGCTCCTTGAATGGGAGTGCGAATAAGAGAGGAGGGAGGACGATGAGCCAACCGTGTATGAACGGAAGGAGGTGGGTGATGGGCCACCCGTGTGGGATTGGAGGGAGGAGGAGAAGGAGGTGTGCCCTCAACGATATCCTTAAGGGCTTAGATTTGTTGAGGGGTGAGATGATCTAATGCACGGATGACTTGGGAAACCTTCTCATCATTAGGAGATGGTCCCGAGGGAGTAGTGGCATGCAATGAATGCGAGGGACCATGAGATTGGAAATTGCCCATGGGTCGGGCAAGACCATAAGAGTGAGGACGTGGTCCCTTAGAAAAAATTTGGTGAGGATTATAATGAACATGTTGAAATTGCGGATCATAAGATGTACTAGGTTGTGCATCCTCATGATGATAATTAGGATTAAACATGTTTATTTGATTATCAAAGCGAAACATCATATAAATAAGTAATATTCAATCAAAACAATTTGCAAAGATCACACAAATTGGGATGCTTACGCTTGCTCTTTTTTAAAGTTAAACCTTGATGAATTAAGTAATTTAATATGATTCACACAAGGTAGGAGCCTAGTTTCAATATGATTTTTCTTCAATGCCAACTAGGTACACTCTCTCACCATGCATAGGCCAACTAAACTCGGGGTACTTCAAGGGTACAACCTGCCAAAGCTTCCGTGAGGGAATCCATGGGTGCGGAGACTTATAGAGGTCTTAGTTTAGGAATTTTCAGTCCAAAGAGACGGAATGCTCAATGGAGGGTCCTTCCTTAACCAAGAGGGGGGTATGGATCCTAAAAAGTGTAGAGAGAGGAGGTCTCCCAAGCCAAATGCAATATGAAAGTGCTAATGCAAAAGACAAAGAAAAGAAAGTACGAACAATGATATGAGCCAAACCAATGAAAGATAAGGTAAAACACTCGCATGGCCATACAAATCAAGGCAATCAACATAACATGAAGTATGGCATCCAATTTTTTTTAAGATGAGAGATAAGAAAGTGGAGTTTTCCAAAACCAACAAGTTAGCAATCATATAAGGAGAGGGGGGGTGCACACGGTGCATAAGTGATAAAAGAAAAAGGAAAGTGCTACGTAGAGCACAAAGGGAGTTCCACCGAGGGTGCAAAAGGGGAAGGGTAATCAAAGAAAAATAATGGTAGTCCCGCTGTGATCGCCAATTTGTAGATTCTAAGAAAAGAAAAGGATGACATGGCTAGAAAAGCATGGGAAGAGAGAGAAAGGGGAGCATGCGTAGGATGCTAATGGAGGGTGATCGCCAGAGACGCGAGGGCCTCAAAGATATAACAATAAAGAATAGGAGGGATCCCCAAGAATACCTTAAAAGAAGCGGGGGAGATTGTGAGTGCACCTTCTCTTTCTATCGGCATGCCGATGAAGAGAGTTCTTCTTAGCTTGATTACCCTTGCAAAATTAACAAACACCAATAAAGAAACATAGATTAGAAACCAAGATGTGTAGCATCAAATCTAAATATAAATATGGACATAGAAAGCATGGATATGAACACACCTTATTGGTGTTTGGCCTTTAAACCCCTATGCAAAAGAGTAGGTAAAAGATGATGTATGATGAAGAATAGAGGGAGATGTGCAAGTGTTGCACTAAGGGAGATGTGCTAGAGTGCACAACATGGGAAGATCTCAATATTGAGATAAAAAGAAATAAAAGAAGAATATGATATGATGCATGCAATTAACTAAAGCAAAAATAAGAGATAGGAGGGGGAAAGCTTAGTGGTTTTCTCCAATTTGGCTTCAAGATCTTCAAGGGAGGAAGAAGAACTCCATGGATGAAGCTTGTAGGTTCATGGGAGCCTCCTCCTTGAGCCTTCAATCTAGTAGCACCTTCCCTTGGATTGATATTAATGCCCTTTTACACAAGGGAGAGAGGGGTCCTATTTATAGAGGTGAAATTCATAGTTTAATTCCAAGAAAATTAGAAAATCATGTTTTAATGGGATTTGGAAGGAGATAAACATTGGACAAGTGTCATACCAACATTAGGAAGCCATAGGAACCCTTTCCCAAGTGGAAAAGGAGGTTAAAGTGAGGGAGGGAAGGAAAATTCATAGTATAATTTTATAAAATTAAAAAATTGAGTTTTGGTGGGATTTGGAAAGGGGGATCCTTCCTCCAAGTGTCCTTACAATATTAGAAAGCTATAAGAACCCTTTCCTAAGTGGAAAAGGAGTTTAAGTGAGGAAGGGAAAGGAAATTCAGAGTTTAATTCTAAGAAAATTAGAAAACTGAGTTTTGGTGGGATTTGAAAGAGGGATCCTTCCTCCAAGTGTCCTTACAACATTAGGAAGCCATAGGAACCCTTTCCCAAGTGAAAGAAGAGTTTAAGTGAGGAAGGGAAGGTGTTCTGTTCGAAATCAAAATTCTGTAACAAGTGGCGTCAGACCCAGTGGTCGCTAATTAAAAGAGCGCCTGCTCAAAGCGACGCCCATTCTGAGGCATTTTAAGACGGATTAGGATATTCCAAAATTAGAAAAGAATTGGCGCCCATGAAGCGGTCGCCAATTAGGAATTAATACGAATTTTGGACTGAGTTAAATGCTCAAAATAAGGCAAGGAAATTGACGACCTTTCGAACGGTAGCTATTTAAAGAAATGGCGACTTTCTAGAGTGTCGCTAATTCATAGATTTCGAAAACGGCCAAATTGGACTCAGCTGGAAATGGACGCCCCCTTGCCTGGGCGCTATTTAAATGGCACCCGGGTCCCTGCCACCATTTGATTTAAGACCCGAAAAAATGGAGAAAAAGCTCAGAAAAATCTGAAAAAATAGGAAAAGATGTGTGAAAATTGGGGGAAGTTGGATATTCAATAAAAGAGAGAAAAACCACTCAAATAAGTCAATTTGAGGGTCAAATGGGGCATCGTAGTGCGATAGGAGATATGCTCAAAATGATGTCAAATTTATCGTGTCTACACACACATTCAAAAATATCTCAAACAACTTATTCTCATGAACATCCATTGTTCAGTCATTCAAATATGCATATATTAAAGCTTATCACACAATTCTTGAAGTAAGCCCACAAGCATAAGCCAATTTGATACACCATGAAAATGTCATTCAAACTCATTCATTCCAAGGTTTGCATGAGGAATTCAAACATTTGAGCTAGCATAACAGCCCTATGAATAATATGTAAGGAATGCGTTCATCACACTTAAAAACTCATGAAGAGATATGCATGAAAAGGCCAAATGGCCAATGTAGGATGTCCTTCCTTTTTGTTCAAAGACTTAGGGTTTGTATGGCTGTCTAGGCTATGTCGGCTCCCTCTCAGGGGGATGGAGACTCCCATCCCCCTGGATGTCCTTCCTCCCCAAAGCCCTCCTTTCTTCAATCACTTGCACGCGCGCTCTCCCCTCCGAAGGTTTCTATTGGCATTAAACCTCCGGCTTTCATAGATGATGGACAACCAGTAGTATTCTTTACTAGACAGGAAGTTCTGCAGTCTTACAAGCCTTTAGAGTTTGCTGTCATCGCAAGATGCTCCTATGGTCGACCATCGATACCAGAGATCAAAAACTTCCTCACACAACGGCTGAATATCCAGAAAGACTTCTTGCTGAGCGCTCTCAACCCTCACCATATCCTTCTGCGCTTCTCTTCTGATGAGCACTTCTTGAAGGTGCTTCTTCGTAAGAACATTTACGTCTAAGGCTATCTTTTCAGGTTTTTTTGATGGACTGCTGACTTCAACTTCAACGTTGATCCTTCCATCATGCCAATATGGATTAGTTTCCCTGCTCTTCCAGTCAATTTTTATGGTGAGGATTTCTTGCGTTCAATAGCTGGCAACCTAGGAAAGGTTTTGCGTATTCATGAATCCACTTTAGCATGGACCTATACCGCTGAGGCCTTTACTTGTGTTGAACTTGATATTGCCAAGCCACTAGTGGAGCGCATCTGGATTGATTGTGGAGGGACTGGTTTCTGGCAGAACATAAAATATCATCGTATACCTCAGTTATGCTCTACTTGTCATAAGATAGGACACGCCATTGAAGTTTGTGCTAGGAAAGTTGGTCCTGCTGCTACTAAATAGGGCAGTGCCGCACCCAGTACGATGCATAATGTCACTGTGGCTATCAAGCCTAATATGGCATGGGTGCATGTTGGTTCAAAATCAAATTGTAATGGTTCTAAATATAAGGAGTCTACGGGAGGAGTAAAGATTCCATTATGCAATGATTTTCAACAACTTCAGCTACATGATGATTCCCATCAGGATGTTCTTGATCAGTCTACCCTTGAGAAGCACTCATCTCCCCTTGAGAAGATTCCTAAGTTTGGTCCACAGAACATTGACAAGTTCACTCCTGGTCCTTCGAAGCTATTTAATTACACTCCAGATAATGA
This sequence comes from Amorphophallus konjac, assembly GCA_022559845.1. Classification (NCBI taxonomy): domain Eukaryota; kingdom Viridiplantae; phylum Streptophyta; class Magnoliopsida; order Alismatales; family Araceae; genus Amorphophallus; species Amorphophallus konjac. The sequence goes on from JAHNEJ010003545.1 coordinate 389,031, forward strand.
TATGGAAGTCATTGCTATAAATGATAATGATGTTGTCCCCCCTAGCTCTCAAGGATTACCATTACCCAAGCTCTTCTCTGCCTCAATTCCCAAGGATTATCCTGTCTCAGTGGAGTGCAACTTGGAAAAAGGTAAAGCAATCACCATATTTGACCCAAATGCTCATGAAGAGGCTCCACCATCAATTTCTCCTATGCCACTGTAAGCTCACTCGGCTCTTGATGAAAATATTCCAGAGCCCCATTTGACAAAGAATCTCCATGACATTCAGCAGCTTGCTACTAAGGAAAATGTTATACATCAGGTCAGCATTGCTGAAAATCAAGAAAAGCCATCAATGCCTATAACCAGAGGTATGTTAAGAAGATCTCCTTCTGCCGGGGAAATACCAACTACTGCTTCCCAATGAATGCTCTTATTTGGAATATTCATGGAATTTCGAATGACCTTTCTATGGGTCGACTTAAATTTCTAATCAAAGCTCACAAGCTTAATATGATTGCCATCATTGAGCCCATGGTGGATGTGAACAAGATGGATTCTTTTAGGAAGAAACTCAAAATGGACTTTTCAGCTGCTAACAGCCTTGGTAGAGCACATGTCTGGTTTTTTTGGAAATCTCCTCTGCAATTTTCTGTTCTGCATCAGCATGAGCAATTTCTAACTCTTTGTAATGGGGACTCAAGTGACCCGAAGTTCATGATTTCTATTGTTCATGCCAAGTGCTATGTTCAGGACAGAAGAGTCCTTTGGACTGAATTGCTTGACTTATATTGGAACTGCCAAATCCCTTGGCTTCTTGTTGGGGACTTCAACACTATCCTCAATGTGGAGGAAAAGGCTGGTGGTAGATCTCCCAATATGGTCAGCATGACTGACTTTCATGATTGCATCAATTCTCTTGGCATTCAAGATGCAGGTTTAATGGTAGCTTATTTACTTGGTATAATGGACAGCAAGGTGGTAATGCTATATGGGCAAGATTGGATAGAGCCTTCTACAATCCTCCATGGCTCACCAAATTCCCAATCAAGGTTTCTCACCTATCCAGAGAAGCATCTGACCATGCCCCCCTGCTCATTTCACTTATTTCTGATAAACCTCAGTTCAGGTCAAGATTCACATTTCAGAAAATGTGGATTGACCATGAAAATTTCTTGGAGGATGCAAAAGTTTGTTGGACTAATGCTCCCATTTCTTATTCTCCTTTGCTGACATTACACCTCAAGTTGAAGGGTATGAAGATTAGACTTCGAGAGTGGAACAAATGTGTTTTTGGAAATATCTTCAACAACATCTCAGCTGCTGAAGAAAGTATGGATATTGCTCAAGCCTCTTTTGATGCTGATCCCACTGACCTGAATTTTTCGAAACTTGAAAGTGCTAGAACCTCTCTCTCCCAACTTTACGCCCAGGAAGAATGCTACTGGAGGCAAAAAGCACATATTCACTGGCTCAATGATGGTGATAGGAATTCAAAAAAATTTCACTCAATTATTTTGAATAATAGAAATAGACACCTGATTACTACCATTAAAGATGATCATGGCAATGTCATTGAAGATGAGGAGCTTATTAAAACCGTGGCTATACAACACTTTCAACAAGCCTTTTCCTCCCAACCGCACTCTACTTCTCAGCAACTCCTCCAGGTCATTCCTGCTACTCTTTCTGCTGAGGATAATGAACTGCTTTGTGCTATTCCTTCTGATGAGGAAATTAAAGGGACTGTGCTCTCCATGTCAGCTGACAGTGCTCCTGGGCCCGATGGATTTACTGGTCATTTCTACAAAACCTGCTGGTCCTTTATTGGTCAGGATGTTTGTGCTGCCATCAAGGAATTCTTCTGGGCTAGTGATCTGCCGCGGAGTATGACTGCCACTATTATCACTCTCATCCCTAAAGTCATGCAGCCAGACACATTTAAAGACTATAGGCCCATCAGTTTATGTAATTTCTCTTTCAAAATCATTTCTAAAATTCTAAATGACAGATTGGCCCATCTGCTTCCAAACCTTATCTCCTTGGAACAAGGTGCCATTGTCAAAGGCAGATTCATTGGGGAGAACATCATCCTGGCTAAGGATATCATCAATGGCATTGGAAAAAAGATCCGGGGAGAAAATGTTGTGTTCAAGATTGATATGGCTAAGGCCTATGATAGATTAGAATGGGATTTCTTGCTCAATGTTTTGGAAAAATTTGGATTCTCCAGCACATTTAGCAATATGATTTCCAGGCTAATATCAAATTCTTGGTTCTCTATATTGCTCAATGGAAACATCTCTGGTTTCTTCAGACCATCAAGAGGAGTCAGGCAAGGAGACCCTTTGGCCCCATCCCTATTTATATTGGCTGAAGAAGCCTTCAGCAGAGGTTTAGCTAATTTATACCAAACTGGTAAGGTGGGCTACTTCTCTACCCCTCGTGGTTGTCAAGGGATTTCCCACCTCCTATTTGCTGATGACACTTTAGTGTTTGCCAATGGGAGCAAGAGATCACTAAAGAATTTAATGGAATTCTTGCATCTTTATGAGAGCTCCTCTGGTCAGCTTATTAATATTGCCAAGAGTTCTTATTATATCCACAGTAAAGCATCTCCTTCTCTCAAACAGAGGTTGTCTACTCTCACTGGTATGAGGCACAATGCTTTCCCCTTCCTATATCTAGGAGTGCCTCTATTTCCTGGAAGAGCCAAGGCTTCTTTTTTTGCTCCTCTACTTAACAAGATCCAGTCCAAGATTCAAGGATGGAACTGTTGAAGTTAGATGGAAGGCTCTATCACCACAGGATGTGGATCTAGAGGGGGGGTGAATAGATCAACTGGCTATTTAAAAATTAGGCCTAGAATCAAATGCGGAATTAGAAGAACACTAAAAGAACACAGCCAATGCACTGAATGAAACACACAAGATATGCTGAACAAGCAATCAAACACACGAGAGGCACAAAGACTTTTAGGTGGTTCGGTCAATCCGACCTACGTCCACCCCACATTCAACTCGAATGTGGATTACTGCTGATACACAGCTTCAATCTGCTGGGCACTACAGCTTGCCAACAACGGCTGGGGCTTACAGCTTATCCCGACCAGAGGAACACCCTCTGCAACAGCTGAGCTTCACAGCTTGCTCTGCTGGGCACTACAGCTTAGCAGACCAGAGATAACACCTCTGCAACCCGTTGCCTCACAGCTTGAAACCGCTGACTAACAGCTTGATAGAACAAGAGTTTTCAAAGAGAAAATAGCAAGACTGAAAACAAACAAAACACACAATCGAATGGAAGAAAACCAAAACGACTGTAGCTCAAAGTTGAGTAATATCAACTCTGGTAACTGGACCAAGAGACTGATTCACAAGCTCTCATATAACTCTCTCAACTCATCTCTTCTCTCTTTCTTCTTCTCTCCTTTTCTTCTTCTCTACTTTTCTTCCTCTCACAGTGGATCTCGGTGGCTGCTACTTCAGAATGGATGTATAGACTTCTCCAACTTCGATCAGCCTTTTCAGAAGATGAGGACTGCTATATATAACAGCAGGAGGTGGATAAGGGCGCGTGGCTTCTACAGTTCCCGCCCATGTGAATTCGCCAGATTCGAGACAATTCCATCCACGTGTCAGCATCTACACACCTCGTCCTCCTGGGATCACGAGCCATGTCAGCAATCTCAGTAGAGAATCCCTGTCAGACAGAGTATCAGATGATCAGATTAAATAACAACTCTGTATAGACTTATCAGAAGAACTACGTTGTATAGACTTCATATAAGTGAAAGATATGTACAGACTTGCTGTATGAAGCAACCGCTGTACAGACTTAGGTGTTATGAAGACTGTCAATGTATAGACTAAGTGAAGATCAATGCAATGTACAGACTTCGCAAAAGAAGATGCAATGTGTAGACTTCATGAATGAAGATGCAATGTGTAGACTTCATGAATGAAGATGCAATGTGTAGACTTCAGTAAGAAGATGCAATGTGTACACTTCAGTGAGACTCAAATGAAGACAGACGATGTATAGACTTCAAAATTGATGCACGATGTACATACTTCATGAGACTCGAATGAAGACAAGCGATGTATAGACTTCACGACTGATGAATACAATGTACAGACTTTGCAAGATGTGAAGGAGTTGAGTGTATAGACTTCACGATGTGAAGACTTGTCAACAAATGACTGTACAGACTTGAGGTGAAGACCTATGTATAGACTTTCTAAAGGAATGGCTATATAGACTTGAAGCAATGGAAAACATCGACTGTATAGACTTTGAATTGCAACGTAGGTAAAGGCATCGATGTATAGACTTCGAAGCTGAACGTAGGTAAATAACCCAATGTGCAGACTTTGAATCGCAACGACGGAACAGATGCCAATGTACAGACTTTGGCAAACAGCGATGTACAGACTTGGCCAACCAGTCCAATGTATAGACTTGAAGCATGGAGGCCAATGCACAGACTTTACCTCGTGCAAGCAACAATGAATGAATGTATAGACTTCGAACTCTTGAGCTCTGCATAGACTTTGCAGTCAACAGGTGATGTATAGACTTTGGAGTCTGAGACCAATGTACAGACTTTGTAAAACAGAAGCCTGTATAGACTTGAATGATCAAGACGCTAAGGAAGACGGTCATTGTACAGACTTAGATGCCATTGACAAATGCATGCTACAGTCCAATGTGTGGACTTACATGAGACGCTCATTGAGACGGTCATTGTACAGACTTCGGCTGACACCGTCCAATGTACAGACTTTGCCTTAGACTCTAAATGAGACGGACAGTGTATAGACTTAGCCAATGCAATGACTTGACGCAGTCCAATGTACAGACTTTCAAGCCTGAAGGCCAATGTGTGGACTTGCATGAGACGCTCAATGTACAGACTTCGCCTTAGACTCTAAATGAGATGGACAGTGTATAGACTGTGCATTGCACTGTGGATGTATGGACTTTGCAACGACGGGCAATGTGTAGACTTGCTAGGATGCTGCAATGGACACGGACAGTGTACAAACTTACTTTACTGAAGTAATGTATATACTTTGAGACTTTGAGTATGTGTTCAGTGTGAAAATAAGATAAAATGCATATAACACACAGACAATCTAATAAAAGTAATTTCATCAAAACATAAACAGTGTTGCCAATCAATCAAAACAATGTGTTGCCATATGAAGTAAAGTTACATGTCAACACCATCAACACAGAGGAGTCACAACAATCTCCCCCTTTTTGATGATGGCAACCCACTATCATATAAAGTAGCAACATCCTGTTATACAGATGCATTTTTAATGAAAGACATGATTTGTTATTCAGATTGTTATGCAGATGCATGTAGATGCTATGAATGACATGCTGCATGCATGTAGATGCTATGAATGACATGCTGCATGCTACAAAATGTAAGCAACTCCCTGCTAACAAAATTTCCCCCTTTTGCCATACCATGATGCAGATGCATACACTCCCCCAAAATGCAGAATTCTCAATTCAGAATTCTCCCCCTGAACAGAAGGAATGAATTCAGACAATATTCTCCCCCTTTGCCATCAACAAATTGAAAGTTATATGAACTTTCAGTCATATGAACTGAGAAATGGCTTAGAAATTGAAAGTTCAGCTGACTGGCATGCTTAGCAAGTAGTTCAGAAATTAAGCAACTAAAGCACAGAACCTTCAGTCATATGAGCTGAGAAACGGCTTAGAAATTGAAAGTTCAGCTGACTGGCATGCTTAGCAAGTAGTTCAGAAATTAAGCAACTAAAGCACAGAACCTTCAGTCATATGAACTGAGAAACGACTTAGCAATTGAAATCCTGGTTTAAAGGTTATAAAAATGAGAGTTCATGCACTACAGTCATTGGATAAGGTAGATGTGCATGATAAAACAATAAACCAGAGTCATATTTACATGAGAGATTCAGTTTCAGAATATCTTACTTTCATAGACTCGGTAAAATGTGTTAAGAGAAACCAGGTCATGTATTGAAATTAAACAATTGACATCCATGAAATTTCTTTGAAGGAACAGCATTTTCAATAGTATTTCATTTAGAGCATTTAGGTACCAAAAGTCTTTTTGCGTAAGGGTATACGTTTATCAGACGCCAATACCCCTAGATACTCAACATGATGGACCATCTTGCCTATGATCAAACTCAATAGAATTGATTGACACCTTTTTGTGTGAGGGTACACGTTTATTAGACGCCAGTTACCCCCAGGTACTCAGTGAAAACAACCTACTGTTTTGATCATTTTATACAGAGATAGCTGATACACCTCATGACATGAGTGGTGTCCACTTCTTTGATGGATCACTCAGTTTCTCAGTGATTTACCTGTCATTGCTCTGTCAATGCTATTTTTCAAATAATTTTTAATATTTTTCAATATCTTTCTTAGCTGCCCTTTATTTGTTTCAGAATGACTTGTTTAAGGACAATACACATACGTAGCTTCTCTAACATGATTTCAGATGAGTTTTCAGATTTTAGATATAATTCGCTTTGTCTGACATGAAATAAGATAAGGGTTGAGAGGTTTATCAATTTTCAGCATCCTTATTTACGGATTGTAGTCTTTCAACTCTAAAGATTATAAATTTAAACCATTAAGTCAGTCTTTAAGCAATTAAAGTTCTTATAAGAGAAGAAGTCTGCTTTCTATTGCTTAATATTAGAACTGACTAAAAGATTGCCATACTGTCAGACTTAACTCTGAATTATATGCAATACTCCCCCTGTCTATGTGCATGTGATCTTGCAGACGTGGACTAACAAATGATTCTGAAAATCATGCTTACTCAGACTATCTTATCGTGCAGTATGACCCATGGTACTAGGCGAAGAACCCGGTCATAAGGACCATCTCACACATAGTAAGAACCTCCAGACAGATTTCCCTGCCCTTTGGTAGCTTACCATTGGATATACCAGGGTAATGCAAGGAGATGCAGTGCAATACAATCATGCAGAAATATAGACATATCATGCATCTAGACATATATATGCAATGATGATCATGAGTGCAATAAAAAATATGAGAGTCATGAATTATCATAAGTCTGTTGCACAATGTTTATTCAATCTATCAACAGCAAGTCCAAATCAGAAGTTTATTCAAAGTAGCTCAAAAGTTTTATTCAAGTCAACAAAGAGTTCATTCATTATGCTGAAATTTACACAAGCCAAGTTCTCTTCTAAAAAATTTAAAATTTTCATTTCCAAGTGGCTTAGTAAAGATATCAGCAACTTGTTTGTCTGTTTCAATGAAGTCCAGTTCAATTTCCTTTTTGTTCACAGCATCTCTTAGAAAATGATGTTTTATTTCTATGTGCTTAGTCCTAGAATGATGAACATGATTTTTAGCAAGGCATATGGCACTAGTATTACCACATAGAATTGGAATACATTCCAGTTTTATCTGATAATCATCTAGTTGGTGCTTAATCCAAAGTACTTGGGTAGCACAATTACCTGCTGCAACATATTTAGCTTCAGCTGTAGACAATGCTACAGTGTGTTGCTTCTTAGATGCTCAAGATACTAGACAGCCACCAAGGAATTGACAATAGCCACTAGTACTTTTTCTATCTACTCGACACCCAGCATAATCAGCATCAGTGTAAGCTAGAAGCTCTAACTCACACCTAGCAGGATACCATAATCCTAGCTCTTGGGTGCCAAGCAGATATCTAAAAATCTTTTTCACTGCTTTAAAATGATTTTCTTTAGGACTGGCCTGAAACCTAGCACATAATCCTACGGCGAATTGAATATCAGGCCTAGATGCTGTTAGGTAGAGAAGGGATCCGATCATACCTCTGTATAACTTCTGGTCAAATGGGTTACCTTTAGTGTCTTCATCCAAGCTTGTAGAGGTACCCATTGGAGAAGCTATCTCTTTAAGATTATCCATCTTGTATTTCTTGAGTAGATCCCTTGTGTACTTGGACTGAGCTATAAACATTCCGTCCTTTGTTTGTGTAACCTGCAGTCCAAGAAATAATTTGAGCTCACCCATTGAGCTCATTTCAAACTCATTAGTCATTGTTTTAGAAAATTCCTCACACAATTTGGGGTTAGTTGACCCAAAAATGATATCATCCACATAAATATGTACAATAAGAATTTCAGAATGACTCACCTTTGTAAACAAGGTCTGATCAACTACTCCTCTAGTGAAATTTTGATCAGTGAGGAACTTGCTCAACCTGTCGTACCAAGCTCTAGGAGCTTTCTTAAGACCATAGAGAGCTTTATTTAATTTGTAAACATGATTAGGGAAATCTAGACATTCAAACCCAGGGGACTGTCTAACATAGACATCCTCATTAATTTCCCCATTCAAGAATGCAGATTTTACATCCATCTGCTGGAGGATTATACCTAGGGAACATGCATAAGCTAATAAAATTCTAACAGCTTCTAATTTGGCTACAGGGGCAAATGACTCTTCAAAGTCAATACCAAACTCCTGGTTGTACCCCTGAGCAACAAGTCTGGCTTTATTTTTAATAATATTCCCTGATTCATCAGATTTATTCCTGAAAACCCACCTAGTCCCTATGACTGTTCCATGATCAGGAGGTGGGACCAAGTGCCACACCTTGTTCCTGTCGAACTGATTAAGCTCCTCATGCATGGCATTAATCCAATGCATATCCTTGAGGGCACAGTCAATGGACTTGGGTTCAATTTGAGAGACAAGAGCATATGCATTTAATTCATCCTGAATTCTAAAGTGACCTCTAGTTCTAGAGGGATCATTCAGATTGCCAATGACATTATTCACAGGGTGATCTTTAAGATATCTAATATTAACAATCTGAGTTTCAGGAATTTCACTTACCTCCCCCTGAACTTCAGGTTCTTCTTCATTTTTCTCTTCTTTATCTTCCTCACCATCAGACTGGTCTGCAGAGTTTTCATCTTTCAAAATGTTCCCATCTTCGTTCCTGCAATAACCATGGTTAGTTTCCATCAAGGTTTCATCAAAGATAATGTGTAGAGATTCTTCAACAATTTTTGAGTTTAAATTGAACACTCTATAAGCCCGGGTGTTTTCAGAATAACCGAGGAAGATTCCTGGTTCACCTTTTGGCTCAAATTTATCAAGGTCCCTCTTGTCACTTATATGTATAAAACATTTACAACCAAAAACCTTGAAGTGGGCGATTGAAGGTTTCTTACCTCTCAAAATCTCATAAGGGGTTTTCTGGGTGGAAGATCTTACCATTGCCCTGTTAATTACATAACAGGCTGTGTTGACTGCTTCAGCCCAGAATTTTCTTGGCAGTTGACCTTCAACTAAGAGAGTTCGGCCCATTTCCACTAGAGTTCTGTTCCTCCTCTCGACAACACCATTCTGCTCAGGTGTCCTGGGTGAGGAGAACTTATGATGAATCCCACTTGACCTGCAAAACTCTTCAAAGTGTGAGTTTTCAAACTCACCTCCATGATCAGTCAAAATATTTTTAATTTTCTAATTTATTCTTATACAGAACTCCTGAAATTCTGAGAATGCATCATTCTTATGTGATAGAAAAAATACCCAAGTATACCTAGAAAAATCATCTACTAAGACAAACCCATACCTCTTCCCTGATAAACTGACAGACCTGGTTGGCCCAAATAGGTCCATGTGTATCAGTTCATAAGGTTTAGTGGATAGGTTTTCTGTCCTAGATTTGAATGATTTTCTAGTCAACTTGGACTGAATGCATGCATTACAAAATTTATTGTCCTTTTTAAAAGAGACTTCAGGGAGTCCTCTAACCATGCTATGCTTGTTTAGTTTATGCAAAATAGTATAACTAGCATGGCCTAACCTACGATACCATAAAAATGCTAAATCTTCTCTATTGGCAGTAAGACATAGGTTAGAATGCTGAATATCATCTAGATCTATCATGTATGTGTTATTTATTCTTTTTCCATAGAATTTTACAATTACTGAATCAGGTTCAAAAACCTTGCAGCATTGAGAATCAAATAAAACCTTATGACCCTTCTCACACAACTGGCTGATACTAAGTAAATTGTAAGCTAACCCTTCAACTAGCATAACATCATCAATGCAGCAGGTAGAACACTTACCTACCTTACCTGATCCAATGATCATACCCTTTGTGTTGCTTCCAAAGGTGATAAGGCCTCCTAGCTTTTTAGTTAGCATGCAAAACTTGGCCTTATCTCCTGTCATATGCCTGGAGCAGCCACTGTCCAAGTACCACAAGTTGCTCTTGGCTGCCAGGCATACCTGCACACACAATTAGGGCAAAGAGTTTGGAACCCAAGTCTGATTGGGCTCCAATGCAGATGAAGTGCAAGTAAAGAAAGAGAGCATGGTTTTGGGAATCCACATTTGTTTGAAGCAGTTCTGTTCAGTGGATTTTTTAGATTTCTTTTTATTTTGCTTTTTCTTGTTGACTTTCTTCTTATTTGCACCAACAAAGTTATTCACAAAATTGTTATTATTGTGCCAATGCTTCGGCCAGGTTGCATTCATAAAGTTTTGGCCATAGTAGTTCCTGGGATGGCTGTGGAAATGTTGGTAATTCCTAGGCATCCGACTACCATACCCATTTTCCCAATTTCTGACATAGGGTCTGTAAAAGTGTGTAGGTTGATGAAAATACCCTGTGTGCATCCCTTGAGTTCTAGTCCACCCACACCCATTAGGATAGATTGGCTGTGTGGGGTAGTAGGACTGAACTCTAGGTGGATTGAATTTGTTGGGCTGACTTCTGAAAATATTTTGTCTTCCCTGCACCCTTGACCCTGCTGACCTACTCATAGGTTTTGGTTGGGTCCTTTTCTGTGATGAAGGTGGTGAAGACTTTTTGGCATTGACATGGGGTTTGTTTACCTGAGCAGGCTGACCCCTAACCTTGGGTTGAGCACTAGAGCTTAGTTTGGAAGTCCCAATTCTACTAGGCTCACCTACTTTCTATTTGCCCTTCTCCTCTGCATTTAGCCTTTTCAGATTCAAGTTTGTCTTTACAGCATTATTAAAATTCATGTTGATCAGATGTCCTTTCTCCTTTTGTGCAACAAAGGAAATAGTTTTCATTCCAAAGCTTTTAGTTGCACTAGAGTTGAATCCTAGGCCCTCTCTTATGAAATTTACCGTTGACCCCAATAATGCATCTAAATTTTTAGATCCTTGGGTCATTTTCTCAATTGTTTTTAGCTTATCCTCATTATCTTTCTGAACTTCATCAATAGATTTTTTCAACTCATTATTCACATTGAGGACAGCTTCATATTTTTCAGAAACAATCTTTATCTCATTTTCATAATTCTGAATTTTCAGTTTCCATTCATCAATTTCATTGTCTAATCTCACATTTTCTTCCTTAGAAATTTTCAGTTCTTTATTGATTTCTTCAAATTCAGAACACGTGAGTTTCAGCTTACTGTTCTCAGTTTCTAAGCAGGCAATTTTATCAGACAATGAAGTATCATTTTGCATGATTTTAATTTTTCTTTGTAGATGCCTGTTTTCTTTTCTGACCTCATCTACTCTATCAGTAAGTTCATCATAAGCAACCATCCAATCAGTAATAGTAAAATTTTCATAGCGAGAGGATACCTCATCAGATTCTTCCTCTCTATCTTCTGAGCTGGTTGCCATGAGACAGATTGGCTTCTCAGCTTCAACTTCACTGTCCGAAGTGACGCTCAAAGATCCCTCGTCCTCATCACTCCAGGTACTCACCATAGCTTTCCCTTTTGTGTTCTTCTTCTTGGACTTGTCCTTGAGGTTCTGATTTGTCAGACATTTAGCTTTAAAGTGACCCGCCTTCCTGCATTGATAGCAAACATTAGTGTCAGCTTTCTTTACAGGGTTTGATTTATACCTTGTGTCTCGGCGGCCACTGTTGTGATTTCTTCGGCTGAATCTTCTTCCTTCCTTCTTGAGAAATCTCCGGAATTCCCTAGTAATCATGGCAATATCAGCATTTGCCACTTCTTCTTCAGACAAGCTCTCTTCAGTTGATGATCCGTTGGGGCTGGATCGACTGGATCTGCTAGCACCAGCCTTCAGAGCTATAGGCTTCCTCTTTCTGTCAGCCTCCTTTATCTTCGGCATATTCATCTCATAAGCCATTAGAGATCCGATCAGCTCATCTGCCTTAGTATTGTGCAGATCTCTTGACTCTTCCATAACAGTGGCCTTGGTGTGCCAAATTGGAGTCAAGATCGCAAGATCTTCCTGACTACATCATACTCAGAATATTTTTTTCCGAAGCCTCTGAGACCATTTGTGATAATAGTCAGCCGAGCATATATTTCTTTGATCGTCTCATTAGGCTTCATCTTGAAATCTTCGTATTCTGAAACCAGTAGATTAGTCTTTGTCTCTCTGACTTGTGAAGTCCCCTCATAGATGACTTCAAGTGCATCCCACATTTCCTTCGCTGAGGAGCAGGCAGATATTCGTGAGAACTCGGTGGGATGCAGAGAGCACTGGATTGCATTGATTGCACTCCAGTTGAGCGTGGACCTTCTAATTTCCTCCATGGTCCATACATCTTCATTTGGGGACAGCTCGAAAGGTCCTTTGCTAACCACCTTCCAAATTTCATAATCTTTAGCCCTCAAGAATACCAGCATACAGTGCTTCCAGTATGCGTAGTTGGTTCCATCGAAGTATCGGGGCTTGGATGTGGAGTGTCCTTCAGCTATCATCCCTCTTCCGTCCATCTGTGCTTATCCTCTTCGGGCGGTAAGTCCCTATAGAAGAGTCTAGCTCTGATACCAAGTGTTGAAGTTAGATGGAAGGCTCTATCACTACAGGATGTGGATCTAGAGGGGGGGTGAATAGATCAACTGGCTATTTAAAAATTAGGCCTAGAATCAAATGCGGAATTAGAAGAACACTAAAAGAACACAGCCAATGCACCGAATGAAACACACAAGATATGCTGAACAAGCAATCAAACACACGAGAGGCACAAAGACTTTTAGGTGGTTCGGTCAATCCGACCTACGTCCACCCCACATTCAACTCGAATGTGGATTACTGCTGATACACAGCTTCAATCTGCTGGGCACTACAGCTTGCCAACAATGGCTGGGGCTTACAGCTTATCCCGACCAGAGGAACACCCTCTGCAACAGTTGAGCTTCACAGCTTGCTCTGCTGGGCACTAAAGCTTAGCCGACCAGAGGTAACACCTCTGCAACCCGCTACCTCACAACTTGAAACCGCTGACTAACAGCTTGATAGAACAAGAGTTTTCAAAGAGAAAATAGCAAGACTGAAAACAAACAAAACACACAATCGAATGGAATAAAACCAAAACGACTGTAGCTCAAAGTTGAGCAATATCAGCTCTGGTAACTGGACCAAGAGACTGATTCACAAGCTCTCATATAATTCTCTCAACTCATCTCTTCTCTCTTTCTTCTTCTCTCCTTTTCTTCTTCTCTGCTTTTCTTCCTCTCACAGTGGATCTCGGTGGCTGCTGCTTCAGACTGGATGTATAGACTTCGCCAACTTCGATCAGCCTTTTCAGAAGATGAGGACTGCTATATATAACAACAGTAGGTGGATAAGGGCGCGTGGCTTCCACAGTTCCCGCCCAAGTGAATTCACCAGATTCGAGACAATTCCATCCACGTGTCAGCATCTGCACACCTCGTCCTCCTGGGATCACGAGCCATGTTAGCAATCTCAGTAGAGAATCCCTGTCAGACAGAGTATTGGATGATCAGATTAAATAACAACTCTGTATAGACTTATCAGAAGAACTGCGTTGTATAGACTTCATATAAGTGAAAGCTATGTACAGACTTGCTGTATGAAGCAACCGATGTACAAACTTAGGTGTTATGAAGACTGTCAATGTATAGACTAATTGAAGATCAATGCAATGTACAGACTTCGCAAAAGAAGATGCAATGTGTAGACTTCATGAATGAAGATGCAATGTGTAGACTTCAGTAAGAAGATGCAATGTGTATACTTCAGTGAGACTCAAATGAAGACAGACGATGTATAGACTTCAAAACTGATGCACGATGTACATACTTCATGAGACTCGAATGAAGACAAGCGATGTATAGACTTCACGACTGATGAATGCAATGTATAGACTTTGCAAGATGTGAAGGAGTTGAGTGTATAGACTTCACGATGTGAAGACTTGTCAACAAATGACTGTACAGACTTGAGGTGAAGACCTATGTATAGACTTTCTAAAGGAACGGCTATATAGACTTGAAGCAATGGAAAACATCGACTGTATAGACTTTGAATTGCAACGTAGGTAAAGGCATCGATGTATAAACTTCGAAGCTGAACGTAGGTAAATAACCCAATGTGCAGAATTTGAATCGCAACGATGGAACAGATGCCAATGTACAGACTTTGGCAAACAGCGATGTACAGACTTGGCCAACCAGTCCAATGTATAGACTTGAAGCATGGAGGCCAATGTACAGACTTTACCTCGTGCAAGCAACAGTGAATGAATGTATAGACTTCGAACTCTTGAGCTCTGCATAGACTTTGCAGTCAACAGGCGATGTATAGACTTTGGAGTCTGAGACCAATGTACAGACTTTGTAAAACAGAAGCATGTATAGACTTGAAAGATCAAGACGCTAAGGAAGACGGTCATTGTACAGACTTAGATGCCATTGACAAATGCATGCTACAGTCCAATGTGTGGACTTACATGAGACGCTCATTGAGACGGTCATTGTACAGACTTCGGCTGACACCGTCCAATGTACAGACTTTGCCTTAGACTCTAAATGAGACGGATAGTGTATAGACTTAGCCAATGCAATGACTTGACGCAGTCCAATGTACAGACTTTTAAGCCTGAAGGCCAATGTGTGGACTTGCATGAGACGCTCATTGAGACGCTCAATGTACAGACTTCGCCTTAGACTCTAAATGAGACGGACAGTGTATAGACTGTGCAATGCACTGTGGATGTATGGACTTTGCAACGACGGGCAATGTGTAGACTTGCTAGGATGCTGCAATGGACACGAACAGTGTACAAACTTACTTTACTGAAGCAATGTATATACTTTGAGACTTTGAGTGTGTGTTCAGTGTGAAAATAAGATAAAATGCATATAACACACAGACAATCTGATAAAAGTAATTTCATCAAAACATAAACAGTGTTGCCAATCAATCAAAACAATGTGTTGCCATATGAAGTAAAGTTACATGTCAACACCATCAACACAGAGGAGTCACAATAGGAACTCCACTTTATTATCTCAAGCTGGTAGATTGTACCTGATTAAGCATGTGATGTCTTCAATTCCTCTGCACATTATTGCTTGCTGTGCTGCTCCTGCTTCATTTCATAAACAACTTGATCGTGTTCTAGCCAACTTCTTCTGGGGCTCTACTGATGGCAAACTCAAGAAACACTGGAAGAACTGGGCCAGCTTATGTAAATCTTTCAGATGTGGGGGATTGGGTATCCTTCCCCTAAAGGACCTGCAGAAAGCTTTCAAAATAAAAATGCTTTGGAAAGCTCCTACCTCTGAAAATTCTCTTTGGGCCACTTACTTCAGGAAAAAACATCTGCCTCATCCACATATCTCTGAAACTGAATTCAGAAAATGCTCGGGTAATGGAAGAATGGAGTGGCTGTTTGCGAGGGATCAAATCATGAAACATAGTAGAATATTTAAAGGTCCTGACAACTTTTCATTCTGGAAGGATATTTGGTTTGGTGATAAAGCGCTGGTGAATTATATAACAGACAACCAATGGACTCAAATTGAGGATATGAATATTACTCTCCATGACTTGGGTGACCACCGGAATCCAAACTGGAGTATTATTCAGCAGGCTCTTCCAAGTGACATATTTCAGGCTATTGTCTTCTGCATCAACAAGACACCTTTGTCTAATGACAAGCGAGTTTGGAGCCTTACTGCTACTGGGAATTTTTCTATCTCCTCCTCGAGAAAACACTTGGCTAGCAGTGATCAAGCATTTCCTTACCAGCTCCTCTGGTCTGAGTTTGTCCCACCAAAAGTCTCTCTTTTCCTCTGGAAACTCCTCCATGGCATCATCCCAACGGACAATGCTGTTCAGAAATGTGGTATCTCCATGTGCTCTAAATGTGTGTGATGTCCATCTCCTTTGATTGAGTCTGCCTCTCATCTTCTCTTGTGCAGCAAACTTTCGACTGCCACTTGGACTCTTATTAAACAATGCTCTCAGGTTAACCCTGCCTCTTTTGTTAATGCCCAAGCCTTTTTACATCAGGTTATATAGTACACCAACACTTCCACTCTGGCTGGCCTAGTGTCCCTGCTCACCATCTTTTTATGGCCTTAGGAAATATGGTGTGAAAGAAACAGACGTAAATATGACAACTCTGCCTCCTCTCCTCAATTCATCTACCATAAAATCCTGAACCAAATCAAATCCACCAAATTCCCCAATTGCAAGTCTGTGGGAGACATTGCCTCTCTTCCTATGCTGTCTCTGTTGCCTCTCCATTCTGCTATTTTGAAGAATCCCAGACCAAAGATTGTGCGATGGATTCTCCCTCCCCCTTATAGATTCAAGCTCAATGTGGATGGCACCTCTAAAGGCAATCTAGGTCCTGCTGGTGGTGGTGGTATTATCAAAGATCACAATGGCTCTATTATTTTGGCATTCAGTCATTTCTATGGTTCCTATCACAGCTTGGTGGCTGAAGCTCGCACAATGCTAGATGGTCTTCGGATTGCTGCAGCTTCTGCCATTAAGATCTACTCTATTGAGTCTGACTCGAAGACACTTGTTAACATCATTAAAACCTCTGCTACTTGTCCATGGAGACTTATCCCAATCAATAGTGAATTGAGGTCCCTTATTATTCTCCTGGAGGCTGACATTGTCCATGTCTACAGACAAGGAAACCAAGCTGCAGATGGCCTTGCTAACCATGCTTGTAAGAGTAGTGCTAGCTCCTTTTTTATTGGCAACTCTGATTTACTTCCTACTATGGTCTATGGGGCCTGCATAATGGACAAATTGGGAAGTCCCAACATCTGACTTTGAAGGCCGTTTTCATTTTCTTGCAGGGGTATGCCCCGATGACATTTGCAATCTCTTCCTATTAATAAAATTCATTCCCTTCGGCCTTGGCCTGGTGGAGTGAGCACACTCACATTGGGTGCACTCTCTAAGGTCTGGCTGTAGGCTTTATTTACTTTAAAAAAAAAGTATATGCATCAATGATAGCACAAAGAACTTGTTCAGCCAGAGTAGGCTTTGAAACCTGTTGGAGAACCTAAGATTTCTCCAACCAAAAATCAACTCCAAATAGACATGCAATTAAACAACATGTATGGGCCTTGGGTCGACTCCACATATCACAAGACCATGTAGCATGAAGCAAGTCATTTCTTGATTGTGAAACATGTGAATTCTGAAACACATGAATCATAGCAATGGTCATGAATCATGAATGCACACTCATACAATCATAAAGTTTAGTTATCATCAAAATATCACATGTAACATGCAAGGCACATAACATAGTTTATTCAATTTGACTCACCAGCTCGTGGATCTGATGTTTCAAATCCACATTCTCGTGATCCAAAGTCGCGATCCAGTCCTGAAGGATGCAAGTGGCCTCTGTCTCCGGCATCTGCATTAATTCCCATTAAGATTTAATGTAGGAAACATAATTGAAACAATGGCCTAAGGAGAAGAGAAAGGCTCACCATGCGGGTGTCGAGACGGAGCTAGACGATATACCGACACCTGTAGTCTACCAAGTAGGCCTCCCTATCCCTCAGCCTCAGATCTGGTGCCAAGGGAGCACCCTCTTGCAATGCCTCTACCTCTGACTTGTACAACGAGGCCTAGTCCTAGTCCCTCGCTGAGGTGCAGTGTCGTCCTCAATCAGACCCGTGCCCCTCAGGGATCACTACTGGTGGCTGATGCCACCCGAGGGTCCGCTGAACCAATCGAAGGTAGAGTGGCTCCCATAGGTTCACGCAGAAGAGTATGGTGTCTCTACAGAACCTATGGGACATATGTTTTCTTTATTTATTTTATTATGGTGTGCATGAATGTCAATCACGAGGTGACAAATTATTTCGACTCTGAAGATCGAAAGGCTCAAAGTCACTAATGTATGCACGCCGTCTGACTGACTAGACGATAGTGGATATCGAGTCGGGACCCAAACCCGCGTGCCGTAGAGGCTACGGCGTTAATAACATCTTCCTGATGGGAGAAAACCCTTGATTAATCATCAGGAGAAAGGACCCGATGGCCTGAAATTTGTATTAATGTATGCATGTGTTGCGTTCGGTGCGTTCGATTCAGAGGGGGGGTGAATGAATCAACCCTTTAAAACTTCGCTCAAATTAAAAATTCTTCCTAATACAAACAGAAGGCTAATAAGCAATTGCGGAATAACAATGTTAAAGGACACTCAATACCACTGTCAAACATATAGTGTGCACAGCAATGAAATGAACACATATAGAAAATCAACCCATATCGTCCCTATGCATTCATCTAACGCCAAACACACAAAGAGATCAAACCACTGCACAAAGAGTTTTTGGGTGGTTCGGTCCTCCAGACCTACGTCCACCCTACACTCAACCTGAGTGTGGATTACTGCTGACTCACAGCTTGAACAGCTGGGCATCACAGCTTGCCATACAACCGCTGAGCCTCACAGCTTGCTGTCCGAGGTATCCACCTCGCCTGCTGAGCCTCACAGCTTGCTGTCCAGAGGAGTCCTCCTCTGCAAAACCGCTGGGCAATACAGCTTAGCCGTCCAGTGGAATCCTCCACTGCAAATGCTGAGCAACACGGCTTGCTCCGCTGACAAACAGCTTGAAGAAAGGGTATAAAAGAAAACAAGAAGATAGAAAACCACAGCAACGAAAAGCGGTAAACAATGAAGCACGAAATGTATCCCTGCAGGGAATGAAGCTCAAACAATGAGCAAACTCAGATCTGGCTTTGAACCAAAGATCTGAGGAACGGAATCCTTCTCTCTCTCTCATCTTTCTCTTTGGCTACTTCTCTCTTTCTCTTCTTTCTCTTATGCTTTCACACTCTGCTCTTCTCTTTTCTCTCTTTTTCTTCCTCTTCTCTTCACACCAGATCATGCAGGCTATCCTCTGCTTCTACCTCTTCTGTTTCGATCAGCCTTCTTCAGACAAAGGAGTCTTCCTTATATAGCAGTTCCAACAGGAGCAGCACTGGGCGCGTGTCTTCCACATTTCCCGCCCAGATGTTTTGGCCACGTGTCATCTTCATGTCAGCCCTTCTAGCCTCGGATCACGTGCCTTTCATTAAGCTCTGCAAGGAGTCCATGTCAGACAGTCGAATAGGATTATCAATTTAATGTCGACACCTTGTACAGACTTTATAAAAGCAATGCATGCACAATGATGCAATGTTCAGACTTTGCTGAAGACTGCCAGTCGATGTATGGACTTGGCTGAAGGCAACGCTGAAGCAATGTTCAGACTTCATGTATGCAATGAAGTGGCGTGTACACACTTTGTGAATGCGAAGCTATAGCATATATAGACTTCACATACGCAATGCAGAGGCATGTACAAGCTTTGATTTCGTGCATGAGAAAACAATGTTCAGACTTGCTATAATGCATGCATGATAAAGGAGCAAACGGATGTATAGACTTTAAGTAAAGATGCATGAGCAATGTATAGACTTAGCATCTAACTAAGTATGCACAACGATAAGGGATGCTCAGGCATGCAGTCAAGGGATGTACAGACTTAGAAGCTAGATGCACACAATGTATAGACATGATCAATCTTCAACAGATGGATGTATAGACTTAGAAGATATGTATGTGAAGCTCAACAATGTATAGACTATGCATTGTATAGACTTCATATATGCAGTGCTATGGCATGTGCAGACTTCGTGGATGCAAAGCTAAGCTGTGTACAGACTTAGTGAATCCAACACTGAGGCATGTATAGACTTTACTTATGCAAGGGAAGTAGTGCATGGCTGTACAGACTTTGTGTAATGTATGGACTTAGTGTGTGCGAGCATGCTAACATGCAATGTGTAGATATTGAAACAAAAGGATGCACAGGTGGTACAGACATTCTGTGCTTAACACTTAAGCCTGAATGCATGATGTGTAGACGTTGTATAGACTTGCTGAGGTGTGGGCAAGGTGAAGTATGCACAACAGAAATGAATGCACTCACATGTCGTCGACCATTGTACAGACCTCATGTTCACTATGCAGACGTTGCATAGACTTGCTAATGCATTGTGTGCAGACTTTGTGTGCGATGTGTAGACTTCGTGCAATGCATGAAGTAATGTACAGACTTGCTGACAATGAGTGTGCAGACTCTGCTTTGAGCAATGCACAATGTATAGACTTAGTCATTCGTGCAGCAAAGACAATGTACAGACTATGCCATGCTCACAGTTAATGCATGTACAGACTTGTATGAGGAACAGGCTGTACAGACTTAGACGAATGAACCACTAGTTGCAATGTGTAGACTTGATCTGAATGCAAGGACTATGCCCTTGAAGAGTGTATAGACTTGCTCATGGACTATGCACAACGAATGAATAGACTTGCAATGCGTGCAGGGCATGCGATGCAATGTACAGACTTTGCCACGCCTACACCAAGACGTTGAAGTCTGTATAGACTTTAACATTGAGACACGAGCGTGTGTGTGCAGAATGTACAGACTTGCCGAATGCACTAAGACGCTAAATGAGACACACTGGCTGGCAGATGATTGTATAGACTTGCATGAGACACTTCATGAGACGCAGAACATCCAAGAGTGTATAGACTTCTTAATGCAGACGGACGATGTACAAACTTCCTATATGCTTAGCATGAGACGCTAAGTAAGACGATGTACAGACTTTGCCTGCATGCTGTGCAAGACAATGTGTAGACTTGATGTTCGTGCAGCAGTGTATAGACTGTGAAGTCTTGCAAGCTGTGCGATGTATAGACTTGAAGTCTCGCATGCAATGTATAAACTTGCTCAGCCTGAAGCAAGGCAATGTACAGACTTCTTAACAGACGCATGCAGCAACTGGATGATGTACAGACTTCTTATATGCTCAAGTCCAATGTATAGACTTGCTGAGATGATGCACCTGAAGAATGTACAGACTTTAACCCTTGAACATGCATGCGATGTAAAGACTTTGCATATGCTTTGAAGACGGGCTGCGCACAGGCTGTACAGACTTGAAGAAATGCTGCAAGTGGATGGCTGTACAGACTTGACCGATCTGGCTGTACAGACTTGATGTGTGTGTGTGCTAGACAATGTATAGACTTGCTGAACTACAGACTGAACATATCAGTAGAGAAGCAATGCACAGACCTTAGATCAAGCACAAAATAATTTATGCACTTAGTATGGAACACTGCATGACTTAGCACACTCATGCATTCTCCATAGAGCAGATCAGACATAGAACAGATCAGACATAGCACACTCATGCATTCTCCACAGAATAGATCAGTTATATGCATTCATGTTGCTATCATTCAATGTGATGTTCTTAGCAAAACAATATGGTGACTCATTCATGTTGCTATCATTAAAACAAAACATAATCATCAAAGCACAAGGGGCACAACAATCTCCCCCTTTTGATGATGGCAACATAATGAGTCACACTGACTCGTCAAACTATTCTCCCCCTTTGACATACTTAAAAAGGAGATGGTTTGAGAGAGAAAATGCAGCACACAAATTCAGCAAACAAGTACAGAGAATGAATTAGAGTTTCTCCTTATGACAAGAAAACATCTCTCCCCCTATCAACATGCATGATTGACTACTCTCCCCTTAAATGTAGATGACCCATAACTCCCCCTGAACAGAATGAAACATGTGGAAAATCCACAGAACCAGAACTGGCTGCAAAACAAGATGGAAGATTCCAACAGTTGAGAGAGGAGTACATCTCAGGAATCAATCTGAAATCCACCACCATAAGGATTCTGAAGTTCAGAAGGCTGCAAGTGAACAAGGTAATAATGGGAGTGGCACCTCACATTTGTATGGTCAGAAAAATGCAGATGGAATCAGTCAACTGATAAGAGAGGAGTTGACAATACAGTTTCTGTTGATCATGAATGAATATGATCATGAGGGATTTTTAATGCTTGCACCACTACAATAAGTCTTAAGAAGAATAGACTCTTCTATCATAAAGGGTTATGAAGTGGCAACTTAACCAATCTGATTTAATTATGATGTATACCAAACTTGTCAAATTAAACTCAATACTCATATCTGAATCCAAGTTTTAATAAAGGTGAACCAAATAACCAGATAACACTCATGACCAATCATCTTCATCTTACACACAAAAACTTAATGACTGCTTTTAAGAGTTACACAGATTAGTATTGAGATTAAATACTTTTTACAGGAGCATGAGTTGACATAGTTTGCATGAAATTTTCATTTCAAGCATATTTTACTTTACCTCAGTAATTTAGGTTGATCAACACCTTTTTACATGAGGCACAACACGTCTCAGGTGAAGTGACCCCGTTACTCAGTGTGATAATTGTCATTGCCTCTCAACATTGAGACCAGAGTTAGCAATAGACATGTCTTTTTACGTGAGGAGACACCTTGATTAGAGGCCAGACTCCCCAGTTACTTGACACAAATATGCCATTGCTCTGTCAGGGTTTTCAATAATTTTTTACCAGAGATAACTATGGCACTTCATGACATAAGTTACTTTATTTCATTGATGAAGAACTCAGTTTCTCAGTGACCAAGTCATTGCTGTGAATTCACAGTTTTTCAATTAGTCAACATTTCTCAAGTTAATGTTTAACCACAGTAGTCACTCTATGTATCTCTACCCAAGTAGCCTTGATTTCAAATTTTCAGATATCAGATGAGAGAGTCTAAGGTTCTCATGACACATGTGGTTAAAGTTCATTAAATCTTATCATTCAGATATTTTCAAGATATTTAAATGCAAATATGAGAATACATAGTTCTTATATCAGTCTGATTCAGTGGTTATTCTTAAACCCATATGATAGGAATTTCTACATGATTCAGACTAGATTGTATGACATGCAGCTTAAGTTCCTCAGACCGAATACAGACACAGATGATCAACAATCAACAGTAGAACCAAATCAGTCACACCAACTAAGAGATATGTGAAGGATGAGTAAAAGCTGGTGGAAGAGTCAATCACCAATAGAGAAGAGCATTAGAAGAGAGTTTATAAATAGATAGTAGCTGAGTCTAGAATTCAGACAGATCAGCTATTTTGGTGAAGACAGCAGAGAATTCAATTGAACCAAACTGAGAGCATTAGAAGATCCAATAAACTAGGCAGGAGGATTTCAGGTGAAAGTGAATGAGATAATCAGAAAACTTCCTCTGTCTAGATTCATCATGACAATAGTAAGGCATGAGCAGCAGAATGGTTGGTCAAGACAAGTTGAGCTCCCCCTGAGTAAGTGCATGATGTGAAGGATAAAACATAAGCAGCAATATGATTGATCAAAAATAGTTGGACTCCCCCTGACTGTATGCATGAAATGTATTGAAAGCACATCACAAGATATCAAATTTTGCATTCAGATATGATTCATGCAAATTAGACAGAAGAGAATTACCATTAGCATGATTGTTCAATTCATATTTCAAAAAACTTCAGTTTAACACCAACAGATCAACATGATATGCAATACACTGCTCTATATGACTTGACCCATGGTACTAAGCGGAGGACTTGGTCCAAGGACCACCTCACACATGGCAGTAGCATCCAGACATACTCCATCTGCCCTTCAGCACTGTTCCATTTAATATACCATGATGGTCATGCAAATCAGTGCAATACAACATGCAAGGAGTTTGACATATCATGCATCATGACATAGATATGTAATGCATTCAGAGATAAACTACAGTTATTTTAATGTGCATTTCAGATTTTCAATTAGATTCAGTTAGATGATGCACAAAAGAGTTAACATGATATGCAATCATTTCAAGTTCACAATTTCATATGATGGAATTTAAGATGAGTATTCAGAACAAAACTAAAAAGTAGAATCCTGGGTCTTCCTGTTGAGTGCCTTGGTTTATTTACCCCTCTTTTTCATTCCAAGGTACACATGTAACATGTTAATCAATTTGATCCTGCAGGGACCCAAACAGCCTTGGGTCCCGAATTAGTCCTGACAGGTGTTCTGAACAGTCTTTTTGTAATATTGTCATCATTATCCATCATGTAACAACTATCCATGGAATGACCAGATTTTCCACAATATCTACATGAAGCAACAGGTTTTCTGGTCCTATAATGCATATTAACAACAGCATGAGACCTATGAAACTGAGCATTAAATGTTCTGTTGTTTACATGAACATTTTATTTCTTATTAACAGATGACCAACATTCAGCACACTTGTGACCTGACTTGCCACAGTTATAACATGAAAAATTCACAGGTCTTTTGGCATAGAATTTAAAAGATTTTTCATTAACATGGCTTCCTTGGGCATGCCAACAGTCCTTGACTGTATGGCCATACTTTCCACACTCATAGCACCTTAGGTGCTTACCTCTTGAGTAATTGTTTCCCTAATGATTTCCTGACTAGCACTCATTTGCCTTATGCCTAGGGTTGTTGCAAGTGAAACAAATAATATACTGGCCTGAAGTAAATCTATATCTGTGTGGGTCATGAGCATGTGTGAAAAATCTAGACTTCACATTATTTTCTTCTTTCATTGTAAAACATGCATTCATTAGATGACCACGCCTACCACAATAATAACAAGATGCATCAGATTTCTTAGTGGCATGGTTTCTATCAGATGAATTCCTAGAATGCATTGCTTCATTAGCATGCTCATCTTCAAGCAACAGTCTGCAATCATCCATTACATGCCCTATCTTGCCACAATAGTGACATGACACATGTGATTTCCTGGCGACATGATTACTAACAGACTGACTAGATGCATGAGAATGAGTACATGAAGCATGAGCATTTTGCATTGACCCATTAAATTCAGCAGAGCTAACAGATTTCATGACACAAATAGGGATATTTTTAACCCCATCTTTCTTTCCATTCTTATTCGATTGTTTAGCTTTCTTCACAATTCTTGTGCGTTTTTCAGCTTTCTGTGCCTTAAATTGAAAGACAGATGATGAAGGTGTTTTCAGATTTTTGTTTTGTTTTGAGGATTGATTTGAGGTACCAGCTACATAAGAGCTTTGCACAAAAGTGGTGTCTAGCTGGTTTTTAGTGATTTTCTTAACATCAGAATTGCAATTTATCCCCTCTCTTGAATTATCATCCTTACCTTTCATGACAACTTTCATTTTTCTTTCATTCTTAGCAGAATTGGATGCTGAGTTTTCCAGATCATGAATTTTATCTTCCAAAGATACTATATGAAGCTCATAACTAGCTATCTCCTGTTCACTACAATTAACACATTCGCTTAGAACTTTGTTTGTAGTTTTATACTTCTCAATTTCTTGTTCTAGACTGTTCAGCATTTGTGATTCTCCATCACAAGTGAACTTTCCCCTTTTTAAGGTGAGAAGTGTTTCAGATAAGCCAGTATTTAACAACTTTAATTTTTTAACTTCAGCTTTCAGTTCAGTGTTTTCCTCCCCAAGTTTTTGTGGTTGAGCTTCCTTAATAGTAGATTTTTCTTTTTCGACAGTCAGAAACCTCTGTGAGAAAATAATATTTAAAACCATCAGTTTCTTATTTTGTTCCCTCAGTTCTTTATTTTCTTCAGTCAGCTTCTTGACTCCTTCATTACAATTTTCTCTTCCAGACATCAGCTCAAACTTTTCAATTAGTTCCTCTTCTCTTTCTTCTACTTTAATTTTCTTAATAATCAGATTTTTGTGATCCTCTTTAAACGAGGTAATTTGCTTATTCAGCCATTCATTCTCACTAAAAAGATCTTCATTACGTTCTCTTAGAGCTGAGCACATATTACAGATTGACTCTACAGATGAATTATGCATTGCTTCCTTGTTGATTTTATTCAGACTAGCCTTGAGATCTTCATTATGCTTTTGAACCTCAACATTTTCAGACTTCAGTTTGTCCATTACAGAATTTATCTCAATCAATTCTTGCATGCCTTTTAGATGCTCATTTTTCATCTTAATAAGCTAATTCTCCAGTTCAGATATCTTGTCCAAACATGTTTGATTTTCATGTTTTAGAGAACCATTTTATTCCTTAAAGTTCTGAACATCTAACATACATGCATCATAAGATTGTTTCATATTTGGACATTTTTCATAGGAATCTTTCAAATTTATCTGATCACATTTCTTTTTCAATCTTTTATTCTCAGATTTTAATCTTTCACATCTATCATTAAGTTCCTCATTTATATTCCATAGATCATCAATCGAAAGTTCTTCAGATTCAGAGCTTACCTGAGATGAGGTTTCATCATCATCTCTCCGATCAGCCATCAAGCATTTGCTGTGATTCCTGATTAGCTTTAGTTTTTCCAAAATATATTTGGCAGACCTGCAAGAAGAAATGCATTCGATTAGAGGTCTGCCAATTGATTCTTTTATTAAAACTACTGCTCTAGTGTTGACAGAGTCTTTCAATTTGTCCTTCTCAGTCCATCTAGATTTATCTTTTGATAATTTGTGTGGACCATGAGTTATTACCTTCCAAAGATTTGGATCAGTAGATTTTACATACCGATGGAAAATTTCTAACCAAGAATCAAAGTTATTACCTCTGAATATCGGAGGATTAGCCATCGAGATATGATGAATACACTGAAGTCAGATGAGCAAATCAAGACACTTAATCGGTGAAACAAATCACAGAACACAGGAAGCCCACTCTGCAATGCACCAACCAGAAATGCAGGATCTGCTGCGGATTATTAGATCCTATGCACAGCAACCCACTCTGATACCAAGTGTTGCGTTCGGTGCGTTCGATTCAGAGGGGGGGTGAATGAATCAACCCTTTAAAACTTCGCTCAAATTAAAAATTCTTCCTAATAAAAATAGAAGGCTAATAAGCAATTGCAGAATAACAATGTTAAAGGACACTTAATACCACTGTCAAACATATAGTGTGCGCAGCAATGAAATGAACACATATAGAAAATCAACCCATATCGTCCCTATGCATTCATCTAGCGCCAAACACACAAAGAGATCAAACCACTGCACAAAGAGTTTTTAGGTGGTTCAGTCCTCCAGACCTACGTCCACCCCACACTCAACCCGAGTGTGGATTACTGCTGACTCACAGCTTGCACAGCAGGGCATCACAGCTTGCCATACAACCGCTGAGCCTCACAGCTTGCTGTCCGAGGTATCCACCTCGCCTGATGAGCCTCACAGCTTGCTGTCCAGAGGAGTCCTCCTCTGCAAAACCGCTGGGCAATACAGCTTAGCCGTCCAGTGGAATCCTCCACTGTAAATGCTGAGCAACACGGCTTGCTCCGCTGACAAACAGCTTGAAGAAAGGGTATAAAAGAAAACAAGAAGATAGAAAACCACAGCAACGAAAAGCTATAAACAATGAAGCATGAAATGTATCCCTGCAGGGAATGA
The DNA here is from genome assembly GCA_022559845.1 of Amorphophallus konjac. Lineage (NCBI taxonomy): Eukaryota > Viridiplantae > Streptophyta > Magnoliopsida > Alismatales > Araceae > Amorphophallus > Amorphophallus konjac. The sequence continues at coordinate 416,664 of JAHNEJ010003545.1, forward strand.
AGCTCAAACAATGAGCAAACTCGGATCTGGTTTTAAACCAAAGATTTGAGGAACGAAATCCTTCTCTCTCTCTCTTCTTTCTCTTTGGCTACTTTTCTCTTTCTCTTCTTTCTCTTCTGCTTTCACACTCTGCTCTTCTCTTTTCTCTCCTTTTCTTCTTCTTCTCTTCACACTGGATCATGCAGGCTATCCTCTGCTTCTACCTCTTCTGTTTTGATCAGCCTTCTTCAGACAAAGGGGTCTTCCTTATATAGCAGTTCCAGCAGGAGCAGCACTGGGTGCGTGTCTTCCATATTTCCCGCCCAGATGTTTTGGCCACGTGTCATCTTCATGTCAGCCCTTCCAGCCTCGGATCACGTGCCTTTCATTAAGCTCTGCAAGGAGTCCCTGTCAGACACTCGAATAGGATTATCAGTTTAATGTCGACACCTTGTACAGACTTTATGAAAGCAATGCATGCACAATGATGCAATGTTCAGACTTTGCTGAAGGCTGCCAGTCGATGTATGGACTTGGCTGAAGGCAACACTGAAGTAACGTTCAGACTTCATGTATGCAATGCAGTGGCATGTACACACTTTGTGAATGCGAAGCTATAGCATGTATAGACTTCACATATGCAATGCAGAGGCATGTACAGACTTTGATTTCGTGCATGAGAAAATAATGTTCAGACTTGCTATAATGCATGCATGATAAAGGAGCAAACGGATGTATAGACTTTAAGTAAAGATGCATGAGCAATGTATCGACTTAGCATCTAACTAAGTATGCACAACGACAAGGGATGCTCAGGCATGCAGTCAAGGGATGTACAGACTTAGCAGCTAGATGCACACAATGTATAGACATGATCAATCCTCAACAGATGGATGTATAGACTTAGAAGATATGTGTGTGAATCTCAACAATGTATAGACTATGCATTGTATAGACTTCATATATGCAGTGCTATGGCATGTGCAGACTTCGTGGATGCAAAGCTAAGGTGTGTACAGACTTAGTGAATGCAACACTAAGGCATGTACAAACTTTACTTATGCAAGCGAAGCAGTGCATGGCTGTACAGACTTTGTGTAATGTATGGACTTAGTGTGTGCGAGCATGCTAACATGCAATGTGTAGACATTGAATCAAAAGGATGCACAGGCTGTACAGACATTCTGTGCTTAACACTTAATCCTGAATGCATGATGTGTAGACGTTGTATAGACTTGCTGAGGTGTGCACAAGGTGAAGTATGCACAACAGAAATGAATGCATTCACATGCCGTCGACCATTGTACAGACCTCATGTTCACTATGTAGACGTTGTATAGACTTGCTAATGCATTGTGTGCATACTTTGCGTGCGATGTGCAGACTTCGTGCAATGCATGAAGTAATGTACAGACTTGCTGACAATGAGTGTGCAGACTCTACTTTGAGCAATGCACAATGTATAGACTTAGTCATGCGTGCAGCAAAGACAATGTACAGACTATGCCATGCTCACAGTTAATGCATGTGCAGACTTGTATGAGGAACATGCTGTACAGACTTAGACGAATGAACCACAAGCTGCAATGTGTAGACTTGATCTGAATGCATGGACTATGCCCTTGAAGAGTGTATAGACTTGCTCATGGACTATGCACAACGAATGTATAGACTTGCAATGCATGCAGGGCATGTGATGCAATGTACAGATTTTGCCATGCCTACACCAAGACGCTGAAGTCTGTATAGACTTTAACTTTGAGACACGAGCGTGTGTGTGCAGAATGTACAGACTTGCCGAATGCACTAAGACGCTAAATGAGACACACTGGCTGGCAAACGATTGTATAGACTTGCATGAGACACTTCATGAGACGCTGAACAGCCAAGAGTGTATAGACTTCTAAATGCAGACGGATGATGTACAGACTTTCTATATGCTTAGAATGAGACGCTAAGTAAGACGATGTACAAACTTTGTGATGCGGGACGAGACACGAACACGACAAGCTCGCGATCATCCCTTAACGAGGGAAGCGTCGGACGTGCGCGGTTGAGAAACCGGCAAGAGCTAGGGTGGTCGGCTCGCACTTTCGTGCCCGGTTGAGAAACCGGCAAGAGCTAGGGTGGTCGGCTCGCACTTTCGTGCCCGGATCGGGTCACGGGACGGTCTCGCTCACTCTCTCGCAGCAACGGTGATATGAAATTATAACGAGCTAGGTCCTAAAACATGCTCTCTAGCAGTGGCATAAACAAGCATATATGAAATAAGCGAAATGCCAAGTGTAGGAGCGAAGACGATACCTCCACGCGCTCGGCGTGGGGACGACGGACCCGGACGAAACTCGTACTCCCGGAACAATATTACACAATATTACAGAAATGTAAGCCGCTGCCCACTCCACGCAGGGAGGTAAAGGGCTACACAATGGGGTCCGGGAGGACCGAATTCGGGTTGACGGGCGGCTTCTCGCGCTGTTTCGGCAACACCCGAACACGTGACGGTGGGGCCCACGTGCTGTCCGGAGGGGCCGTGTGGGACCCGGTGGCACCGCTGTAGTTGTGGATGCCCGGAGGGTCTCTCCTTGGGATGGCGGCACGCTGGAATGCCGGCCGGAGGCCCGGCGGCTCCGTTCGGCACCGGTCGGAAAAACCGGCCACGGACCTGCACTTTCTGATTTTCAGCGCGCGCTCGGACGGGAACGGACGCTGCGATCAGATCCGATGTCGGATTGACACGAAATTAGCGCCGTTGGAAAGCTGACTCGAAGTACTTCAATGTAGGCCTAGAGATCTGGCCTGGATCTTCGCTGATCTTGACTTATGGAATTTACAACCTCCTGTTGTACAGTAACTAAACACTCAGATCTGCAGAGCTGATCTCTAATAACTGCCGTTGACCGCTAGGAAGAACTTGGATTCAGACTTCGACTTCTTCATGAAAGTTGTAGGATTTGGAGTTGGGCAGATGGAAAAGTTGGTTTGGACACGTTTAAATGTGTCTATGAATTTCTATGATTTGTTTACTGGAGGAAGGTCGGATCTGGGATCTGGCTGGAAGTACTGTAGCTCTGGTAGAACATGAATTTTGAAAAATAGGTAAAAGACTCAACAAAAATTAATAAAAATTGTGGAGGTAGGGAAAAATGGACAGAATTCCCAGTTAAATTGGGAGGTCTAAAAAAATTTAAAAGGGTGGTAGAAGGGGACGAACTCAAAGGTTCTGTCACTGTAGACAGAGACAGATCTGATCTGAGTTTGCGGAATGAACGAAGTGGAAACACTATGAAACGGGGGAATTGGGACCTGAATTTTTTTAAGGGGAAGGGACTATAAGAAAGAAACAAACTCTCAAAATTTCACGTCGATTGGAAATCGTGGCTGGCTTGAGGAATTTTCTATCTGCACCTCTGTCCAGCAGGACAGAACACCGAAGACGATCCCGTGGCGGCTCGAAGGCGGCACGAACGGCGGCGGCGGCGGCACAGATGATCACCGGAGGTGAAGAGGGGATGATAGAAGATGAAATCACTCTAGAACTGGAGGTTGGAGGAGATAAACCAGAGGGAGAGAGGAGGGGCTCAAGAACACTCTTGATTTTCCAACAATTTTCTCTTCATTTCTTCATTAATCTCTAATGACACTATACATAGGCTTATATAGAAAATGGCAAGGGGTGGGGGGCTGATAATTTGGTGGGAAATATGTCATTTTCATCCCCCATGTGGTCAAAACTCAAAATAAATAAATTACATATGAATGGGGCACTCCTTTGACTAGGTAGGTAAGGTAGGTGGCCTACCTTTGAAATTTTAACCCCTTTGTCTCCCATGTGGTCAATTAGCATTCAAACCTTCTAGATGGCCACCTAGGATGGTTGACCAGCCCCACATGGATGAGGTGGACCAATGGGGAAGGGGAGGGGCCCCCCTAGCTGGACCTACTACACATTTGCACAAAAACCCACACAATCCAAGGGAATGTCGTGTTGGCTTACAAAGCCGTACAATTGCGCTTATACTTTCCCATGGATATAAAAATAAACTAAAGGACACAAATGCAAAATAAAATGTACATGCTCGGCGTCGATTCCCATCAACTCTCCCCGGGTGGGAGGAACTCGACCCCGTCGAGTAGGGGTAAGGATGCTCGAATACTCCGGCGGATCCGTCACCGTGCCAAGTAACGCGGGTACGCTCCACTCCAAGTGACCGTCACCTGCTCATTCCATATATACTCGATATGCACAAACTGCTGTGGGCTAAAGGTGGACACTCCGAGTGGGGTACTCTCAAAAGGGAAGGAAGCAGCTCGAAGACTCACTAGGAATCACCGCTGAGTCCCAATAGGTGACTGATCCGGGTATAGATGTAGAATCGACCCAATACTCATCAAGTGAGTCCACTCGCCTCTTACTCATAAGAGAACGACAACGAGCTTGCACAAGACGCATGCAGACAAACAAACGACACACAAACCATGCAAACAAATCACTCAAAACAAAACCACACAAAGAAAAAGCACACTGTTAGTCCGACCCGTTCATGGGTGACGGCGGACCAGGACACCCGAATATGTGCCATGCATATACTAGATGTACACGATGGTTGATGGAAGGGAGGACTCCTAGATACCCTAAGATGTACCACTCATGCATTGGTGACCGATGGGATTTGGGTGAAGAAGAGGTAGGAGATCCAAAACTACCCTCGTCATAATCCCTAGATGTAGAGACGGCTTGCCGAATAGACCGAGGGGTATGGGTGGAATAGTGAACTCCTTGGAAGAGGTGGAGGGAATGTGATAGCTCGGGAGCTTCACTAGTAGAGGGGTCAAAAGGGTCAAAGAAGGTATGACCCCGGGAGATGGGTTCCTCCATGACACGGTCCCAATCGTGAAATTCTTGAAGGTGTGAATGGTCACCTTCATCCGCCATAGTGAACGGGACGATGGTCATGTGAAGAAAATAAACTTCCTCCCTTGGGCAAAAGAGAATGAAGTCGGACTCGGCCGGCATCGGGAGGAGTCGAAGAATCTCCGTGGTGACACACCCCACGGTGCACATGGAGGTAATGGATCCTAAGGCCAGATAGGTGAAGCTAAGACTAGCGGGTTGGTCAAAGCCTCGGGCCAAAAGATGCGTCAACTCCCATTGTGAATATAATCCCATAATAAGGTCATCCAAAGTATCGACATGGTGACTAGACCGAAAAGTTGTGTGGTAGGAGTTGACGGACACCAATGGTAGGGTAGGGTCCATAGACGGGTAAGGAAGTGGGATCAAGCCATCCTTGAGCCAACTAAGAAGCGGCTCGGCTATGTATAATGTACCCGTTAGAAATACGGGTGGCTCGGAATGAGGTGTCTCCAAGCGCGAATCCGAAGGTGGAGTGGGCCGCTGGGGCTGGGTGGCTGGACATACGGGGTCCCTAAGGGTGATCTTACCGGGTAGGTATGGTGGGCATAAGGTGCAAGTCCTCTTGTCCCAGTCAAGATTGGCCCTTCTCTCTCCTAACCACTTTTGCCTTAAAATGATGCATGAACCAGCAAGTGTGCCGATCCTGCACCATGCACCATCGGTGTAGAGAACAGAGCCGATCCTCTTATAGAACTCAACACAAGCAAAATCACCATCACGGACAATCTCGCCTGTCTTGGAGAGAGACTCCACGATGTCAAGAGAAACCCAATTATCCGACTCCCTATCGGTGAAATGGAGTTCCGTTGTGGACCCGTTGGGTAGAGCGGCTTTCATAATGAGAGGGGCAAAACCAAAGGCTCGGTCCATGAGGACATTCATTTTGGCCACAAAAGTTGACCACTCGGACGTATGGTCTTGGGGATCGGCCATGGGTAGTGGACATGGACATGCATACACACGGTGACAAGACACTAGACCGACTATGCAAGTTTGGAATGCACTAACTAATGCAAACACTGACTAATGCACCTAGACCTAAACCAATATCCGGTACATGGCGGAGTTAATCGATCCGAAGATCACTCGCGCAAGTGTGCGGTCTTTCCGATAGGTGTAGCCCAACGTTCGGACAACACCTTTTAAGATACCGAATTATCGGGATGAAATGCAATTTGAAAACACTTTTTTTTTGTTGTTTTGAAATGATGATCCTAGACTCGACTTATACTATGCAAGACATATGCAACGACTACCCTAGACTCGACCTGCTCTGATACCAAATTGATGCGGGACGAGACACGGACACGACAAGCTCGCGATCGTCCCTTAACGAGGGAAGCGTCGGACGTGCACGGTTGAGAAACCGGCAAGAGCTAGGGTGGTCGGCTCGCACTTTCGTGCCCGGTTGAGAAACCGGCAAGAGCTAGGGTGGTCGGCTCGCACTTTCGTGCCCGGATCGGGTCACGGGACGGTCTCGCTCACTCTCTCGCAGCAACGGTGATATGAAATTATAACGAGCTAGGTCCTAAAATATGCTCTCTAGCAGTGGCATAAACAAGCATATATGAAATAAGCGAAATGCCAAGTGTAGGAGCGAAGACGATACCTCCACGCGCTCGGCGTGGGGACGACGGACCCGGCCGAAACTCGTACTCCCGGAACAATATTACACAATATTACAGAAATGTAAGCCGCTGCCCACTCCACGCAGGGAGGTAAAGGGCTACACAATGGGGTCCGGGAGGACCGAATTCGGGTTGACGGGCGGCTTCTCGCGCTGTTTCGGCAACACCCGAACACGTGACGGTGGGGCCCACGTGCTGTCCGGAGGGGCCGTGTGGGACTCGGTGGCACCGCTGTAGTTGTGGATGCCCGGAGGGTCTCTCCTTGGGATGGCGGCACGCTGGAATGCCGGCCGGAGGCCCGGCGGCTCCGTTCGGCACCGGTCGAAAAAACCGGCCACGGACCTGCACTTTCTGATTTTCAGCGCGCGTTCGGACGGGAACGGACGCTGCGATCAGATCCGATGTCGGATTGACACGAAATTAGCGCCGTTGGAAAGCTGACTCGAAGTACTTCAATGTAGGCCTAGAGATCTGGCCTGGATCTTCGCTGATCTTGACTTATGGAATTTACAACCTCCTGTTGTACAGTAACTAAACACTCAGATCTGCAGAGCTGATCTCTGATAACTGCCGTTGACCGCTAGGAAGAACTTGGATTCAGACTTCGACTTCTTCATGAAAGTTGTAGGATTTGGAGTTGGGCAGATGGAAAAGTTGGTTTGGACATGTTTAGATGTGTCTATGAATTTCTATGATTTGTTTACTGGAGGAAGATCGGATCTGGGATCTGGCTGGAAGTACTGTAGCTCTGGTAGAACATGAATTTTGAAAAACAGGTAAAAGACTCAAAAAAAATTAATAAAAATTGTGGAGGTAGGGAAAAATGGACAGAATTCCCAGTTAAATTGGGAGGTCTAACAAAATTTAAAAGGGTGGTAGAAGGGGACGAACTCAAAGGTTCTGTCACTGTAGATAGAGACAGATCTGATCTGAGTTTGCGGAATGAACGATGTGGAAACACTATGAAACGGGGGAATTGGGACCTGAATTTTTTTATGGGGAAGGGACTATAAGACAAAAACAAACCCTCAAAATTTCACGTCGATTGGAACTCGTGGCTGGCTTGAGGAATTTTTGAGCTGCACCTCTGTCCAGCAGGACAGAACACCGAAGACGATCCCGTGGCGGCTCGAAGGCGGCACGAACGGCGGCGGCGGCGGCACAGATGATCACCGGAGGAGAAGAGGGGATGATAGAAGATGAAATCACTCTAGAACTGGAGGTTGGAGGAGATAAACCAGAGGGAGAGAGGAGGGGCTCAAGAACACTCTTGATTTTCCAACAATTTTCTCTTCATTTCTTCATTAATCTCTAATGACACTATACATAGGCTTATATAGAAAATGGCAAGGGGTGGGGGGCTGATAATTTCATGGGAAATATGTCATTTTCATCCCCCATGTGGTCAAAACTCAAAATAAATAAATTACATATGAATGGGGCACTCATTTGACTAGGTAGGTAAGGTAGGTGGCCTACCTTTGAAATTTTAACCCCTTTGTCTCCCATGTGGTCAATTAGCATTCAAACCTTCTAGATGGCCACCTAGGATGGTTGACCAGCCCCACATGGATGAGGTGGACCAATGGGGAAGGGGAGGGGCCCCCCTAGCTGGACCTACTACACATTTGCACAAAAACCCACACAATCCAAGGGAATGACGCATTGGCTTACAAAGCCGTACAATTGCGCTTATACTTTCCCATGGATATAAAAATAAACTAAAGGACACAAATGCAAAATAAAATGTACATGCTCGGCGTCGATTCCCATCACTTTGCCAGCATGCTGTGCAAGACAATGTGTAGACTTGATGTTCGTGCAGCAGTGTATAGATTTTAAAGTCTTGCAAGCTGTGCGATGTATGGACTTGAAGTCTCGCATGCAATGTATAAACTTGCTCAGCCTGAAGCAAGGCAATGTACAGACTTCTTAACAGACGCATGCAGCAACTGGATGATGTACATACTTCTTATATGCTCAAGTCCAATGTATAGACTTGCTGAGATGATGCACCTGAAGAATGTACAGACTTTAACCCTTGAACATGCATGCGATGTAAAGACTTTGCAAATGCTCTAAAGACGGGCTGCACACAGGGTGTAAAGGCTTGAAGAAATGCTGCAAGTGGATGGCTGTACAGACTTGACCGATCTGGCTGTACAGACTTGATGTGTGTGTGTGCTAGACATTGTATAGACTTGCTGAACTACAGACTGAACATATAAGTAGAGAAGCAATGCACAGACCTTAGATCAAGCACAAAACAATTTATGCACTTAGTATGGAACACTGCATGACTTAGCACACTCATGCATTCTCCACAGAGCAGATCAGACATAGCACACTCATGCATTCTCCACAGAATAGATCATTTATATGCATTCATGTTGCTATCATTCAATGTGATGTTCTTAGCAAAATAATATGGTGACTCATTCATGTTGCTATCATTAAAACAAAACATAATCATCAAAGCACAAGGGGCACAACAGCATGGAAATGCAAGATATTTTTGATTATTTGTGACAAGGAATGAAGATTGTCCATAATGAATCCTTGTTGATTTGGTGAGTAAGAAACCTTGCACCGGTCATAACTATTTCATTATGATCATTATCATTATTCTTTTATTATCAATTTTTTATATTTTTTGTTCTTAGTTGTTTTGATCTTATTGCATTTTGTTATTTTGATTTTATCATTATTTTTATTATTTTGATCTTTTATTATATTTTTTATTATTTTGATTTTGTTACATTATTTTTTTATTATTTTATTATTTTGATTTTATTACATTATTTGTTTTGATCTGATTTTATTTTTTTGCTTTGGTTTTGTTATATTATTCTTTTTATTATTTCGACTTTCTTACATTTTTTTGATTTGATTATGTTTTTCTTATTTTTGTTGTGACTTAATGAACAAATAAAATTTTGGTAACATCTCCCCCTGTCCAAGAGTATATCGAGGGGATATAGCAGGTGCTCATCTATAGAAGTCTGAGATGATCCATTAATCGTCCAAGTGTGCATAAAGCGTTAGCACCTGGGCCCATATCGAATGTAGTATCCCAGAGGGCTAGCCCACTAGGAGGTTCAGTTCATCAGAGGGGTTTCTCGATCATGTCTGTGCAAATCTTTTGACCCACCCTTGACACTGTTTCATACGCATGTAGGCTCAAAGGCAAATCGGCATAACCTCGGGCCATTGAGTCTGGGGTTAAGGAGCATCAATCTGGGACTAATTTATGCTGAAAATGTAGCAATGCCATGGGTAACACCCTGTGCACATGTTTACCTATGATTCGGCATGATTTAATGTTAAGAAAGGAGACAAAATCTAGAAAGAGTAGGTCTGACCCAAGGGGTTATCAGTCCCGAAGCAAGGTCTGGTCATGGCCATGGCAGGTCAAACCCGTATGCCCAAACCATGCTCGCAATAGGCCTTATTTATATTCCCTTTATTCATGATTCAAGGGCACCAGATCGGATTAAATGGCTACAAAAGGGCAATCTTGAGAGCTCCAGCTGGGGCAGTATAGCACAGAGTGAAGCCTAGTGATCAATAGTAACATGATGTTGTGTGTCCCTGTGGTTTTGATGATGACAAACTATGACTCATTTATGAGTCCTTATGCTTTTGATGATGTCATGTAAATATTTTCTTAACTCTGTAGAAGTTCAAGTTTTAATGTTAAGGTTCAAAAAACCTGAAGTCCAGATCTCAAAAATATCACAGCCGCGGTATTAAAGGAGTCGACTCTATCCATTGTAGAGTCAACACGGCAATTGGTTTCCAGCAGAATCTTATCCAACATTGAGACGGAGTTGACTCCAAGCTTAAGTGGAGTCGACTTCCACGGAAGAAAGAAAGGGGTTCCTTCTCAGCAATATAAAGTGGAGTCGATAGAATGACTCCTTGGAGTCGACGTAGCAAAGCTAAGCAATAGCAGTTTAAGCTCAAGGCTAGCATCTTCAACAGCATGAGTCCCACCTTGCAGTCAATATAATTTCAGTAGACCTCATGCAATAGTAGTGCAACTACAGCAGTAACATCAGCCAATTCTAGTAGAAGTCAGCAATACAAAGGCCAAGCTTAAGGCCATAGTCGATCGACCAACTTGCTTCCTTTGGTCGACCGAAAGTTCCAGAAAGTTCAGCAACTTCTCTCTGAAGTCCATGCCTTGTTCCTCAGTAGTTCATTGTTTTTTAACCACAGCAAGCTAGTGGCAGCAATAACATTACAGCAATCTTTCAATCAACATCTTAATATCTAAGCCAGCCGCATTCACATGTCAGCAAGCACAAGCAAAGTCTTATTCAGAATAGCATCTCAGTAATTCTCAAATTCAATAAACTTCAAAGACTCATGTCAAGAGTTTCTGAATTGAAAGAATCTTCACAAGCTAAGATCAGCAGACCATGTTAAGGTAGGATTAATCAAGTGTTAAAGAAAATAAAGCTATCTGCAATACAAGTCAACATGTGTTCTACAGGAGGTCGACCTGCCTAGTCAACCAGTAATAGTCAAGTCCATACTATTTACAGCAAGTCAACTTAGACCTCACCACAAGTTGACTTGTCTATCTTCCAGCAAGCCTGCTTCTCAGCGAATTAAACCAATCTTCTGAAGCACGTAAGGTGGCTTTTGGAATCATGTGATTCTTCGCATCAATTATTGGTACAACTGTCTGGGACACGTGGCAACCCTCGAAGCAACCCTCCAGAAGACTCCTTTATGGAGTATGTTCCCTACATTCCACTTGGACCAATCAAAAGGGTCTGATTCATTTTTGTTCTGGAATTCACGCAAAACTCACCTGGATCGAGCTTCTTCGATGGAATTTGTTGGGCACGGGTTTCCTAACCATACCATCTCGGATATGGAACCTTCCTAAGCAATGGACGACCCAGATTAACCTTATCCAAGATCAAGGGATGAGATTCATCTCCAGTTCTATAAATATACAGCAATAGCCTTCGATAGAGGGCTAATCGAGTAGAAGAAGCAGAGGAATATCCGTGAGCTCGTTCCTATAGTGAGAAGAGAAGAAAAGAGAGTGAGAAGAAAAAAGAAGAATTCGAGTGAGGGCTACTCCAGTTCAAAGGAAAAAGAGAAAGGAAGAAAGATCTGAAGTGAAGCAAAGCAGAGTACCACAATTGCAGTCATAGTGCTTCCATTGGAAGCTACATCTCTTTCTTTTTTCGTTCAGAATTTTCTATTGTGTTGTTTTAGTTTAGCTTTCGTTTATTTTCTTTATTATTTTCTTCAAATTCTGTTTGGTCTTTGCCTTGTTGTTCTTGGTGCACACAAGGTGTTTGCACACAGTATATCACTATGTGTGGGTTGTTCTGGGGAAACCAGAATGTGGAGGATTGTTCCTCCGGGTTCCCTCTAAGATTTTGGAGGAAGAGAGGACTGGATCCTCTGGGTTAGTGAGCAGCTTGGGGCTGTTCACGTTTCCCTCTGTGGCTTTAGAGGAAGGGAGGATTGTTCCTCAGGGGTTCCTTCTGAGTTTTCAGAAGAAGGGAGGAGTGTGTTCCTCTGGGTTAAGCTGTGGTATCAGCAGTTGTTGCATACTGAGTCTGCGTTCTTGCATTTTCAAGAGAAGCCTTACTCATTTGAGTAAGGGGTGGACGTAGGTCTGTGGGTAGTAGACCGAACCACCTTAAAATTGATTGTTAAGTGGTTTGAATTGTGTGTCTGATCCTTATCTTCTATCTCCCTTCACAGGACAGTTTATGGATTGAATGCATTACTGATTTAGTTGACTTGCTACCGTTATTTATAGAAGTTTATGATCATCTCAGTTCTGCTAGAATTCCACTTGTATATCAAAAGGTGTGCAACAGCACACTTTGCGTAAGGAGAGTCTTAGACTCGAACCTCCGCCTAGTACCAACTGGGTAATTAACAGGTTGAGCTGCTTGTTTGATATCTAGTTATATTCCAATACTAATTAGTTTGTTATTTGTTGTAGCTGCAAGGTGTTCGACCCATTGTATGTGGAAACTCATCAAGCTTGGTTTAGTTCTGTTTAAGCTGCAGCTAGCCTGAGCATTTATATTTCTGTTACTCTACCTTCAGTTTCAGTTTTGGTTTATAATCTGTTATTTCATAGAGTAGCCATCTGTGTCACAGGTTTACAATAGTGTGTTTAGATCTGTTCATATCTGATCTTCTGTCCTTCTAGCTATCTTCGTGTTAATTGGTATAAAACCTTTTATTGGGCATAAGTTCCTAGTTGGATCTATTAACCCCCCCTCTAGATCCATCTGCGCACCCAACACATGAACGACTAAAAGAATTTATTCCGGACCGTAGCATCGCACTTGGAACAAAATTAATGGAATTTAGCCCTTAATGGGCCCAAAATAAATAGTTAAAAGTTACTATTCATTAACGCTCACTTTTTCATTGATATCCGGTCATCCGATAGCCTGGAGAACCCCTTCTCATGGCTGGATGAAGGTGATCATTGACTCTAACCCTGGGATGAGCGGCAGGACAGTGCAGGGTCAAACAAACACCCGGTGAAGCGATTAGTGCGTTTAGGTGAATAGTAAAATAAGCTTCAAAGCCAAAAGTTGCTGCCGTATCAAGGGCTGAAGGAAAATGATGCGGGATGGACACGCGACCTGTGACTCTAGCGCGCGGGTGTTCCTAGTGAGGGATACGTGGGACCGTGCGCGGTTGAGAAACTGACTGAGTCGGGTAGTCGGCTCTTCCGTGCTCGGATCGAGTCACGGGACGGGTTCACTCACTCACTCTCGTAGCGGTGATAACAAAATGATAACGAGCTAATAATCCTATCACATGCTCTCTAGCAGCGGCATTCAAAAATATACGAAATCAGCAAATTGCCTACGAGGAGGATGGCGAGTTTACCTCCACGCTCCGGGCGTGGGGACGACGATCCCGACCAAGTACGGTAACTCCCGATTAATAATAATTATCAATTAATTATAGAAATTAATTTTACTGCCCACTCCACGCAGGGAGGTAAAGGGCTGCACAAGTGGTCCCGGGAGGACTGATCTTGGGTTGACGGGTAGCACTTGATCACCCCGTCGGCGTGATTCGGACTGCGCAAGCTGCTGGTTGTGGGGCCCACGTGTTGGTCGACGGGTCCGAGTGGGCCCGGAGTGGTACCACTATGACGGTGGCTCCTGGAGAGGCGCTCCATGGGACGGTGACACGCTGGTTCGCCTTGTGGAAGGCGAGTCGGCTCCGATCTTCACTTGTTGGAGTGGCTGCCCACGGATCTGAAGTTCTGTTTTTACAGCGCGCGACCCGGCGAGATCAGCTGCTGCGATCACTCCTCACGTCGGATCGACGCGAAAGTGGTACCGTTGAAAATCTGACTTGAAGTACTTCGATCTATGGCCAGAGAAAGAATTTTAAATTTCCCGGAGCTGGCCTTGGTCGAATTTACCAGTTGCTGGTTCACAGAACCAGATCTGGCAGGACAAATTAGAAATTTCCTGAGAACAAGGGTTGACCGAAGGAAAAACTTCGGATATGGAAGTTGACTCCTTGATGAAAGTTGTAGAGGAAAAAGTAAGGAGGACGGGGATATTTGTTTTGGAATTTCTAGTGGAGTTTTGGTTGGGGAAACGGATTTTATGACACTGGTGGGTCGGATCTGGACTGCACAGGACAGAGCTGAAATTTGACTGAGTTTTTATTTTTTTGGAAAAGGAAAAGAGTTCCTAAATTCGAGAAAAAACTTGTGGAGACGTGTTTGGATGGGCAGAATATCCAGTCCAAATTTGGACTCAATCAGAAAAAGGGAAGGGGGTCGAACTATGGAAGAACTAGCTCGCTGGAACAGTTGACAGAACATAGACATATCTGGAAGGCTGAAGAACACGAAATTGGAAAAATAGAAAAAGAAGGCTAGAAAATGTGAAACTTTTTTTGGGAGAGGGTATTTGGGTGGAAAACATACCCTCAAAATTTGAGCTCCAGAAGATCACGAGCTGGGAGCTAAAAATCAGAGAAGGGGGTTCTTTCCTGATTTGGACAGAACTTCCAGCGATGGCGGCACGAACGGCGGCAGAGCTGAGCGTCGCACTCAGAGAGGTGGTGGTGGAGATGTGTCACACATTTGAAGGAGAGCCTTCACAGCTCTAGGGGAGGAGAGAGGGGCACCCTTGGGCCAATTGAGCACAAATGGATTTTTTTCTCACATTAATGCTAAGTAAATAACAAAATACATGGTATATATAGAAAGTGTAAAAAGATCTAAACTAACCTCAGATCTAAATTAGGGGAGGGGCAAAAGGGAGAGTTCACATTTAATTCCCCATGTGTTTTGACTCAATTAAAATAAAAATATAAAACCTATTAAACAAATATAAATGGGGATGGCATCTTGGACTTTAAGGATTGGAATATTGGACTTTTTAATCCAATTATCCCCTTGAATGGTCAAACCATCTAGAAGCCCACCTTGGACCTTTGACCAGTCCCACATGGGACCTATGGCTTAGGTGGACCAATGGGGAAAGAGATGAGGGGCCCCCGCTGGACCTACGGGACTTTTACACAAAAATCCAAACATCCTTAAGGAATGACAAATTGGCTTATAAAGCCTTACAATTGCAAACATACTTCCCATGGATATAAATGCAAACTAAAAGGATACAAATACAAAATGAAAAGTTAGTGCTCGGTGTTGATTCCCATCAAGAAAAAAGAGGTTGCCGGATCATGACACCCATGGGTGCCGGATCACCTCTCTTCTTCTTCTTCTTCTTCTTTTTTACCATACATTTGTCTCCTTTCTTTTTCTCTTTTTTGTTCTGATTTTGATTACATATTTTTTGTTGTTTTGATTTTTAAATATATTTTCCTATATTTATCTATTTACTATTATTATTTATTTTATTATTTTTTGTTGTTTTGTTATATTTTTGTACATCTCTTTTTATGACTTTTTTATTTCTTCTTTTCTTTTCTTTAATTTATTATTATTATTATTATTATTATGTTTTCATTTTATTTATCAGTCCATGATTTCTGTAAAATTCTAGTAGCACCTCCCCTAGACCCGAGGCATTTTGGGGCCACGGAGAGTCCGAGATGGTCCTTTAATCAACTGAATGCACAAAGATCGGCAACATCTGCAGTCATCCGCGGCACCAAATCCCCGAGGGCCAACCTGCTAAGGGATCAGAACTGTCCGGATACTCTAAATGAAGCTAAGAAGCATGGGGTTGTGATTCAATCAAAGAAAATCAAATTTTATCCTTATTGGGTCCAAAATGAATAGTTAAAAGTCACTATTTATTAACGCTAACTTTTTCATGGATAACCGACTATCTGGTAGTGGGGAGAGCCTCTCCTCGTGACAGGACATAAGGGGTTACTAGCTTCATGTTTTGGATGGGTTAGACCGGCGAGACAGTGGCAAAAGCAATAAAAAAAGATTTTTAAGATGCTGTCGGATCACTTGTAGAAGAATAAATTAATGTTCAGTTTTATTGTGTGGCAAATGAACTGGGTGTCGATTCACTTGCTAAAAGGGGCTTCCGTGTCAAATGGTAACATAAAAGAAGAGAAGGAGGTGTCGATTCACTTCATAGAAGAATAAATAGGGTACATTTATGGCGCCATATCATTCAATAGTAGAGGAAAAGGGGAAGCAATAGGGGTGCCACCGGATCACTTTCTAAAGGGGAAAGAACAGAGTATCATAATTCTACTTGTAAATCAAACTGTGAAGAGCCAACAAGGAAGATGACTGTTATGGGCTGCAAGGCCCAGATTCCTGGCAACGTTTCCCTTCCCACTGATGGGTTGCAGAGGGGGAGAAAAGGGCCCTTTGCCCCTCTGTAGGTGACCCTTGGAATGAGTCCATAGAACATGGAAAACAACCTATATGCTCTCAAGAATCTTGACAAATGGGAAGAAGAGGAGATCCAAGCATTCTGCAGCTCGGAGTCATGCTCACCATTCACAGCAAACTCCAAATGCAGACACTTGCAGGGGGATTTCATGATCGCTCGGACACACATGCTTGAAACCTCATGTCAGATGTGATTGATATACATAGTAAGAGAGGGAGGATAAGACATTCATTGCAACATAAGGAAATGCACACAGACATCTACATTAATACATAAAACAACATAAGATTGCCAAAACTTTTCATTGCAGAAAAGTGAATAAAGAATGTAGCCCTTGTCGGGAATAAACCGCTATTGAGACCCACCTACGGGATATCGCCTGAGTGCTCTTTCTTTTTTTCCTTTCCTTCCTCCCCTTCTTCTTCTCCAGATGCCCTTTCACTCTCTCCCTTGATGAGCTTTTGTTCTCTCGTGCTCCCCTCTCTCTTCTTCTGTGTTTTTTTTTTGTTCTCTCCCCCGATGGACTCTTATTATCTCATGCTCACATCCCCCCTGTCGAACAAGAAGCCTCACTCTGTTAGTCATAGAAGCTCTCCCCTTCCCCTCCCTATCTCTTTTTATTCACGGATTGCTCCCCTTTTATAGGGGTTACATAGAGTGAAATGGCACCACTAGTGAACCGACAGTGTGAGTTCACATGGAATGTACGAAGGTGATCTTGCACCATCCTTGGCATCATTGAGCGCCTGGAGTCATGCCGGATGAAGGGTGAACCTGCCGGTTCAGGGGGCTGCCATTTGAGGTGGGCTATTGTTTAAGGTGGTGCCGTGAAAGGGGAGCTGCCGTTTGATGGTGCTATCGTTCGAGGTGGCGCCGCAAAAGGGGAGCTGCCGTTTGAGGGTGATGTCGTTCAAGGTGTGCAAGGACTACCGTTTGAGCTGTGAAGGGGGCTGCCATTTCAGGGGCCCGAAGAGAGAGGGTGTCATTTCAAGGCTTTTAGATAGCTCCAAACACCGGACTATGGTGTTTTCAAGCCGTTGGGGATTGTCCGACTTGGTTCCTCCCAAGTGGGGCTTTCAAAAGTATTTTTGTCATCATTTTGGGTTAATTTCTTTTAATTCTACCCTCATTCATCTCGACAAGGCTAATTGCTCTCAATGTCAAAGTTTAGGAGTCAAAAAATGTCCCCCACCTACAGGTGGCGCAAATGAGGGACGAATGAGGAGGGATGCAAGTGTAGCCTCCCTTTCCCCTTACTACATTTTTTTATTCTATCATCATTTTGTCTAGAAGGAGTTCAGGAGTTTGCGATGACCTAGGCCTGAGAAGTGATAGGAGTCATCATGGTTGAGGGAAGGGCACACTTGCAAAAGTCCAGGGTAGCCAGACTTCAAGCACAAGAGGAGCAGCTGGCTGAGACGACGAGCCTTCTCTTTGGCAGGCATATTTCTCTTTTGATGAGATTTTTGAGGGCCTATGACACTCTAGGCCATGTGCCTTTTCTTTCACTTTTCTTTTTTTCTTTTCGTCCCTTCTTTTTTTTCTCTTTTGCAGCCAATGTACGGTTGAGATATTCCTCGAAGTTCATGTAGTACAAATTCTAAGAAATGAAAGTAAGCTCTCTAGAGATTTGCCATAGAATTGTGTGAAAATGACCCCCACCCCTTTTTTTTTGCAATGAATGACCAGAGTGGGAGTACAAGAAAGCGCTCACCCCTTCAATGAAGAGATGAGGGGATCACTCCACCATACCCACCATAGAGGCCACAAGGCAGCTCCAAAAGATAGTATGATAAGGGTAGATTTGGGAAGAGAGCTCCAAAAAAGGGGGGTTTATTCACTAGCGTGGGTGTGAAGCCACTTGAAATGGCTTATTTAATAATAGGGAAGGCGATCTATTTATTGACTGTAACTAAAAAATAGTGGGGTCATTGGCGTAGACAAGTTGCCTGGCGCCAATGCCGATCAAATGGAAAAGGATTTATTCATCGATCTAGACTGAATGTCTAGGTCAGAGGTAGTGTATAGATCGGCTTGGACGAGACGTCAGGTGCCAGAGCAGTTTGATCATCGGCATGATGTCAATGCCAAAGCAAGGAACATTGTTTGTTCATTGGTAAAGATGAAAGGTCTAAACCAAAGATGATGCATTCATTGGCTTGAACATAAAGTCATATGCCAAAGTAGTTTGTTTTTTAGCGTGGGGTTAACGCCAAACAAGGAAAGTGGTTTATTCATTGGTAAAGATGAAAGGTCTAAACCAAAGGTAGTGTATTCATCGACTTGGACACAAAGTCGTATGCCAAAGTAGTTTGTTCATTGGCATGGGGTTAACACCAAAGTAAGGAGAGTGGTTTGTTCATTAGTAAAGACAGAAGGTGTAAACCAAAAATAGTGTATTCATCAGCTCAAACATAAAGTCGTATGCCGAAGTAGTTTGTTCATTGGCGTGGGGTTAATGCCAAAGCAAAGGGGAATAGTTTATTCATTGGTAAAGACATGAGGTTTAAACCAAAGGTAGTGTATTCATCGGCTTGGACAAGAAGTCAGGCACTGAAGCTGTTTGTTCATTGGCGTAGGGTTATCGCCAAAGCAAGGAGAGAGGTTTGTTCATCGGTATAGACAAAATGTCTACACCAAAGGTAGTGTGTATTCATCAGCTCAGACACAAAGTCGTACGCTGAAGTTGTTTGTTCATTGGCGTGGGGTTAACGCCAAAGAAAGGGGAAATGGTTTATTCATTAGTAATGACGGAAGGTATAAACCAAAAGTAGTGTTTATTCATCAGCTCGGACACGAAGTCATATGCTGAAGCAGTTTGTTCATTGGTATAGAGTTAATGCCAAAGAAAAGAGAATAGTTTGTTCAATGGCTTAGATAGAAGGTCTAGGCCGAGGGTGGTATAATCACCGGCTTTAGATAAAGTGTCTGATGCCAAAATGGTTTGATCATTGGTATGTGGTTAATGCCAAAGTAAGAGAATAGTTTGTTCATTGGCTTAGACGGAAGGTCTAGGCCAAGGATACTATAATCATCAGCTTTAGATGAAGTGTCAGATGCTGAACTTGTTTGATTATTGGCATGGGATTAATGCCAAAGCAAGGAAATAGTCTGTCCATTAATTTAGACGGAAGGTCTAGGCTAAGGATAGTGTAATCATCGGTTTAGATGAAGTGTCTAATGCCGAAATGGTTGGATCATTTGCATGGGGTTAATGCCAAAGCAAAGAAATTATTTCATTCATTCGCTTAGACGGAAGGTCTAGGCCAAAAGTAGTGTATTTATCAGCTTGGACGAGGTGTCTGATGCTAAAATAGTTTGATCATTGGCCTGGGGTTGATGTCAAAGCAAGAAAATAGTTTGTTCATTGGTACAGACGAATGGTCTACGCCCAAGGTAGTGTGTATTCATCAGCTCGGACATGAAGTCGTACGCTAAAGGTGTTTGCTCATTGGTATGGGGTTAACGCCATAGACGAAAGGTTTACACCAAAGGTAGTGTATATTCATTGGCTCAAACACAAAGTCGTACGTCGAAGCGGTTTGTTCATGGGCATGGGGTTAATGTCAATGCAAAGGAAATGATTTATTTATTGGCATATACGGAAGGTTTAAACCAAAGATAGTGTATTCATTGGCTCGGACACGAAGTCATAAGCCGAAGTAGTTTGTTCATTGGCGTGGGGTTGACGCCAAAGCAAGGAAATAGTTTATTCATTGGCATAGACAGAAGGTCTAAACCAAAGGTAGCATATTCATTGGCTTAGACACAAAGTCGTACGCCAAAGTAGTTTGTTCATTGGCATGGGGTTAATGCCAAAGCAAATGATATGGTCTATTCATTGGCTCAGATAGAAGGTCAGGGCCTAAGGTTGTGCGTTCATCAGCTAAGACGAGATGTCCAACACCGAAGCAATTTATTCGTTGGCATAACTAGAGGTTAATGCCAAAGTAAAGGAGACAGATTTATTCGTTGGTTCATATGAATGGTCTACGTTAAGGGTAGTATTCATCGGCTAGGATGAGATGTCTGATGTGAAAGTGGTCCATTCATTGTCATAACCTAGAGGTAGACACCACACAAAGGAAAGTGTTCGTTCATTGGCTCCGACGGAGGGTCAGTGCCAAAGGGAGTGTGAGAATGACCTCATCATTCTTATTTTTTTATTCACCTTGTCGAATCAAGTGCCCTTTCAGGTTTTCACCGGATCCGACCGCCTCTTGCTTTTGTCTACACGCCCTTTCGGGTTTTCATGTAGTAGGGTCCCTGATTTTACCCATGGCGCTCTTGTGGGTTTTCACCATGACTGGGGTTTGGCTCTTAATACCCTTGCATAGTAGAGAATCTGAACAAGTCTAACGGGGCACCTCATTTTTAAGCCCCTTGTTATTTCTTTTGTTTCTTTCTTTTTATTTACTCGTACATGCAAAAACATGGTCGAGAGAGACCCATAATGAAAAGAAAGATTTCTTGTTCATTTCTTAGCTCATCGAAGGAGAATGAGCTTTGTTATTGGTATTGATGGAAGGTCAGTACTCCATGTAATATTCATTGGCTCAGACGAGATGTTCGGTGCCGATACAGTTTATTCATTAGCGTAGGATTAACGCCAAAGCAAGGAAGGTGGGCTTATTCATCGGCTCATATGAAAGGTCTAGGCCAAAGGGGTTGTGTTCATCGACTAGGGCAAGATGTTCGATGTCAAAATAGTTTGATCATTGGCATCAATTTAATGCCAAAGCGAGGAGAATGATGATTTGTTTAATGGTTTAGACAGAAGGTCTGGGCTAGGGTAGTGTGTTCATCAGCCTAAACGAGATGCTAGATGCCTAAGTGGTTGGTTCATTGGCAATGAGTCAGTGCCAAAGCAAAAGAATATGGTTTGTTCACTCGCTTAGACGGAAGGTCTAGGCCAGAGGTAGTATGTTCATCGGCCTAGATGAGATGTCTAATGCCGAAGTGGCTAGTTCATTGGCATTGAGTCAATGACAAAGCAAAGGAATGTGGTTTGTTCACTGACTTAGACGGAAGGTCTGGGCCAGAGATAGTGTGTTCATTGGCCTGGACGAGATGCTCGATGCCGAAATAGTTTGATCATTGGCATTGGGTTTCATGCCAAAGCAAGGAAAGTGATTCATACATTGATTTAAATGGAAGGTCTAGGTCAAGAGGTTACGTTCATCGGCTAGGACGAGATGTCCGATGTCGAAATAGTTTGGTCATTGGCATTGGGTTTAATGCCAAAGCAAGGAAAGTGGTTTATGCATTAGCTTAGACAGAAGATCTAGGCCAAAGGTAGTGTGTTCATCGGCTAGAACGAGATGTCCGACACCGAAATAGTTTGATCATTGGCATTAGGTTTAATGCCAAAGCAAGGAAAGTGATTTATGTATTGACTTAGACGGAAGATCGAGGCCAAAAGTAGTGTGTTCATCAGCTGGGATGAGATGTCTGATGTCGAAATAATTTGATCATTGGCATTGGGTTTAATGCCAAAGCAGGAAGGTGGTTTATGCATTGTCTTAGACGGAAGGTCTAGGCCAAAGGTAATGTGTTCATCGGCTGGGACGAGATGTTCAGTGATGAAATAGTTTGATCATTGGCATTAGGGTTAATGTCGAAGCAAGAAAGGTGTTTATGCATTGGCCTAGATGGAAAGGTAGTGTGTTTATCGCTGGGACGAGATGTCAGATGCTGAAATAGTTTGATCATTGACATTAGGGTTAATGCCAAAGCAAGGAAAGTGATTTATTTATTAGCTTGGACGTAAGGTCTAATGCCAACAAAGGAGCAGGGTAATCTCGGTGGGACTAGGATTGGTATCCTCTGATGGGATTTTTATTGGCATGGATAGAAGGTCTGATGCCAGAGGGGTTTACGCATTGGCTCAGACAAAATGTCGGATGCCAAAAGGGGTTTATGCATTGGGTGAGATAGAATGTCAAATGTCAAAAGTGTTGTAGTGATCCCAGTGGGATTGAGGGTTGGCGTCAACCGATGGGGAGTCTTCATTGGCAAGGATAGAAGGCCCAATGCCAAATGGTTTTTGTTCATTGGAGGAAAGGAGTTTCCAATGAAAGGGTTTTTTGCAGCCAACGAGGTGGTTTCAAAACTGCTAGTGTTGACCAAAGTTGTCTCCTTCACACTTTTTTCTCTCTCTTTTATTTCTTTCTTTTCCCTTTTTTTCCTTCTTTCTTCTTTTTTCATCCTTTTTTTCTTCTATTTTTACTATATCCTTCCTTTTTTTCTTTCTTCTCTTCTTTTTTTTTGGAAATGAATATTGTAGGGCCTCACAGGGAGTCTGAGGTGCTAGATTGTTCATCGTGGCGTAAAGGCTCTAACTGATCGCTGAAATGGGGTAGCAGTGGTTCATTGGCTCAGACGAAAAGTCTATGCCGAAGGTGGTGTGTTTATTGCCTCAAATGAGACATCTGATGTCGAAGCTGTTTGTTTGTTGGCATAACTGGAGGTTAATGCCAAAGCTAAGGAAACAGTTTATTCATTGGCTTAGACAGAAGGTCTAGGCCAAAGGGTCTCTATTCATCGGCTCAGGCAGGATGTCAAATGCCGAAGCAGTTGTTAATTGGCATAACCCGATGGTAGGTGCCAAGGCAAGAAAAATTATTTGTTCATTGACTTAGATGGAAGGCCTAGGACAAAGGGTGTATATTCATCGGCTCAGACGAGATGTCAATTGCCAAAGCACTTGTTCATTGGCATAACTCGGAGGTAAGTGCCAAGGCAAGGAAAATTGTTTGTTCATTGACTTAGATGGAAGGTTTAGGCCAAAGGTTGTATAGCGATCCCGGTGGGACTAGTGGTTTGTATTAACTGGGGGGTTTTTCATTGATAAGGACGAAAGGTCCAATGCCAACAGGGTTTATGCACTGGCTCAGACATAATGTCAAATGCCAAAAGGAGTTTGCTTATCAAAGGGTATGTATTTTTTGGGGGGGATCCATGAGGGAACTTTAAAACTGCAGGACTGTCCAACCTTTTTTTCTTTTCTCTCTCTCTCTCTCTCTCTCTCTCTCTCTCTCTCTCTCTCTCTCTCTCTCTCTCTCTCTCTCTCTCTCTCTTGCACATTATTGACTCAAGCGCCCTTTCTGGTTTTCGCCAGAACTAGCCCCTTGTTGCTTTTGCCCACATGCCTTTTTAGGATTTCACATGATAGGATACCTAATTTTGCTCGTAGCACCCTTTTGAGTTTTCGCCATGACCGACTTTTAATCCCTTATTGCCATTGCTTGATGGAGCATCTGAGTAAGTCCGACAAGGCACCATAATTTTAAGCCCCTCTTTTTTTAAAAAATAGGTCTGAAAGAGGCCCGTAATGGAGAGAGAGAGATTCACTGCATGACTTGATGAGAGAGGTTTGTTCATTGGCACGATAGTAAGTTGATGCGAAAGAAGGGTTTATGCATTAGCTAAGGCGGAAGGTCAGTGTCAAAGTGGGTTCATGTGTTGGCTCAGACAGGATATCAAACGTCAACAAAGATTTGTTTATTGGCATGACTGGAAGTTGGTGCTGAAAAGAGGATTTGTTCATTGGCTTAGGTGGAAGGCCAGTGCCAATGTGGGTTTGTACATTGGTATGGACCAAAGAAGTGCCTGCTCATCGGCATGAACGAAAAACCCAATGTTTGAGGGGTTTGTTCATTGGTGCATACCAAATGAGGTTGTTCAATGGCATGGATGAAAGGTTCATGCTACAGGTAATATTCATAGGCCCTAACAAGATGTCTGGCGCTGATAGAACTTTTTCATTGGTGTGTGACTAATGCCAAAGAAATGAAACTTGGCTCATGCATTGACCCAGACGGAAGGTCTAGGCCAGAGTTAGTATATTCATCGACTAGGATGAGATGCCCGATGTCGAAATAATTTGATAATTGGCATTGGGGTCATTGCCAAAGCAAGAAAAGTCTATTCATTGGCTTAGACAGAAGATCTAGACCAAAGGTAGTGTGTTGATCGGCTGGAACGAGATATACGATGCCGAAATGGTTTGATCATTGGCATTTGGCTTAATGCTAAAGCAAAAGAATATGGTTTATGCATTGACTCAGACAGAAGGCCTAGGACAAGGGTATAGTAATCGTCAGCTCAGACCAAGTGTTTGATGCTAAAGTAGTTTCATCATTGGCACGAGGTTAGTGCCAAGTAAGGAAATAGTTTATTTATTGACTTGGACGAAAGGTCCAGGCCAAGGGTGGTGTGGCAATCCCCAGTGGGACTGGAGTCAATGTTCTCCAATGGGGTTTATGCATTGGCTGAGATAGAAGGTCGAGCTCCAACAAGGGTTTATGTGTCCGAGTGGGACTAGGGATTGCAATCAACGCATAGTGAATTTTCGTTGATAAGGGTGGAGGCTCCAACGTCAGAGGGGTTTGTTCATCCACATAACGGTGTTTCCAATGGAGCTTAGAGAAAGAAGGTTCTTCCCCCTTTTTCTTTTATTTTTCTTCTTTTGTGATTTTTTTCTTTTCTTTTCTTATTGTTCTTCTTTAACTCCTTTTCCTTCCTTCTCTCTCTTTTTTCTTTTTTTCCTCTCTTTTTTCTTTTTTCCTTTTTTTTTGAAAATAGAGCTGAAAGAGGCACGTGATGGAGAGAGAAATTCGCAGTATAGTTTGGCGGGAGAGGTTCATTCATTGGCATAACTAGAAGTTGATGTCAAAAAGAAAGATGTATGCATTGACTAAGGCAGGAAGCCAGTGCCAAAGTTGGTTTATGCGTCAATTCAGGCAAGATGTTAACTGTCAATTAGCATATCTGGGGGTTGCTATCAAAAAGGGGTTTGTTGATTGGTCCAGATGAAAGGCCAATGTCAAAGTAGGTTTATCTATTGGTATAGACCAAAGGAATGCATGACCATTGGCTTGGACAAAGGACCCAATGCCCGAGATGTTTTTATTGGCATAACTGAAAGATGGTGCCAAAAGAGGGCTTTGTTCAGTGGCTCGGGCGGAAGGCCCTTACCAAAGTGGGTTTATGCACTCGTATAGATTAAAAGGAGGTTGTTCGTTGGCATGGATAAAAGGCCCAATGCAAGATATATGTACATATGTATGTGCATATAGATATGGGCACCCACTAGGGATTGGTGCCGCAATGAGTTTCTATTGATATGAACCGAAGGAATATTTTATTCGCTTCAGACGGAAGGTCTACGTCAAAGAGGATTCATAGGAGGAAACTGGGAGGTTGGCATCGAAGAGAATTTCATTGGCATAGACAGATGGTCAAGTACCAAAGTGATTCCTCAGTGATATAAACCAAAGGAGAGTTTCATTTCTTCAGGCAAAAAAATCACACCGAAGGGGCTTCACCAGCATATACGGAGCGTCAAATTTTGGGGTGGCTGTTTGTTCATTCAAAGTAGAGGACTTCCAATGAAAGGGGTTCCTACAGTTCATGGGATAAGTTTTAGAGTTGCTAGTGTAGTCTACCTCCATTTTTTCCCTCTTTTTCTCTTTTCTCTTCTTTTTTTCTTCTTCCCTTCCTTCCTTCTTTCATCTTCTTCTTATTTTTTTCTATTTTTTTATTCTTTCTTTCTATTTCCTTCCCCTTCTTTCGATAATTGCTGGTATTTGAATCACTACGTCGGAGGTTCTCTCCAGTCGGACTTTTGAGCCTCTGTGGCTGTCATGAGTCCCAATGGAATATCTCATTGTTGAAGGTGCAGAACGTGGCAGGCACGGATAATTCAAATTTTGGTTTAATCATACATCCCAATAGGGGACGACCATACTTGTTCAATTTATCTCTTTCGCTTTCCATCTTTGCCAGGTTCTTCTTCCAACACGTTGGGCCCCTGGCGCAGATTCATCGAGACAATGATGGTTGTGTCGTCTAGTGGAACTGCTAACGAGTTTGACAACTTTGTCAGGGCATCGGCTTGGGCACTCTGATCTTGACTGACGTGGCTCATTTTGATAAAAGAGAATCACTCCATGAGCTATATAACCAGGGCATCCGGCTTTCCGTATTGAAGGCAATCCACTTCATTATTCGTGCAGGCCTTATTGATCGAGCACGAGGTATGCAAAGCCTCGCCACTTGGGGGTTAGAGGACACCTGCCTACCCCGGCTCGAACTTTTGTTTATTCTACCGGAGATGCTTCTATTCTCAAGGCCCCATCAAAGTGTAGTTGCTATATGACATTTTGGACGTGGTCCACTTCTATAGTTTCATCATCAGGCAGCTTTATGATCAAAGGTGAATCTTCAGACATCGGGTGAGATGCAACGAAATCTATAACTGTCTGCCCTTTGATGGCCTGTTACGGCACATAGGTGATGTCAAATTCTACCAATATGACGGCCCATTCATCTAGTCACCCCTCAAGTGCTGGCTAAGGAGGTATATATTGGATGAGGTCTGTTCTGGATATCTGTTTGGCTTCATGGGGTAGCACATGATGTCACATTCTCTTCGTTGAAGAGACCAGGGTGAATTAGGCCTTTTCAATTGGTGTGTATTTCTCTTCTGTTCTCACTAGTCTTCTACTGAGGTGGTAGAAAGCTTATACTTATCTTTCGTCATTATTCTGAGCCAGCAATGCCCCCAGGGAATATTCGATAACAGCTATGTACAGAGTTAGCAACTGCCCTTTCACTGGTGCCCCCAGCACTGGCGGCTTCTTTAGGTATTCTCTTAGCTGGTCAGGGGCTTCCTAGCATTCTTCATTCAAATGGAACGGTGCATTCTTTGTCATTAATTTATGCAAGGGGTGGCCCAAAAAGTTGCAGCTTCTACGAGAATCGGCTTTCAGTCTTGCACCAAGGGCCAACTTCTTGGCCTTTATGCATTGGTAATTGGAGTTACAGAGTCTTCTCTAGTTCTGCAGACAACCCAATCATTTCATATCCTCCTAGATATTCACCATGCACTACTTCTAGGGAGTCTTCGCCTGTAGAGGCGGATATAGAGACCATGTTTGCGTGGTAAAATTCTTTTAGAGAGAAACTCTGGCCTGGGTATTGAGTAGTATTACGTAACTCCCTGTCCATATTTGGTGGATACTACAACTTTTTAAACATTTTTTTGCTTGCAGGCTAGAAGAAAGAGTCTACTATTTTGTTGCCAGCTTGACCATTTTACAGGCTATATCGAGGAGCCCCATTACCGAGATGACTGGATCATAGATTTCTTTAGGGAAATGGCAGTCGTCATCCCGTTTTACCAGTTGTTCTTTTCCTACATAGAATACAATGGATGGGCCCTCTAGGTGAGGTATCTCCAAAATCTTTAGAACTTCACCTATCTGGCAGTCAATACTCATGACGGGCACTGTGATCCCCAGTAAGGCCTTAATGTGCCCGAGAAGGTTTATCTTCTTCAGAGTGGCCTGTTATGGGTGGCAGAGGGCAAGGACATATCTTCTTCAGATAAAGTTATGGTTGTCCCTAACTGCATTGCTGTAAAGTAGATTTCATAATGTGCTGCTACAATAACGGCATGTGTTGTCTCTTCATTTAGGGATATGATGTCCCACAGACTGAACCTTGCAGGGATTTTCTTCAACAGCTTCACGATTCCTCCGCTAGCCCTAATGTTGTCTAGCTTCATCTCTTTTGCCTTGTTTGGCCTAGCATTGTTCTGTCTTGCCGGAGTTTACCTACAAGGTGACTCGTTCTCCTTTTCTTGCACTACATGAGTTTGCATCTACTTAGCTGCCTCTTTTGCCTATAGAAATTCAACAAATGAGGGCATACCCTCACTGCTTCCACTTTCTGTATAGAGATTGGGTGGAGGTGGGATTTGAGCACCCCTGGCTTCATGCTCAAGGACTTGGTATGGCTTTTCATCCCTAAATATTAATTATGTTACTGTTGGCCGGTGGAGGATGCCCCCATTTCCTTCCAGATCTTGTAGCATGGTTGGAAGTTGAGATTCTAGCTTGGCCAGCCTCTACTACTGTAAAGCATATTTCTTCTTCTTCAACAGAATATGCCAAATTGAACAGTGTTGATAGTGTATTGCAATGCAGAGTTGTGACCCTTCTTTCATCTTTAGACTTCTCCTTCTTTTGTTTTTCCTTCTTTATGGGAATCTGCCCCCAGAATAGGCCATCTTTTACATCTTGTATTTCTTTTCTAGCTTCCTACCTTAATTCAAGGAGCTTAAAATGCTCCCAAAGCATATAGTCTTTCAACTACATGGGCTGCAATTTGAGTTGTTCATATTCATCTAGCACAATGCTTGCGGCTGATCCTTTATCGTGTTTGGCTTCTTGGGCACTGACAATAGAGTTCGTCTTGTTCTATCCCCATTGGGTCTTCTCATGCTTACTCGAGGGCCTATTGTTCCCCGAATAAGAGTTACAACTGGTAGAGATGGTTGCGGCGTGATGCCATGAATGTGTACCCCAGGAGCGGAGCTGGGTGCTAGTTTTCTTCTAGTTTTCTTGGGTACTGATTGCTAGCCCTATTGATCTTTCGCAGTGCTAGACTATAGGCCTCATAAACTTGCTCAATGCTGGGTTCTAACACATCTTTAGGTAGATGATATTGTAGCACCCCTGGAATTTTCTAAGATTTTTCAGGAATTAAATAAAATTATTAAGCATTTAAGAGACGTAATGGGCTATTTAATGAATTATGGGTTAAGTAAATTAATTTGAAGGTTCAATTATTAACCAAATAAATAAGCCCACTTAAATAGGCCCATAAACCCAATTCTAAAGCTTTTAGGCCCAAGCCCACTTCTAGAGACGTAATTAGGGCTATTTTCCCAATTTAAAGGGATAAATAGGGGATAAATAGGTGAGATTAGGATAAAATCTGAAATTTTCATAAATTCGCCCAGAAGGCGGTCTATCGCGTGATCGCGTATTCAAAGAAGCGGTCCAGACCAGATCGCATTATGCTGCCGTAAACGGGATTCGATAATCATGGAAATTTTGGATTTTTATCCATCCAATTGCCAAGGATAGGTGCGCACTAGCATGTCAACCTATCTAGGGTTCTAGGAAGATCAAATTTATGCCCTACAAGACTCTAAATTCGACCTAATCCCTCAGCCATAGGTCCTTCCCTATAAATAGACCCTAATTTTGTTCTACGCAAACCCTAATTTTGGAGCGCGTAGTTCGAAGGTAAGTGTGAGCGACGTCACGCGGTTCCGGGAAGAGCGGAGATGACGCGGAGCGCGCGCGGGCTCCTCTTTTATTTCTTTTGGTGTTTGTTTACTGCAACACAGAAATAAGAGAAGAGAGAGAAGGGGCCACCACGGGAGATTACTCCGGCGGGGCGAGCGGGACAAGTGTGATATAGCAAAATATGGGGTTTAAACGGCCATAGCGGGAAGTGACTCGCCGCGGCCTCGGGGGGACGGGAATGGTGTAAAAATTAAATAACAAGAATTGAAACGGCCATTGGGGAAGTTACTCGCCGCGGCCTCGAGAATATGAACAGATAATAAGATGACAGAATATAGAGAGAATACAAAGAGCGGGAATTTAAACGGCCATTGGGGAAGTGACTCGCCGCGGCCTCGAGAACACAAACAGATAAGAATATAACGTATAAGAACGTGAATTTAAACGGCTATTGGGGAAGTGACTCGCCGCGGCCTCGAGAATATGAGCAGAATATAACAGAGTATAAGAGAATATAAGAACGGAAATTTAAACGGCCATTGGGGAAGTGACTCGCCGCGGCCTCGAGAATATGAGCAGAATATAACAGAGTATAAGAGAATATAAGAACGGAAATTTAAACGGCCATTGGAGAAGTGACTCGCCGCGGCCTCGAGAATATGAGCAGAATATAACAGAGTATAAGAGAATATAAGAATGGAAATTTAAACGGCCATTGGGGAAGTGACTCGCCGCGGCCTCGAAAATAAGATGTGATCGCCAGGGGCCGAAAGACCCCAAAATAAGAAAGTGATCGCGCCTACCTCAAGAGCGGGAGATGGCGGGTTGCTTCTTCCTCTCCCTCCGGCCGGCCGACGGAGAGGGCTACCCTTGCAAAACAACGACAAACAAATGACAAGTGGATTAGAAAGATGGAGGTGTAGTATTCAAATCCTTGCGATAAAAATAACGAAATGATGGCAAGACACACACCTGGTTGGTGTTATCTTTTAAACCCCTCTCGGACTCGAGTAGGAGGAAAATGAGATGATGGATGCAAGAAGTATAAAAGAAGAGGCGCCCTTATGAAGGGAGATAGAGGATGCGAGATGATTAATGTAAAAGAACTACGAAGAAAAAGGGGAAGAAAAGGCTTATTGGATGAGCCGAGGGTGAAATCCGGCGGAGCTCCGGCAGCATGGGGACGACGTGGAAGCGCGGTGGATGAAGACAACCTTCCTCTCGCGAGCGTGAGCACCCGAGAAACCGGTAGAACCTCCACCTACAAAAGAACCCACGGGTTAGAAAATGACTCCGTAGCCTCTGGACTCCGGCAGCCTATCGGATCACTTCTGAGCTCCCCCAGAACTGAGGGGGTGGGGCTCTATTTATAGAGCTCCGGAGGGTGGAGGCGTCCAGGACCCTGGACACCTCCATCAGGGCCGAAATAATATTTTATTCTATTTTTATATATTTTTTTGGAATACTTTTGTGGGGGCGTCCACGGTCCCGGACGCCTCAAGTAGGTCCACCGAAAGCCGACGCCGGCCGCACGTGGTTTGGCACAACGCGTGGTTTTGTGAGCGGCGCCTCGTGATTCAGAAATGGGCGCGTCCAGTTGACTGGACGTCTCTATAATTTGGATTTTTTCACTCACGACAAACCGTCAATCGGTGGCCGGCACCCGTGAGGGAGTTGATGGAGGCGTCCAGGGGACTGGACGCCTCCAAAATTATATTATTTTATTATTTTTCTTTTGTCTTTTATACCAGGCTTGGCATAATATATTTTTTATATGTTTTTATGGCGGCGTCCAGCGGCCTGGACGCCTCCATTAATATATATATATTTTTATTATTTTTTGTGTTTTTATGCCAACTGGCATCTTACAAATATTTTTTATTATTATTGTTCATGGAGGCGTCCAGGGGCCTGGACGCCTCCATGAATATATATATTTTTTTATTTTGTTTAGGGCCCTGAGAAAATAATAAAAGAAATTAAAAAGATGGGGGCGTCCTGGGGCCTGGACGCCCCCATTAAAATCGACCCGGGTCCTCGGATCAGGCGTCGGCAGCCGCCCGGTAGACCCCCTTCTTGATTCCGGAACCTCCTGATGCGTCCGACTGGTGTTGATGTCATCCGAATGCCGTGACGAGACGATTCCGGATGCCGAAAAAGGCAGAAGAAGACCCAAGAAAAGGAAGCACTCAGCGATTCAAAATGCGTAAGCCGTTGCGGGGCGTTGTATAGTAATATGAGACTTTCTCAAGAGACGTCAGGAATGGCGTGTCTACAGCTGCCCCGCCTAGGCGTCTGCTTTGCAAGGGAGCGACACGTAGTGGAATGGTATCGAAGTGTAGTGGGAGCGGACTGATAAGTGGATGCCAAGGTGTGATGAGACACGCTTGTGACGTAACTGTTTGGAATCTTTCCTGGAGTTTCAATGAGGCGACCTTGCAGAAGGTCTTTCAAATATTGATGGTTGCTTGGACGGAGATCAAATAAGGGAGGGTGAGATGTGCGCTCAGGCACGAAACAAAAGGAGACCAACTTCTCGGTGTGGAAGTACCTGGGTCATAAACCTGAGGTTTCACCTTTGGGGAGCGGTTACCAGCCAATGTGGAAGTGCTGCGGCCAAGGTGGGTCAAAAAAGGTAAAGGAATATCTGAGGGTCTGTCCAAACAAGGGTCTCCTTTGGAAGAGCAGCGTAGGGCTATCTCAAGGAAACTCAGTATTTCATTCGGAGTGGAATATCTCATATTTGTGGGAATTGGAGCACAACGGCTTTCACAATCGAATCACTTGAATGATCTTCCGCAATAAATCAAAGCCCTATATGAATGCATGCTGGGTTCAAAGAAAAATTTAAAACAAACAAAAATAGAAAATAGCCAAGGATAATATTGTCAACTTGTGAAGAATGGGTCAGGATACCGACCCGATGAGCTGATACTGGGCTGAGGCCTGTTTATCCGCGCACCAACTCACTGAATGGAACCGTCGTCCTCATTCTATCACAAGTTGACGGCCTATCCGTACAACCTAAATTCCTCCGGGATCATCATCATTTTTGTTGAAGGGGAATTCAGATCCCAGATTCGTTCGAGCCGCAAGGTCCTTGACATGTTCTAGTAGCGTAAGTATCATATACTACGATGCATGACAAGGTGGGACCAACCAATGAAAGGTGGGACAGGAGATAGGACAAAGACGTCCGTTAGTAAAACCTGCACAGGCCAGCAAAGGTTAGCAACATCATAAAGTAGCAGAATGATAGCAGAAACGCACCACAGTTCAAAGGAGATCCAGACAAAATCCTGATAGCGACCGCTGATGTGACATGTTCTGTCCTGTAGCGATCTTCTCTTCTTATAAGAACTCCCCTTAGGCTAGTTCATTCAAATGCACCAAGGTGGGTTTTGGAAGCTCAGGAGAGGAAGGAGAGAAGAATCTAGAGATTTCAGGATGGAAGGAGAGTCTTCCCGCGCTATGAAGAGGAGCAGGCCTAGCAGCGAGATCAGGCGACTCTCCGACCTCGAGGGTCATCTGAGTAGGACGATCTTGTCGCATATGGTAAGCTGATTCATTTCAAATTTCTCCACGTGAGCCTTCTTCTTACTTACTTCCTTTCTTCTTCTTTCCTCTTCTAGCCATATCCACTCTTCCCAGGCCCGAGGAAGTTTTCCAAGCTGCCGTGGCTTTCAAAGCTGACTTCCAATATCTCCATTGGCATGAGGGCCATACTCTCGAAATGGTATCTGCAGGGGCTCCTTATTCACGCCAAGCATTACGAGAAGATTCGTATGGACTGGGCGGCTATGGGCGCACTAGTGGAGATCTGGCATCCCCAGACCCACACTTTTATCTTCCCGACCTTTGAGGTGACCATCCTCCTCGAGGAGGTGGAACTTCTGCTCGGATTGAAGAAATTCAAGAGTGACGGGAAGGTGAAGGCTATGCGGATGCTGACACGGGGGACTTCTGAAAGTGTCCTCGGAAGCTTCATGCCGCCCGACGCAGCCCAAAAGGTCCGTACTCAAAAGGGGATCGATCTCCAAAAGCTTGCGGAGTGGGTCATGGACGCCCTGAGAGGGTCACCAGACGATGACTATTTGGAGGGAATCATGAAGGGGTTCACCATTTGTCTGGCGGGTGCTCTCTTGTTCCCTTATACCGACAACGTGGTGGAGGAAGACCAACTGGGTGCTATCTGCGGGATCTGGCGTGGAAAGAGGGTGGGACCTGCCGTCCTTGCCTATCTTTACAGCGGTCTTACTGCCTCGAGCATGGGTAAGCCTCCATTTGGTTGTGCACTTGTCTTGAATTGCTGGCTGGATTTACATTTCAAATTCGACCACCGCGAGGGAATGCCAACCGCTTCGAAGCTCTTCCAACAAAGCCCTCTTCATTACATAGCCGACGTGTTAGGCTTCGGTGGTACTGTAGTGAATCGCGTTCCGTGGCTGAAGAAACGTGAAGACTGGCGGTCTCACTTCTGTACCGTGACACAAGGCTTCTTCACTTGCGCACCGGCATGTTTGCTTTCGCTTGATCTCCTCATGAGGCCTTCTCCCGAAGTTGATCTTCAACTGATCGGCGCGACCGAGTTTGTTCTTTACAACGCGCATCGGTGCTACCTGCAGATTGGCATCCCACGCCATTCGTTCCCGCCACCGACTGGCATCGTTCCTTTGAAGAAGAGGGAGTTGGGCACTGAAGCGGACGCGAAGGAAGCGAAGGCCATTAAAGCACCCTGGAAGACAAGTGTTGCGGGAAAGGCGTTAGCGCACGTGGTGGAGGAATGCGAGCCGTGGAGGGCTTATGTAACCGAACTGGTGAAGTTAAGGCCTAAAGCGCCTAAGCCCTTGATGTAGTTCACTCTGCTTTTCTGATGGAATAAAATTTGGCATGGATGTTTTGGACCAGTCCCCTTAAATATTATTATCTTTTTTATGGTTTTTTCTTTTTCTTTATGTTTTTTTTATTTTGTTTGGATTATATACATATTCTTATCTTTTTTTTACTTTTATTA
Source organism: Amorphophallus konjac (assembly GCA_022559845.1). Classification (NCBI taxonomy): domain Eukaryota; kingdom Viridiplantae; phylum Streptophyta; class Magnoliopsida; order Alismatales; family Araceae; genus Amorphophallus; species Amorphophallus konjac. The sequence continues at coordinate 451,163 of JAHNEJ010003545.1, forward strand.
TATATAAATATTTTTTTTGAAAATTTTTTATTATGGGGGCGTCCAGGGGCCTGGACGCCCCTAATTTTATTTTTATTATTTTTTTGACAATTTATTTTTGGGGGCGTCCAGGGTCCTAGACGCCCCTATTTTGATTTTTTTATTTATTTTATTTGTGGGGGCGTCCAGGCGCCTGGACGCCCCTATTTTTTTGAATTTTTGAAAAAAATAAAAAGTGTGGGGGCGTCCAGGCGCCTGGACGCCCCAATAAAAGGTCATTCTATATATAGGGGGGGGCTCCCCCCCTGTTCACTTATACTGTTCATTCCGACCGTCCAGCCACTCCAAACGACCCATTCTTAGTCCCAATGGAGCGAGGAGGATCGAGTCAGGGTCCAGAGAAGCGGAAACGACTGGCTCGTCGTGCGAGGAGGTTGAGGGATGATGCCGAGGAGGCCGCAGCAGAGGAGATTGCTGCGGGGGAGGAGATGGAGGTGCCTCTCCTGGCCGCGGAGGCCGCTGCGGATGCTGGTGACGCGGGAGAGGACGATCACGACCCGGTAAGTACTTCGGAATTCTCACTCTGTGGTTCAATAGGCTAAAACGGGCGTGCGAGAGGCTGTGAGAGAAGGCCGGGTAGTGAGAGAAGGAGGCGTCCAGGGTCCTGGACGGCTCCACTTTTTCTTTTTCTTTTTATTTATTTATTTATTTATGAAAAGTAATAGAAATATAATAATAAAAATAAGGAGGCGTCCTGGCTCTACGACGCCTCCATTATAATATATATATTATTAATATATTTTTTGTTTTGGTTTTGTTTTTCTTTTTTTAAAAATAAAACAAAAGAAGAGGAGGCGTCCAGAGGCCTGGACGCCTCCACATGAAAATAAAAATAATTTTTTTAAAAAAAAGTAAAAATAAAATAAAAGAATAAGTAGTATATATACAGTATTATTGTTTATGACTGTTCATGATGCTGATGTGTTCTTTGTTGATTTTGTGGTTTGCAGGGCGTGATGAAGGGCCGGATTAGCTGGTCCCTGGTGGTGGCAGCATACCGTGGGCTGCCGGATTTCCAGAGGGCGCGTGTGGACGCCATGGGCTTTGGAGCTTTCCTTAGGATCGAGCCCTTCCGGCTCGACCTTCCTCTTATCCAGGCACTGAGGGAGCGGTGGCATGCGCCGAGCCGAGCGTTTCTGATGCCCTGGGGGCACATGGTGCCATCACTGGAGGATGTGGCTCGGATCACCGGGCTACGGGTGGACGGAGAGGTGGTGAGCGGGGTACCCTACCCCGACTACCGAGAGAGTACCCTGGACCTACTATGGTTAGAGACGAGCGTGACTGACAGGGACAGCAGGGTAGTTGGCCGAGTGGAGATCATGGAGGCGCTCGGATTCGTCGACCCGCGGCAGCGGGTTAGCGAGACTGGAGCGGAGTTCTTGGCTCGACTAGAGGGAGACGCTCGTGCAGCTTTCACCCAGGATCCGAGTGAGCGGGAACTAGTGGATCTAGACCTCCGGAGGTTTCTTTTCTTCTTCCTGGGCCGCCTTCTGCTGGGGACGAAGGGGGATGGCATCCACTGCCGTTTCCTCGGGATCTTGGCGGATCTGGACAGAGTGGGGCACTATGCGTGGGGGGCGGCTCTGCTTGCCCATTTGATTGCTGATCTCTCCCAGACTTCGGAGAAGGAGACGACAGTCAGTGGATTCGCACCTTTCCTCCAGGTAAACATTTTATTTATGCATTCCCACAGTTAAATATGCAATTATTGTACTAATGATGTATGATGGATGCAGGTGTGGAGCTATTACTATTTTCCGATGGGGAGAGCTAGGCATGGGAACAGGAGGGCCGTGCCTCTGGCGCGGCAGTGGAGGCCGGTCGTGGTTGCAGCACCCCACGGCTACCAGCTGGCGTCACTTCGTCGGGAGCTGAGCGAGTATCCCGAGGCCATGGTATGATGCGTATGATTTTTTTTGTGTTTATGCATGTGACTGAATGGTAACTAATATGATGTATGTATGGTGATGCAGGTGGTGTGGAGGCCCTACCTGGGCATGGGCGATGCTGGCCAGCCCTGGGTTGTAGCGGGTCTTCCTCGTTTCAGGCGGGACGTGTGGGTCCATTGCCTGAACGAGATTGAGCCGCTGCGGCTTAGACTAGTCATGAGGACGTTGGGGCTGGCCCAGGAGTGGGTTGACGTAGATGCGCCGGCCCGCATTGGGCGGAAGACCAAGGGGAAGGCGAAGATTGTGGACTGGCATACGCGCTTCCCAGCACAGTACCAGGACTGGCAGCAGGGCGGGGTCCCAGTGGTGTCCCACGTACAGGACAGCACAGACTACATGAGACGGTACCGAGCTACGTACGGGGACCGCCTCTCCTTGGGTGGTATGGCAGGGGTAAGTGAAATGAAATCGCTCCACCTTTCTATATGTATATGCATGGGACACTAACTTATGTGTAATGCAGGATGCTCATGATACCATGATCACCGACCTGCGGGCCCAGTTGGCGGACGCCAGGCGACAGTTGGTGGCCATCCGACAGGAGTTGGAGATCCTGGTGAGTTTATGTGATGCATTTTTTTGAGACCTGGATTTTTGATGCTTAGCCTTCGACTGACGTTTACCCCATGTTTCAGCGGGCCCACCAGACAGCGGCAGCCGGGATGGCTGGTGGAGCGGGTTCCAGTTCGCGGGGCCCTCCTCCGGAGGTTTCTGCCCTCCAGGAGCAGCTGGCGCACGCGGTGGCTCGGGCTGAGGAGGCCGAGCGTGACCGCGAGGCTCGAGTGAGTGTTTGCTTGGCCCCGACCCTTTTCTAGCTGCTTTCCTTCTATCACTGTTCTCTTACGGTGCATGCGTGCTTTGACAGGTGGCCGAGATTCGGGAGGCCCTGGCCCGTGCTGTTCGTGCTGAGCAGGAGCGTGATGCCTGGGTGGCAGAGCGTGACGCCCGGATTGCGGAGCTAGAGGAGGAGCGTCGACGGGAGGCTGAGGAGCTCCCTCGTGACGTGCTGGATCTGCGGATCGCCCTCGAGCTGTCGAGGAGGGAGGCGGTGAGAGAGAGAGAGGAGAGGGAGAGGGATAGGGAGACCATGGAGAGAGAGAGGGAGTGGGATAGGGAGACCCTAGAGAGAGAGAGAGAGAGGGATAGGGAGACCATGGAGAAAGAAAGGGAGTACAGGATGGCAGAGCGATATCGGGATTGGGACGAGAGGAGAGCTCTGGTGGCCCAGGTGTCGGAGATCCGGCTGAGTCTTGGCACGGCGGAGGGGAGACTCCGGGAGAGTGAGGAGCGGTATCGGAGGACGAAGGAGCGCGGGGAGCGACTTCGTCAGTCTGGTTCCTTTTCTGTGGGCAGCTTTCTAGTTTCTTCAGCCGAGCAGCGTCGCCGTACCTTGGAGGCTGGCATGGTGCCACCTGGAGAGGCGAGCACGGCTTCTCAGGGTTCACAGAGGTCGCGGAGGCCCCCTAGGGATCCCCGTCAGAGGAGGGAGGAAGGAGATGACCAGGAGGGTGACGGTGAGAGTTAGAGAGTTGCTTGTACGTCACCCTTCTCACTGTATGATGTACTTTCGGATATTATATGAAATGGAAATGGCTTTTTTGTGTTGTGTGTACCTTTCTCTCTCCCACACTTTCTTTTTTGCACTGAGTTGTCCTTTGAGGCACGCTCCGCGAGACCTTGCCCTGAACAGCGGGGAACTACGCTTTGCACGGGGGGATTTTGTTCCCTTTTCCCCCTTTTGGGCACGTCCAGGCGCGAGGACGCGTCTTAATCCTTGATTTCAAATTTAAAGCGACGAGTGGTCCTTCTTCTCCCGTGCCTTACCCGTAAACGAGCCCGCCTTCTGCCGAAACTCGCTTGCCCCCCTTTCCGTCTTCCTCTTCTTTTGATCGATGGAGTTCGGTGGGCCCGACCATGGTGAAGGTGGAGAGGGACGAGGAACTCCTCGCCCAAGGAGGGACGCGCCCGAGCACGGAACGGCGTCCATGGAGGAGGAAGGGCCGCTCCGGGCCCCCGAGGGACCCGAGGGGCCCGATGGCGTGGGAGGAGGTGAACACGGTCCGGTAGGTCCTCCGATCTCTTCCTCTTTTAATTCATTTTGGGTTTTGAAGCGAGCCGCGCGAGGAGGAAAGGGTTCGGCGAGTGTTGCACTCAAATGATGGACGCGTCCTAGACAGGGGACGCGTTCCTTTTGACTGATGTGGGACCCCTTTCTTGGTACAGGACATGGCAAGGACCCTGGGCCTGGCTGATGAGTGGGCGAGTGCGGACGAGCCGAGCCGCGTCAGGAGGGAGAGTCGCGGCAAGGCTAGGCTCGAGGAGTGGCCCGTACGTCTCCCTGGACAGCAAGGGGGTATACTGGTGCAGGACAGTGCCGACTTCCTGCGGCGGCAGAGAGAGAGCTACGCGGGGCTTCCCCAAGCTGGGGACACGCGTGGCATCGGCGGCTCGCGCGCCCAACTGTCAGAGACTAGGCGGCAGCTGGCCGTCGCTCAACATGAGTTGTTGCTCCTGGTAAGTTATGTGCCGCACTTTTAACTTCAGATTTTGGAGTTTCACTGACGGCCGTTGTTTATTTCGTTCCAGCGTGCCCAGCAGACAGCGACGGTGGGAGTGGCTGGCGGATCTTCCAGCTCCTCGGCCCCTTTTCTCGAGATTGCCTCCCTCCGGGAGCAACTTGCCGGTGCGGTGGCCCGCGCGACCCGGGCGGAAGAGGAGCGTGACGCCTGGGTGGCGACTGTAGCGGAGCTGCGGCATCGTGGTGAGGAGAGACCTTCTCCAGACATCCTGGAGTTAAGGGTTCTTCTGCAGATGATGAGGAGAGAGGCAGAGAGAGAGAAAGCCGAGAGAAGGTCCGAGCGACAGCGGGATCTGACCGAGAGGAGGGCCTTGGAGGCCCAAGTGAGGGAGCTCCAGCTGGGCCTTCAGGCCGTCGTGCAGAGGCTAGGAGGGATGGAGACGCGCTACGAGAGAGCGCGAGAGTTCGGGGAGCGACTCCGCCAGTCCGGTCGCTTTGCCGCCAGTGGCTTCTTCGCCACGCCAGGGGAGGAGCAGCGAGTCACTGCTGCGGAGCAGGCGCCCAGAGGCGAGGCAGGTGCTACTGCACGGGGATCCCGGAGGCTTCTGAGGGACCCTCACCTCGGGGGAGAGGAGGAGAGTGCCCGGAGAGATGAGTGATGGTGAGGATTGGCGGGCTAGTGGGCCCGCCACCTCTCTATGATTGTAGTGCTTATGACAGCTTATGTAGAATTATGAATGGAGTGATTTGATTTTCTGCTGTTTATTTGTTCTCTTGTGCGTTCCTTCTTCCCTACACTTCTTCTCCTTTGCACTGTTCCCATGTGATGGGTCTGCCGAGACTCCGCTCCAAGCGGAGAATCGCGTCTTGTTGTGACCATTTTTCACGGGAATCTGCCGTCGAAGTCAATACTGACGGCCCTAGTTCCTTTTCCCGATGTTGTGCCAAATTTTGCGGGCGTCCTCCAAAACATGATAGGGTATCCCTAGACAACATAGGGGCTATTCGTCCTATTCTTCGTCCAGTCAATCACCCTGTGCGAGCGGTGAAGCGACACATGGGGCCGCTTGGCCGGTGTCTCATTGCGAGGGCTATCATCGACAGGTGATGGAGGCAATCTTGGCCCGCACTCCTTCCATTTCTATAAATTCTTGTCCCTTTTATCCTCCCAGGTATATCGAGAGCTAACTCGAGGAGCACAAGTTCTTACGGGAGGGGAGGAGTTCAAAATTCTGAGAGTTGGATGGAGGGCGAATCTTCCCATTCCTCGAAGAGAAGCAGGTCCAGTGGTAGTAGTTCCAGGAGGCTTTCAGACCTTGAAGGGCACTTCAGCGAAAGGGCCCAATCACAACTCGTAAGCCAAGTTTTCTTGCCCTTTTCTCATTTTTTCTTCCTTTCTTCTGACCAAACCTCACCCCCATTCCTTGTATGTGTAGGTTGTGATGAAATCACAAATCTCATGGGAGTTGGTAGTAGCAGCGTACAGGGGCCTCCCAGATTTTCAGAAGGCGAGGCTAGACGTGATGGGATTTGGTACCTTCCTTCGGATCGAGCCGATCCAGCTTGACCTAGTCCTGATCCAAGCCTTGTGTGAGAGATGGGACCCAGTGAGCCGGGCATTCCTGATGCCCTGGGGGCACATGGTGCCCAGCTTGGAAGATGTGGTCCGAATTACGAGTCTCAAGGTGGATGGCGAGGCAGTGACCGGAGTCACTTACGCGGACTACCGAGAAGGTGCCCAGAAGTTACTGGGTTTGGACCTAGATGGTCGGAAAAATAGGTCGGTAGCTAGGGCGTCCCTCATGGATGCATTAGGGCTCACCGACACTCGTCGGCGGGATGACGAATCCTCAGAAGAGTTCATGGAAAGGATGGAAATAGGATGCCGTGCCGTGTATTGCACAGATTTCGGCAACTGGGAAAGATGTAACATAGATTTGAGGAGATTTCTCCTCTTCCTTTTGGGGAGATTGGTACTGAGCTCGAAAGGGGACGGTATCCAATGTTGCTTCCTGGAGCTGCTGTCAGACCTTGAAAGAGTAGGGTACTATGCCTGGGGAGCTGCCATGCTGGCGCACTTGTTTGCAGGCCTATTCCAAGAAACGGATCGTGAGATGACTGTGAGTGGTTTCACACCATTCATCCAGGTATTTTTGGTTTTGCTTGTTTTGTATTTTTTTTTGTTGTTTTCGCAAGGTGCTGATGACCTGCGCCGAGCAGCTATGGAGCTATTATTACCTCCCCATGGGGAGAGCTCGACATTGGCGACCCGTGATGGTGCCGCTAGCCAGGCGGTGGGAACCCATCATGAGTGCGGCACCCCTAACCTACCAACTGATGGTGTTAAGGCGGGAGCTACAGGAGTTCCCTGCAGCGATGGTAAACTGGAGACCCTACTCAGACATGGTCGATGCCAACCAGCCGTGGGTTCTAGCAAGTCGTGCCCGGTTCGGACGGGAACTATGGATGCACTGCCTGAATGAAATCGAGCCGCTTCGGCTACGATTAGTTATGAGGACTTTAGGACTGGCTCAAGAATGGGTGGATTCAGCTGCGCCACCTCGTGTCGGGAGAAAGACGCGAGGACCGGCGACCTGCATTGACTGGCGCGTGCGGTTCCCTGAACAGTACGAAGACTGGCAACGGGGTGGCACGATTGTAGAATCGCAGGCGCGGGACAGCGAGGACTACTTGCGTCTATATAGGACAAAGTACGCAGAACGGTTCCAACCCCGGGGACTTGTGGAGGTAGGTTTCCCCTTTTTCTCTTCTCTTCTTTCTCCTTTTCTTGGTTTTTCTGGTGAAAATGCTGACTTGTAAGGCTGCAGGATGTCCGGGATGCCATGATAGCGAATTTACGAACTCGCTTGGCAGAGATGGAACAACAGTTGGGTGATGCCCGCGGAGCTACGAGCGCCTTGGTAGGTGTATAGTACATTCCTAATTAAATCCCCAGATTCCAGATGTTGGCTGCTAATTCACATGGTCGTAGCATGCCCAGATTGGCGCGGCCTCCCCAGCGATGGGAGTAGGTGGTGCCTCTTCCAGCTTGTGGATTCCCACCTCAGAACTTGACTCGCTTCATGAGCAACTTGCTCACGCCACGCAGCGTGCTGCGGAGGCAGAAGGGATGCTCCGTATACAGGTAAAAGTTTCAGCGTTGAGTTCTCTTTGTTTACGCCTTATCGCGTATCTGAGATGGTACACTCGGCAGGAAAAGGAGACGGAAGAAGCGCTTGCCCAAGCTGCGCAGAAGGAGGCTAGGATAGCAGAACTGGAGAGGGAACTGCGGCGTCATCCTGATGACGACTCATCCAGGGATGCTATGGAACTGAGGATCACTCTCCAGTTGGAGAGGGAAGACCGTGAGAGAGAACGGGCAGAGAGGGAAAGAGACGCAGAGAGAGAAAGAGCCAACAGTTTGGCTGAAAGGGAGGAGCGAAGGGCCATGGAGGCCCAACTATTCGAACTCCGAATCGGCCTTGGTCTTGCTGAACAGTGGCTGAGAGATGGTGAGGAGCGCTACCGAAAAGCACGAGAGCGTGGCTTTCGTGTTGGTAGCTTCTCTGCTGCTTCCGTGGATCAACGCCGGGATGTGGGAATAGGAAGAGGAGTACAGAGCGGCAGGAGTACCGCTTTTCGTAGTTGGGTAGCACCTTTGAGAGTGTTTTGCCCGGAGAGTAGTGGGACGAGTAATGCAGAGAGAGAGGGCGGAACTTGATGTAAATTTTTTTTGGTTTTTGGAATAAAACACAAGGTTTGGTTTGTTTGTTTTTCACCTTTGCTTCAGTTACCTGAATCCCTGCACATATCACTGAAACAAACAAATCAGAATTTCTGTTCTGACTTGGCCCCTTGCTCAATAAGCAAATGGTCACTGTGACTGTCCTTGATAACTGGTCAAGGGGCCAAGCCTTTATTTAACGAAGGCAAGGGAAAGATGCGGTGATGATAAATGTGACAGGCAAGCACACGAATGCAAGCGATATTAAAAATGAGATGATGCACGTAAATGCAATCATGCAAAATTGATTTGTTTTCTTTTTTATATTTGATATTTTTTTTGTTTTATCATAAAAGATTTTTTTTGTTTGCAAATATGTACATTTCTCTTTTCCATTTTTTTGTTTTTGCTTTTATCATTTCGATTGTTTTTTTTGTTGCTAACGCCCGGCAAGCACCCAAATGGCACCTAACCTACGTGAGACAGGGGTTTCTTACTAACCTCCCGGGTATCCTAAGTGCACATCTAGGTTGATTTGGGCCTCTAGACCCCTCGAATGACGATCCCGCCGGCTAAGACTTACCCTGATGACAATACCGTCATGCCATGCTTAGGCTCCCAGTTGCTTCCGACCACAGGGATTCACCCAAAAGGTGTTTGAGGTAAAAGATTTGCCCGACCCGGGTCTGTTTCCTCACAACTCTAGATGGTATAAGATGGAACACCCTGGAACCCTAACGGCCAACCGCGCGACGCTGACCCGGAATCAGACGCCGTCGCACCCATAGGTGACGCGCTTGCATTGGCCTAAGCCCGAGGTTAAACAAGAAGACATCAAGGTGGTAAACAGGGGTCTTGACCAGCCAGAAACACGGAGACTCCTTCGCAGCGATAGCTTTTGCTTTTCAAAGTAGGCAACCAAAATGTGTATATTAAAATAAGGTCGCAGACCCTGGGCAGTTTTCACCTTTCAGAAACTCCATCGAACCTTCATCTTTAGAGGGAGAAGGAAGAGTGTAGGGGATAAACCTCCTGAGAGGACCGGCAAAGCCGTTAACCCGGCGAGCGAATAAGGGCCCATTAACTCTTTCCTTTCGGACAACTTCGGACCAAATCTCGAGCATTTACATTCCACGGCCCCCCTTTGTGGATTCAGACTTTTGCTTTGAGGGGTTTCGTTTATCGCACCAGGCACGGTCACGACCAGGCTTTTCTCTTGATTTTGACTTTGTATTTCTTTTTGTGAGGGAGATATAGTCGTTTGACGTTTGTGGGCTCCCTTTTGTATGCCTGCGGGGACACTGCCCTCTTCTCGTGCTCTGATCGATGCTCGAGGAAATGGGTCCTACTCTTGCCTTTGGGGTTTGAGTTTCGGTTTCTCATGCTCAGCGTTTTAAGGGCGCCGACTGTCTCATTTGGTCGAAGAGAAAAGAATAAAGATTACAGCTTCGGAGATCTTCTGGGTGGAGCCCCACCGTAGGTGATGCTACCGACTTTTTTTGAATAAAATACATAAGTGAGCACATGTTAGCTTCCTTCGAGCGAGCATAGGCCGACGTGGCCGGACAGGGATCTCCACGGTTCTGGCAAACCAAGACCCGGTGCCTACCAAGCCTTAATGGGCCCTATCCTAACATGAAGGTTAGATGCAGGGACTTAACTACATGGTGACTGCCAGGCATCGGCGTTTTGAATTTTCCATATTTTTAGTGGTTTTCAGTATTTCTTTGTTTTTGATGTTTTTTATCTTTTCATCATTTTTTTTTTGTTTTGTGCTAAGGGTAGTATTTCTTAAGATAAAGCCCATTCCAAGGGTGGGATAACTCGGTCCCTTCGGCGTTGATTAGTTTGTAGGCGTTGCCAGGGTACACGGCTTGAATTACAAATGGTCCTTCCCAATTGGGTTGGAGCTTAGAACGCGGCCCTCCAGGTTTGACAAAAATTCTTTTTACGACCATCTCACCGACTTTGAATTTTCTCTCAACGACTTTCTTTTGGTAAAAGCGAGCGAGTCTATTTTGATACACACGCGCGTGTTCGGCAGCGGCCAGTCGCTTCTCATCCAAGAGTTCCAACTGGGCGAGGAGTGAATTACGACGATCGTCGAGGGGAAATTCCTCGTCCAATTGTACCCTGAGAGAAGGGATCAGAGTCTCGTACGGGACTACCGCTTCCATACCATAAGTAAGGGCAAATGGAGTCTGCCCGGTGGGGGTACGGATTGAAGTGCGATAGGCCCATAGAGCTTCGATAAGCTTTTCTGGCCAGTCTGAAAACTTACTAGACTCGCAGGTTTTTTTGATGATTTTGAGCAATGTTTTATTGGTGGCCTCCGCTTGGCCGTTACCTTGTGGGTAATATGGCGATGAATGATGCAATGCAATTGCGTACCTTTTGCAGAGGTCCTGTAGGTCCTGAGAAATGAATTGTGGCCCATTGTCGGTGACGATCGTGCTTGGGATGCCGAATCTGGCGAGGATGTTCTTCATGATGAACTTGCAGACTGTTGACGCCTTGATTTCCGCGTAAGCTTCGGCTTCGGCCCATTTGGTGAAGTATTCCGTCGCAGTAAGGATGAAAGATTTCTGCTTGGTGAGGGAATTGGGATCACCTAGGGGACCAATGATGTCGAATGCCCACATGGAGAAAGGCCACGGGGAGGATATTGGATGAAGTGAGGAAGATGGTGAATGGATTTTATCGGCGTGAAGTTGACACTTGACACACCTACGGACATAGACTGCACAATCTTCTTCCATGGTGGGCCAATAAAAGCCTTGACGAATGATCTTCTTGGCGAGCATCTGACTATTCACGTGGCCACCGCACACACCCGAGTGCGTCTCTTCTACACATTTCCAAACCTCATCGTCACCAAGACATCTTAACAGAATACCAGTAAGGCTCCTCCTATAGAGTAGACCTCCAACCAATGTATATTTCTGAGCCACCCTTCTTATGGCTTTCTTGTCCTCTGTGGTGGCCCCTTCAGGATAAGACTGATCTTGGCAGTATTTGACAATTTCATAGAACCATGGTTTCTCTTCATCAGCCAGTTCTTCTTCGGCCTCTGCCAACATGATCTCCCTCTTTCAAGGATATCTTCCTGCAGGATCTTCCTTGCTATCCTGTCTTTGATGTTTACGTAGGAAGCATCATCGATTGCAGGAGCATGAAGTTTGTAAATGGAAATGGACTTAAACCATCTTCCTAGAGGGAACCTTATGGATGATGCCAACGAGGCGAGGGCATCGGCGAGAATATTCTGATGACGAGGGACATGAACAAAGATCAGTTTGGCGAACAGTTTGGCAAAGGCAGCAGTGAGTTCTTGGTATGGCTTGAGTTTGGGATCGCGAGTGCGATACTTAGTGAGCACCTGGCGAAGGATGAGTTGACTATCACCTACGACTCGCAACTCAGTGATACGAAAAGAATGGGCGAGTTCTAGGCCAGCTAGAAGAGCTTCATATTCAGCTATATTGTTGGTGACTGAAATTTGAGCTGATATGCCAACGGGAATGTGAGACCTTCAGGCGACAGGAGGGCGACGCCGATTCCTCTCCCTTGAGAATTCAGAGCTCCATCAAAATATAGTGTCCACATTGGCTCATCTGATTGGTTGATGGACATTAGTTCCTCATCTGGAAACTCTGATTGGACGGGATCGAACTTGGGAAGAGGATGGTGAGCGAGGTGCTCGGCTATGGCATAGCCTTTAATCGCCTTTTGCTGGATGTAGGTGATGTCGAACTGAGAGAGAAAACTTTGCCAGCGTGCTAGCCTATCCGTAAGGACGGATTTCTCCAGAAGGAATTTGATAGGATTCATTCGAGCAATCAAGTGGACCTCGTGAGCCAAGAAGTAGTGCTTCAATTTCTGCACCACCCAAACGAGGGCAGCACAGGTTTTCTCCATGACGGTGTACTTCTGCTCACAGGGATTGAGAAGTTTAGACAAGTAATAGGTTGCCCGTTCCTTGCCTTCTTCATCAGCTTGTGCGAGGACGGCTCCCACGGAGTCATCCAAGACTGAGACGTAAAGGATCAGAGGTTTTTCTGGTTTGGGTGGAATGAGAACGGGTGGACTAGCCAGATATTCCTTCAACCCTTCAAAAGCTTTCTGACATTTAGAATTCCAGTGGAATTCTACTCCTGGCTTGGTCAACTCGTAGAGAGGTCTACACCTTTGTGAATGTTGAGACACAAACCGACGAATAAACTGCAACCTCCCGATTAAACCTCGGACTTCCCTCAAATTCTTGGGAGGCGGCATATCCCTGATGGCCTTGCTTTGTCGGGATCAATCTCGATCCCTCTTTTACTCACAATGAACCCCAGCAATTTACCGACGACACACCAAACACACACTTTTTCGGGTTCATTTTCAATTGGAACTCTCTTGACCTTTGCAAGACCTTAGCCAAAACTTCTGGATGTTCCATCCTGGTCCTTGATTTCACCAATAAGTCATCCACATACACTTCCAGATATATGTGCATCATGTCATGAAATATGGCCATCATCGCTCTTTGGTAAGTAGCTCCAGCATTCTTTAATCCGAATGGCATGACCACGTAACAATATGTTCCCCAAGGGGTAGTGAATGACGTCTTTTCCTGATCCTCTTCTGCCAAACGAATTTGATTGTATCCTGAAAATCCATCCATGAAAGAGAGGGTTTCGTAGCCTGCCGTGTTATCAATCAGCACATCAATGTGAGGTAAGGGAAAATCATCCTTTGGACACGCGCGGTTAAGGTCCCGGAAGTCGATGCAAATCCTGACTTTCCCATCTTTTTTCATGACCGGGACAATGTTCGCCACCCATTGAGGATAAAGGACGACTCTAATGAACCTGGCTTTGTGGAGCTTATCGACCTCTTCTTTCATTTTCAAAGCCATCTGAGGGTGGAAACGCCTTAACCTTTGTTTTACCGAGATGGACCCTGGTTTTAGGGTTAAACGGTGTTCGACCAAGGTTGAATCCAGACCCGGCATATCCTCGTAGCTCCATGCAAACGTGTCCTTATATTCCTTGAGAACCTCAATTAATGCCTCTTCTTCAGAGGGTGGTAGGTTGTCACTTATGAGGATGATCCTAGGGTCTTCCTCAGTTCCCAAGTTGACTTCTTTGGTGGATTCTTCTACGGCGGTTGACGGCTCGTCGAATCTCCTCATTCCACTAGCGTATGCGCCCGCCGCATCCTCATATTCTTCACCCTCATCTTCAGTGGGGCATTCTTCATCCGTGATCTCGTAGACTCCATACCCTTCATCAGATGCACAGTCGCCCTCGCATTCTATTTCGGGTAGCTGGATGGGATTTTCTAACAACTGGGGGATGACAAGAAGGGCCTGACACCTGGCGGCCAAATCCAGAAGGAATCGACGAGGGATCTGCCTACCCTTGGATTTCTTCCTAGGTATTACCCTTGGCCTATCATTCCTAGATTGACTGACAATATTTACAGAAGAAGAGGAAGACGAAGAGGATGGTGTAGAATGTACAGGAGAAGACCCCTCAGAGGAGGGGTAGAAAAGGTCGCTCATCGGACCTTGGACGGGTGGTCCGCAAGGCGGTACGCACCCGTGGGAGATGTAGGAGGTTTCCTCAACGAAGATGTGTTGTTGGGGAGTTTGAAAATTGACGTTTTTTTTTCGTTTTCATTTTTAATGACAAAGCAGTGAAAAGAGATTGGAGGAGAGAGAAAAGGGGTTATGGCTAGAGGATTGTGAGGCTCATAGAGCAGATCATGGTTGAAGACCTGGCGCGGGTTGAAAAGCCCGCGCAGGTATGTAAGCAAAGAAGGGGACCTGGGAAGATCATCAGACAATTGTCTGGCCCAGGAAGAAGATATCAGCAAAGGCTGAGACGAGTGGATGGAGAGGATGGCGGCTAATGAGCCGTCGACGGCAATGTTGAGGACGGATGAAGATCCGTCGATGACAGAGTCCTTCTGGCGAGGACGAGGATAGTTTGGAACCTTGGCAAGAGTGGTAATATTCTCTGGTATTTCGGAGATCAATGGTGGTCCTTCAAGCTGCGGAGACGAGAACATCCTTTCCAGTGCAACGGAAATGTCCCGTATGTCGAACCATTTGTCCCACTCGCATTCCGGATCCTTGATCTTGCCTCTTTTGGTGATCCTCGGACATTTTTCAGCCAAATATACAGCATGTGATCCCCCATATGCTTCTCGTGGGTGATCTCCCATCTGAACAACGGGCCCTCTGTTGAAGTGGTTTGATAGAGTCCACGTGAGGGGCTTCCAATCTGCCTTGAACGGTCCTTTGAAGCCTAGGCCAAACCTGCGGTTCGGCCTAATTTCCTTTGGCGGTTTGAGCATACCCTGTAACTGTGCGCCCAGACCTTTTCCCTGTTGATAGCCGATGTTCCTCATAATCTCCCAACCTTTGGAGTGAAAGGGAGACATGATGTTGCGGTTGCCCTGACCGGCTCCTTTGGTGCTAGTGGACATGAGATGGATCACGCACGTCCAGCAGTGATAATATGGGCCGATGAGACGGCCAAACAGAAGGCAGAGAGGTGTTGATAGCATCCACTGTGTGAAGGACAGGTGTACTGACCACTTTAATAATTCTCCCATTGTAAGGAAACTTCATGCACTGATGGTTGGTGGAAGGCACAGCGTCCATGGCTTCGATGTAAGGGCGACCCAGTATAGCCTTGAATGTGGGGTCCATGTCGAGGACATGGAATTCCGTGGGAATTGACATGGGGCCTAGTTCTGCCTTCAGAATAATCATCCCCTGCGGCGGCCTTTTGCTATTGTCATAAGCCGTGACCGTGATCGAGGAAGGTCTTATTTGTTCCTCGTTGACCCCACACAACTGAAGAGTGCTCATGGAGATCACATTTATGGATGCACCCGTGTCCACAAGACACGGGTTTATGGATACCCCATTAATTTTTATTGAAATGCACAATGCATATTTCCGAGCTTCCTTGGGAGCGAGCTCGTAGTTGTGAAACATGATGGCTGGTTGTGTGTCTGTTGGGGTCAGGACTGTCGAAATCTTCTCCACGGGGAGGTCTTCATTAACCATGACTCTTTGAAGGTATTCCATTAAGGCTGCCTGGTGGGATGTGGATCTTTGAAGAAGCTCCAGGATGGAGATCCGGGCAGGTGTCTTATCCAGGTGTTTCAATAGATCATACTGTGTTCCAGGGATAGCTCTTTCTGGTTGTTCTGCATCATCCTTCTCTGGCTGAGATTGCTCGGGATTCTGACTGTTGTGGGGGAAAATCCTGTGGAAAATCCTTCCACTCCGGAGCACCATTGCCTGCGGCTTTTGTACCTCTGTGGGGGTAGCAGTGGATCTTAACAGGGGTTTGAGGGGTAGTAGTGGAGGAATGGTTGATGAAGCAGGGGTGATGACGGGAGCAGGGATTCTGATGAGGGGTTTGTTAGGTGGAGGCATGGCGGAGGTAGAGGGGATATTGCGCGGATTATGAAGGATAAGGGGTTTAGAAGGTGGCGGCGGAGGCAAAGTGGAAGTGGGTAAGGTTTGAAACGGGTGATGGTTTTGAGGTGGATGGTGGTTGATGAGTGGTTTTGAAGGCATTAGTGGTGATGTGGTGGAGAAAGACGGGGTTATGTATGGTTGACGGATGACAAGGGGTTTAGAAGGCGTAGGGGTAAATGTGGTAGAGGTGGGTGGTAAAGTGGGGGAGTGAGAGAAGATGAGAGGGTGTGAAGGCGTAGTGGAGAGTGTCGGTTGATAGGAGGTCGGGGTGCGGATGAGAGGGCGTAATGGTAGTGGAAATGGTGATGGTGATACTGACGCGGGTTGATGAGAGAGAGGTGCTACCCGGGCAAGGTGAGGGGGGTGCATGACGATAGGGTTGGAGGTAGAAAGAATGGAGGTACTTTCCTGGTGCCACACCTGCTCTCTCCCGACTTCCGGGAAGGAGGAGATGGGGTTAACCTGATGATTGGGCTGTTGGTGCTCCGGTAATGGATTCTGGATTATTCCCATGTCGGGCTGTTGTTGTGGGGCCTGCTGAGGCTGCTGTTGTTGTTGTGGTTGCTGCTGCTGCTGCTGTTGTAACTGCTGCTGTGGCCTCTGAGGAGGTCTCCTAGCCTTGAGAGCCGCGACGTACCGTCTCATCTCATCCCAATCTATTTGATGTTCATCATTCATATCATGGATGTAATCTTTGAAATGGAAGCAGTAATCTACTGTGTGTCCCGGCTGCCTGTGGTAGACGCAGTATTTGGAGGTATCAACATTGGGGGGCCACGCGGGCCTTTCTCTGGGTAGGGCGAGTTGGTTTGATGCCATGAGGGCATTAAAAATGTCTGTTAAGGTTTCTGGCAATGGTGGATAGTAGGCTCTCTTGGGACCGAGCGGCCTCCTTTGTTGCTGTTGGGGACCATAGTTCCCCGGGGGTGGAACTTGGTTGTACTGAAGCGGTGGTTGTTGTTGCTGAGGTTGTGGTTGTTGTTGCTGGGGTTGACGTAATGGAGGCATATTATCCTGGGGTGGATTATTTTGGGGTGGAGGACGAAGAGGGAAAGGACCTGGTTGAAGGGGAAGTCGGGGCATTTGTGGAGGCCTTGGGTTGACTGCGTAATTGGCATTGTTGACCGCACCCACTTGCTCATTTGTCACAACCCCTTCTGTGGCTCCGCCCGGGACACCAGCGCCTGTCTTTCTGACCACTTTGGGCTTCGGTGACTCAAACATGTTCATGATGGGGGAGTCTTTTAGCTGGGTTTGGATGTATCGGGCCCTTTCATAGAGTTCCTCCATTGTAGTAAGTTTATTCATGGCCAGGACGTGTCTGAACTGTGGGGTTGCATTAGACACAATCATCTTCACTTGTTCGGGCTCAGAGAGGGTATCCCTTATTCTTTCCGCCAGAGACCTCCATCTATCAGCATAGCGGACAAAATCCTCGTCGGGCTTCATCTTTTCGGCCACTAGGTCGGTAATGGAGAGTGAGGGACCGACCCTATCCCTATATTTCTGCAAGAACCTTCTCTGCACTATTTCAAAATTCTCGGCCTCGCGGGGCTCCAGAGAATAGAACCACTCAAGCGCGGGACCATCCAATGATCTCCGAAAGAGGTATGCCAGGGACCTCTGATCGTTTTGCCAGTAGGAGGACTCATACATGAAGTCCTTGAGGTGAATGAAGGGGTTGCCGGTACCATTGTACCTGCGGTACGTGGGCATTTCGGAGGGGGGAAGATGAATGACGGGAAGGATTGGCAAAGCAACCTCCGGGGTGGCTTTCACGTCCACCATTCTTCTCAGATTTTGAAACTGCTCGTCCATGCGGTTGAACCTATTGAGGAGCGATTGGGCGAGCTCCTCTGGAGGTGAAGGTGGCACTTGCCACTGGGGGAGAAACTGTCTCCCGGAGACTTGAGGGGGAAACCCCGAATGAGAGGGAGCTGTCGGACCACCGACAGTTGGCCCTGGCTGAAGCGGTGTGTGGGGAACAACGGGAGTTTGAGATTGTGACGGGAACTGGAATGAGGGTGGTTGTTGGCTCGCTTGACCTTGAAGCGAGGGAGACTGGATGGCTTGCGCCAATGAGGGAGATGGAATGGCCTGCACGGACTCTTGGAGAGGTGCGATGGCCGGAGTTGATTCCTGGGGCGTGGGGGAAACAGATTTCCCTTTTAGAATGGCCTGGAAGGCCCGGAGCTGTTCAGAGGTAAGCTCCGTGTTGGCGAGGACGCCCAGTAAGGAAGTGATATCCTGTGGCGGGGACGTGTCCCCGGCAATAACCTGCACCTCATGCGAGGGGTCATGAGAAGGACCCGAGTCCATAGCATAGACTCGCGGGTCGGCTGTCAAACCACGGCTAGGGTGGTTCTCCTCAAAAGACTCGTGAGACATGCTCACAGTTTTCCCAGAACGCAAAAACATACACTAGCAAGTAGGTAGCAGAGATTATCAAACAAGTGGATGCCTTTACGCCCTTTTTTGTGTTTTGATTTTGATGATTTTTTTTGTGTTTTTAACGAGATCCGAAGTTCACACAAAATGGGGACCCTAGTTTATTTTTGTTTCACCGCCGTGTCAGCTAGGGTCTCTCGTCTCACCACGAATGAAATGACTAACTCCGGGGAACTTCAATGGTACAACCAGCCCAGTGAACGAAGAGGAGATTCTTCGATGTCGGGGACTTACGGAGGTCCCAGTGTAGGAGATTCTAGTCCGTTGAGAGGAATTCCCAAACGGAGAGTCCTTCCTTCACCGGGAAAGGGTGATCCTCAAAGAAATAAAAAAAGGATAGAAAAGAGGAATGGATGTATGCAATGGAATGCTGACAGATATATAGAGTAAGAAAACAACAGAAATAACAGACATATAAGAAACAAACAACGAATCACAACTGATAGTGCTGCCGTGAGCACAACGGGGGCGCGCGCGGGCGCGAAGGTGGAGAGGCACGGGTGGTGCCGAACTTGCAAGGGTAGCCGAAAGGAAGCAGTAGAGGTCCCACCGTGATCGCCAATCTGTGAGCGACGTCACGCGGTTCGGGGAAGAGCGGGGAAGAGGAAGCGGAGAGCGCGCGGGCTCCTTCTTTTTTGTTTGTTTGCTTGTTTTGCTGCAACACAGAGATGATAGAGAAGAGAGAAGGGGCCACCACGGGAGATTGCTCCGGCGGGGCGAGCGGGACAAGTATAATATAGCAAGATATGGGGTTCAAACGGCCATAGCGGGAAGTGACTCGCCGCGACCTCGGGGGGACGGGAATGGTGCAGAAATTAAATAACAAGAATTGAAACGGCCATTGGGGAAGTGACTCGCCGCGGCCTCGAGAATATGAGCAGAATATAGCAGAATATAAAGGAGAATATAAGAACAGAGATTTAAACGGCCATTGGGGAAGTGACTCGCCGCGGCCTCGAGAATATGAGCAGAATATAACAGAATACAGAGAGAATATAAGAACGGAAATTTAAACGGCCATTGGGGAAGTGACTCGCCGCGGCCTCGATGATATGAGCAGAATATAACAGAATATAGAGAGAATATAAGAACGGAAATTTAAACGGCCATTGGGGAAGTGACTCGCCGCGGCCTCGATGATATGAGCAAAATATAACAGGATATAAAGAGAATATGAGAACAGAAATTTAAACGGCCATTGGGGAAGTGACTCGCCGCGGCCTCGATGATATGAGCAAAATATAACAGGATATAAAGAGAATATGAGAACAGAAATTTAAACGGCCATTGGGGAAGTGACTCGCCGCGGCCTCGATGAAAAGATGTGATCGCCAGGGGCCGAAAGACCCCAAAATAAGAAAGTGATCGCGCCTACCTCAAGAGCGGGAGATGGCGGGTTGCTTCTTCCTCTCCTTCCGGCCGGCCGACGGAGAGGGCTTTCCTCGGGTACCCTTGCAAAACAACGACAAATAAATGACAAGTGGATTAGAAAGATGGAGGTGTAGTATTCAAATCCTTGCGATAAAAATAACGAAATGATGGCAAGACACACACCTGGTTGGTGTTATCTTTTAAACCCCTCTCGGACTCGAGTAGGAGGAAAATGAGATGATGGATGCAAGAAGTATAAGAGAAGAGGCGCCCTTGTGAAGGGGGATAGAGGATGCAATATGATGAATGTAAAGAACTATGGAGAAAAAGGGGAAGAAAAGGCTTATTGGATGAGCCGAGGGTGAAATCCGGCGGAGCTCCGGCAGCGTGGGGACGACGTGGAAGCGCGGTGGATGAAGACGACCTTCCTCTCGCGAGCGTGAGCACCCGAGAAGCCGGCAGAACCTCCACCTACAAAAGAACCCACGGGTTAGAAAATGACTCCGTAGCCTCTGGGCTCCGGCAGCCTATCGGATCACTTAGAAGCTCCCCTAGAACTGAGGGGGTGGGGCCTCTATTTATAGAGCTCCGGAGGGTGGAGGCGTCCAGGACCCTGGACACCTCCATCAGGGCCGAAATAATATTTTATTCTATTTTTATATATTTTTTTGGAATACTTTTGTGGAGGCGTCCAGGGTCCCGGACGCCTCAAGCAGGTCCACCGAAAGCCGACGACGGCCGCACGCGGTTTGGCACAACGCGTGGTTTTGTGAGCGGCGCCTCGTGATTCAGAAATGGGCGCGTCCAGCTGACTGGACGTCTCTATAATTTGGATTTTTTCACACACGACAAACCGTCGTTCGGTGGCCGGCGCCCGTGAGGGTTTTGATGGAGGCGTCCAGGGGCCTGGACGCCTCCAAAATTATATTATTTTATTATTTTTCTTTTGTCTTTTATACCAGGCTTGGCATTATATATTTTTTATATGTTTTTATGGAGGCGTCCAGGGGCCTGGACGCCTCCATTAATATATATATATTTTTATTATTTTTTGTGTTTTTATGCCAACTGGCATCTTACAAATATTTTTTATTATTATTGTTCATGGAGGCGTCCAGGGGCCTGGACGCCTCCATGAATATATATATTTTTTATTTTGTTTAGGGCCCTGAGAAAATAATAAAAGAAATTAAAAAGATGGGGGCGTCCTGGGGCCTGGACGCCCCCATTAAAATCGACCCGGGTCCTCGGATCAGGCGTCGGCGGCCGCCCGGTAGACCCCCTTCTTGATTCCGGAACCTCCTGATGCGTCCGACTGGTGTTGATGTCGTCCGAATGCCGTGACGAGACGATTCCGGATGCCGAAAAAGGCAGAAGAAGACCCAAGAAAAGGAAGCACTCGAGCGATTCAAAATGCGTAAGCCGTTGCGGGGCGTTGTATAGTAATATGAGACTTTCTCAAGAGACGTTAGGAATGGCGTGTCTACAGTAAGGCGTCGTCATCTCAGGTTAAGTCTTTAGAGGATTTTGTTTCCTTTAGTATTGTCTAACTCCCCTCCAAATTTTGTGTTAGGAGAATAAGCATCTAAGGAGTTAGAAGGGCTGGAAGTTGCTGGTTCCGCCCAGGACACGCAGGAACTGGGGTGTTATTCCAACAAGGAATTTGAAGTTTAGAGCCCGTCCCAGAGGTAGGTTATCTCATGTTGGCTTAAACATCAAGTTAGGAACAAAAGCCCTCACTTACCTCGTGATTTCATGCACTATTTGTGGAGTATTTGACATTTTTGTACGACTGCGCAAGCATGTTTTTCACTGCTTATTCTCCATGCACTCTTAATTAAAAGATAAAAACTTTAGCATAATTCATGCCTTTTTTTTGCCTCCCCCTTGTTCTAAGTATGTTATCATGCCTTATCCTTCTATTCCTTATAGTTTTCATGCATTAATTGCCCTTAGATAGGCCTTGCACATCCGTTTTACCTTCTATCTATTGCAGATAGAAGGTGGTCCATCAGAGACCGCACCCATCAGAAGGGGGTTCATGATAGACCACTTTCTAAATACGGCGGCCACCTCTAGACTACTTTTTACTTGCTATTCTGATAAACAGTAAACTAATTAACCCCTTTCTTAGCTTGTAGTTCTACCGTCTTTATGCTATATTCTCCTGTTTCTCCTTGTAGTTATATTGCTGGTTATATTGTGGTTATGATGGTTCTGTTTTCATGCCACATCATGTTTAAGAACTTATTTTAATCTTATGCTAATTTCATGACCAAAATTATATAGCCTTGTATTAAAGATATTTTTTTATGTTTTGTGGAACTCGCTACATTGCAAATGTGATCGCTATTTTTACATGTTTCACTCTTACCTCCAGTCTTTCTTAAGTGCATAGCACGTATTCCGGTACGTTGCTATTAGTTACACACGCACTTGATAGGCACATCTCTTGGACTTGAGATCCTCTCGGTTGGATTTTCCTTCTGTCGGACTAGGTGATCATATTTCATGGCCTCCGTAAGTCTCCGCGAGCCTGGGATTCCCACTAGGACGCCGAGCTGGTTGTACCCTAAAAGTCCAATGGTCTAGAAAGCACATCGTGAAACTCACGTTTTCTGTGAACTGGCCTGAATGCGGCCTTTAGGCGACCGCTACTTCCTGATAGTGGTCCTGGCGTGACCGCGTTCTACCTGCAGTTCTGCTGCGTCGACCCCTTTCTTTTTTGGCGTCGACCCTGTTTAAAGGTGGTCTTGGCTCGACCGCCACTTCAAGAAAATGGTCCCTGTGAGACCGCTACTTCAAGAATACAGTCCTCACTTGACCACGTTTTCCCAGATTATGTCTAACCCATGGTTTGACCAAAGGGTTAACTCTACTCCGTTCTCAGATGGTCTACCGATTATCTGGAACGTAACACCTTATTCATAAGTCATTAATGAACTATGGAACTATGGAAATGTACTATTATGTTGCCGTAATTCCTCTGTAGCATAATATCCAAATAATTCATCCTTGAACTCTCATGATTTCATTTTGGTGTATTCTTACCTTGGTTTGATTGACATGAAGCTATTGTTGAACTGTGGACGTCAAAAAATGATGATGATGATGATCATACGACACTCACGTCTACGCACCCAAGAGCAAGACAGAGATGAAAAGGCCGAATAAACTCCATACCTCCTCCAAGTAGGACAAATATATATACTCAGTGCTCCACCACCCAACAAAGAAGCCCCTCGCACAGAAGAGACAGCTCCAGCTCCCTCGTCGGTGATGCCGAAGGCCGAATCAGAAGAAACTCGGGAATGCAAACACACATTCGGCACATGCCGAAAATCACTCAAAGTTTTGGATTGGTACTCGGAGGCTCTAAACTAGACACCGAGACTCGTAGACTCACAACCAAAGCAACACGGGAGGGCAGGCGTCCATCCGAATCACCGCTAAGCCAGGAAGAAATCTAATGGGTCTTAAACCGACGCAGCTGTACCTATACAGCCTTAATCTGGCGCGCCCCTTTCAATAGCCTTAAACCGGCGCGCCCCTTGCAAGAGCCTTAAACCGGCGCGCCCCACTAATGCTGCTAATCCGGCGCGCTCACCCCCACGTCGGTTTAACAAAGCTGCCATCCCATCCTACCTCCGGTCCCCTATTTTCTGCAAACAGACTAGCCTTGGCTTTCCTGAAATGGATAAATCTCCTGCATTAGACTGGTGGGCAACCACCTGCATGCCTCAAGCCTCCGAGAATGGAATACTTTGAGCCTCGCACCGGCTATCCCGTCTCCACCAGTCGACGTCGATCAATCCGGTGGAGGCAGCTTCCCTACTCTATGGATCCCTCTACCTGCAGGCCACTCAACGACGTCGAATGCAGAGAAGGAGAAGAATGAAAGTGGAGGGGTTTCTCCCCCCCCCCCCACCTCCATATATATGCAACGAACACCCCATTGGAAGCTCTCTCGGTAGGTGGTCTCTCTGGCCGGTTCTCTCTGAAAGGTCTCTAGAAGAAGAGAAGAAGAAGCTTCGTTCCCCTGTGCCCGTGAGGTGAAGAAAAGAGAGAGAGTGAGAGCGAGGAAAGGTGAGTTTGGAAGGGGGGAGCTTGTGCTCTGTTCCCCTTCCCTCACCGATGTATTTTTTATTTCTTTCTCTGATGTATTCTCCCGCTTCGGGGTATATCCCCTTCTGCATTTAGCCTCCTTCCCTTGTGGATGAATGAAAAGAAGAAAAGCCTTGCTGAACACTATGTTCAACTTCGTTTGCCCTCCTTTCCCCCTCTCTTCATCTTCTGCTCATCCAGGGCCCTTTGAAGCCTGCCTCTCTATGGCATGGTCTTCGAGGGAACCCATGTGAGGGATGAACATTCATAGCCTCCCAAGGTGAATATCTATCACGTCGGAGCTCTCATACAGGTACTACCCATGAGCTGCTAGAACCCCTCGAAGGCTAGTCCCTGGGGATTCTACGCTAAACTGTGGGTCACCGGACTACCGTTTGGCCACTCCGAATATTGGAGGTCATCTCGGAGTATTCCGTTTGACGATCCCCCATTCGCCCTAGCAAACCTCAGTCCGGGGGAGGTGCTGCCCAATTTTTACCTAAACTGTGAACAACAAGAACGAACTGAGTTCCTTCAGAGCATGAACTGGGCTTTGGAGTTTCTAAACCCCTTTGAACAAACCATCTAAACTTTGATCTTAACAGACAAAAAAACACTTTGAAACCTTCCAATCCGCCTATTTTTGCTAAGTGAACAAACAAGTTAACCATATGCTAGCCTGCAAACCCTTTGAAAAGCATAAAACAGACTAATCCGGCATGCACTTATCCAGCGCGGTACCCCCCCGCGCCGCTTTAGCCCCACACTCATAAACCGTTTTGCCACCTTTGGCTCCAAACCGGCACGCCCCCTGCGCGCCGGATTAAACCTTTTCACCAAAACACCTCCCCACCTCTCACTCACATCCGAAATCGGCGCGCCCCTCTCTTTGTACCAAAACTGGCGCGCCCCTCTCTTTGCACCAAAATTGGCGCGCCCCGTTCTTTGCACTGAAACCGGCGCGCCCCTCTCTTTGTACCAAAACTGACGCGCCCCTCTCTTTGCACCAAAATTGGCACGCCCCGTTCTTTGCACCGAAACCGGCGCGCCCCTCTCTTTGCACCAAAATTGGCGCGCCCCCCTCCTTGTGGCTAAACTGGTGCGCCCCTCTCCTTGTGGCTAAACCGGCACGCCCCTTTGGTCAACCTAAATCGGCGTGCCTTCCAAAAAATTATAATTAACCAAACAAAGAAAGGAATATGAAGCCAATAATCAAAATCAACCCTTGTTATAATCAAATTTTTGTTCTGGGGGCTCAGCGTGCGAGGGCATATGTTGGCGAGTTCGGGCTTCACACTTAACAATTCGCTCCCCCGGACTGTGCGTGAAGAGAAAAGCAATGATGCCCCATGGTATCGGACATGGACCTCGGAACATGGTCATGATCCGGGCACATCTTGGGCTGATAGTTCATCAGCTTGACCCACCTCTATCGGGATCCAATTCCGTACACACATTAAACTTGCCGTACCTACGGCAGACATCCGTATGTCTTTGTCATTGTCTTCAATGCTTCAAATGTGGACTCTCGTCTGAACAATGAATGGTCCGTTAGTGACCGACATATATACCAGGATCTAACCCCGCACTTGCATTAAACTTGCCGTACTCACGGCAGACATTTATATGGTTTGTCATCGTCTCTTACGCTACAAACGCGGACTTCCGTCCGAACAAGAAATGGTCCGCCAGTGACCGACGTGCACGCATACCTTGAGACCTTCGCTTCCACGGACCGTGCGTGAGGAGAAAATCAATGATGCCCCATGGCATCGGACGTGGACCTCGGGGACCCCGATATGGCCATAGTCCGCAACCATCTCGGGCCAATAGGTCATTAATCTGACCCGCTTCTACCAGGATTCAATCTCGCATCCACATTAAGCTTGCCATGTTTGCGGCAGACATTTGCACGATTTTATCGTCGTCTTCGGTGCTACTAATGCGGACTTCCGTCCGTACATGGAATGGTCCATGAGTGACAGACATGCATGCATCCATGAACGTTTACGCCCCAACGCGGGGTCTGTTCAAACGCAATCCGAGTTTTTGCTCTCGCTTTCATTACTACAAACTTTTGGCCATCGGGCCCCTTTTCCTGGCAATCAATCAAGGGTTTTCCCCTCTCCGAGGGGATGTAATTAACGTCATAGCCTTAATGATACGGCGGGTTCTTAGTCCCGACACGAACCACACAATCGTCTGATTAGTCAGATCGAGCGCACCCTGGGCTTCCTTGAAGCCTGAATAAATCGTCACATTGGTGACTGGCACGCCCACGCACTTAATAAACTCAATAAACAAATAAATAATGATTTAATAAAAAGTACGTCCACATGAACTTGACATTATCGGCCATATTTATATTTCTCGTGGAAGTAGCTTGATTTATAACTTGAAGATGCAAGGGCAGGCACGAACGGTGTCCAAGGGCTCGACGCTTGTCCCCTCGGTGGATGACCGAAAATATTCTGTAAACCATGGGGTATGATGCTTATTGGTGTCGCATTGCACTGTGAATACTTTTTTTTATAAATGGGTGAAATCCACGAATTCTCATGAAATCTCACGATTGATTATTACATGACTTTCTAGTGCATAGCCTTCTAAGGTTATGAAAAGTATATTCTTAGTACATGCTAGTACATTCTCGTTATTGAAAGGCCATATTATATTCTTGCTTGATCATGCTTTCTCTTATTCATTGAATTCTCATATCTCTATAGTCTATATCTTGTTGTTACTATGATTTTTATTTCGCATCTTTTGTCGCATTTTCCTTTACTTTACCTTTTAGAGCTAAATTGTTAATTACTTTAACAACGCCATCATGTTGATATGAAGATATCTACTGGGCAAGTGCGCTCATTCCCTACTTTCTAATCTTTTCAAAAAATTCTAGTGGAATGGATTCGGATTACTCGAATGATGGATCAGAGAGCGAGCACGATTGATGGACGAGGGAAGCCATAGCTAGTCTAGTCATGAGTCATATTGTAATTAGGTTCCTTCACTATAATTAGGCAGTGAAGTTGACCATGTTATGTAATTTTCTTTTTATTATTGAGTGTAGTTGTCAAAGAGAGTCAAAGTTAAGAGTCTTTTGTAAACTTGATTATTATGATTTAATAAAGTTGGAATTTTTAGTATATGACCTTGTGCATTCCTCTTTTATGTGTGAATGTTTAACGCTCTGATTATCATGCTAGCTTGAGGCTTATTTGCCGGCTGTTCGTGTTCCCGACTTAGTTTCACTACATATCTCGGGGCGTGACAAATACACTTGAGAGATTGGAGGCCGTGCTGAAGCTACATGTTGTAGTTTTTGGTGGAGTATGCCCCCAGTATAGCTAGGTGTTGGTTAAGACATGGCTAACGGTGGCTGGGCTTCGAGTGAATCGATGCAACCTTGTGATGTTTCAGGTGGGGCTCTTACCTACTTGGGTGTAGATGAATGAACATTTCTTTTGTTCAACTGCCTTTTTAGCATTTCAATTTCTTGCTAGTATTTCTGTAGCAATGCAGCAAAGCAGAATCATGCATAGAAGTTCCAGAGATGTTGTCTCCCACTTCACCTGAGGTTTCTTATAGTAGGATAGGTGGCATCCCACTGTCACCTTCGGTCTTCACCACATTGGTAGTTACGACTACTACGGCCGGCTCAGGGGTCGTTTCATCCATAGGAGTCTTCAGAGCTTCATTAGTAGCCCTTCTTCTTCTGGTGCGAGGGCCCAACTTCTCAACCAGCTTGGATAGTTCTTCATGTTTGATAGGCAAGGCTCCATACTGACTAGCCATTCCGGCCATATAGCAAGTGTATACGTGTAGAAGACCATTCTTTCTCTTCGCCTTTCTCGCAGGCTTGTAAGAGAAGGCCAATCTTTCAAAGATCGAGACTCACTGCTTCATTTCTTCCTAAGAAGGAAATTCATGGCAGCCCACCCCACTGCTTCTACTTTATCATTCAATGGAGTTTGGTGCTCCTGACCTTCCTCAACAACATTGATGGCTTTCAGCAGTTGTCACTGTCCTAGAGAGGCATTTTTGGGGTTATGGAAGTATGCTTACATAGCTTGGCCTATCTCCTCTTGTTCTTGTGTAGAATGGAATGTGGGTGATGACACTCTAGTTTTTTATTTTATTTTCTCTCTTTTTCTTCTCTTTTTTTCTTTTCTTTGTCTTTTTCTTATTTTTTTCCTTTTTTTGTGTAGGGGGCATGTAAGCGAGGTGCCCTAGTATGGCTGTTCTATTGTGGTATTTAGAGTAGTAACACGTATTTTCTTGTCTTGCATGTGTCTTGAATGTAGGTGGTGGAGACACCAGGGCTGGCAGATCATTTTGCATCTTTTGTCTTGGCTTCTTTTCATTAGCTCTATTGGGCATTTGCTGGACTAACAAGGGAGCTTGGGCCCTCTTAGTCTTCCAGACATGCTTGAACTTGGTTGATTTTGGGGCCAAACTGCTTGTTGGTTCGCGGCTTGGCACAACATATTCTTTTCTAGTCCTAGCCAGCACTTGAAAAGAGTTGCGTACCAGAACTGATGGTGCAATATGGTCGGATATGACTTCGGCCTCTCAGTCACTCACATGGATTCTGACATTTCCAATCAGCATAGATTTTCCTATGGTAGATAGTCATCTTTTGGGGACGACAACATTTCTTCTTGAACCTCTTCTCTTGCAGGGAGCTTGCTTCTTACTAGTTGAACTGGCGCTAGATCATAACAGCGGACTGCCTCCAACTTCTTGCAATTGGTGGGGTTGGATGTAATTTTTGCCCTAGCAAGCACAACCTTGATAGTGGTAGTCTCTACATACCCTATCACTTCAGTGTCCAGCAAGCTTGTGAAGGCCGCCCCCAAGAAATTGAGGAATCCAACCACTGGAGAGAAATTCCAAAATCACAGTAACAATACTTGATCATCAAGACAAACAAGATGTGTTTATTGGGAGGCCATAGGGCCCTTAGTCCTAGCGAAGAGATGAAGGGAGGTTGAGTCCCACCGGGCGTGCCAAGTTTATGGGACATATTTGGTCTTCATTTACTTATTTATTTATTTTATTTTGGTGCACAGGCATAGTACTCACGAGGTGGCAAATTATTTTGGCTCCGGAGATCGAGATGCTCGAAGTTGCTTATGTGTGCATGCCATCTGGCTGACCAAACGATAGTAGATATCGAGTCAGGACCTAAACTCGTCGTGTCGTAGAGGCTACGACGTTAATTACATCTCCCTGATGGGAGAAAACCCTTGATTAATCACCAAGAGAAAGGACCCAATGGCCAGAAATTTGTATTAATGCATGCACGGAAATGCAAGATACTTTTTATTATTTGTGACGAGAAATGAATATTGTCCATAATGAGACCTTGTTGATTCGGTAAGGAAGAAACCTTGTGCCATTGATAACTATTTCATTATGATCATTATCATTATTCTTTTATTTTTAAATTTTAAATATTTTTTATTCTTGGTTGTTTTAATCTTATTGTGTTTTGTTATTTAGTTTTATCGTGATTTTTATTGTTTTGATTTTGTTACATTATTTTTATTATTATTTTGTTATTTTAATTTTATTACATTATTTGTTTTGATCTGATTTTTTGTTCTTTGGTTTTGATATATTATTCTTTCTTATTATTTTAACTTTCTTACATTTTTTTGTTTTGATCTGATTATGTTCCTCTGATTTTTGCTATGACTCGAGCGATGAAGAATCAAAATTTTGGCAATATCTCCCCCTGTCTCGAAGTATGTCGGGAGAATGTAGCGGGTGCTCGTCTACAGAAGTCTGAGACGGTCCCTTAATCGTCCAGGTGTGTATGAAGCGGCAGCACCTGGGCCTATATCGAATGTAGTACCCTTGATGGCCAGCCTACCAAGAGGTTCAAATCATGTGAGGGTCTTCTCGATCATGTCTGGGCAAATCTTTCGTCCCACCATTGACACTGTTGCATACGCGTGTAGGTTTAAAGGTGAACCAGCATAACCTTGGGCCATTGAGTATGGGGTTAAGGAGCATCATAGAAGGCTCATTAGGACATCGATTCGGGACTAATTTATGCTAAAAATATAGCAACGCCATGGGTAACCCCCTGTGCACATGTTTGCCTATGATCCGGCGTGATTTAATGTTAAGAAATGAGACAAAATCTAGCAAGAGTAGGTCCGACCTAAGGGGTTATCAGCCCCGAAGTGAGGTCAGGTCATGGCCATGGCGGGGCAAACCCATAGGTCCAAACCATGCTCGCAATAGACCTTATTTATATTCCATGTATTCATGATTCAAGGGCATCAGATCGGGCTAAACAGTCGCAAAGGGGCAATCCCGGGGGCTCCAGCTAGGGCAGTATAGCACAGAGCAAAGCCCAGTGATCAATAGTAACATGAAAGATGGAAAGAACCCGTTTCAGACTATAGCATCAGACTCGGAACGAAATTAACAGAATTTTGCCCTTAATGGGCCCAAAATGAATAGTTAAAAGTTACTATTCATTAACGCTCACTTTTTCGCAGATATCTGGTCATCCGATATCCTGGAGAACCGCTCCTCGTGGCTGGACAAAGGCGATCATTGACTCTAGCCCTGGGATGAGCGGGACGGTAGTGCAGGGTCAAACAGACACCCGGTGAAGCGATTACTGCATTTAGGTGAAGTGTGAAACAAGCTTCAAAGCCAAAAGTTGCTGATGTATCAAGGGCTGAAGGAGAAACAAGGGGTTGCCAGATCACCTCTCTTCTTCTTCTTCTTCTTTTTGCCATGCATTTGTTTCCTTTCATTTTCTTCTCTCTTTTTTTTCCAATTTTGATTACATATTTTTTGTTGATTTGATTTGTTAAATGTATTTTACTATATTTATCTATTTATTATTTTTATTTATTTATTATTATTATAATTATTATTTTGTTGTTTTGTTATATTTTTTGTTGTGCATCACTTTTTATGACTTTTTTATATCTTCTTCTTCTTTTCTTTAATTTATTATTATTCTTATTTATTTCTTTTATTTATTGGTCTGTGATTTCGATAAAATTTCGGTAGCACCTCCCCTAAACCCGAGATATTTTGGGATTAAAAACATGACTGTTCATCCACGGAGAGTCTGAGATGGTCCCTTAATCAACTGAATGTGCAAAAAGTAGCAACATCCACAGTGATCCCCAACACCAAATCCTTGAGGGCCAGCCTGTTAAAGGATCAGAATTGCCCGGATGCTGTAAATGGAGCTAAGAAGCATGGGGTTGTGATTCAATCAATGAAAATCAAATTTTATCCTTATTGGGCCCAAAATGAATAGTTAAAATCACTATTCATTAACATTCACTTTTTCATGGATAACCGGCTATCCGGTAGTGGGGAGAGCGTCTCCTCGGGACAAGATGTAGGAGGTTACTAGCTTGAGGTTCTGGATGGGTTACACCGGTGAGACAACTACTGAAGCAATAAAAAAGGATTTTTAAGAAGTTGCAAGATCACTTGTAGATGAAGAATTTGATGTTCAGTTTTACTGTGTGGCAAATGAACAGGGTGCCGATTCACTTGCTAAATGGTGCTGCCATATCAACAGGTAAAAGAAAAGAAGAGAAGGAGGTGTTGATTCACTTCATAGAAGAAGAAATAGGGTGTATTTATGGCGCCATATCATTCATTAGTAGAGGAAAAGGGGAAGCAACTTGGGTGCCACCAGATCACTTTCTAAAGCGGGAAAGAACAGAGTATCATAATTCTACTTGTAAATCAAACTGTGAAGAGCTGACAAGGAAGATGAATGTATGGGCTGCCAAGCCCAGATTCCTGACGACTTTTCCCTTCCCACTGATGGGTTGTAGAGGGGGTGATAAGGGCCCCGTGCCCTTCCATAGGTGACCCTTGTAATGAGTCCAAAGAACAAGGAAAACAACTTGAATGGTCTCAGGAATCGTGGCAGATGGGGAGAATAGGAGATCCAAGCGTTCTTCAGCTTGGAGTCATGCTCACCATTCAGAGTAAACTCCAAACACAGACACTTGTTGGGGGATTTCATGATCGCTCAGACACACGCGCTTGAAGCCTCATGCCGGATGTGATTGATATACACAGTAAGAGAGGGAGGGGAAGACATTCATTGCAACATAAAGAAATGCACACAGTCAGCTACATCGATACATAAAACAACGTTAGATTGCCAAAACTTTTCATTGCAGAGAGAGAGAATATAGAATGTAGCCCTTGTATGGCATAAACCACGATTGAGACCCACCAACGGGGAATCGCCTGATCACTCTTTCTTTCTTTTTTTCCCTTTCCTTCCTCCCCTTCTTCTTCTCCTTTTCCGGATGCCCTTTCTCTCTCTCCCCCGATGAGCTGTTGTTCTCTCGTGCTCCCCTCTCTCTTCTTCTGTGTTTTTTTTGTTCTCTCCCCCGATGGAATCTTGTTGTCTCGTTCTCACATCCCCCCTGTCGAACAAGAAGCCTCGCTCTATTATCGCCGAAGCTCTCCCCTTCTTCTCCCCATCTCTTTTTAGTGACAGATTGCTCCCCTTTTATAGGGGTTACATAGAGTGAAATGGCACCACTGGTGAACCTATGTGTGAGTTCACGCGGGATGTGCGAAGGTGATCCAGTTCCACACTTGGCATCATTGGGCGCCTGGAGTCTTGCCAGATGAAGGGTGAACTTGTCGGTTCAAGGGGCTGCCATTTAAGGTGGCGCCACGAAAGGGGACCTACCATTTAAGAGTGCTGCCATTAGAGGTGACGCCGCGAAATGGGAGATGTTGTTTGAGGGTGCTGCCATTAGAGGTGATGCCGCGAAATGGGAGCTGTCGTTTAAGGGTGCTACCATTCGAGGTGTGCAATGGCTGCCATTTAAGATGTGGAGGGGGCTACAGTTTCAGGGGCCTAAAGGGAGAGGGTGCCGTTTCAAGGCTTGTAGATAGCTCCGAACACCGAACTATGATGTTTTCAAGCCGTTAGGGATCATTCAACTTGGTTCCGCCCGAGCAGGGCTTTGAAAAATATTTCTATCACCATTTTGGGGTATTTTCTTTTAATTCTGCCCTCGTTCAGCTTGGCAAGGCTCATTACTCGATGCCAAATTTTAGGTGTCAAATATGTCATACTGGGCAAGTCAAGTTTGTGGGACACATTTTTATTTTATATATTTATATGTTATTCATTTGTTTTATTTTGGTACGCAGGTGCGCCAGTCACGAGGTGACGAATTATTTCAACTCTGGAGACCGAGAGGCTCGAAGTTGCCGATGTGTGCGTGTCGTCTGACTGACTAGACGATAGTGGATATCGACTGGGGACCCAAACCTGCCGTGCCTTGAAGGCCACGTCGGTAATTACATCTCTTCGAGGGGAGAAAACCCTTGATTAATCGCTAGGAGAAAGGGTCCGATGGCCTGAAAATTGTATTAATGCATGCATCGAAATGCAAGATACTTTTTATTATTTATGATGAGGAATAAAGATTTTGTCCACAATGAGACCTTGTTGATTCGGCGAGAAAGAAACCTTGCGCTGATCATAACTATTTCATTATGATCATTATCATTATTCTTTTATTATCAATTATATATATATTTTTTATTCTTGGTTGTTTTGATCTTATTGTGTTTTGTTCTTTAGATTTTATCATCAATTTTATTGTTTTGATTTTTTATATTTTTTGTTGTATTGATTTTGTTATATTATTTTATTATTATTATTTATTGTTTTGATTTAATTACACTATTTGTTTTGATCTAATTTTATTTTTTTTGCTTTGGTTTTGTTATATTATTCTTTTTTATTGTTTTGACTTTCTTACATTTTTTATGATATGATTATGTTCCTCTTGTTTTTGTTGTGACTCGAGCGACGAAGAATCAAAATTTTGGCAGCTTCTCCCCCTATCCCGGAGTATGTCGGGGGGATGTAGCGGGTGCTCATCTACAGAAGTCTAAGGTGGTCTCTTAATCGTCCAGGTGTGCATGAAGCACCAGCACTCGAGCCTATATCTAATATAGTACCCTCGAGGGCTAGCCTACCAAGAGGTTCAGATCATCTGAGGTGCTTCTTGATCATGTCTGCGCAAATTGTTCGACCTACTGTTGACACCATTGCATACGCATGAGAAGATGAGGATGCCGTATCACTTGGTTGCAAGTGAAAATGAGAGTGCTGTATCACTTGGTTGCAAGAGAAGATGAGGGTGCCGTAGAAGATGAGGGTGTCGTATCACTTGGTTGCAAAAGAAGATGCAGGTGTTGTCACGGCCCTAATCGGTAGGAGTGGAAACTGCTCGGCACGTGGCAGCGAATAGTCGAGTCAAGCAGCACGTTAGGGGGTTAACGACTACAAGAAGTAACTTAGCAAGACCAGATTTGACAAAGGATTATTTATTAATAATACACTCATTATTACAATTCTAGATAACTAAATAGTATAATTTTAAGATTCAAAAGAAAAGATGTATGGAGAGGGGGATTTCTGTAGCCCATCTAAGAGCAGCCAAACCAGGTCCATCAGGACCAAACGAGGCTTAGCTCATCCAAGTGACTGCCCCATAGGGCCCACTTAGGCTAAAAAGCCCAATAAAAATTACTCGGGATCTCACCCTTCCTCGGCGGCCCTTAGGCTCGGAAGGCCCGAGCGTCGATCAGAAGGGAGGAAGACCCATGCCCAAGCTATCCCTTCATCGGGATAGAGGCAAGCGCTCTGCGCCCACTCTGACCTGACTTCATCCGAGCTATGCCTATCGCCCGGACAGGGTTGGCACCTTTTGTGCTCGGACCGACCGACGACTGCTTATCCACGCTGCCGTTGAGAGCCCTTTATGAGCAGGAGTTATGAGGATAAGAGACCCATGATCCCTCAAGGCTATGAAGATCCCACGATGAGGACGTAAAGATTCCACGATGAGGACGTAACTCCCGCCTGAAACTCCTCAGCTTCCGGGACTCATAAGGTGAGCACACTATATAAACCAGGGACTCCCTCCAGTGAAAGGTAAGGATAATACATGCCTAACATCCCCTGAGTAGGAACCACTTCACCACCTTGGTGTTGGGAGATCTCATGCATCTCTTTCTACCTCCCTTCATATCTTCCACCATTGCTCTACTGACTTTGGCATCGGAGGGTTTTCCCCAGGGAATCTCCCCTGGGCCCCCTGATCCGTTTCCCTTTCTCTACAGTTCACTATTCGATGATCATCCTCCCAGCTCAGGAGCCGTGCGAGATCACGCCCCTTCATCTGGCGCCGTTTGAGGGAAACGACCGAAGAGCCAGTATGGTGCGAAGAAGTTCAGGGAGGAGGTCCGCCGACGATAGGGGAAAGGCCATGGTGGCGGCTGGGGAAGGCCCCTCTCAAGCCTCCCAAAACCGCCCCTCCGGTGCCAGCACTCCCACCGACGGACCGCCCCCTCCCCCCGCGGTAGGGCTGTCGCCCCCTCCCCCTGCGGCGGTACGGCTGCAGCTTAACGGTGACGCTGATGCCTTCCAAGCCCTCAACGCAAAACTGGACGTCCCCGTGGAACTCATAAGGACCCAGGCGGCCAGGGATGGAAGGTCACGCGACCCTCCAGAGAGCCCTCCCCGCGAGAACGTGTCCCAGCACATCGACGGAGGCCGCTTCACCCTCCAGGGCCGGAAGATCATCCGTAACAGGTCAAGAGGACCTTCACAAGCCACCCCTCCAGAGCAAGAAGCCTCGTCCACGCCGAAGAAGGGAAGACCTAGGGCACGCCGTCCGAACCCAGAGACCGAAGTCCCTGGGGAACGCCAACACAGCCCCCCCAGCCCGACGGCGCAGCGGCAGCCAGAGCTATACCTCCGACTGCGAGAATTCGAGAGGGTTTCATAGAGCAGGAGCGTGCCCTACGCGCCCTGCAGAAGGACTCCTCCGCGGAGGACGAGGAGAAATCCCCGTTCTCTGACTATATGTTGAAGGCAGAGGTATCTCCTAGAACCTCCATCCCGACCATCAAGCTCTATGATGGCCAGGGCGACCCGGCCGGTCACTTCGACAGCTTCGACACGCTGATGACCCTTCATGGAGCGTCCGACGTCATCAAATGCCGAGCCTTTGTGACCACCTTGGTCCAAGGTGCCCAAGCATGGTTCCGGGCCCTCGCACCTGGATCCATTCG
Organism: Amorphophallus konjac; assembly: GCA_022559845.1. Lineage (NCBI taxonomy): Eukaryota > Viridiplantae > Streptophyta > Magnoliopsida > Alismatales > Araceae > Amorphophallus > Amorphophallus konjac. Next base: position 486,928 of record JAHNEJ010003545.1, read on the forward strand.
GGACTTCAAGCAATTCGGGAGAGTATTCAAGGAGAGTTTCACCGGTAGCGGTCCCCCAAGGTCGGTAGCGGGGCTTTTGGCCCTCAAACAGGCGCAAGGGGAGAAACTTCGGCTTACATTACCCGATTCAAATCGGAAGCCCTGAGGATCCCCTGCCTAGATGTCGCCTCGGCCATAACCGCACTGATCGGGGGCACCCGCGATGAGAACCTCTGCCGCTAGCTTGTCCTCCACCCTCCCTTGACCCTTGCTGCGCTAGTGACTCTGGCATTGCGCCATGCCGAGTGCGAAGAAGTGCTCAGCGCATGCCGAGACGCAACCGGCTCGGGCCGGGAGGTGGACCAGAAGCGGGCACCCGAGCCAAACTCGGGTCCGGGGAAAAGGTGGAACCAAGATGGGGAATGCAAGGAACCGTCACGGAAGTACGAGCGGTACACCTTCTTAACCACTCCAGTTTACGAGATCTACGAAGACATCAAAGGCTCGGTCCTCCTCCGCCAACCCGAGCTAATGAGGTCAAAGAACCGCAGTCGCAGCAAGCATTGCCTGTTCCACAGCGACCACGAAACATCACACCGGCGACTGCCATCAGCTCCACGATGAGATCGAGTGTCTCATTGGTCAGGGGCACCTCTCTCGGTTCGTGACCGGGCACAAGGAAGACCGAGGCGCCCCGGAGGAAATCGACAACACCCCCTGAGGGGTCCACATCAACGTCATCGCTGGAGGAGCTGCATCAGGAGGAGACAGCCGCCGAGGAAGGAAGCGTCATGTCGAGCGGGTGAGCCGAGCCATCGAGCCTGCCAAGGCCCCGTCGAGTGAGCCCCAGGTCATAGTCTTCTCCGACCAAGACCTGGAAGGGCTGAGCACCCCGCATGATGACGCCCTAGTCATATCGGCCACAATAAACCATTGTAATGTAGACAGGATTCTAGTTGACAATGGAAGTGCCCCTGATGTATTATCCTATGAATGTTTCCTTAAGATGGGGGAGGATCCGTCTAAACTCTGCCCAATCCGAACCCCTCTTTGCGGGTTCAATTGCCAGGCCACTTATCCCGAGGGAGCCCTAAGCCTGCCGGTTACTCTCGGCACCCCACCTAAAACCATTACGGTCATGGTGGACTTCATAGTGATCAAAGGTATGATAGCATACAACGCAATCATCGGCCATGGAATCCTCAGCCGAACGAAAGCGGTGCCTTCTACCTATCACCAAAAGATGAAGTTTCCCACCAAAAATGGGTTGGGGGAAGTCCGAGGCAACCAGGCTATGGCCAGAAGGTGCTACAATATCTCGGTTGAAGCCACAAGGCCGGACGGGAAGAACAAGGGCCCCCGAGAAGTCGAGGAAAAAACTGCAACCGCCGAGCCTGGAGGCGAATTGCTAGCGGTTTTCCTAAACGACGACCCAACCCTGGGAGTAAAGATCGGAGCCGACCTAACATCTGAAGCTCAACAACAATACAAAGAGTTTCTTTCCGCATAAATCCAGGTCTTCTCATGGTCTGATGATCAACTCCCTAGAGGAAACGGTGATGCATAAGCTCAACCTCGACCCAACCATGAAGCCCGTACAACAACGCAGAAGGAAGCACGCGCCAGAGAAGCAGGCGATTATCAAAGAGCAAGTCACCAAGGGGCAAAAGATTGGTCTTTTTAGACCGGTCCTGTACCCGACGTGGCTGGCTAACGTCGTCCTGGTGCCAAATACTTCGGGAAAGTGGCGAATGTGCGTGGACTTCACCGACATGAACAAGGCTACTCCAAAGGACTGCTATCCGTTACCGAGCATCGAACAACTGGTTGACTCAATCTCGGGCAACGAAATATTCAGCTTCCTAGATGCCTATTCAGGTTACCATCAGATCAGAATGCACCCCGAAGACATCGAGAAGACCGCCTTTATCACCGACTTCGGCGTACACTGCTACACCCGGATGCCTTTCAGGTTGAAGAACGCTGGAGCTACGTATCAGAGGCTGGTCAATCATATGTTCGAGGGACAGCTCGGTCGGAACGTCGAGGCCTATATTGATGACATGCTCGTGAAGACCCCCAAGGCCGAGGACGACATCGCCGACCTAGTGGAAACCTTCAACACCCTCCTGAAGTACAACATGAAGCTCAATCCTGCCAAGTGTGCCTTCGGAGTAAGCTCCAGGAAATTCCTGGGCTTCTTAGTCACCCAGTGTGGGATCGAGGCCAACCCCGACAAGGTCCAGGCCATCCTGGTCATGCGCCCACGCACCTGCATCAAAGATGTTCAATGCCTTACCGAGTGCATTGTCGCGCTCAGTAGATTCCTGTTCCGCACGGTTGAATGATGTCTACCCTTCTTCAAACTGTTAAGAGGGCCTAAAATGGCATCTGCTACATTCGCGTGGGATGAGGAATGCCAAAAAGCGTTCGCCAAGCTTAAGGAGTTCCTGGCTTCGCCACCAGTACTTTCCAAGCCTGTCCCAGGTGAAGCTCTGCATCTCTATCTCTCGGTGACTCCATCTATAGTTAGCTCGGTCCTAGTCAGAAATGACTCGGGAGTCGAGAGACCGGTCTACTACACCAACATGGTGCTCAATGAGGCTGAAAGAAGGTACCCCGCAACCGAGAAACTCGTGCTAGCGTTGGTTACCTCGACCAAGCGCCTCCGACCCTATTTTCAAGGGCACTCCATCACCATGCTGACCGGCGAACCGTTGAAGAGGATCCTCTCCCACCATGAAGCATCGGGTTGCCTCGTCAAGTGGGCCATCATGCTCGGGGCCTACGATATATCGTATCGGCCTCGCTCGGCTATCAAAGGCCAGGCGCTCGCTGACTTCATCGCCGAGAGCACCATCCCAACTGAAGAAAGATCTCCGTCAGCGCCCGGGCCGACCTGGGAACTGTTCGTCGACGGATCTTCCAACTCAGCTGGAAGTGGCGCCAGGATTCTCCTGAAGTCCCCCGAAGGAGCAGAGCTATAGTACGCCTTGAAGTTCAACTTCCAAGCATCTAACAACGCTTCCGAGTGTGAGGCCCTCATATCGGGAGCCCGCATGGCCCGACGGTTAGGGGCTAAGCGAGCCAAGATTCACACTGACTCCCAACTGGTCGCTAGCCAAGTCAACGGCAGTTATGAAGCTCGAGAAGCACCGATGATCAAATACCTCCCGCTGGTGAAGACCATGGCACAATAGTTTGAGAGTTTTGAGGTAGTCTGAATAGCTCGGGAGAAAAACTCCCGAGCGGACGACCTCTCTCGGCTAGCCTCCTCTCTTGACCGTGAGGGTACTCGATCGGTCCTTCTCGAAGAGCTAGAGCGGCCGAGCATCGATTCGGAGCTCCTAGCTGTTGACTCGGCCTCCCCAAGCGACTGGCGTACCCCCTATCTGTCGTGGCTCCAGGACTCTTAGGAGCCTCCCGACCCTCAGGAAGCCCGAAGATTGAAGTACCAAGCTCGGTGATTCGTCACTCTGGATGGCACTCTCTATCGGAGATCCTTCTCCGGTCCTCTCTTCAAGTGCCTTAGCACCGATGAAGCCACTCGAGCGATCGAAGAAGTTCACGAAGGTCTGTGCGGATCGCATTTAGGGGGAAGGTCGCTCGCCAGGATCTTGCTACTGCAAGGTTATTGGTGGCCCACCCTGCAGCGTGACTGCCCGGCCTACACACAACACTGTGACCGAGGCCAGCGATTTGACCACTTTGTCCATCAGCCAGCAACAGAGCTCGTCACCCTAGCTGAGCCTTATCCTTTCGCTTGCTGGGGAATCGACATCCTTGGGCCATTCCCCACGCCCCAAGCCCAGAAGAAGTGTATTAGAGTCGCCATTGATTACTTCACTAAGTGGATCTAGGCCAAAGCCACAACAAGGATCACCGAGACAATCATCTGGAATTTTGTCTGGAAGTTGATCATCTGTCGTTACGGCATCCCCCGAGTGATAGTAAGCGATAATGGTCGGTAATTTGATTCTTGTTATTTTCGAGACAGATGCACCAACCTTAACATTCGCAATCACTTCACTTTGGTCGCCCACCCTCAGGCTAACGGGCTTGTCGAAAATGCCAATAAAACTATCTTAAAAGGCATTAAGACTAGGCTCGGCAAAGCCAAGGGCAGCTGGCTTGAGGAATTGTCGAACGTACTTTGGTCACACATAACGACTCCCAGAACGGCAACTGGTTGTTGACACCCGTTTTATGACCGATAAGTCGGGTCATCTCCTTGTTCACTCTATGTGATGCTCCAGGTTATTCATTCCTTTTTTGAGTCTCCTTCATCAGTCTGAAGCTTATTTCATGGGTCTTAGCTCCTTGGTTGAGTATGGTTCCACGATTTCTCATTTGATGAAGCTTAGCAAGTTTTCTTATCATTTGGATCCTCATTGTTTCTAACGGTCTGCACATGGGGCGTTACATTCCTCTAACGCATTGTCCCTAGACCGTTACATCTTGAAGAGTCCTACGACTTAAGGGCTTTGTTTCAATCCTTATCATGTGGCCTATCCATTGAGTCTAACGGTCTGTCGTGCAGCCGTTACTTCTGGATTCTAACGGTCTCTCAGTACTCCAAATCTTCTGGCCGGCTGGAGGATTTGGAGTTCAAAGAATTCATAAGCTATTTCTACAGGTTGTCTGTCAGGTTCATATAACGGTTCATCGGGCGACCGTCACATTCCTGTGACGCACAGGGTCTAGGCCGTTACATTCAAGGTTGATCTGCAGATTTCACTGGTTTCTCTCTGCCGTGGGTGGGTGCTTCATCCACCTATTTCCAAGGTATTTTCAAGTCCTTGACTTGTGTTTACTTTGGTGGCGATCACATTCTTTCCTTAGTATTGGGCATAGCTTTCTCTTTCTCATCTCATATCACCTATTTCCTTGCTTGTTCCACCCACGCGGTGTGTTTTATTTTCTCTTGCTCCACGCACCGGCGTGTGTTTTTCTTTACTTTCTTTAGATTAGTTTGATTGAGATAGCATGCCCATGCTAGAGCTTGTTCGGATTGCCTAGGTTCATGGTTTACATGCCCTTGGGTTGATTGAGATCATTGATTTTTGCTTATCATCTTTATCATACATCACAAACCCACAAAAAGAAGGAAGCAAACAAATTAACACCGGTGAAAGCCCCTTTCAGCTGGTATACGGTACCGAGGCCGTGATATCGTTGGAGATTGGCAACCCCTCCCTCCAAATCATCTGCTTCTCGTCCGAGGCAAACGACCAGAAATTGCTTGAAAACCTCGACCTAGCAGATGAAGTCCGAGAGATTGCCAACATCAGAGCAATAGAATACCGACGCCGCCTCACTCAATACTACAACGCCAAAGTCCGAGACAGACACTTTCAACCGGGAGACTTCATCCTCAAGAAAGCTGAAGCCTCTCGACCACTTGAGGCGGCGGGCAAGTTATCCCCTAATTGGGAAGGCCCCTATCGAGTGGTCGAGACGCTCGGAAAAGGAGCATACCGTCTATCCACGATGGAAGGAGAGTTTATCCCGCGGACCTGGAACGTGACTACATTACACAAGTTCTACTTCTAAATACTGAGCATTGTGCAAACGACATGAGATAAAACAAAAGGCTCCTTTCTTTTGTTCAAATAACCCGCTTGTACATCAGGAAGGCCGAAGCCAGGAAAATACATGTCAAAAAAGTAAAAAATCCATCTGGCGCCGCCATATGAGCCCATCACTCGGCTGACTCAGAGACCTTCCTGCGTCCAGCCACTGACTCTGTCTCGTGTAGAAACTGGCTCGGATAAAGGATAGTCGACCCCGTTGGCTCGGGCAGCTCGGGACAAAGGTGACAGAGGGATTAGGAAGGAGAAGGCTACCTTCCAAGTTGAACTTGGAAGAGAAGGGGGATAGGGAATGCATATGAAAGCATCCTCCCTGCCAACTCTTTGGAAGAAAGAGAGCGTAGGCACCCTCCGAAGAGTGAAAGAAATGATGGGAAGAGCAGAAGAGGGAAAAAGAGGCTGTGGGGGGGGGGGGGAGAAAGAAACTAGCAGAGCTGGATGAGGAGGCAGGGGGAAGCCTAGAAGGAAGGGAGCTTAGTTGGCTTCCTCCTCCCCTCCGTGAAGCAAGTAGGAAGGGATGGGCGGCAGGGATGTTTGATGCCCCCATCCGTCCACCATCTCGCCCCCCTGCAAGCGCCGCCAGAACTGATAAAGAGAAGACGACGTGAATCCACACGTCGAACCCTCTTTAAGTCTGTTCATCGGCCGTCGAACCCTCTTTAAGCCCAAAGCAGCAAGAGCTCTCTGCCCCCCGTCGTCGGCAGCCTCATCTTCCGGAGCGTCTTCCATGCTTCAAATACAATGGCACAATGCTGCGTGAAGAAAGAATGAGGAAAGACTATCAGGGAAACACCTAAGCGGTGGAGAGGAAGGGACGCCCTTCAGACCCTTTATAGGCGAAGGGAGGCTATTTGCCTTAAATGATTCTCTCCTCGAAAACACGCCAAAGGGATCTCTCCCTATGAACGGTCACCTCAAACTTCTCATTTTCCACCCCAGCGGGATACATGAAGCGGCCAGGCATTCAAAGCATGAGAAAATGGAAAGACACCATGTCAGATGCTCACCCAACCATCAGGCGAGATCCACGCAAAAAGTATCGACTCTTTCCAACCACCGCAGATACGCTGAACAAAATACGGTAATGGCAATACGGAACAGATAAGTCTCCATCATAACGCTATTGCCTTATCTATTTTTTCTACACAAAAGAGGAAGTTTTTTTTCTTCTCTTCGAAAAGGAAAAAGACATACAAAATGAGGAAGCAAAGCAGATACATCAGGCCTCCGGCCCACCTTGAAGCCCTGAAGTAGAGGGCTCAAGCGGTCTGCCCCCGACATCTTCGGCGACGGCCGACCCTGGCATTGACCCCACCGGCGTGGGAACTACCTTGGTTGCGTGCCCTCCCAAGGCATCCGGAGTTGGCGACCCCTCAAGCGGTCTACCCCTGGCATCTTCGACGACGGCCGACCCTGGCACTGACCCCACTGGCGTGGGAACTGCCTCGGTTGCGTGCCCTCCCGAGGCATCCAGAGTTGGCAACCCCTCAAGTGGTCTGCCCCCGCCATCTTCGACGACGGCCGACCCTGGCACTGACCCCACCAGCGTGGGAACTGCCTCGGTTGCGGGCCCTCCCGAGGCATCCGGAGTTGGCGACCCCTTTAACGATGAGCCCCCGTGATCCTCTTCATCCTATGCCGAAGTAGAGGAACTTGAGGATGACAAGTCCAAGTCATAACATTGCCCGGACGGGAAGTCAACTACCCCAGACGCCTGCTCCTCGGCGTAAGAGACGGCCCGATCGTAGCCTTGCTTGAACCCCTTGCGGATGCCCCGGTGAAGTCCTAACTCATAGTAGGGGAGGGCAGCCTCCTTAAGGTCGACTCGGTAGGCCTTTGAGCTTTTGTACTGCTTGAGAGCCTCCGCCCCGGCCGATCCCACCCTACCAGCAAACTCGGCCTTCTCCCGCTCCGCCTCGGTTGACTTCCGCTCGGCCTCAGCCATCCGCTCTTCGACCTCCACCGCCTGCTTCTTCGCCTCGGCCCGACCAGCCTCAGCCTCCCGCCGAAGGCGCTTGGCTTCCTCCGCTCAGTCTACTAGCTCTGCATGTTCGATCTCCCACCGGCCATCCAGCTCAACGCGTGCAAGGCGCTCCTCTTCAAGAAGCCTATTCTTCCCCTTGAGCGATTCGCGGGCCTTGGCTAGCTGCTCGGTTAGCTCCCGAGTCTCCACCTAGCTCGACCGCACCAGCTCCCTGACTGAGGAAAGCTCCCGCCGAAGCCCATCACGCTCCTCGGCAAGCCGGGTCAACCTCCTGTCAGACCCACCAAGGGTCCAGGCCATGTTCGCTCGCTCCAACTCTGACCGAGCGTACGCTTCTGCCAGAATAGCCCATATCTGGGCCAGGGCCAGGCCGCCCTCCATAACCCCAGCAAGGGCCGTGGACGGAGAGTACTGCCTACCTCCCCCCTTACCTTCGCGGATATATCGCGGCATACCCGGTGCAGAGGGCCCGAGATACCAAGCCGCTCCAAGGCCGCCGTAACAGAGAACCCCCCATCACCCGGTGCCCCACCGAGTGGCTCGGACCAAGCCCTGGCCCCGGTCGCCTCTCGTGCCTCGGCTGGATTTTCTTACGGCCCCCCAACCTGGACCGGCTCGGCACCTACACCACCGCTTGAAGCGCCAGCCTCGGTCACGGCCCCCTTGGCTCCTACCAAGGGGAACGCCGGGCCAGCACCATTGCCAGTCGCAAGAGTAGCCCCCCCCCCCTCGCCTCCGACCGAAGGAAGAGCCGAGCCTACATCGTCACTGCCCGCAGGAGCGGCCCCAACCTCCTCGGCCCCCTCTTGCTCGGTGGGTGGGAGAGCTCGCCCGGTAGGGTCGGCCCCATCATGCTCGGCGGAGGGGCGAGCTGCGGAAAGGTCACCTCCGACTGCGGGTACGACCCCGGCCTTCTTGGCCCGCTTCCTGGCCCTCGCAGCGGCCCGGATCATGCCTTCCACGGGGTCCTTGCGCTTGGACCCCCGCGACCTGGAGGATTCGCCCTGGGCCGCCCCCTTGCCCTTATCTCTTGTTCGGGAGCGACCCGTGGGAGCAGCCGGTTCATCATCAGCTGAGTCATTGCCAAGCTCGATCACCTCTGCGGCCTCCTCCAAAGCCTCCCGCCTGGTGTCTGCACGAAGAAGAAGACATATTCAGGAAAAGAAAAATGATCCCGACATCTAAAAGAGAACCTATTTTGTGGCACCTGAGCCCGACGGATGCAGCCGCGTAAGAAGACACCGCTTGATATTCTCTAGAGTAACCAGCTCTTCGGTGGATTAGCGGTGCTTCAGCAAGATGGCCGCATATTTCTCCACATGTGGAGGGAACTCATCCTGCCTAGGGGGGATATTCGGGTGGAAATTGGGGATTACAAGACATCTCTAGGTTTCCTCCACTGAACAAATCCCCACCCAGAAGAATTGAGTTTTCCACCCCTTATGCGAAGAATCCTTCACCGCCAAGGAGATGCAGCTCCTGTTCTGCCTCGCCTGGATGAAATAGAAACCCTTCCTGACCGAAGGATGCGCTTTCAACTCAAAGAAATAGTGAAAGAGGTCCAAGGAAGGAGGAACTCCGCACTGGCGGCAGAGAACTCGGAATGCGGAAAGGAGAAGATAAGAGTTGGCTACCAACTGAATGGGCGCCAACAGGAAAAAATTGAGAAGCTGAAGAACGAAAGGTTCGAAGGGAAGGCGGAACCCACCCTTCCACGACAGAAGGAAAGTACAGATGTGGCCCGTACGAGAGTCTAGGCTCGTCTCGTGGGGGGAAGCCACGACAAAGTGGAACTTGTGGGGCAGGCGATACTGGTGCTCCAGCCTTCTCACATCCGCCTCCCCCAGTTCACTGTAGTTTGGAATCGGCGCCTTCACCATTGGCTCGTCCTCCCACTCCTCAGCATCCAAGCGCTGGTCCGCCATGTAATCCAGAGAAGACTCTGAGGAAGGGCGATCTCGGGACCCCGAAGATTCTGGGGGAAGAGGAAGCCGCCAGACTGCCTCCGCGGTTATCTCCGCCAACTCCACAAACGCCGTTGCAAGCCTCTGCTCTTCCACCGTGTCCTCACGATGCATCGAAGAGCCCAAAAGCAAAGAACGGCGGAGAGCCAAAACCCTAAAGACGGAGGAAATCTGGAAAGACAGCGAGCGCCCAATGCCTATATCCCCGCGCGGGAGGCGGCGCGTCGTTCTGACCTCCGAGAAAAGGGGGGCCCTATAGTTCAAATCCGTCAGGATCATCATTATTATAGGCCCAGGTGACCACAGCACATGGCTTCCTAACACCACCAGATCTCCACCCACCTTAGCCACGCTGGTCTAAAACCCCAACAGCTACTCTTCCGAGCTACTAAAGCTCGGGAGTAGGAGGGGGGCAAGTGGAGAGGGGGATTTCTGTAGCCCATCTAAGAGCAGCCAAACCAGGTCCATCAGGACCAAACGAGGCTCAGCTCATCCAAGTGACAGCCCCATAGGGCCCACTTAGGCTAAAAAGCCCAATAAAGATTACTCGCGATCTCACCCTTCCTCGGCGGCCCTTAGGCTCGGAAGGCCCAAGCGTCGGTCAGAACGGAGGAAGACCCATGCCTGAGTTATCCCTTCATCGGGATAGAGGCAAGCGCTTTGTGCCCACTCTGACCTGACTTCATCCGAGCTATGCCTATCGCCCAGACATTGTTGGCACCTTTTGTGCTCGAACCAATCGACGACTGCTTATCCACGCTGCCGTTGAGAGCCCTTTATGAGCAGGAGTTATGAGGATAAGAGACCCATGATCCCTCAAGGCTATGAAGATCCCACGATGAGGATGTAAAGATCCCACGATGAGGACGTAACTCCCGCCTGAAACTCCTTAGCTTTCGGGACTCATAAGGTGAGCACACTACATAAACCAGGGACTCCCTCCAGTGAAAGATAAGGGCAATACACACCTAACATCTCCTGAGCAGAAACCACTTCACCACCTTGGTGTTGGGGGATCTCGTGTACCTATTTCTACCTCCCTCCATATCTTCCACCATTACTCTACTGACTTAGGCATCGGAGAGTTTTCCCCAGGGAATCTCCCATGGGCCCCCTGATCCGTTTCCCTTTCTCTACAGTTCACTGTTCGGTGATCATCCTCCCTGCTCAGGAGCCGCGCGAGATCACGCCCCTTCAATGTGAAATACTAGACTCTCAACTACAAAGCTAGACTCAATAAATTGGAAAGAACTTGGGTCTTCTAATATAACAACACTCGATCACTCTTCCCCTTCCACAATAGTGTGTATTTCATCTTCCATATTACCTGAAAAATGTTAGAGGAAATAGGATGAGTAAGAAGATCAATAGGAATTTATATCTCTATCGCCAGGCATCTTTATGTGATTAACATGTTGATAATGTAAATTCACTAATGTCGAGGAAGCGTAATAAATCATGGCATATGAATAGGATGATATAAGATGCAAGCAATTGGTGATCAAGTAAGTCAAGGTAATAAAAGGAGAGCAAGTATAGAATGAACAAGTAGAAATGTTAACATCTAATTGGTCATACCACGCAAGAGTGTACAAGTCAAGTATTTGAAGTCTTTCACGCAAGTCAAGTAAGTTCGAGTATTTAAGAGTGAGTGGAATGCCATAGTTTAATCTAGCGAGATAGTACTTTGCTGCAATACCACACCAGGTCAATAATAGCTCCCATGGGCACGAGTAGTTTCGGGTGCTCCTCCCATGACCAGATCGGGCCCTATTAACGCCAGGCATTGAAATTATGGATGTTTGATCTAAATGTATTTATCTAGACATCCACATTACAGTATTAATAATAATGATGGCCAAAGAATTTTCAAGGCAAGGCACACGAAACATAATATAGCACACATCTAGCATTTAGCTCTGGTTAAAGTACAGATCTAATAAAGTGTTCCATTCAAGGACATGTCATGTAATAGATACAATGGATGTTACAAGAGGAGTTCAATGATGATTTAAGGCATCATGTTCAATGACATTGAGACAAATAAAGTGAAGTTTGAGGATAATTCAATATGCTAGGACTTCATCAAGGAACAAGAGATAGAGAATTATTCTATATCATCACCCACTAAATCGAGACTGACAACATTACTGGAACGTGGTTAGTAGTGGGGTCATATTCATACAAAAGCCAAACAGAATGCAGTCATTTGCATGACGAAACAAATTGGAAAATTGTAATGAACGCGGTTTGGGTGCAGGCCGCGATCATGATGAACACGGTCTGTCTGAGGGCCGCGATCTTGATTAACACAGTCAGAATGGAGGCCGCTACATGAACGCGTATAGTATGGGTGATGCATCTATATGAACGCGTCCCAGTGACACAATGTATTCACGGAAGCATAAATAGACTCCAAAGTTGGTCTCAGGGTACACTGTCTTCTGTGATAGAAGGTTGAACTCGGTAGCATAGCTCACCACGTTCAGAAACAGAAAGATAGAACCTCAAAGAATCTCATTCCGGGGTTCCAAATGCCGATAGAAACATATCTTATGCCAGTAAGATAGGAATCTGACGGTTCTCAAGGTCTTTAGGGTACAACCAGCTCGGTGGCCAAGAGGAAATCCGTGGCTCGCGTAGTCTTATGGAGGCCTTGGATGAAGAAGTTCTGGTCTGGCTGAAGGGATATCCGACGGAAGGTTCTAACTTCACCAAGAAGGGCTTTACGAGACACAGAATCACTTGGTAACACGATTTACAACTATAGAAAGAATAATCTAAACATTTGAATCACCGATCAAGGTCATACAAGCTATGCATGTGCACAATCGTGATAAAGACTATGGAAAATGAGTGCTTCAAGATTAACAAGATTTATATCTACTCCTTTTAACATGCTAGAAAAGAGATAACAGAATCATGGAGATCAAATGATGACGTGGAAATAACAAGAACCATGGAAGGAATATAAGCTCAAAGGAATAGAAGTTAATTCTCTTCCATATACTTTACCTAATCATGTGGTTATTTAAATGGCATGCTTAAAGAAGAATATGATTTTGGATCTTAAGATTAACAGATCTATCACGCTGGATGAACTATTGATTCAGGCAAACCTTAGCATAACGCGGTTGGCAAAGTGGTGGCGATCCAGAACATGGTCTAGAAGGACACCATGATCTGAATGGAGCTTCTGATGCTGAAGTAAAAGATGTGTCCACTTGTCTGGACGTCTTTATTACACGTGTCTCTAGAGTAGGACGCTTCCAAACAATATATACGATATTTAAAAATAAATTAGATGGAAAACATGAACACGGTCATATAGGGTACTACGACTTGTGGCCTACATGACGACCGCGATCTCAGGTTGTCACATATTTAAATAAAAAAATCTTCGAGTCATGAATGGTCGCATCGTAGGGACATGACATGTTCATAAGAATGCATCCCATATGGACGACGCCTTCATTTCATGTTTTCCATATTTAAAACAAAATAATTATTGACCTTACGTGGTCACGGTCTATCGGGCTGGCGCATTCAGGTCGTGGTCACTATGACGACTGCGATCTGAAGTAGAGCCCCATTCTGACGTAAAACACGATACCTTTTCAATAAAAGCTGATTTTCATGCTATCTACTCAATAAAAATTGGGAAAAATGGTACTCGAAGAAACTAGAAATGTAGGGGAACATCTTTTGTTTCATTCATATACGATTTAGCCTGAGAGAAACCTATCTAAGATTGGATCAAAGAGGAGGGTCGACGAAGAACGTGAAGAATTGCCCAAGAACTCCCTTTCCTCCTTGGATCTTGCCCTTAAAATGCCAGGAAATCCTCTCCCAACATGCCAAAGGCCGAGAGGGAGATGAGAAGGGTCTATTTATAGAGAAAACTCAGGTAAAATGGTCAATATTCTACTCCCAAAAATTCAAGATTCCCCACCTCCAATTTTGACCTTCAAAACCCAAAATTCAAAATCCTCCACTAACCTAGCCACAGTAGGGTTGGAAAAATGGGCAAGGATGAGATTTTCGGGTGGGCTATGGGTCTAGGGTTTAAAATCTAACCCAATCTTCTAGAATTTTGGCCAATTAATCCATAGAAAATTAGGGTTTCATGTTCTCACGAATTTAATCCTATTTAGCCCATTCACTTCCAATTCAATCCAATAAGGGTTATCTTTTAGCCCATATTTCGATCATAATCATTTCTATGGGTTTTAATTAGGACCCTTATACTTTTTTTGAAATTTAAAATGTTTAATTTCAATTTATTTCAAGAGAATTCAATTATTAAATATATTTATGCTTGAAAAATATAATATCACCATCAATTCAAGAAATTCTTATTATTTAAAAACATTAATATTAAAGTAATTATCTCCCTTATTAAATCAAAATCTTTTAGTTATTTGAAATATTTAACATTAGGGAATTATTTTCATTTGCAATTACTAAATCTATTTATATCTTTAAAAACACAATTTCATCTGTAAATCAAGAATTTCAATACTTTTACCTATTTTCTATAAACAAAAATTTTATTTATTTAACCTAAATCTTTTAGTTATTTGAAATATTTAACATTAAGGAATTATTTTCATTTGCAATTACTAAATCTATCTATATATGTAAAAACTCAATTTCATCTCTAAATCAAGAATTTGAATACTTTTACTTATTTTATATAAACAAAAATCTTAATTATTTAACCTGACTATTTATAATTTAACTCGCTTACCCAAATTAGAATTTGGGATTTCGGAGATTTTAAATATTAAGAGATTAATTCTTTCTTTTAAACCCAACAAATTTTTAATCACTATCCCATTTTATAATTATAATAATCAGATATTTTATTTCACTAATTGAAATTACCCTTATTTGTTCATAACATTATATTTTTATTTAATTCAGGTTATTATATCCTCCCCCTCTTAAAAGAATTTGGTCCTCCAAATTCAAATGATATTCTACCCAAAAACAAAATGGGGGTACACAATCTAATTCTCAATTAACTCCAAATTACACCTTGATCACTAATCACCAAAGCAATCATACTAGCAATAAAATCTAAGATTCTAAGGAACGGAATTGAGCTAGTTTAGGGTTAAAGATAATGGATACCTCCTACTACTCCATTAGCAAGCTCGGTTTCTATCGACGCTTGAAGTTTTCCTTGACATCATGCTCCCTTGCAATCCTTGGCTTGCTGCAGTAGGAGAGGATAACTCTCTATCTTGTGGTCCTTACTCCCGCAACAAAGACACGCTCCTGACTTCCACCAACACTCATTAAATCAATGACCACTATTATTACAATAACGACACTTTTCTCCCTCCTTGAATTTCTTCCCACTTCGAGATCCACTACCGCTATTAGATCTATTTCTTCATATCGTTGATTTGGAACTTCCAAAATTGGTGGCTTGCTCCTTCTTGCCCCTTCTTTCACGCTTCCCCCGGGCTTCCTCTAATAATTCAACTCTTCTAACTAGGTCCGCATAAGCTTGAATATCTATTAGTGTAGCAACCCTGACAAATCATAGGAATGGAAGTTCTTAAATAAAAGTAAAACAAAAAAATTAGCCAAGGCCCATATCACATACACAACACCACATACACAAATGGGCCTTACACTTAAATCAAAATGGGCCAAGGGAAAGAGCGCCCCTTGATAGGGCGTCATTTTGAGAAATAGAGCCCTCTGTATGGGTGCCATTTTCATGAAGGGCAACCCTGGCTTGGGCGCTATTTACCTGAGGACGAGTATGAGAACCCCGACTGCGGTGTTTTGTTCGAACTAGGAAGTAGGAAGCTGTTCGGGAAGGTCTCGATCTGGAAGGATTGATATGAGGAAAACTTCTATTCTAATAGGAGCCTATGTCTAGGAAACTTATATCCCAATAGGATTCTTTACGTGGAAGATTAAGTTCCATTAGGATTCTAAAGCACATATCTCTATAAATATCCTACTTCTTTGATGAGCCCCAACTACTGCTGCTCATCTACATCGACTTGTTGCCACTAGTACGTGAAGGAGAACTCTCTCCGGTGCGTGAAGAGGAATGTGCCTGCTTCCTCTTCCTCCTGTCATCTACCTACGTGCTACATCGCCGAGTAGGGAGAAAGAAGCCTTCTGCTTCTTATTCTTATTCTGTCATTGCTACTGCCTGTGATGAGAAAGAGCTCTGTTCCTTTCTCTATCTTCTTCCACGGTGGTTGCAGTTAACTGTGCGAAGAAGCTTTATTGTTTTTTTCCCATTCCTGCTGTGTAGTTGTTGCATCTTCACTACCGTTGCTGTTCGAGTGCTGCTATCTGGTTGTAGTTGTTCTTATTATATCCCTCGAACTCTTCAGTCTGTCATCTCAACCAGCAATCAAGGTAGGTGTTCTCAAAGTACGATGCCTAATCTAGTAAATCCTAGATTATATGCATGCATATAGTTCAGTAGGTGATAGCAGAAAACGGGTTTTGAATCGAGTTTTGTTAGCTTTTGCATAAAATAGTGAAATAGCGACCCAGTGCTGGGCGTTATATGGTTTTAACGACTGTGCAAATAGTCGTTGTTCCTTTGCTTAATTAATAAATACACCATGTTTAAAATTTAATAGCTATGCAACATGATGTCCAAATTAATGCATGAGCATAGTTCTAGAATCCTGCTATTTTTCTCTTTTTGTCCATATATCCACTCCTGCTAAATTTTATTTCTTAAGAAAGTGACACTATTCATGACAAATTTGCATAAGAATGAAATAACGACTGCACCCCTGACTTCATTCAATATAGCGACCCTGACCTAGGCGCTATATTCTGAATTAAAGACTTCTCCAGAGGGCGCTATATCCTCTGTGCAAGAACCCTCCAGATTTGTTGTGTATATATAAATATGGAAATTCTAGATATAATGCCTCAACAAGCAGGCGGTATTTAATGAAATAAAGGCCCTACCCTAGGCGCCATTTTACTGAATCCTATTTTTTCGAGTTTTCTCTTGACCCATACCGAGGGTCTATCGTTCATGCACTATATCTCAGTCCGTAGATGTAGTCCCACGTTTTCACGATGTTTCATGCTTACCCACTAAATTTCCGGTGATGATTGAACCCTCCGCGGGATATTCCTTCCTTCAGACTGGTGATTTTATCATAGAGACCTCTGTAAGTCTACGCGAAGCTTTGGATTCCCTCAAGGCCTCCGAGCAGGTTGTACCCTAAAAACCCATGACAACGTGTTCTATCACGTCACTCTAAAGAAAGGTGATGCATTAGCCCTCTTAGAGTGCTGCTCTGGCCTCTTTGAGAATTGTTCTATCTGTCAATATTTAGCGACACTGACCTGGGCGCCATAATGAATTGGCGACTTGTCCAGTGCCGTTATTCATCTGAATAGCGACCAGGGTATGTGCGCTATTTCATCTAGCATGTTTCATTCACAGAAAGTAAGCGACCATTTTCATGAGCGCTATTTTCTGCATTCACAACAGCCTGATGGGCGCTATTTACCCAGATTCATGATGTGTCTTGATTTCCGTAGTGATTAACGAAGAGTCATACTTGTTCAAAGTTCTGTCCTTGAATTTCTTCATTGATGAAATCTACCTTATCATCCTACAATGTTCATTCCTTTGGAATTCTCTATTGGCTATAACTATAGTGGATGTCGAAATACATGACTCAATGCTTGCGCATATAGGGCCCGATCTGGTCCTGGGAGAAACACTCGAAAGTACTTGTACACATGGGAGCTATATTGATCACGGTGTGGCATTGCACTGAAGTGCATTACTAGCTAGATTGACGTTCCACAATCTCGTACTTGACTTGACATGACTTGACTTGCATGGCCCGGAACAGGTATTTACTTGCTTGATATTAAATAGCCAAATTCACGTGACATGACTCAAAAAATGTACATGCTTGATTATCTTAATACATTTCACATGCTTAGCTTACAATCTTGCTAGCTCAATATCTCTTGTTATACTCTCTCTCTCTTGTCGTTTTATGCGTTTCATGCATGGCTATACTTGCATTCATGTAACATGTAAATACTTAAAGAAATGCTTGTACTTGAGATATAATTCCTACTGAGCGTTTGCTCACCTAGTGTTTTTCCATGTTTTTCAGGTAACTCCAATGACGAAGCTCATTCGGATGGGGATGGACATGAGTGAAGAGCGTAGAGCCAATCCAACTCTCCGTGTCGTTATCTAGTCGTGATTGTTTCCTATTTTCTTGAGTCTATCATTGTAATTTTTCTTTTTATTGAGATAGGAGTGTTCTTAGTTTCTCTATGGAAAGTTTGTAATAGAAATACTTTGAAGTTTTATGATGAATAAAGGACTTGGTTATCTCTACTTTTGCGCACTCTATCTATGTGTCGAATACACTTATGCTCTGATTGACATGATTGATATAAACTCATCACGCATACCGGGTTCCTTATGTGCTCGGGGTATGACAATTAGTGTCGCTTGGAGAACGAAACCAAACCTATTTGCCTCCATCTCAACAAAATCATAGATTCCTGCAAAATAACTACGGAAGTTGGTCATCTTATTTCCTTTAAAATTATCATATTTTATCACTTAACCCAAATCTCTACCTAACCTCACTGGGTAATAACAGGAAATGACATAGGTTATAAGACTTAATACACCTAGCAACCTATACCTATGGCTATGAACCTATGGTTAAACAACCTAGGTCGCTTATACCACTTCTATCATGCCCCAAACCGATAGCGGCGGAAACTGCTCAGAACGTGGCAACGAACAGTCGAGTCAAGCAGAGGGTTTGGGGGTCAACGACTACAAGAAGTAACTTAGCAAGACCAGATTTGACAAAGGATTATTTATTAATAATACACTCATTATTACAATTCTAGATAACTAAATAGTACAATTTTAAGATTCAAAAGAAAAGATGTGAAATATAAGACTCTCAACTACAAAGCTAGACTTAATAAATTGGAAAGAACTCGGGTCTTCTAATATAACAACACTTGGTCACTCTTCCCCTACCACAATAGCGTGCATTTCATCTTTCATATTACCTGAAAAATGTTACAGGAAACAAGGTGAGCAAGAAGCTCAGTAAGAATTTATATCTCTATCACCTGGCATCTTTACATGATTAACATGTTGATAATGTAAACTCACTAATGTCGAGGAAATGTAATAAATTATAGAATATGATTAGGATGATATAAGATGCAAGCAATTGGTGATCAAGTAAGTCAAGGTAATAAAAGGAGAGCACGTATAGAATGAACAAGTAAAAATGTTAACATCTAATTGGCCATACTACGCAATAGTGTACAAGTCAAGTATTTCATGTGATTCACGCAAGTCATGCAAGTTCAAGTATTTAAGAGTGAGTGGAATGCCATAGTTTAATCTAGCGAGATAGCACTTTGGTGTAATGCCACACCAGGTCAATAATAGCTCTCATGGGCATGAGTACTTTCGGGTGCTCCTCCCATGACCATGCAGGGCCCTATTAACGCCTAGCATTGAAGTTATGGATCTTCGATCCAAATGTATTTATCTAGACATCCACATTAAACTAATAATAATAATGATGGCCAAAGAATTTTCAAGGCAAGGCTCACGAAACATAGTATAGCACACAACTAACATTTAGCTATGGTTAAAGTATAGATCTAACAAAGTGTTCCATTTAAGGACATGTCATGTAATAAATACAATGGAAGTTACAAGATGAGTTCAAGGATGATTTAAGGCATCATGTTCAACGACATTGAGGCAAATAAAGAGAAGTTTGAGGATAATTCAATATGCCAGGACTTTATCAAGGAACAAGAGATAGAGAATTATTCGATATTATCACCCACTAAATCCAAACTGACAACATTACTGGAACGTGGTCAGTAGTGGGGTCATATTCAGACAAAAACCAAACAGAATGCAGCCATTTGCATGACGGAACAAATTGGAAAACTGGAATGAACGTGGTCTGGGTGTAGGTCGCGATCATGATTAACACGGTCAGAATGGAGGCCGCTACATGAACTTGTCCAGTTTGGGCTACGCGTCTATATGAATGCATCCCAGTGACACGACGT
Source organism: Amorphophallus konjac (assembly GCA_022559845.1). Lineage (NCBI taxonomy): Eukaryota > Viridiplantae > Streptophyta > Magnoliopsida > Alismatales > Araceae > Amorphophallus > Amorphophallus konjac. The sequence goes on from JAHNEJ010003545.1 coordinate 506,547, forward strand.
GTTCCTAGAAGCTTAAATAGACTCCAAAGTTGGTCTCAGGGTACCCCGTCTTCTGTAACAGAAGGTTGAACGCGGCCACATAGTACAACATGTTTAGAAACAGAAAGACAGAACCTCAAAGAATCTCGTTCTGGGGTTCCAAAGGCTGGTAGAAAGATATCTTTTGCCAGTAAGACATGATTCTGATAGTTCTCAGGGTCTTTAGGGTACAACCATCTCGACAGCCATGAGGGAATCCATGGCTCACGGAGTTTTATGGAGGTTTTGGATGAAGTAGTTCTGGTCCGGCATAAGTGATATCCGACGGAGGGTTCAAACTTCACCAAGATGGGCTTTACGAGACACAGAATCACGTGGTAACACGATTTACAACTATAGAAAGAATAATCTATAAATTTGAATCACCGATCAAGGTCATACAAGCTATGCATGTGCACAATCGTGATAAAGGCTATGGAAAATGAGTGCTTCAAGATTAACAAGATTTATATCTACTCCTTTTAACAGGCTAGAAAAGAGATAATGGAATCATGGAGATCAAATGATGACGTAGAAATAACAAGAACCATGGAAGGAATATAAGCTCAAAGGAATATAAGTTAATTCTCTTCCATATACTTTACCTAATCATGTGGTTATTTAAATGGTGTGCTTAAACAAGAACATGATTTTAGATCTTAAGATTAATAGATCTATCATGCTCGATGAACTACTGATTTAGGCGAACCGTAGCATAATGCGTTAGCAAAGAGGTCGCGATCCAGAACACGGTCTAGAAGGACACCATGATCTAAATGGAGCTTCCTATTGTTGACACCCGTTTTATGACCAATGAGTTGGGTCATCTCCTTATCTATTTTTATGATGTCCCAAGTTATTTACCGCTTATTATGCCATTTTTGGTCAGTTTTGGGCTTAATTTTATGGGTTATTCTCCTTTGTTGGACCTAGCTCCATTAATTTCTCATCACTTCACCTTATTGGGCCTAGATAAGGGCTAATGAGGATTATTTTATGGATTAAGTTATGGATTTATTAGCCTTTATCTCTTTTGGCACGTCCTCTCCCCTAGCGGTCTATCGTACGACCGCAAGGTGGACGTTGGCGGTCCATCTCTAGACCGCTAATGGGCAGAGAGTCCTGCTGGGTCTCTTTGATCTTATCTTCTTCTGGATGGATGTTTCTAGTGATCTATCGCACGACCGTTACTTGGGGCTAGCGGTCTATCGCAAGACCACTAGTGGAACAGAGAGTCTTGCTCTACCTGTTCTTCCTCTCCTCGGTCGTGGACGAACTAGAGTCCTTCATCCTTTGATTTCTCTCTCACCAGAGACTCCCAGAACCTTCTGTTTGTTTTTGTGGACTCTTAGGAGTATTATCTTCAAGGATTATCTAGTTTTAGAACTATTTTCGATTCATTATCCCTCCAACTTGAACCTAGGGTTTGAGGGCCTATAAATAGGACCCTTGAGTTCATGGCTTGAGGATGAGATTTCTGGAGTTTGCGTCAAAGTGCTGCTGCGTTCTAGAGTCATTTATAACCAAGGAGAAGCTGCTTCCACATCCACCAAGCTTCTAGTTCAGGGAGTACAAAGGTCTTTGGTCTAGTTTGTGTTCTTTGGTCTTTAGTTTTGTCCTTTGTTTCCTTGCATCCATAGCATCTTCCCTTCTCTTTTCTCCATGTTCTCTGCATTCAATCATCTTTTTAAAATATCCTCCTATCTTTTTCCACACCCCACAAGGGTTAAAAAATCCAAACCTCCCAGGTATTCACCCTTCTTTTATGCATATTAGCCTAATTGCATTATAGATACTACACTTGCCCAAGGGCTAATTGGGTTGTTTTTCTTGTTGTCTACACTTTCTCGCAGGTTTACAGGACTCACTGCACGAGGCCCAGCCTTTCTGGTCGGCTCGGAGGGGTAGAGATCAGGTTCCAAACCACTGTTCTGGGTGCGCTAGCGGTCATCTGGAAGCCCGTTTTAAGTTATAAGGCGGTCTATCGTAAGACCATTTTCTGCTAGATCACGGTCGTCTGTTGGACAGTTTTTCGACTATGCACCTGGTTTTCTTTCTCCCGTGGGCAGGTGACTTCAATCGGCTCTTTCCAAGGTATTATTGTGGTTTCTACTACTTTAATTACTTTGGTGGCGATCACACATCTTTGTTTGGGTATTTGTTCATCTTTGTCATCATCTTGCTTGCTTTCTCTTTATTTTCTTTGCTCCACACCTACGGTGTGTGTTTTTATTTTATCCCTTTGCTCCACGCCCCGGCGTGTGTTTTTCTATTTTCTCTTTATAAGCATTGATGACATGCCCATGCTCTTGATTTTATGATTGTTTGAGTTAGGTCATTATTGCTCACACACTTTCACATATTTCTTACACACCTTCACATTCACCCTCATCTCACACACATCACAAAAGAACCATCAACACTCCCATTTTTTGGCGATCACGGTGGGAAATCTAGTGCCAATCGTGCTAAATTCTTCTTTCACCTGCTGTCTTTAGTCTATCTCAGTAGCCCTTGTGTTTTCCTCGATTTTCTCGTTTATTTCTTGTTGTTTCTGCTCCCTGGTTCCTTGGCGGTCTTCTATCTGGCCATTTGCGACTTAAAAGCGATCTAGTAATAGACCATCTTATCTATTAGCGGTCCCCTGGATGGCTGTTTCTCCAGTTATAGGTACGCACACCGAGGTTGCTTATATTTCTGTAGTTTTTTTACTGTGATTATCATTCTTGGGTGCTGTTTGGTCTCCTTCCTTGTTGTTATCCATATATACATCATTGTTTGCATATTAATTGTTAGTTTTAGGCTAGAAATTGCATGCACTCCGGTGCACATAGGGTCATTCATATTTCATCTCATAGTTGCATTTCTTACCTTGGTGTGTGTACCTCTTGCCTCCATATTCCTTGGGGCCGACTAGGTGATCACATCAGGGACCTCCATAAGTCCCCGCGAGCCGTGGTTTCCCACACAGACACCGGGCCGGTTGTACCTTTACCACACCGTGTCTAGGCTGCATAAGTGAGGGAGAGATTCACACCTAGAGTTAACAAAGTCCCAAACACCCTTCCTATTAGGAACCTTGTTGGAGAGAATATCTAAATTCAAATCATTAAGGTTTTAAAGGAGGAAACATATAAAAATTGGTGCATCATTATAACTTGGTTGACTTTGAGTGCCTCTCATCCCTTTCTTTGCCTTCATAAAATTTGGAGTCATTATTTTAGTCTCTCATTTGTGTTTGTTTGTTTTGTTTGTTTTGTGTCAAGGGGTTCCATTGCATGTGGAGTTGCTTCCGTTCTTTAGAATCATCTTCTAGGAGCAATTCCTTCTTCACCTCTTATTCCAATCCTCTCTTTGAATCTGCCATGTCTTCTTATGATCTTCCCCGTTCTCATGAGGAATCCCTTCCTCAAGGTCTCTTGGAGGACCCACCTAGGGTCACCCAATTTCAGTCTGGAGAAGGGATCATCCCTCCTCCATCTGCTATCTCTATGGAGGGCCCCCAGCCCTCCCCTGCTTCCAACAATCCTGTAGGCCAGATCTTGCAGATGATGGCCCAATTGCATCCGGCCCAACTTCAGGCCCTCTATCAGACCTTACAGGGGTCTAATGCCCCATCTCCCACGATTGCACAAAGTCTGTTCAATGCTTCCATCTCACAGTCTAGGGATGATGGGCCCGGGGTCTCACCTATTCCAATTGATCTTACGCCAGTCCAGCCACGACCCTCAAATTCCCCAATCTAGAAGCGGGCCAGTCCTCTCGCCCGGCCAACCAGATTCTTGACAAAGGGAAGTATGTTCTTCCCTCGTTCACCCAGGCCGAGTCTTATAGGCCCATCCCTTCAGTGCCTCAGGTTCTTATCAGCCCATCTGAATTTTCTCACCCTCGGCAAGGGGCAGCTCCAGTCCATGCCAATCTGGGTCATCCTTCGGCCCAATATCCTGCTTATGGACCTCCTCCCACTCCTTCGGTCTACCCTTCGGCTCCTCACTTTGAGCCCACTCCTCTTGCTTTGCCTGCTCCATCCCGAGAACAATAGCTTCTTGATAAATGGGCCGCTATGCAACAATAACTTGATTTCCTTCAAAAACGGTTTGGCCCTCAATCCTTAGCGGATGTTCCGGTTCCTATTTTCCATAACATCCGGTTCCCTCCTCAGTCCGAGCTCCCCACGTACTGTAAGTACGACAGGAATAGCAATCCCTTCTTTCATGTGAGGGACTTTATGTATGAATCGGTGCAGTTCCAATATGATGATCGCCTTATGGCATATTTATTCCGCCGGTCATTAGATGGAGTGGCTTTGGAGTGGTTCTGTGCTTTACCACTCGAGGATGCCGAAAGCTTTAAAGTGGTGAAAGAAAAGTTCATTCAGCGGTTCCAAGACCGGGTCGGCCCAGAGTATTCCTTTACGGACCTGGTGGCCCAGAAAATGAAAGTGGATGAAGATTTTGCCACCTATGCCGACCGGTGGAGACAGATGGCCGCCCGCGTGCCGGGTCACATTCCAGAGGAAGAGAAAGTCAAGTTGCTTATATCAAATTCTACTCCTACCTTCCGCAACATCCTAGCTATGAATGACATATCCAACATGCACCAACTATATAGCCGGGCCAGGTTCATACAGACACAATTCAAGGACTCCCCCATCCACTCTCTTTTTGAAGCCCAAAAGCCCAAATACCACAAGAAGCCTCAAGGTCCTGTCACTGAGAGAGTCCAAAGAAATGAGCAAGTACAAGCCGTTGCTTTCCCTTTCCAATCCGCGACATTCCGCTTTCCACAACCCCCACAATCCCCAATTTTCCACCCCACAGAATGCCCAATCCTCTTTCTCCACTCCACAAAATTCTCACCCTACCTTCGCCACTCCACAAAACACGTTCCTTGCTCCACAACAACCTTCGCAATACCATAATGTCCCTCCACCCAACGGCTACACCAACAACAACAAGCGCCCAGGTCTGAAGAGAGCCCAATATCCTCCTTTGCCCGAGTCTCTCACGGACATATTTTCGGCTCTCATGTCTATTAATGCCATTCAACTTCCTCCGGAACGGCCCAATTGGAACTCGGCCGCCGATCAGAAAAAGTATTGCATGTTCCACAGGTAGCCTAGCCATACAATTGAGGGCTATTTTCAATTCAGAGATTTGGTATATGACCTTCATGAAGGGCCGCGTATAGATTGGGCCGAGATGCATAAGGCCATCATTGAAATTAAAGAGAAGAGAAGGCAGTCGCAGAGGTAGCAAGTGCAGCAGAAACAAGCACCGCTGCCACAGCAGCAGCCGCAGCAACAACAACAGCATGTTCAAGACTTGGGGATTCATCAAAACCCCATGCTGAATCATCCTCCCGCTCCGCAGCCACAACTACAAGCACCGGCCCAATTTAATCTCGTCCTATCCCCGGCTCCCGACGCCGAGTGGTCTTATGACAATGACGCATTAGTACAACGGCTCATGGCCCTCCACCATAACCACCGTAGCCTTTCTCCCTCCATCATCCTCCCCCTTAACCATCAAACCCCACCATCCTCTGCATCCGATAAACCCCTCATCCTACCATCTGCCTTCCCCGTTAACCCGTCTCTCTCTACTCCACCACCAACACCTACATTTGCCACCACCACACCTCTAGCCAACCATTTACCCATCATCCCCCTTCCACCTGCCTCTACCCCGTCATCGACACCGGTAGCAATCATCACCCCGCATTCATCAAACCCCTCGCCTATCGTCTCCACTACGCCTTTTCCCACGCCGCTAATCCACTCTAATGGGCCCCTTAAGCTGCTTGTTTTGAACCCATTCGATGCCGTGCCAGCCCACAACCTTGCCCTGTGGAGCGGGTGTTTGTTTCACAGGAATTACCCTTCCACTGGTGCATCCGCACCCAATCCCCAATCCTCTCAACAAGCTGTTGATCAGGAGGAGGCAGATCCGTTGTCGGGGACACAATATGATCTGTTACATTACCTGGATAGTGTACCTGCAAAGATCTCCGTGCTAGAGTTGATTAAAAGGTCTACCCTTCTTCAAGATGCACTCAGAAATTTTATACAGAAGGTGATCGTTAATGAAGACATGGTAGTAGATAGCCTGCCAACAGCTCTGGCTATAATCTCAAAGGGGCCGGCAATTATATTTTCTGAAACTGAACTAGCACCCCCGGAAGCCTGACAAATGCCTCTATGCATTTCCATAATTCTGAAAAAAGTCAGCATAGATGCGGCACTGGTAGACAGAGGGGCTTCTATTAATGTCTGCCCTCTCAGCACCCTGAGAGCCTACAATTTATCAGAAGATCTGTTAAGACCGACCCCGACAACTATAGCAGCATATGACAACTCCCGAAGGGCATGTCATGGGTGATGGAAATGTAAGTCACGGATTCAGAGGGGGGTGAATGAATCCCCTTTTTAAAAAAATTATTGCGAAATTAGAAACTAGAACAAGTTAGGGACAAACAGTTAAGGGTGCAAAATCAATAGCTCAATCTTTAAGAGTATTTCTGCCCTAATCAAAACCAAGAGCATAGCCTGCTCACAACCTGAAATAATATTGGACGCGTTCGGCACACTCAAAAGGGCAAATCTCATAGCGTATAGAAACATAAATGACTTGGAATCAAAACCTGTGAAGGGGATAGATGAAATGGCTTCACACTCACAAAGCAAACCACTAACACAGGAGTTTTAGGTGGTTCGGCTAGACACCAAGTCTGCCTACATCCACCCCTCACTGAACTCAGTGAGGATTACCGCTGACAAACAGCTTGAAACGTTGAGCCTCATAGCTTGCTAACAGAGGAACAAATCCTCAACGCTGAGCCTCACAGCTTGCTACATATGCTGGTTAACAGCTTGATGAAAGGAATCAAAGGAAAACTAAAAACAATGAACAACTGGAACAATAGCAACGGTAGCTATGAAACTGAAAAACACGTTGGCTTGGATTTGATCGAGAGGCCAAGAAAGAACACACAGTTCTTAAAGGGAAATCCAGGCTGCACGCTTTTCTTCCACGGGCTCTCTCTTTCTCTTCTTCTTCTCACTTTTCTTCTCTCGAGCTTCTCCTACCCTTCTTCTGTGCTTCAGTGTCGCCGCATTTGATCGCAGGAGCGGCCTTCTTATAGGGCTGTACGCAGGGTTTCCACGACCTCACGCGTCTGGCGTGTGTAGGGCTCATCCCAGCCTTTTCCAGAGAAGCCACATGTCAAGAGGGGATTGGGGCATTGATCCACGTGGCAGAATGTCAGAAGTATTCTCCCTTAGGATCACGTGCCAATCATTGAGTCCGTTATCCCCCACGCGCTCATACTTCAGGCGTGATGTGAGGAATACCACGTGCATTTCAGATGCTCAATCATGTGCCAGTCTGCAAGACATAAGTTTCAAAGTGAAAACATGCACAGACATATAAGACATTGCTTAAACCTTGAATGTAAACGCACAAGGTAAAACTTGCACTTACCGTGTCTTGCCTAGACAAAATCATGCACCTACGTTGATATGCACTGACCTGTGTATGAACGAAACAAAGAAACTTGCACCGACCTTATATTCCATAGCACAGACGTTGTGTAGCTCAAACGTAGGTAAAGATAGAAATGCACCGACGTTGATCCTTTGAAACCAAACCTTGCACCGATCGTGACTATGGATCAAATAGTAACTTGCACAGACTTGCAACATGCACCGACGTGGAAGCTTATGTGCACAAGACCGAGCATGAGGCAAAAGATGCACCGATGCAAGGGTTGCACCGACCGTGCTTGTGCTAGATGAAAAGATTGCACCGACTATGTATATGCCTTAGACGAGTCATGAGACGCAGGCATGCTTTGAGACGCAGTTCATGCTCTGAGACACATGCAAATGAGATGCAATATGAGACGCAAGACCATAAAATAGCACCGATAGCATGCGAGCCAACGCTTGCACCGACCAAGTCATGCATTAGACGTAGCATGTGACGCAAATATGAAACACAAATGTGCACTGACTATGAACTACAAGTAGAAACATGAACTAGCACCGGCTATGAGTGCGCTGAAGGCAAGAACTGCACTGACCATGTATCCACACAAGACAAACATACACGGACATATGCATGAGTGTGTCACAATATGCACCAACTTAGTTAAGGATAAAACTGAAACAAGCACTGACTATATTGAGCATATATGCACAGACCCAAGGTGCTATGTTCAAAATCTACACAGACTTTGAATGTAATGTTGCACGGACCTTGTGCAACATGCATAGACCTACTTGCTGAACAAGAGAAAGTGTAGTGTATGAAGGATTTAAGCCCATGAACAGAAATGTCTTCATCAAAACCAAAAGCACTCACGCAGGCATCATGAAATCATCAATGTGTGAATGTGCACAGATGCTGCATGATATGAAGGATTTCCATAGTGTCTGACAACATCAAGGTCATATCAAAACAGCAGCATAGGTAGTGTATACATGACTCATAGTTTTGACAACATCAAAATATAGGGACACAACAATCTCCCCCTTTTTGATGATGGTAAAATTATGAGTCATTACAAGTCATGTCAATCAAACAACCATCTCCCCCTTAGCAATGCAGCATATTAAGGACACAGCAAGCATCATGCAACCAATGACCCCAATGACTGACTGAATGACCCAATGGCTGACTGACTCAACTATTCTCCCCCTTTGACAACTTCAAAAAGGAGAGGTTTGAGAGTAGAAATGAGAGATTGAGTCAAAAAGAGAATTTTCAGCACCAATTTAGCAGATAGAATGAATTTGTAGATAGGCCAATGTAGCAGATAGGAATGAAGAGATTCACAATTAGATATGAATTTCATAAATCAGAATGAATTAAAGTTCAGACTCTGTCATTATAAATAAGTTATGATAAGATCCTTATTTAGATGTGTGGTTCAAATCTAATAGATTCAGAGTTTATCAATGAAAAAGCTTTAAAAAGAAAGAATTGTATTCTTGTTTAATAGAAATGAACCAAGATTCCAAAATAGAGCCCTGTCAACCTCGTATTATCTTACTCAAATAAACCAATGACACCTCTAGGAGTTACTTAAAAATAGTATTGAAGTTAAAAACAAAAACCATTCTGTTCAGGTTCATAGGGTTTCAGCACAATAACTTGACCTTCGATCACATTTTCAGATTTTTCTTTTTAGCTCAGAATATTTTTAAGAGCAATCAAGTATAGTCAACACCTTTTGACTTAAGGGTACACGTTTATCAGACGTCAATACCCCTAGTTACATAGTGAGACTAACTGTCTTGCTTCGATTTGAACAGAGATAACAATGACACTTCATGACTAGGGCCACTCCATTTCTTTGATGGAGGGCTTAGTTTCTTAGTGAATCATTTGTCATTGCTCTGCTATGAGCATTGAAATATACTTTTATCAGGCTGCCCTTAGAGTTTTCAGATTGTTCTATGTTTAAAAACAATATTCTATCCAAGTATCTCAACCAATGGTAATCATAATTCTAGATTTTCAGATATCTTGTAGATTTAACAAGACACAACAATGAGAGAACTGGTTGAGATATATTAAACTGAAAATAGCTTCTTTTCAAGACAATTTATCTTTAAACTCAAAGAAATCATTAAAATCAAACCATCAAATTATTTAGGAGTATCATAATCTTGTGTAATAGAAGATTCCGAAACAAGAATGTTTAGATTTATGATCATAGTACACAAATTGGAATCCTTCTGAATTTTGGGTGTTCTTGAAATGGGTGACAGATAAAGCAGAGAAGATAGTCAAGGCAAGTTCAAACAATAGTACACGACTCCCCCTCAATAGATGCAGACATTTTGACTGATTGAATGGAGTGAGTCATGAGGTAAAGAGTGAAAGACAGTCAAGCAATTTCAAAGATATGCCTTATGCTCTCCCTAAGTGTATGCACTCAAACAGCCTTTTTGGTATTTTCAATATGAATGGCATGCAATGAAATTTGAAATCAGTATATGCCTTTAACAACATGTAGGCATGTGCATTGACTCCCCCTAACTAAATGCCCTACATGTACTCAATGTATGAAGAAGCTCAAATTGTGCAATTAAAATGACTATTAAGTTAAGAACATGTATGCATGAGATTTTATTTGACAACTTAAGCATGAAATGCATCAAACGGGATTTCTAACGAATTCAGATAAACAAGCCTGAGTGAAGCCGGAATGTTACTTGAAGGGTGCAAAAATGGGGTTCTCACACCAGGGTGCCTTGGTTTATTTACCCCTTTTATTTCTCTGCTCCAAGGCACACCTTCGAGTTAGCTTCCTATTTTGCATAAGTAGGTACCCAAGCAATCTTGGGTTCTGAAGTGACAGTGGCACCTTTGAATGGTGCTCTCAACTTTTTCTGAGCTAACATGTCATCAAATTTCATCAGATAACAGTTAGACATATAATGTCCTAACTGTCCACAATAACGGCATGATGCAGTATTTTTAAAATTCTCTCTATGCACATTACTGTAATCATGGAATCTATGTGCATTTTCATGGAAATTTATGTTAATAGAATAAGCATTATTGTGTTTATTGAAACCAGCCAACCAACAGTTAGCAGCTCTGTGGCTTGACTTTCCACAATTGAAGCATGCAATGAATTTCTGTTAAAAATAAATTTATTCCTATCAATAGCCTTTTGGTTTGCAGGGAATTTAGCATGATATGACTGTGAGTTTTTCTTACCTTTTGCAAACCAACATTGTGAAACAACATGTCCTATTTTCCTATAGTGAGAATAATGAGTTTTTCTTTTCTGTTCAGTAGGATGTTTTCTGTTATGAAACTTCCTAGCATGCATTCTATCATCTTGTTCCATCAATCTACACTCATGCATTAGGTGACCAAATTTATGACAATAATGACATGACGTTTTCTTTTTGTATGTATGAATGCGTGTGTTTGGGTTATGAACCTCATGCATAGCACCAGCATGAGTGTTTCTTTGCTTATTCTGCACATGAACATTCTTTTTGACTTTTTCAGCTTGTTTCTGATTTTTCTTAACAATGGGCTGTTTAACTTGAGATGTAGTGGCAACATTTGAAGTTTTTACAAAAGATGTCGTTATCTTGTTTTTGAAGTCTTTCTTGTTGACATTGTTGTAGCCCAGCCCTTGTTTCTGAACATTTACCTTAATTCCTAGCATTTTGTCTAGGTTTTCTTGCCCACTCACAAACTTCGCTAAAGATTCATTCAAACTTGTAATCTCAGATTGCAGTTTGGAAACAAGAAGCTCATAGTTATCAATTTTATCTTCATAGCACACAGCCTTTTGGTTTAACATCTGATTGATGGTCCTTAGGCTAGCAATTTCTTGTTCAGCATTCAGCAACTCATCAGAGCTACCCAGGCTTACACTCTTCCCCTTTTCAAAGTGATTAGTCTCTCAGACAGAGCTGTGTTTAGGTGTTGCAGCTTGTTAATTTCCTCTTTCAATTTACAGTTTTGCTCCTGGAGTTCATCATCAAACACCAAATCATCTAAGGAAGACTGACATTCATCAAACATTTCTCGTTGATTTTCAGATTGAAGTTTGTCAAGATTTTTCTGAAGTTCTAAATTTATTGCTTTATCAGTCTCCAGTTTTTTAGACATCAATCTATTTTCACTTTCAAGATTCATTGATCTACATTTAGATTCCTTAGACTATTTTTTTGAGTTTTTCATTCTCAGACTTCAAATGTTCCAATTCTGAAGTAATGGCATTAAAATTTACTAGCTATCTTCTGAATATCTCATTTTCTGTTTTCAGAATTTCACTATCATTTCATTTAGCTATTCTTCTGAGGGATTCATTTTTAGATTTCAGCTTGTTTAGATCTGAGTTAGCCTATTCAAGATCTTTCAACAATTTTTCATTCTGAATAGTATCATTAGTAAAATATTGATCATCACTAGTTGAGTTAAGCTTTTCTTCTAGTTCAGAAATCTCAGTTTCAAGATTTTGATTTTCACTTTTGAACACGCCAACTTGTTTCTTAAGCATTTGAATATTAGACAAACATGCATCAAGAGATTGTTTCAATTCCACGCACTTTTTACATATGGAATCTGAAGTATTCTTACAAGTTTTCTTTTTCAATTTTTTGTATTATTTTCTTAATTGTTCATGTGATTCAAATAGCACAGTATATGCATGCTCCCAATCATCTATAGTAAAGTTTTCAAAGGGGTTTACCTGATCATCGTTCTCTTGATCACTGTGGTGATCACTTCCATCTTCAATGGCCATAAGGCCGCAGACTTCAATTTCCTCTTCATCACTCAAAACACTTTCTTCCTCATCACTCCAAGATGACACCATGGCCTTGGTTTGCTTTTTCTTGCCCTTGGCATCCTTCTTTACCAGCTCCGGGCATTCATCTCTGACATGCCCTGATTTCCTGCAATTATAACAGATAATCTTGTCAGATTTCTTATTTTGGTCAGATTTAAAGTGATAGCCTCTATATGCCTGGTAGGGTTTGTTCTTCTTGGCATACTTACCTCTCATTCTTAAAAACCTTTTGAAATTTATGGTGAGGAAAGCCTGTTTAGAGGCTGACAGTTCATTAAACTCCTCACTTATTTCATCACTGCTCTCACCATTACTACCAGACCCCTTGAGGGATAGTGTCTTGGGTTTCTTCTGCTCATCTTCAGGCTTCCTGAAGTTTAACTCATATGTCATCAAAGACCCAATTAGCTTATCCACCTTCATGGTGGTCAGATCCTTAGACTCTTCTATCACAGTGGCCTTTGTGTGCCACGCAGGAGATAAAGACCGGAGTATTTTCCTAACAATCTCACTATCAGAATAATCCTTGCCTAGTGCTTTAAGATTGTTAGTGAGCTTAGAAAGCATAGAGAACATTTCCTTTATCGACTCATCAGACTTCATTTTAAATACTTCATACTCGGAGACCAGCATATTTACCTTTGTTGCTCTTACCTGGGACGTTCCTTCATATATCAGCTTCAGCTTGTCCCACATGTCTTTGGCTGATATGCAAGTAGAGATCCTAGAATACTCTTCTAGATGAACTGCGCACTGCATTATGTTTAGAGCAGTCCAGTTCACCGTTGAGAGCCTGATCTGTTCCCTTGACCATGCGTTCTCATCTGGTGGGAGCTCAAATGGTCCTGAGGTAATCACTCTCCAGAGTTCGTGGCTCTGCGCTCTCAGGAATACCTCCATCATGTGTTTCCAATAAATGTAATTAGCGCTCTAAAGAAAGGAGGGCGGTTAATAGAATGTCCCTCAGCTATGAAGCTGCGAACATTTCCATTCCCAGGTCTTCCCTGGTCGTTGGACCACATCATGGGAAACCGGGCTCTGATACCAATTGATGGAAATGTAAGTCACGGATTCAGAGGGGGGTGAATGAATCCCCTTTTTTAAAAAAATTATTGCGGAATTAGAAACTAGAACAAGTTAGGGACAAACAGTTAAGGGTTTAGAATCAATAGCTCAATCTTTAAGAGTATTTCTGCCCTAATCAAAACCAAGAGCATAGCCTGCTCACAACTTGAAATAATATTGGACGCGTTCGGCACACTCAAAAGGGCAAATCTCACAGCGTACAGAAATAGAAATGACTTGGGATCGAAACCTGTGAAGGGGGTAGATGAAATGGCTTCACACTCACAAAGTAAACCACTAACACAGGATTTTTAGGTTGTTCGACTAGACACCAAGTCTGCCTACATCCACCCCTCACTGAACTCAGTAAGGATTATCGCTGACAAACAGCTTGAAACGCTGAGCCTCATAGCATGCTAATAGAGGAACAAATCCTCAACGCTGAGCCTCACAGCTTGCTATACACGCTGAGCCTCACAGCTTGCTAATAGAAGAACAAATCCTCAATGCTGAGCCTCACAGCTTGCTACACACGCTGGCTAACAGCTTGATGAAAGGAATCAAAGGAAAATGGAAAACAAAGAACAACTGCAACAATAGCAACGGTAGCTATGAAACTGAATAACACGTTGGCTTGGATTTGATCCAGAGGCCAAGAAAGAACACATAGTTCTTAAAGGGCAATCTAGGCTGCACACTTTTCTTCCACGGGCTCTCTCTTTCTCTTCTTCTTCTCACATTCCTTCTCTCGAGCTTCTCCTACCCTTCTTCTATGCTTCAGTGTCGCCGCATTTGATCGCAGGAGCGGCCTTCTTATAGGGCTGTAGGCATGGTTTCCATGACCTCACGTGTCTGGCGTGTGTAGGGCTCGTCCTAGCCTTTTCTAGAGAAGCCACGTGTCAAGAGAGGATTGGGGCGTTGATCCACGTGGCAGAATGTCAGATGTATTCTCCCTTGGGATCACGTGCCAATCATTAAGTCTGTTATCCCCCACGCGTTCATACTTCAGGCGTGATGTGAGGAAGATAATGTGCATTACAGACGCTCGATCATGTGCCAATCTGCAAGACATAAGTGTCAAACTAAAAACATGCACAGACATATAAGACATTGCACAGACGTTGAATGTAAATGCACAAGGCAAAACTTGCGCCGACTGTGTCTTGCCTAGACAAAATCATGCACCTACGTTGATATGCACTGACCTGTGTATGAACGAAACAAAGAAACTTGCACCGACCTTATATTCCTTAGCACAGACGTTGTGTAGCTCAAACGTGGGTAAAGATAGGAATGCACCGACGTTCATCCTTTGAAACCAAACCTTGCACCGACCGTGACTATGCATCAAACAGTAACTTGCACAGACTTACAACATGCACCGACTTGGAAGCTTATGTGCACAAGACCGAGCATGAGGCAAAAGATGCACCGATGCAAGAGTTGCACCGACCGTGCTTGTGCTAGACGAAAAGATTGCATCGACTATGTATATGCCTTAGACGAGTCATGAGACGCAGGCATGCATTGAGACGCAGAATGAGACGCAGTTCATGCACTGAGACACATATGCACATGAGACGCAATATGAGACGCAAGACCATAAAATAGCACCGACCGCATGCGAGCCAACGCTTGCACCGACCAGTCATGCAATAGACATAGCATGAGACGCAAATATGAAACAGAAACGTGCACTGACTTTGAACTACAAGTAGAAACATGAACTAGCACCGACTATGAGTGCGCTGAAGGCAAGAACTGCACTGACCATGTATCCACAAAAGACAAACATGCACGGACCTATGCATGAGTGTGTCACAATATGCACCGACTTAGTTAAGGATAAAACTGAAACAAGCACTGACTATATTAAGCATATATGCACAAACCCAAGGTGCTATGTTCAAAATCTACACAGACTTTGAATGTAATGTTGCACGGACCTTGTGCAACATGCACAGACCAACTTGTTGAACAAGATAAAGTGCAGTGCATGAAGGATTTAAGCCCATGAACAGAAGTGTCTTCATCAAAACCAAAAGTAGTCACGCGGGCATCATGAAATCATCAATGTGTGAATGTGCACAGATGCAACATGGTATGAAGGATTTCCATAGTGTCTGACAACATCAAGGTCATATCAAAACACCAGCACAGATAGTGTATACATGACTCATAGTTTTGACAACATCAAAACATAGGGACACAACAATGGGGTGGTCACTATTCAGGCCGAGCTTGCGCCTCTCACTATGCCGATTGAATTTTATGTGATGGACATCGACCCTATGTTCAAGGCTATTTTGGATCGTCCGTGGATCGATAACCTCAATGCTGTACCATCTACTGCCCACCAATGTCTCAAAATTTCTTTCCAAGGGAGGGTGGTTAAGGTGAAGAGCATGTCCACGGTCCAGTCTATTAAGGCCGTTTCCAATAAAATTATGCCAACACTATGGCCCAGCACGCGGCCAGTCATTTCAGTTCTAGATTTGAATTTTCCATGGGCTTAACGCCATGCAAGCCCGTCTCTACAGCGGTCAACATTAAAATGAAGCCCCAGATTTGAGATTCGAAAGGCTGGGACATAATATTGAAATTGGGCTATCAACCGGGGAGAGGCCTCGGCGCACAACTACAAGGGCGGACCAAGCCGGTCCCCAAAGGAAGAAAGATGAATAGGAGGGGCCTCAGCTATCGAGAGTCTTCACTCTCAATCTTGGGCGATTCTGGGCCCTTGACCTGGGACTACCGCCAACATTTCATCAAAGGCCCTCTCCAGCTCGACACTCTAAAACCACAGCCAGGTCAGCCTAAGAAAGAAGAAGACACAGCTCATATATTTGCCAGCCCACCATTGTTGCCCAAGGGGACAGTTGATGACATGATCGACTTCAGTCAGGCATTTGCTAGGATGTTTCATGAAGAAGAAAATTGCCAAGGAAACCAGGAGGTGCGGCTTGTGCATTATAAGCCGAAGAAGCCAGCTTACCGTCCACGGGAAAGGGGGAGTTCACCCATTGTTTTTACTTGGTCTCCTTCCCGTCTTATGTCTCTCTTCCAAAAGCTGGAATTCATACCCCCCTCACCTCCTATCATGATTGATCCATTCTTGTTCAAAATCCCCACGGAGTATCTCATCATCAGGCCAACATATGATTGTTGTCCTCCGGTTGATCTGTCTACTCCCTTCTTTACCTCCTCTGATCCCTTCCTCGATATTTTCTGTCCCTCTAACTACCCTCTAAGGCTCCCTCCTCCTCCTCCGTCCTCTTCTTCTTGCTGCATGATCTCCACTGATTTTCTCCAAAAAAAAATGCCAAATTTGAAATGGATATCTCAATGGAAGATTACGCTATCTTTTCTCCATCCTCCTCCCAGGGGCATGAGGCCCCTGTTGCCTCCTTCCCATTAGATTTCCTTTCTTCTAGGTTAGACGTAGGGTCCGTCGAGTCTAGGGAAGTAGAGTCTGTTATGTCTAAAGAAGTAGGGTCTTGTTCTAGGTCGTCCAACCCTTCCTTGTCTGAGCCACGCCTGCTTGCGCGTCATTCCAAATCCATTCCTGATAGGTTCTTGCAGGATCTAGTTCAGTGATGTCATGTTCTCCTGAAGTGCCCGGAGTTTATCGCTATGGCAATTGTGATAGAAGAAGATGAGGAGCAAGAAGGGGTGTGGAGCGACGATGGACTAGGTGTTTATGAAATCATGGATGAAAAAGACCCGGTTGATTGTGAGGACAGCAACGTAGATGACACCGCCGATCTGTATGCGCAGGGATTAAAGAGATTCGATGAGCCATCATCAGCAGTGGATGAACCTACAAAGGAAATAAACCCAGGATCTGAAGAAGACCCTAGGTCCATTATCATTGTCGCTAATCTCCCTCCAGAAGTTGAATAAGATCTAATCAAGGTTCTAAGGGAGTATAGTAATTCTTTCACCTGGTCTTACGAGGACATGCCGGGTCTTGACCCCTCTTTAGTGGAACATCGACTCGTGCTTAAACCAGGGGCAGCACCCGTGAAACAAAGGTCAAGAATATTTCACCCCCACATGGCCTTGAGGATTAAGGAAGAGGTCGATAAATTATACAAGGCCAAGTTTATCCTCGCTTAAACCAGAGTTGTCTTATGTCCTTAGTGGGTGGCAAACATAGTCCCTATCATCAAGAAGAATGGAAAGGTGCGCATTTGCATTGATTTCAGGGATCTTAATAAAGCATGTCCCAAAGATGATTTCCCGCTCCCTCACATAGATGTTTTGGTGGACAACACCGCCAGGTATGAAGCATTATCATTCATGGAGGGGTATTCAGGATACAACCAAATCCGTCTCGCTCCCGAAGATCAAGAGAAAACCTCCTTCCCCACGCCCTGGGGTACATATTGCTATGTGGTCATGCCATTCGGGTTGAAGAATGCCGGCACCACTTATCAAAGGGTGATGATGGCTATATTCAACGATATGATGCATGTCTACATGGAAGTCTACATGGATGATATCTTGGTGAAGTCGAGGATAAAAGAAGAACACCCTGCCATTCTAGGTAAGGTGCTCAAGAGCTAGGGAGTACCAATTAAAAATGAATCCAAAGAAATATATTTTTGGAGTCTCTTCAGGGAAGTTGCTAGGCTTCATAGTTAGCAAACGGGGGATTCAAACCGATCCTAATAAAGCAAAGGCCGTCATAGAAATGCCTCCGCCTAAGAATATCACGAAACTTCGAGGACTGATTGGTCGTTTGTAATTCATTAGAAGATTCATATCCCAACATTCTCAGAGGTGCCAAATTTGAATGGAATCAAGATTTTCAAAAAACCTATGAGGACCTAAAGGAATATTTGACCAATCCCCCAGTTTTGCAACCTCCTGTCCCTGGGAAACCCCAATCCTATACATTTCTGTCATCGAGGACTCCTTAGGGGCGGTCGTAGCACAAGTAGATGATGAAGGCAAAGAGCGGACAGTTTATTACCTCTCCAGGTTATTTAACCTGGCGGAGTCCAAATACAGTGCTATAAAAAAAGACTTGTGTCGCCTTAGTGTGGGTAGCTCAGAAGCTAAAACACTATTTTTTAGCCCACCCAATTAAGTTAATCTCTAGAATGGACGCGATTCGCTATCTCTTAGAAAAACCCGTCCTTTCTAGTAGGTTAGCTCACTGGTAGAGCTTCCTCTCTCAGTTCGATATCACATTCGTTGTTCAGAAGGTAATTAAAGGGTATGCTATCGCTGAGCATCTTACCCATCTTCCTATCCCATGCACAGATTCTATTCAGGACAATTTCCCTGATGAGCATCTCCCTGTCCTTACCCATCATCCCTTTTGGTCTCTGCACTTCGATGGTGCGCTCAATTCTCAAGGTCAAGGGATAGGTGCAGTTTTGCTCACTCTGGAAGGGGTGACGATTCCTTTCGCTTATCAGCTCCATTTTCCTGCCACCAACAATATCGCCAAGTATGAAGCTCTCTTGGCCGGATTGAAGCACGCCTATCTCTTAGGCACGCATTATTTAAACATCATAGGAGACTCTCAGCTCATTCTGCAGCAAGTTCTGTCCACTTACCGCACCCGTGACCTGAAGCTCAAGCCATATCAGGACTTGGTCACTCTCTTGGCTAGGCAATTTCGTAAGTTGATCTACATCCATACTCCTCGATCTCATAACATTCTTACTGATGCACTGGCATCGCTCGCTTCCTCACTATCTTTCCCTCTCAGTCGGAGTACTAAGACTATCGTCATTTAGAGATTAGATGCTCCCTCTCTCCAGGATCCTTGGTTTGCCAACCTTATGAAGACTAAAGAGGCTAGGGCTGAGAAGGAAGATTTGAAGGAAGTGTCTTTAATAGAATTAGAAGATATCTTGGAGGAAGAAGAATTGCCATGGTATCATGAAATCAAGCTGTATTGCAAAGATGGATCATTCCCAGAAGGGGAAAACGCCGAGCAACGTAAGGCTATCAAAAGAGCCACCTCGAGGTACACTATAATTGCTGGAGAACTGTACAGGCGCGCTCTCAATGGAATGCTCATGAGATGCCTAGATGATGATGAGGCTTGGAAAGTGGCCAAAGCAGCACATTCGAGTGAGTGTGGAGGTCATGATAATGGCCATGCTCTAGCGAAGAAAATCCTTAGGCAGGGTTATTATTGGCCCACTCTAGAGGAAGATTGCTCCCTATATGTCCGGAGGTGTCTTAAATGCCAACTCCACGCTGATAAAATCCATGCTCCTGCTTCATCTCTTCACCCTCTTTCTACTCCTCGGCCATTCTCCATGTGGGCTTTCGACATTGTTGGCCCGCTCGATGATCCCAACTCTCAGACCAAGCAAAAATCCTTTATGCTTACTGCCACTGAGTACTTCACCAAGTGGGCCGAAGCGGAGGCGTACGCGAAAATCAAAATAACCACGGTGTGCCGCTTCATTATGAAGAATATCATCTCGCGGTTCGGAGTGCCAATCAGCATCGTCACCGACAATGGACCCTAGTTCATTTCTCAAGAGCTCCAGGACCTATGTAAGAAGTTCAATATTGCATTGCATCATTCGTCGCCATATTATCCTCAAGGCAATGGCCAAGTCGAGGCCACTAATAAAACCCTTCTTAAAATCATAAAGAAAACATGCGAATCTCACAAATTTTCTGATTGGCCTGAACGATTAGTGGAAGCTCTATGGGCTTACCGCACCTCCGTCCGTACCCCTACGGGGTAAACCCCCTATGCTCTCACCTACGAGATGGAGGTAGTGCTCCCATATGAGATCTTAATCCCTTCCCTAAGGGTATAGCTCGATAAGGAACTTAATCTTGATGAACGTCGAGAGGCATTCCTCGTCCAGTTGGAACTCTTGGATGAGAAGATGATGAATGCGGCCGATCACGTGTCCGTTTATCAAAAGAGAGTTTCGCGTTATTTTTAAAAGAAGGTAATTGAGCGTAAGTTTCAAGTAGGTGATATGGTTTTGAAACGAAAATTTATTAGGTCTAGAGGTCCTAGGTCCAAATTACAACCTAACTGGGAAGGTCCGTTCGTCGTTAGAGAGGCTTATCCAGGGAACGCATATCGTCTAGTTAACGCAGAAGGTGAGGAGCTATCTCATGCTTGGAATGGGTTGTATCTTAAATGCTTTTATCCTTAGAGTCAAGTTAATGAAAGATCGATAGCAAGCTGTCCCTTTCCTCAATCACGAAGGAGGACCCCGAGTTTGACAAATCACACACTTCACGACGTCCCTGGTTGGGCTCCCCAGTTGTGTAAACACTGTTTCTCCTTGGCCTTGCCTGGGGAAGTCAAGGTCCATGTCTATTTCTCTCCTCGGCTGAATCTTGGGGCAAGAGGTGAATAAGGGGACGATGACTAATCTAGACACACTGATGAGACTAGGTCTCAAATATGGGTAGTCCGTTATGACCTGATTCCACAAAAGGGAAAAAAAGAAAAAGGAACTGTGACATCAAAAGAAAAGGGGCAAATCAAAGCACAATTAAAAGTTCATCTCAAAAGCTCAAAGTCCAAAATTAGAGCTCTAAAAATATGAAACCCGGCATGACAAGAGTGGCAGTATAGTTTCCCCGCAAGACATTATGAGCCCGGTCGTATGCGTGCCTAGGGTGGATGAATGTTCGATGACAGACACAAAGCCCCGACGCAACATATCGAATCTATGAACGGGTTGTCGAGAGAAGGACTCAAGCCCTAAAAACCTCCATACCTGGTCTAAGCTTACCCCCTGAATTCTATTTTTCTTTTAGGACTAGACAGTACCCCGGGTATGGCCTTGGTAGAAGCACTATTATACAGATTGGCCCTAGCCAGGGATTGTAACTTCAAAAACACGCCGACCTCAGGAGATTCCTAGTGGGACAGGTAGGGCTCTCGTTACCAGAAAAGAATTAGCCACCAAAATCTAAAAACATCATATATTTCAAAAATCTAAAAAAATCATATATTTTAAAAATTCAAAAAAATTTGATATTCCAAAAATAAAAAAAAATCATATATTTCAAATTCTAAAAAAATCAGATATTCCAAAACCCAAAAAATCAAATATTTTCAAAATTTCAAAAATACCACCATCATCATTGCATAGCATGCATTTGTATTCATATTCATTACATTTTCCGCCTATTTAATAAGGCTCCACCCCTTGACCAAAAATTAAGAATTGGCCATTCTCTAATTTGCTGTAGGCAAGGGGTTGAGTCTAAGAACAGATCTAACTTGTTTCTTATTTTAAGTGTGTGAAGATACAGGTCTAATTCCCTAGGATTCGAAGCTCTCAAGTTTCTCATGTCCCTTGCGGTCCTTTGTTAGACTGCTAGCCATCTATTAACGGTCGTGGATAAGACCGCTATTATTACCCGAGGACCAAATTCTCAGGTTTCTCTGTTTCTCCTCCTTAGCGGTCCTTTGAGAGACCGTTTACCCTCTCATGGCGGTCTACTGGCGACCGCTAGACATTCCCGAGAACTAGAAACACTCAAGTTTTTTTTCTGAGCCTTGTTCTTAGCGATCCTTCGATAGACCATTTTCTTCTTATAGCGGTCGTTTCCTAGACCATTTATCAGACAAAAAACTCTACTTCAGTCAATTACTCATGCCAAGTCACAAGTCCATTTCACATCTTTTCAAATAAACTTCTTATTTATTCATCTAAGGTTCGTGATACATCATTCTATCAACAAAAATGCAAAGTTCACATCAAAAAGATCAAAATGCATTCACTTTCTTGTCCGCACAAGGCCGGATCTTGCGTAATTCCTTCGCATAAGTTCGGTACTCCTCTTCCTTCTCCATGACTTCCGCTGGTAAGATACGGATGCGGCTGATCTCCCACATAGTCAGAGCACTCCGGATCACACGCTCATCCTCCTCGGTCCCGATCTTCCTAGCTTGAAGGGGAGGGTAGTGTGATAATGTTGGAACCTTAGTGCGAGGTAGCCCGATTTGCAAGTAGCACCGGTGTGGGTTGTAGATCGCCAAGGTAGTATTCCCCACTAGCTGTAGGTCTAGGCCCAGTCGTCGGGGTAATCTCAGAGTAGTGCCTTGAAGAAGCCATGGTCGCATCATGAATTTATCAATTGCAATGTGTTGAGGAAGAGGCGCCATTCATCCCTTGTTTTCTTATCCGTCGTCCGGCACTCAACCTGTGAAGAGAACCTAAATGTGCCTCCTATATAAAAGAGTGGATGGCTCCCGAATATGCGGCTGGCTGAAGGAACGTCCTCCTTGGGTAAGAATTTCAATCTAACTCCCATCCAACACTCGAGGACAATCATGGACCCGAAGAGAGGCCCTCCTAAACAAGCTGAGCTAAGGCCCTCATAAAGGTATGAAAGAATGGCCTGAGAAATAGACAAACCCAGCCACAAGCCACTAATGATGCTAAGGTTTTGGATATCCAAAAGGTGGTCCGTGGTAGAAAAGAGGAAAACCCCGCATAAGCAAACTGAGGTAGCCTTGGCTATGGCTTCAAATCTCCCGCTCTTGTTTTTACATTAAGCGGTGATCCATTGAGCGATGGGGATCAAGTGAATGTGGCGTGGGCTAATGATTATCCGAACATCCTTTGGGTTGTGAATGAAATCCCCTAGAATTAGAGAAGGGTCTATTGGCTCAACCGTGTGACACACTAAGTCTTCATCCCCCACCTTAGTCTTAAGAAGGGCAAGGTAGGTCTCTACCTCTTCTATAAGGATGGTGGCTTCAAAGGATGGGAATATGAATGTATGAGTTTGGGGGTGCCACAACTCCACAAGGGCTGAAATGCTAGGCCAATCATATGAAAGTTTTTGGAAATTCTCGGCCAAGACTAATAAGGGTTGTAGGTGCCATGCCCTTAGGATGGAAGTCACTTCTATAGGAAGCTCTTTTATTAAGGGAGCCACCCATTTCAGGTTAGAGTAACACCTTGGGCTGGGAAGGAGCTAAAAAAAGAAGAAAAGAGAGGAAAAGAAGAAGAAGAAAGGTCATATGAGAAGAAAGTTCAGAAATTTCAGAATTTTGGAAATTAAGATGAACTTACCTCTCTTGAGGAGCTCCTGCTCAAGTGCTTGGGGATGGATGTAAGCCTTTACAGCTCCCCATACTCCCTTCTAGCTGGCTTTGGCCCGGTGTAGGCCACCTCTCCCATGGTACTAGTCTCAAAGCTTCTCTTCATGATGACTTGGATAGCCTTAAGGGACTTTTCAAGGTTTTCTTGAGCAGAAATTTGTGAGATACGAATTCTTGGTGTATTCCTAGTTATAGGGCTTTGGTTTTAGTCTTAACCCATTAGGATTGAGGCTAGTTAGCTTCAGATTAAGTTAGGATAAGTCTTAGAGTAGACTAGGTGTCTTTTACCCCGAGTCTGGACTCTCACGGAGAGTCCCGTTCAGACTTCACTGAGTTTTCTCTTTAGCAGTCTATCGCACGACCGCTAATGTCGTAAGGCAGTCGTCAAGTGACCATTTCCATCTCCTTCCACCGCCCTATTCCCCAATCTCCAAACGGTCGTGTCTTGACCATTTCTTCTTCCTAGCGGTCGACTAGACGACCATTTTTTTACCTTTCCCCTGTTTTGATCAAAACATCTTTTTCTCTCCCTCTCTCTCGATTTCTATGTCAGTCATAGGAGTCATTGTTAGTGAGTCAGTATCCACACATTCCACACATTTGCACTCAGAAAAGAGCAAAAATAACTCATATATCACTAATAAAAGTCATGTACATCTGGACCTCAAAAAGAAGAAAAAAGGTACAACTCATGCCCCGGTGGGTCCCTCTCCTGGACCGCCACTGTCCCCGGTCCCCTCTTGTCTCTTTGTCGGCAGGGCCATGGAGGTACTCCCCTCCTCCCGGTGTCATCGTCTCTGCTCCTCCTCCTCATTCCTCCGCTGGCCGGAGGAACCCGTAAGGTAGTCCCAGTGTCCACTACGAGCCACACTCTGTAACACACTGTGAGATGACCTTTCGCTCACCAGCCGGAGTGCTCTCTCTAGCGCTCAGACCTCCACTCTCAGCTCTCTCACCTCGGTCCGGTGCGGCTCAAAATCTGCTGCTCTAGCACTAAGCCGCTCCATTAGCGCACGGAGACGGGTCACCTCGGCCGCCTCACCTCAGAGACGCTCTGCGTCAGCTCGGGCTCGCTCTGCCTCGCCCAATGCTGCAGTCAGCTCCCTAGTCTGCATCAGCATTCATCATGTCAATCAAATTGCATATCATATAGCATTTAATAGAAAGGAGTCGGCAAGTGTTGCTTACCCTCTCTGCGAGCGTGGCCTCGGCCTCCTCGGCCCGAGCAACCGCCCGAGCGAAGTCCACATCCCTCCCGACCCGGTCTACCGCTGGCTGCGAGGATGAGGATGGAGCATCTGGTCCTGCCCACTGTGCTCCCTCAGCTCTCTGCATTTTAGAAATCATAGTCAGTCATATGCATAATCATTTGCATAATCAAGTCTAAAGTTTAGAACTCACCAGTAGCTCCAGCGCACGCTGGAACTCATCCCTCTGCTGGACGGTGGAGTAGAGGAGACCCTGGAGCTTGGCTATGCACCCTTGCAGGTCTAGCTGTAGAAAGTCCATGAGTCAGTGCATTTAGAATTAATTGAAGAAGCATGGTTTAGAGAGTCTTACCAATCGTCGAACGCCGCGGAATACCCGGTCGACGTACCTTCGGGCGTAGGCCCTTAGGTTCGGACCACTCTGCCTCGGTGGGTCTAGTCTCTGACCTGGTCCACTGCTCGCGTCACCCAGTCGATGTCGCTGCTCATGCCTCGAGAGGATCACCCGATCCGCTCGTCGTCTTTGGCTGGGAACTCTACCTCGGGCTGGTGAACTCCTCGGGTCCTCATGATCAATCGGAAGTGAAGAGGCTCGACGATGTTGAAGTAGTGTAGCCAGATCTCTCGTCCTTCATATGCCAGGGCCGCCTCTACCCAAGGCTGTCCGTCATGGTCCTCATCCCGGTACGGTGTCCAGCGCACTTGAAAAGTCAACATTCAATATCAGCATTCATAAGCATATAGGAGTCATTTAGAAGCAGCTAATTGCATTTAGTTTAGAAACTCACTGATGCATATGGGAAGGTGTCCATGTCATCCTGAATCACCCGCACTAGGCGCCACTGTGATCCTGTGTCCCGCACTGTCATCCACCACCTCGCGATGGGTATCTGGTCCGGATGTACCTCCTTGCCCCGCCCTAGGCCCGGGAGGTACAGGTAGCTCCAAACCTGCACAAGTCAGATGTCAGCATATCATAATCAAGGGTGGTGCTACAGACATGAATGGGGTGCTAAAGAAACTTATGCGATAGAGCTAAAGCAATTAACGGATCGACCTGGGAAAACCCGAGGTATGCCCAGCTGGCGGTCGACCGCCAGCATAGGGGCGGTCGATCGCCCCAGCCAGCAGCTCACTGTCTGCAGTCTTCTCAGTGGCGGTCGACCGCCAGCCCAGTAGTGGTCGACCGGAAATCACAGGGAACATCCGTCCACAGCGTTTCTCAGTAGCGATCGACCGCCAGAAGCCACAGGTCGACTGCCAGCCCCGAGCCTTCAATGTTGACTTTGTTTTCCACTTCGAGAAAGGCCATTCCCCATGGATTTCTTTAATCCAAAAGTCACCTAATCACCCACAAAATGTGGATCTGGTTTGGGATGTGTTTATTGACCATCCAAAGAGATATAAAACCAACACAAGAGGGTTGGAAACCCTAGTTGATGATTTGGAACAAAGAGAGATGAAGAGAGGCTAGAGGAGCTCCAAGGAAGAAGAGGTACTGTAGCCATGAACAGTACTCCGTGCAGAAGTTCTACATCCAATCCAAGGGATTCAAGCCTACATTGAAGCCCTCAATCTCCAAGGAAGAAGAGAAGCAAGTAAGCTCACAAAGGAGATAAAAAGGAAGATCAAAGCTACATCCAAACCTCTTCATCAACTCAAGGAAGATCAAAGCTACATCCAATATTCTTCTTCATCAACTCAAGGAGATTCAAAGAAAGATCAAGCTACATCCTATATCTTCTCCATCAACTCAAAAGATCAAAGGAAGATCAAAGCAAAGATTCAAGATCCAATAATCTCAGACAAGATATACTTCATTCTAGCATATCTCCATATCTTGTTTGAGCATTTTCATCTTATTCTATTTTCATTTCATTCAATCTATTGAAATTGAAGATCGTCCCTACCGGTGGTTAGTAGGAAGGCAATCGGAAGTTCTCCGATCTGCGGTATAGCTGTCCCTGCCGGCTTTGTGTGTAAGAAGACAGAAAGAGGGTTTTCTCTGTTATGTGGTTTGGGACGTGTCCCCGGTCAAGCTGTGAGTCAGCAAGAAAGCCTCACCGGGTTTTCGTGAGGGGTGGACGTAGGTTGCGGGGTTGCAACCGAACCACCTTAAAAATCCCTGTGTTGTGAGTTGTTCATCATGTGCGATTGCTCTATATCTTCTACCCCCATTCACAGGTTCGTGTGCTTCCAAACTTGGTTATCTTATTTACACACTCAAGCACTCATATTTACACCTTCAGTTTTATCTGTGCTTTAATTGGGCTTAGCACTTTGACTGCATCCCTTGGGCCGCCTGCTGCACCCTTGCACACAGGCGCCAAGGTGAAAGTATTGCTAAGTGATTCCCTTGCTTAGACTCGCATGCACCTTGGTTGATCACCACTACATTCACACACACGCACGGTTCTTGCAAGCTGTTTCATGCTCTAGTGTTATGCTTTATGATCCCTGCACTACAAGGCTTATTTCTTTCAAGATCACAAATGTGCTTAAAGAAGTGTTGACCCTTCATCGCTTGTAATCCGAGTCATTTTCTTTTGAGCCACTCTAATTATTTCCGCTGTGCATTGTGCCAAAGTGATTCATTCACTTTATAGGAGTGGTTCATGCTTCCGATAGCTAAGAGTTTTTAAATAGGCCAAAGCTTTTGATAGGATCTATTCAACCCCCCCTTCTAGATCCGTTTTCACCTCACGGGACCCAACAAGTGGTATCAGAGCTTGGCTCTGCCATTCCCAGATCCTACGATCTGCAGGGAAAGATCCCGGTGCAATTTATTTATATAGCTTCATATGCTACACATGCTTCGATGGTTTCTCCACCCATTTATGATGGTTCAGATTTTTCTACATGGGTAGGGAGAATGTTCATCTATGTTATCTCCATAGATCCACAATTGTGGACTCTTATATACAATGGTCCTCATGAGCTGCCATCAAATTCAATTGATTGGTTAGCCGAACATGAGACCAAACACAATGATAATCTTATTGCATATAACTTAATGACAGCTGTAGTTGATCTAAGACTAACTCATCTTGTGTCCTCTTGCAGCACAGCCAAGCAAGTATTGGACAAGTTGGTGAAAATCCATGAAGGGAAGGAACAAGAACAAGAATGCTTCATGGCCGACCGTGCAGAACAGTCCAGCAATACATCCTCATCACAGGTAAACTCTAATTTCGAGGAATTCACTTTTGAAGAGCTTATGGAAGCCTATGATGAGTTGATTACACAATACAAAAAGGTGAAAATAGAAAATAAAAATTTAAAAAAGGATCTCAAGAAAATTAACCAAAATGAAAGCTCGTTTTGTAAAAAGTGTTCTATTTTTGAAGAGCTTAATGACACTCTCTCTTTTGATCTAGATACTAATAAACAAAGCATTGCATGTCTAAGGGATGAAAATGAAAATCTTCATAGTGAAATCACTAGGTTGGAAGAAATTGTAATAAAACCTCAAAACCAACCTAAGTCAATCTCTAATGATCAAACTATGGCCGATGGGCTAATCTATCATGAGAGGTTGATTAAAGAAAATAAAAATTCTATTTCATGCTCTGCTAATTTTACATGTGAAAAATGTTCATTCTTGAGAAACATAAATGTTGGTCTCCATGATGATCTTGAATGGCAACAAAATCTGATTGATTCTCTGAAAGAAGAGAATAGAGAGTTATTGGAAAAGAAAATTGAAAGTGAACAAGCTGAAGAAGAATTGCATGAAAAACTGGCTGCACATGAAAAAGGTAAATCTGTTATTGATGATCACTCTGAAACTTTGCATGCCTTAGAACAACAAAATTAAAATCTTAAAGCAGTAAATGCCATACTCAATGAGCAATTGGCAGCATGCGAAGAGGGCCTTGTTGAATCTAAACAGCACATTTCATCACTTGAAAATGAAATTCAATGTTTGAATGATTTCTTGTCAATGTTTGCCCAAATCCAAGATTCTAGCTCACCGGAAGCCACCACTTCCTGTGGTTACCAAAAAGGGCATACTGCTTGAAAGAAAAGTAAAACTCAGCATGCTCATCCAAACATGCACCATAACATGTCCAATGCTAAATATCATGATTTCCACAAAACGAATGTCCATTGTTATTATTGTGGTAAACATGGTCACACTGTGCATTATTATTTTATCTTGAGAAATGATGAGCTTAGAGCAGGACAGCAAGTGAAAGAGCAAGGAAAGAAACATGTCAACACTAGCAAATGACCTACTCAGCAGATATCTGCACAGAACTGCATGGGGAGTCAGAAGAGTCGACACTCCCATATAAGCAGGTCGACACTATCCATGACTTTAAATAAAAATCTTCCTCCTTGCTACTCTCATTGTGGTAAGTCTGGCCCTACTGTCCAAGAGTGCTGACACTTGAATGGAAAGCATCACCCTTCATGTCATGAAAGGTAAATCCCATGCTCATCCACAAAAACAAAATGCACATGCACACGCACATGAACATAAAAAGAATGCTCAATCTTTTCTGCGCTATTTTTATTGTGGAAAAAATGGTCATGACATGTATGATTGTCGTACTATGAGGAAGGATGATCTGATTTCCCTAAAACAGATGAGCCACATTAGTGAATATTGCAAAGCTGCTAACCCACAAGGACCCAAGCAATCTTGGGTACCTAAAAATTCCAAATGAGAATTTTGGGTGCAGGTTGCCTTGGAGCTGAACAAAGGATCATAAAGTAAATAAAAGCTCAAGGCACAGGTATGTACATAAACCTTTTAAGTTCAGTCATCTTGCATGTTTAGTCTTGACATGTAGATAGTGCATCATACGTCTGCCCAATGTCATTATATTCTTCAAACTGAATTGCTCTTTGAAATGCAAAACCCCCTATGGTGTGAGATAAAATTTTGAGCTAGATAACTTGCTCACACCATGATTGATTTTAGCTATTTAATTCATGAAAAACTTGTTATGCTGATGAAATTGGTGTGATGATGAGTTGCTTAAGTCTTGCTATCAGCCACATGAAATGCTTGGATTTTGGTTTTGATGATGCATACCATGGCTGCATTTTCAACTCATTATTCATGTTAGCATTGTTCAAAGGGGGTGTCGATTGGCATCATCATGAAGTTGCATTCATGTGTGTTTGCATCATCTTGTGATCACACATACCTTAATGCACATCATGTTTAGAAGACACAAAAATGCACAATCATTTTGCAGCATCTTCATTGCATTGTGTATTCACATAAGTCTTAGGCTGCATAATTCATTGCCAACCCATGCATGTACTTAGGGAGAGTCAACATCAATCTAGCTTAAATCATTTCATATCATTTCACTCTTGCACGGCCATGGTATATCAAATGTTGATGTATGGAAAGGCAGGTTATGCTTGCCTAGAAGCACTCAATATGCGTGAGGTTTCACCTCCGCCACGTACCATGCGTCAATGTCGCATATAGGCCATAGAGTAAGGGGGAGTTGTTTCTTTGCAGCATTCATGCATTTGTTTCATCTTCATACTATTAACATCATGCCACAGAATGCTTCTTCTCAGGGGGAGTTTACCCATCATGAAAAACCAGTCAAAACTCTGCCTTACAGTTCAACAGGTTGACCTCACTCCTTTGACAGGTCGACCCCACAGTTCTATCCACCTGAAAATTAATTCTATCTGAGCTCCGGGTGTCGACATCACACAATGTCAGAGTCAACACCTCCTTGCACCTGATAACTTTATCTCTTCCATTCCAGTCTGAGCTCAGTGCATAACCTCAGGGGGAGTGTTCACCATTGATTCTCAAGCTTCCACTCATATGTAACACTCTCTTTTTATATCAAACCACTGCATCATATTGCTAACATCCTTTTGTGGTTCAACTTGGATTCAAAGTGCCTTAAACTTCTTGGAGGATTCCCTATCTATTATTGAGGTTGTTTATCAAAGTAAATCTTCAAGAAGAATTTTCTTTTATAGAGTGTTGTGACTGTCTTGAACATGAATGATTTTGGTTTAACATTAATGATTTCTTGAGTCTTGAAGTTTGATGGTCTTGAAAATGTTTGTGGTCGGGCTTAATAGACTTAAACTAGTTTCTCATGTTTTGACTTGTTATGCCATCTTGAATCTGAAAGCTTATTTTGAGTACAAAGGCATCCTTGATCGAGAAACATCAGCTAAGTATTATTTTTAAACATTTGTTGAATCTATTTATTTCAAAAAGTGGCTACACTTAATGTAAGCTCAAGGTAGAGCAATGGCACTGTTGCTGAGAAATATATCTCCTCATCAAAGGAAATGAGATTCGATATGTCATGAGGTGACTATGCTATCTTTGTTCTAAGTGAGGCAAAATCGTGAGCTACACTGAGTAACTGGGGGTGCTTGCGTCTGGTAAACGTGCACACTCACATCAAAAGGTGGTTGCTACACTTGACTGCTCGTAAAATGATAATTGTCATCTTTCAAATGATTTCAAAAGAAAAATCTGAATGTGTAGCACTCCTGAATCAAATTTAAGTCATCTAAGTGTTTAGCCACAATACTTATTATGGTCACTCTCAAGGGAACCAATGAAACTGAATGAGTAAGATAAGAGAAGGTTAATCTTGTTTTGACATGAATTTTTGGTTCACTACTATTAAACTTGCATGCAAATGTCTTCATGTGATTCTACTAAGTAGGCCAGAACTCATTAGCATTAAACCAATTTGAATGTAAGAGCTGGTTCATTTGGGTTCTATAACTAAAAATTCTGAAAAATCCATAACACTGATTTATGAACTTGGTTTCAGATTAAAGAACCTTCATTCTCTCTTGAGAAGTCATATCTTGATGCTCCTTGTTGTTTGCCTTCATCTGCCATATCTACATAAATCATTCAGGCTGCCATGATTACATCACCTTGGTATCATCCAACAAGTGGTATCATCTTGATGCTCCTTTCAAGTCGTATCCAAAATCATTGGTGTCCTCTGTCAAGTGATATCACATTGATTTCTCATTCATTGCCATGTGGCATAAGTCCTAGCATCATTAGCATCATGCTTTCATGCAATAGGGTGGCATGCACGTCTTAACTTCATACAATTGTATCTTGCATTTATCATTTCCATGCATTGCATAGAAAATCCAAAAAATCTGAAAACTAGAAAAGCACTAAAAATGTTACAAAATTTGAAATCACAAAACTGCTCCTTGGCTGCTCTATCCATCTTCTATTTGTGAAATTGAATCCTGCTGCTGTGACTCCACCTCTCACACTTACATTGTCTTTGTCAAGTCACGGGACACCACCATGTTCGATACATCCATATCATTCATTGGTATCGGTCCTATAACTGGCTTTTCACAATTGGTTGTTCTATCTAGTTATCTTGTCAACCTTAATAAGTGTATAACCATTGGCATGTATTTCCACATCATTTTCTGGAATGTTGCCTGCAATGACATGTTTTCTCCACATTATGGTCGCTTATAATGATGTCACATAGAAGATAACAGAGAATCAAGTAAGTCATTTTATGTGCGTCATTAATGTGAGTCTCTCTATCTCTTTTCTAGATCTTTTGATGGTGTCAAAGGGGGAGAAGTTTATGTGAGTCATTAATCAAAGAATGTTGTAAGTTTATGTGAGTCATTAATCAAATAATCCACTCTGTGTGTCAAAGGGGGTGAGAACCATGTGAGTCTTTGTCAAAAGGGGATAGGGAGAGAATCCTCTTCTTCTTATTCTTAAGGATGTTTTTGACTCATAGTTGCCATGTGAATTACTAATGCATGTGAATTTATAATGACTCATAGTTCAGAATGACTCATAGTTGCCATCATCAAAAAGGGGGAGAATGTTGAACATGTGTGCAACATGATTAATTTTATGGTTTTGATGATGTCTGCCTCTGTAGTCATTAATGAACTATACCTGCATTTGATAGTGTTAATATTCATTCATTTCAGGTCATTATACTTCCAGCGTAAAAGATCAACTGGATACGGATACAGAAATATCAAGGCATATGACAATATTGAATGCATGGAAATCTAGCATGTTTCAAGCACAGAAATCAAGCTGAATAGCATCACACATAAGGTGATTGCATATTCCTCCTATGGTCAGTGCATATCTTGCCTTATGGATGGTTCAAGGTCGGTGCAACTTCTTGATAGCAAGCCACAAAATAATCCAAGGAATGGAGTGGAGTTGGCAAAAGTGAAAGCTCAATGACAGTTAAGGTCGATGCACAAAGAAGCATAACCAAGAGAACCCAAAGTCAAAGACTCAGTTGACACCTTCTAGACTGTCAAGGGTGGTGCTACAGACATGAATGGGGTGCTAAAGAACTTATGCGATAGAGCTAAAGCAATTAACGGATCGACCTGGGAAAACCCGAGGTCTGCCCAGCTGGCGGTCGACCGCCAGCATAGGGGCAGTCGACCGCCCCAGCCAGCAGCTCACCGTCTGCAGTCTTCTCAGTGGCGGTCGACCGCCAGCCCAGTAGTGGTCGACCGGAAATCACAGGGAACATCCGTCCACAGCGTTTCTCAGTAGCGATCGACCGCCAGAAGCCACAGGTCGACTGCCAGCCCCGAGCCTTCAATGTTGACTTTGTTTTCCACTTCGAGAAAGGCCATTCCCCATGGATTTCTTTAATCCAAAAGTCACCTAATCACCCACAAAATGTGGATTTGGTCTGGGATGTGTTTATTGACCATCCAAAGAGATATAAAACCAACACAAGAGGGTTAGAAACCCTAGTTGACGATTTGGAACAAAGAGAGATGAAGAGAGGCTAGAGGAGCTCCAAGGAAGAAGAGGTACTATAGCCGTGAACAGTACTCCGTGCAGAAGTTCTACATCCAATCCAAGGGATTCAAGCCTACATCTGAAGCCCTCAATCTCCAAGAAAGAAGAGAAGCAAGCAAGCTCACAAAGGAGATAAAAAGAAAGATCAAAGCTACATCCAAACCTCTTCATCAACTCAAGGGAAGATCAAAGCTACATCCAATATTCTTCTTCATCAACTCAAGGAGATTCAAAGGAAAGATCAAGCTACATCCTATATCTTCTCCATCAACTCAAAAGGATCAAAGGAAGATCAAAGCAACAGATTCAAGATCCAATAATCTCAGACAAGATATACTTCATTCTAGCAGATCTCCATATCTTGTTTGAGCATTTTCATCTTGTTCTATTTTCATTTCATTCAATCTATTGAAATTGAAGATCGTCTCTATCGGTGGTTAGTAGGAAGGTAATCGGAAGTTCTCCGATTTACGGTATAGCCGTCCTTGTCGGCTTTGGGTGTAGGAAGATAGAAAGATGGTTTTCTCTGTTCTGTGGTTTGGGACGTGTCCCCGGTCAAGCTGTGAGTCAGCAGGAAAGCCTCACCGGGTTTTGGTGAGGGGTGGACGTAGGTTGCGGGGTTGCAACCGAACCACCTTAAAAATCCCTGTGTTGTGGTTTATTCATCGTGTGCGATTACTCTATATCTTCTACCCCCATTCACAGGTTCGTGTGCTTCCAAACTTAGTTATCTTATTTACACACTCAAGCACTCAAATTTGCACCTTCGGTTTTATCTGTGCTTTAATTGGGCTTAGCACTTTGACTGCATCCCTTGGGCCGCCTGCTGCACCCTTGCACACAGGCGCCAAGGTGAGAGTATTGCTAAGTGATTCCCTTGCTTAGACTCGCATGCACCTTGGTTGATCACCACTACATTCACACACACGCACGGTTCTTGTAAGTTGTTTCATGCTCTAGTGTTATACTTTATGATCCCTGCACTACAAGGCTTATTTCTTTCAAGATCACAAATGTGCTTAAAGAAGTGTTGACGCTTCATCGCTTGTAATCCGAGTCATTTTCTTTTGAGCCACTCTAATTATTTCCGCTGTGCATTGTGCCTAAGTGATTCATTCACTTTATAGGAGTGGTTCATGCTTCTGATAGCTAAGCGTTTTTAAATAGGCCAAAGCTTTTGATAGGATCTATTCAACCCCCCTTCTAGATCCATTTGCACCTCGTGGGACCCAACAATCTAGATTATTATATTATCTCGAGAACCGGCTAGTCATTCATGTGTTACAGGATTTGATGTTCCCCTATAACAAAAATGATGATGATCTAGGAGCACATGTTTAATCGTTGGATAGGCCATTAGGTTGGAAGAGTTGGGGGATGATGGTTCTATCTTGCACACCGTGGTTGCAGATAGTATCTTGACCCTAATTTATCTGGTCTAGCAATATTATTCTCGAGTATCTTCCTATTTTATCCTTTCTTTGCATTGGTTTTGGTGAGATCTTTTATTTTAGCCCAGCATGCATCATGCACATCTTTGAGCATTCATGTGCCCTCATCTGTCTAAAGTGTCTCAGTAATTGTGGAAAACTATGTATCCATTATCTTGAGTAAGGAGAGCATTCCACTTTGAGTTGGATGGTTTCCTTTTGTCTTTTTGCTCGGTTTGGTTAGCTGAGGATTCTTGTCTGGAGTTTAGTTACTCGTCTCTTTACTTTTCCGTTCGTTGTTCCGACCACCTATCAACTGTGCGTTCCAGTGAGGAGGTTGGTCGTGTTTTACTTTCCTTTAATTGTTAGTTCCTCCAGGCATGCGTCATTCGGTTTTGACGTTCCTTGTGACTGGTCTGAAGTTTTTTGGTAGATTCCGATTGCTCATTGGTTGAGGACGGGTGTCGGTTCTTAATGTCCGCTTTTCAGTCCACTCCGCTTCATTTCCGCTTCACCTCCATATTCCATGTCACTTTTGCTTCACCTCCGCTCGCTCCCCTACAAAGAGGATGTTAAGGAGGGACATCTGTTGACACCCGATTATGACCAATGAGTTGGGTCATCTCCTTATCTATTTTTATGATGTCCCAAGTTATTTACTGCTTATTGGGCCATTTTTGGTCAATTTTGGGATTAATTTTATGGGTTATTTTTTTTTGTTGGACCTAGCTCCATTGATTTCTCGTCACCTCACCTTATTGGGCCTAGATAAGGGCTAATGAGGATTATTTTGTGGATTAAGTTATGAATTTATTAGCCTTCATCTCTTTTGCCACGTCCTCTCCCCTAGTAGTCTATCGTACGATCGCAAGGTGGGCGTTGGCGGTCCATCTCTAGATCGCTAATGGGCAGAGAGTCCTACTGGGTCTCTTTGATCTTATCTTCTTTTGGACGCATGTTTCTAGCGGTCTATCGCACGACTGTTTCTTGGGGCTAGCGGTCTATCGCAAGACCGCTAGTGGAACAGAGAGTCCTGCTCTACCTGTTCTTCCTCTCCTCGGCCGTGGATGAGCTAGAGTCTTTCATCCTTTGATTTCTCTCTCACCAAAGACTCCCAGAACCTTCTGTTTATTTCTGTGGACTCTTGGGGGTATTATCTTCAAGGATTATCTAGTTTCAGGCATATTTTCGAGTCATTATCCCTCCAACTCGAACCTAGGGTTTGAGAGCCTATAAATAGGACCCTTGAGTTCATGGCTTGAGGAGGAGATTTCTGGAGTTTGCGTCGAAGTGCTGCTGCGTTCTTGAGTCATTTCTAACCAAGGAGAAGCTATTTCCACGTCCACCAAGCTTCTAGTTCAGGGAGTACAAAGTTCTTTTGTCTAGTTTATGTTCTTTGGTCTTTAGTTTTGTCCTTTGTTTCCTTGCATCCATAGCATCTTCCCTCCTCTTTTCTCCACGTTCTCTGCATTCAATCATCTTTTTAAAACATCCTCCTATCTTTTTCCACGCCCCACAGGGGTTAAAAAACCCAAACCTCCTAGGTATTCACCCTTCTTTTATGCATATTAGCATAATTGCATTATAGATACTACACTTGCCCAAGGGCTAATTGGGTTATTTTTCTTGTTGTCTACACTTTCTCGCATGTTTACAGGACTCACTGCACGAGGCCCAACCTTTCTGGCCGGCCAGGAGGGGTGGAGATCAGGTTCCAAACCACTGTTCTGGGTGCGCTAGCGGTCATCTGAAAGCCCATTTTCAGTTATAAGGCGGTCTGTCGTAAGACCATTTTCTACTGGATCGTGGTCGTCTGTTGGACCATTTTTCGACTGTGCGCCTGGTTTTCTTTCTCCCGTGGGCGGGTGACTTCAACCGGCTCTTTCCAAGGTATTATTGTGGTTTCTACTACTTTAATTACTTTGGTGGCGATCACACATCTTTGTTTGGGTATTTGTTCATCTTTGTCATCATCTTGCCTGCTTTCTCTGTATTTTATTTGCTCCACTCCTACGGTGTGTGTTTTTATTTTATCCCTTTGCTCCACATCCTGACGTGTGTTTTTCTCTTTCCTCTTCATAAGCATTGATGACATGCCCATGCTCTTGATTTTATGATTATTTGAGTTAGGTCATTCTTGCTCACACACTTTCACATATTTCTCACACACTTTCACATTCACCCTCATCTCACACACATCACAAAAGAACCAGCAACACCTATGCTTAAGTAAAAGACGCATCCACTTGTCTGGACATCTTTATTACACACGTGTCTAGAGTAGGACGCTTCCAAACAATATATACGATATTTAAAAATAAATCAGATGGAAAACATGAACGCGGTCATATAGGGTACCGTGACTTTGAGAACACAGCCTACATGACGACCTCGATCCCAGGTCGTCACATATTTAAATAAAAAAATCTCCGAGTCATGAATGGTTGCGTCGTAGGGATGTGATACGTTCATAAGAACGCGCCCCATATGGATGACGCCTTCATTTCATGTTTTCCATATTTAAAACAAAATAATTATTGACCTTACATGAAGTAGAGCCCCATTCTGACGTAAAACATGATACCTCTTCGATAAAACCCGATTTTCATGCTATCTACTCAATGAAAATTGGGAAAAAGCATACTCAAAGAAACTAGACATGCAGGAGAACATCTTTTTTTTCATTCATATATGATTTAGCCTGAGAGAAACCCACCGAAGATTGGATCAAAGAGGAAGGTCGACGAAGAACGCGAAAGTTTGCCCAAAAACTCCCTTTCCTCCTCGGATCTCACCCTCAAAATGCCAGGAAATCCTCCCCCAACATGCCAAAGGCCGAGAGGGAGATGAGAGGGGTCTATTTATAGAGAAAACCCAGCCAAAATGGTCAATATTCCACTCCCAAAAATTCAAGATTCCCACCTCTGATTTCAACCTTCAAAACCCAAAATTCAAAATCCTCCACTAACCTACTCTCAATAGGGTTTGAAATATAGGCAAGGATGAGATTTTCTGGTGGGCTATGGGTCTAGGGTTTGAAATCTAACCCAATCTTCTAGAATTTGGGCCAATTAATCCATAGAAAATCAGTGTTTCATGTTCTCACGAATTTAAGGCTATTTAGCCCATTCACTTACAATTCAGTCCAATAAGGGTTATCTTTTAGCCTATATTTCGATCATAATCATTTCTAGGGATTTTAACTCGTTCCCTTATTTTTTTGAAATTTAAAATGTTTAATTTCGATTTATTTCAAGAGAATTCAATTATTAAATATATTTATGCTTGAAAAATATAATCTCATCATTAATTCAAGATATTCCCATTATTTAAAATAGTAATAATAAACTAATTATCTCCCTTATTAAATCTAAATCTTTTATTTATTTGAAATATTTAACATTAAGGAATTATTTTCATTTGCAATCACTAAATCTATTTATGTCTTTAAAAACTCAATTTCATCGCTAAATCAGGAATTTCAATATTTTTACCTATTTTATATAAACAAAAATATTAATTATTTAACCAGAATCTTTTAGTTATTTCAAATATTTAACATTAAGGAATTATTTCCATTTTCAATTACTAAATCTATTTATATCTTTAAAAAGTCAATTTCATCCCTAAATCAGGAATTTCAATCCTTTTACCTATTTTATATAAACAAAATCTTAGTTATCTAACCTGATTATTTAGAATTTAACTCGCTTATCCAAATTAGAATTTGGGATTTTGGAGATTTTAAATATTAAGAGATTAATTCCTTCTTTTAAACCCAACAAACTTTTAATTACTAGCCCATTTCATAATTATAACAATCAGAAATTTTATTTCACTAATTGAAATTACCCTTATTTGTTCATAAAATTATATTCATTGGTGCCGTATCACTTGGTTGCGAAAGAAAATAAGTGTGCTGTACCATTTGGAAAAATAAAAAAGGGAGATGTCGGTTCACTTCAAAAGGGAAAAACGAAAGCATAGTGGGTGTGTCGGATCACCCCGATAGAAGAGAAAAGCTAGAGAAAAGAGTAGATGCCGGAATAAAGTATCAGAATCCTCTTAACAGAACTACGCCATGAAAGTTAAGAAGAGAAATGGAATGTGCGGGCATTAGGGCCTAGTTTACTGGTAACTTTCCTTTCCATGATGACGGTCTTTAGGGAG
Source organism: Amorphophallus konjac (assembly GCA_022559845.1). Classification (NCBI taxonomy): domain Eukaryota; kingdom Viridiplantae; phylum Streptophyta; class Magnoliopsida; order Alismatales; family Araceae; genus Amorphophallus; species Amorphophallus konjac. Next base: position 545,625 of record JAHNEJ010003545.1, read on the forward strand.
GAAACAAGGTCTCTATGCCCCTTTACGAATAGCCCATGAGAGGGATTCAGAAAAGGGGAAAGAGGTGCGATACGGCACGCCGATTTCAACCAAACAGTTGAAGCAATTTTTATAGCTTGGGATCATGTCCATGGCGAGGGACAGACTCCAAGCCTAAGTTTATGTGAGGGAAACATATTTCCTCTCGCCGAGGATCAAACATCAATCCATTCTATGCGCTTAACAAGTCACGAGGTATACATCGGGGAAGAATTTGAATCTGGATGGAGCGAACAAATAAGGCAAACAAAAACACCTGATAGAGATGAGAGATCACATATGAGAAGAAAGGGAGATTACATAGCATGGACACATATATACTTTGCAATCTTTCGATCATTCATCATTTCATTTCTAAAAAAACAAAAAGGATACAAGAGAGAAAAGAAAAAAACTAACACAGGAGAGCTCAACTCTACCTGTTGTTGACTCCCTCCTCCCCTTTCCCACCTCACTCTTCTCTCTTTTCTTTCTGCCTCTCCTTTCCTTTTTTTTAACTTCTCTTCTATTTTTGTCCCCCCCCCCATTCCCTTTTTTTTTTCTCTCCTTCCGCCCCCCTTCTTAAAGCAAAAGCCCACAGAAGGATTGCTCTCCCTTTTTTTAAAGTCCCTCTCCCCTTCATTCCCCCATCTTTTTTCCTTCACGGATTGCTCCCCTTTTATATGGGTTGCACAGAGTGAAACGGCACCACTGGTGAACCGGTAGTGTGAGTTCACGTGGGATGTGCGAAGGTGATCTGGCACCGTCCTTGGCATCGTTGGGCACCTGGAGGCCTACCAGATGAAGGGTGAACCTGCCGGTTCAGGAGGCTACCGTTTGAGGTGGGCTACCGTTTAAGGTGGCACCGTGAAAAGGGGAGCTGCCATATTAAGGGTGTTGCCGTTCGAGGTGGCGCCGCGAAAGGGAAGCTGCCCTATCAGGTGTGCAAGGGCTACCATTTCAGCTGTGGAGGGGGCTACCGTTTCAGGGGCCCGAAGGGAGAGTGTGTCATAACAAGACTTTTAGAGAGCTCCGAACACCAGACTATGACGTTTTCAAACCATTGGGGATCGTCTGACTTGGTTCCACCAAAGCGGGGCTTTGAAAAGTATTTTTGTCACCATTTTGGGATATTTTCTTTTAATTTTTCCCTCGTTCGGCTCAGCAAGGCTCATTGCTCTCGATGTCAAATTTTAGGTGTCAACAGAACCACAGTCGCCCATTCACTTCCCACGGTTGGGCTGAGTTATCCTCCTCGGCATATGGTGTCCACACCACCTGTAAAACTCAATCTAGAATTTGATAAGTAATCATGCACAAATTAAATAATGGCATGAAAACTAAATACTAAAAAAAAGAACACTTACCCGGTGGTGTTGAAACTCATTCACTGACATCCTGATGTCGGTAATCTAGGCGGCCACCAAGCGCCGATATGGCAGGACATCCCACCCTACCATGTGTGGGACCGCCAAGGCTCCTTCGCGGGCAATCGCGCCCCGGCCGAGAGGGAAGCGAGTGTAACCCCAAATCTATCACCAATAAAAGATTAAAATTCATCAAGGTTGTTAAATATAAGAACATATTGGGTTCTCACAGCAGTCTCTGATATGTAGGAATGGGTGAATCCACATAGGTTCCCTGAACCTCGTCTGAATTGGTCCATGTAGGCAAGGAGGTGCACCAGCATCGCCCTCCCCCACGCATATCAGGGCCCATGCTCGAGGTCTCAAAGCAACAGTATGTACTACAAGTTCACATTGTTTGATGCCTTCGCGAACAACAATCACCCAAAGAAGTATAAGAAGAAGAGTCGGACCTCATGGCTCTCATCCTTCTCTCTCTCAGCCGGATCCTCTTTTGGACCCTCTGTAGGTGGGCCCCTAAATCCTGCTATGGTCCCCGGGTCACACCCGCCAGGCCCACCATCGTGCTGATACACCCGATTGGACCATAGTCATCGGCCCCTTTGTGCGGATGGGTCTCGAACCAAGCAATCGATCCACCTCTCACCGGTAGTCCCTCAACTCCTGGCAGATGACAGGCACTCCATCCACTGGCAGGCCCATCAGGTAGGCCACATCCTCAAGGGTGGATACCATATGGCCCCATGGCATCACAAGCGCATGGAAATCATCTACTCACCACTCTCAGAGGGCCGTCAGAAATGTAGCAACTATCAGAAGGGGTGAGATCATGAAAAAGGGTGTGAACCCCAGTCGATCAACTCTCCATCGCTGCTCGTGTGGGAGGGAATGGTACCACGCCCACACTAAGTCCCATGAAACTCGGGCATGGATTTGCCGACGGCCCTACAAAACACAACACATAACAAAATCTTGAGTAAACAAAACAATCCATTTAGCAAACCCAATCCGGGTGCCTAGGCGGCTAGACCATTGGCAACCTAGACCCATGGGCAGGCAAGGCCTTGGCCGCCTTGCTCACAAGGAGTAGGAGATGGTTAGCACCCTCCAAACCTCGCCCATTCGACCCTCCAACCCAATCCTTTCTTAAAAATGAAAACTAAAATATGCAAACTTAAAAGCAACTCACATGTAGCTGTGGGATCCTCTGAGTTTCTCCTTCACCCTCTGCCAGTGAAGAACCCTCTTTCACGTTCCCGAATCCACTGCTATCTTCCCCTTCCAGGTTTGACCCATTGGTCTCCAAACTCGCCATTTCCCCACCTTCTTCACCATAGGAGGACTCCTCCACTTCATGGGATGACAGATTGGCTGAGGGACTTTGAGAAACCTCGGTGGAGTTAGCGCGGCTAGAACTCTCCTCCGCGTTCTCACGATCAAGCATGGCCCTCAGCGGCCCCATAGCCTTAAGGAAGGTGAAAGGAGAATAAGGAATGTCGATTGGAAGGAGAAAGAGCTCGGAGGAGGCTACTCTGGAGTGGGGTTCGATGGCTTGGAGTATGGCCATCTGGTTCAAACCTTCCCCCCTTTTTATAAACCCGCAAAGGAAGGCGGCCAAATCCTTGGACGCCCACTTGAGACCAAAGCAGACAAAACCTCGCGGCCTTCCTCATGTGCAACCCTTTTCCATTAGGCTAAGCCCCATTCAAAAAAAAGAGAAAAAATAACAACAAACAAAAAACACAAAAGATATGTACTGTATGAAATTTGTCCAACCATCCATCCAAAACGAAAACAAAAATTTTCATTTATTCACTTTAACTTTTATTAAAAATCCTAGAACAGGTACAAAGCATTCACACCATTAAATCCAACATCTCATAAAAAAATCATTAACAGTTGGCCGGATGCCTTTTAAATAGCCTACATAAGCTCTCAATTCCTCTCTGTTTTCTTCCATGTCTATCTGTGTTGTCGATGAATAGGCATGGCGCCTCCATGCCTGATTAATCTTCCAGAGTTATCTCTGATCATCCTCGGTTCCCAAGAGACGCCTAATAATTAGAGCCTCACTTAAGGTGGCCCTTGGAATTCATCTAGGCAGATCCACCTGGCATTGACAATGATGAGCCTGCTACAGTACCACATCTTGAGCCCCGACTAACCACAGCTCTCGATCTGGCGAATCGCAGACTCAGAATTCCAAACGTGGGCGTATCATCGAGACAAAAATGAATTGCTCCTCAGGTAGAAAGTTAAGGTAGTCACAACAGTCATCTATGGTCTTCAAATGTGCTATCCTACACCTGACTTGATCTTTAGGACCAAAGATGGCCCTAGCCAGATACATAGCACTCTTCTCAAAGATACGGGAGATGGTAGTCACTATGTCATCAAAATCGAAACACATGTGCACTTCCATCCACACTTGCCGCAGGTAAACGCTTCCCATCGCACTTCCTCCCATGCTCATTTGTGTCACAGTACAAATGAGTTAGCAGGGCCTAGGAAAGGGAATGCCCTTCCCATAACAGAGCCAGCGGCCTGGTGTTCTCTCGCGTCAACACATCCCTGACATCAGAAAGAGCAATGCCCCGCCGAGACACAACGTCAGTCCTCGCATCAATCTCTTTGCATGGGCTGATATATCCCTGATCTGGCCTAGAATCCATCTGGCAAGGTGGTCGATCGATATCCCTCACTGGTCTATCATCCGCCAAACTTCTCGTTTGTCATGTACTATCTCATCCAAGATCTCCACCCATGGAGGGAGTTCTAGCAGGACTCCCATGTCCAGGTTGCCCCATTGGAAGAGGAAATCAACCTCCTCCAGCAATACAGAGGCGTTGAACTCAGGAAACACAAAAGTGTGGGTCCCCAGATGCCACAACTCCATGAGTGCGCCGAGCGCATCCCAGTTCCACCTCATGCTGTCGAGTCTTTTCACCATGACGACCAAGCGTGTCAGATGACAACCATGCATGTAGACCCTAATGTCAGGGGTGATCACCGCCATCAAGTCATAAAGCAACCTATACTATACCTTCGAACATGTCGAGATCTCAGGAAAATCGGGATGGGTAGAAAAGGAGAGAAAGAGAAGTAAGATGCCATAACAAAAATAAACTCCCCGTGCCAAAATACAAACATCACTTCACGCCAAACATACCTTACTATCCTTCACAAGCTAGCTCAAGTGCCCCACCATGTCGGAGAGCACACCGGGGTTGTGAGCAACGTTCTCCATAGGTTGGGAAGAGGAGGAAGCCATCTTAGGGTTCATCTTCCATGATGGTGACTATTGTGCTATGTGTGTGATTTTGATGACAACAAAACTTTATGTATGGGTGTGTTTTTGATGATAACATAATTTCATTCATGGTTTCATCTATGGTTAAGAAAGTCGTGATATGAATGAGAATGGATGTGGAAACTCATCTCTAAGTTGTAATCTCGTTCAACGAAGTCTAGAAATGTCAAAGATTTACATCTAAGGTATGTTGACCTTATTAATTTCAATATATGCTAATTTGGGATTAATTTTGCTTGTTTCAAGTGTACTGGTTGATCAAAGTGACTGGTCGGTCGACCGACAGAAAGGGTCTGGTCGACCATATTTCCCAGAGTTGAGTTGCCTAAGAATGTTATAGTTATCGGTCGACTAATACCTAAAGTTCAGGTCGACTGACTGGCTCAGTTGGTTATGCCTAAGGCAGCTGCTAATTTCCTCAAGTCTTGCAGAGAAAAGTGTTCAGAGTGTGTCGGCACACCTTCGAAGTGTGTCGACCTACAATGGTTCTCCGGAACAATAGAGGTTAGACTGTGTTGAACACACATGAAAAGTGTGTCGAGCCATATTGACGGAATATGAGAAGGCGTGTCGACACATATGGAAGGTGCGTCGACACATGAAGCCTTTCATCAGGCAGTCTTGGTCAGTGTGTTCAGACTGTGTCGACACACATTAGAGATGTGTCAACCCACTTTGGTTCTCCAGAACAATTTTATTTTATCAATGGCTAGATTGTGTCGACAGACATGAAAGGTGTGTCGACCCACTTTGGTTCTATAGAGCAATTTCCTCTATCAAAAGGTCAAGGTGTGTCGGCCCAACCTTCATGGTAGGTCGACTTACCTGGTGACCCAGTATGTATTTAAAAAAGTGTGTCGACACACACAACTCGGTGCGTCGACACATACATCGTCAGCTTGCAGTAGCAATAGCAGTAGCTAGCCGCATCAGCCGTTGTAGCATGCAACAACAGTAGCCAGCAGCATCAGCAATAGCATCAGCAAGTGCAAGCCGAAGGCCAGCAGAAGTAGCAACAGCCAACAGCCAACAACCAGTAGCATGAACAGTAGCAAGGTTGTTAGACTGTGTCGACACACCATGGAAGTGTGTCGACCAACATCAGTTCACCAAAACAATGATTTCCATCTGAGAGTCAAGTGTGTCGACACATGCTGAAACAGCGCGTCGACACAACCTAGTAAACATAAGCTATTATATGGGGCAATTGCTAAAGAGCGTGTCAACACAGATTCTACAGTGTGTCGACACAGCAGTCAATACATGACGGCTAGGTCGACTCAGTGAAGCAGTGGATTCGACGCAAGAATGCCATTAAGAAGAATGTGTCGACATAGTGAGGTAAGTGTGTCGACACATCCCCTACCGCGGTACTTGCGAACTTCCAATGTGGGCCCTCTTGGGAACATGGACCAAGGCCCAATGATTGGGCAAGCACTCAGATCGATGGTTCGAGATTCTAGAAGGGCTTTTTGGCAGAGAATATAACTTTTATCATTGGACCAATTAGAAGATACTTAGGAAATAGAGGATTATCCATTTTGCTCTGCTATAAAGAGCACCCTTTCGCCTTGGAGAAGAAGCAGGCTGTTAGAGAAGAAAAGAGCATCCCTAAGCTTTCAGAAGAAGATTGGAGAGGGAGAAAGAAGAAGTAAGGCTACGAGAGAGAGAGTAGCTGCAAGTCGAAGTAAGAGGTAGATAGCCGCCCTGAGCCATCTGAAGAGCATCTATGAGAAAGAGAACGTAGTGAGAAGCAGAGAGCCGTCCTGAGTATTTTGGAAGTAAATCTGAGAGAAAGAAAAGGAGGAGCGCCCCCTTGCTGCCAAGAGGAGTTCTACATCAGGATCGTGACCTGGACGCACCGTGCTACGAAGATAGTCATCTAGTCATCCTCATGGTTGGTCAACCGTCGAAGGGAGCTGTCTAAAGGGGGAATCTCATCTTGTTGACTTTATATTTCTAGATCTGAAAACCTAGAGTCATTTGATGTCGCTCTGATAGACATACTTGCTTAAACAGAAGATGCTAATGTGTGTGGTCGGAGTGTGTTGTGCTCACATCTGAGTGTGTCTATGATCGCTGCGGTTTAGCAGCGTTGGTGCTCGTTTTGGGGTTCATCCCCATTTGTGTTGTGGTTCGACAATGTGCAAGTGTTAGCCTGCGTGTGTAGCTGAGGAGCTTGTTCCCCGTGTGTATGCAGGTGTTTTGTCTGCGTGTGTGGTGGAGCGTGGCTCCGTGTGTACTATCTTGTAAGGGTCTTTGCAAGATAGTGGATGTAACACCCGACAAATTAGGAAAGTTAAAATAGAAATAATTGTCTATATTTTAGGAAGATAAAGGATAATTGTGAACCTTGTAAGTCTTTAGGATGAATAAAATAAAATTTTCTTGTTAAAGATAAAATGATGTCAAAAGGGGAATTTACCTTAACGAAGAATCAAGTCAATAAATGAGATATAAATGGAGATAAATGCGAAAGGATTAAAAGACAATTGAGTAATAATAATCTCATCTCCATTTTAAATCAAGAAGAAATCTAATTATCATTATTTTATAAAGCACCAAGAATATTTAATATTTATAAAATGGAGATCTACAAGTAAAGATTAAAAGACAATTGAGAAATAAATTCTCTCATTTTAATTCTAGATCTAAATCAAGGAATCTAATTATCGTTGGCGATTTAAATTTTAATTAAGATTTATAAAGCTCGAGAAATTATCTTTAAGTTAAATCTCATGAAATATGGTGATTAATATAAAATACTTAATGATTCAAGTTAATAAGATGAGGTAAAATTGTTAATGATATAATAGTAAAAATTAACGATAAACAAAAATATATTTAAATCTGAAATTTGTAAATGATTAACAATGGGCTGAAGGCTATTTTATTATTAAGACTAGCCTACTTAATAAATTAATAGGCCTTATGACTAACGAATGGGTCAAAAGACTTTACAACAAATAACTAAGTCCACCTAGAACAATTAATAGTTAATGGGCTTGGGCCATAAGAATAACAATAATAATAAAATAAAAGTTATTATCTGTCAACGTGGAACCCTAAAATCTTAAGAAAACCCAATTGTCAAAGGAGGATAGCGACGACGTTTGGAGTAATTAGAGTACTAATACTTATCATGTAAGGCAACATTAGTCTAGTTAGGACTCTTAGTAGGATTCGAGGGTAGACTCTTATAAATATGGACCCCCATGCGATGGCAGAAGCCATCGTGTTACTGCTGCCGTTGATGGGTCGTGTGGCTGTCGTTGCTGTTGTGATCATGCCGTGATGAAGGGATGTCTTCTTCCTTCTTCTTCCTCATTGCGTGCGGTGCCTTCTCTTCTTCCTCATTCGACGTCTGTCGACGTATCCTTCTTCCTCTTCATCCATCTTCGTTCGTCGTCAGTTTCAGGTAGGTGGTCTCTATAACTCAAGTAAAACACATATATACAGAAGCATGCATGTAATCCCCTCGTCTCCTGTTAATCTTCAGGTTCCCTGTTAATTCCATGCAGTGTTTTCTTAAGTTTTAAAGTGTTCTGGTTAACAAAGAATTTGCAACCAGAACAGTGGACGCGGATTAATTGGCGTCTCTTCAAGCAGGCACTAATTCTTTAATTAGTGTCCGGCCTGCAGACGTGAATTAATGCACACCCACAACCCCTGACGCGTATTCTTCTAGTGATTTAAATAATTCTCTCATGTTTAAAAATCAATAAGTATAAAAGCCTAATCCAGCAAAATTGTATGAGCATGTTTTTAGGACCCTTGTATTTTTCCCTTAATTGTTGTATCTTCTGATCCATGAAATTATAGATAGAAATCATAGTGCTACTGTTCACCCATCTAAATAAGAAATGAATAGTAGTTTGTTTCTAAAAATGTACCCGCCCGATGGGTAAGAACATATAACAGAATTGAATTAGCGTCTACTTGGGCAGACGCATATTAGCTAAATAGCGCCTCTTCACAGAGACGTGAAATCATGTTTTAATTATTAAAATGAAATAATCTGGAAACTACTAGAATTAGCGTCTACCTCTTGGACGTGAATTAAATAATTGGCGCCTGCTTACAAGGACGCCAATTTGAAGTAATTTTATTAAATTACCGTTAGTTCTAGAATTGGCGCCTTTTCACAAGGACGTGAATTCTACAATTAGCGCCTCCGCATAATGACGCGACATCATGCGTCTCAGTTTTTCCACGTGTTTTGGCCCATACTGTGGGTTTCTTGGCATTACTGTCTCATGGTCGAGATGGAGTTCTTGTTTTCTTCGTTTTCACGCTTATACCCTATTTCTTGGAGATTGAAGGACTCTCCATCAGGAATTCCTCTCGTCAGATTGGAAATTCTTTCTCTAAGGCCTCCACAAGTCCCTGACATCGAAGGATTCCCTCTTCGATCACTGGGTTGGTTGTACCCTAAAAACCCATGAACTTGTTTTGGTCATGTCCCTCTGAAGAAACATGACTCCCAGCCATCATAGAGGGCTGTGATCAGGTGTTCTATGAGAGTCCTGACTCTGCCAAGAATTGGCGTCTAGGGCAGGCGCCGCTATTTCCTAAATTAGCGTCCAAGATAGGTGATGCTGATTCCTTCATGCCTACTGTTCATCAGAATAAGCGCCCTTTCAGAAGGACGCGAATTCTATAATCCGCGGCATCCTGAGTGGACACCAATTTTCTCAGTTTCTCGCATCTCTTAGTTTTCTCAGGATTCTTCCCTATGTTTTGGTCTTGTCCTTGAACTCTTTTCTTTCCCTGGAATCTTCTTAAAAAATTTCCTACAAAAGCTTAATCCTAGTAATTCTATTAAGTGCATGTCTAGATATTTACATAGGATCATGGATCTAATAACTCAATGTCTGACATTAATGGGGCCCAGTCTGGTCCTGGGAGGAGCACCCGAAAGTACTTGTGCCCATGGGAACTATATTGACCACAGTGTGGCATTGCACCAAAGTGCATGACTTTCTAGATTAATCTATGGCACTCCACTCTCTCGTGACATGATAATACTTGATGATTTGACGTGCTTGACTTCACATCATACTTGCTTGAACATGAATAGCCCTTATCTTGTTTATACTATTCTTGTGATCTTATCAGTTCTAGATATCTATTCTTGATTCGTATTTCCTTCTATTCTATTTCCAACTCATTCATGCATGATTATAATTGCATTCATGTAACATGTTAATTATTTAAAGCAAGCCTAGCAATAGAGATGTAATTCCTACTAAGCTTTTTGCTCATCCAGATTTATTTCAATATTTTTCAGGTAACCATTTGGCTAGCGAGGTCGTGGTTTTGGCGCGAATAGAAAGTGTCTATGGGAGCACCTAAAGATAGATGACCCATGTCTTTTACTTTTCTTGAGTCTAGATTGGAGTTTTATGTTAAATTAGCGTGTCTTTTTTTTCTTAAAGTTGTAATTTGAGTCAAAGTTTGTAATTACAAGATGATATTAATAAAGATTATGTTCTTGGTCGGTTGTGTGTCTTTGAGTTATTGCTCTGATTGTCATGACTGTTTCGCTACCACGTCCCGAGTAATATTTTCGCTGTTATCGGTTTGGAGCGTGACAGAAGTGGTATCAGAGCCTAGGTTTTATTAAACCCTAGGTTTGGCCGTGAGTATGTGTCATTTAGGTCCTTTTCCTTATTAATACTTAGTGAGAATGGGTAGAGTCAAGGGCTAAGTATTAAAAGATGTATCTCTAAGGATAATTAACGTTCATTATTATTCTTGAACAAGATAATTGACCTTCACAATTATTCCTGAATTAGAAAATTAAATTTCATAAGTTATTCTTGCAGGAACCTAGATTCAATGGAGGCGACTAAGTCTGGCTTTGTTCCCCATGTAGCACTCGTAGATATCCAAGCCTATGCAGACCTAGTTAGGAGAGTTCAGTTCTTAGAAGAAGCCGTAGAGAAGAGAGAGAGAGTTGAAGAGAGAAACAAGCCACTAATCCTAGCGGGTCTAATTCGACCAAGAAAAGACATAATAAGGGTTGTAACTCACAGAAGGGTAAGAAGTGTAAGAGAGAGAAAAGTTGGGTGGCTAATGTAGATTCATCTCGAGGAAGGTGTAAGTTTTATGGTAAGTATAATCATCAATCAGAGGATTGTTGGCGGAAGTCGGGAGTATGTCTTCGTTGCGGAAGCTTAGAGCATAAGATAGCTAGATGCCCAGTTCTATCCCTGAAGCGCCAAGGAGAGACTCAAGCATTAGTGAAAGCCGAGCCTGCTAAAGAAGGAGTTGTAGAAGGTATCTCTCATCCTTAACCTTGAGCTAGTTCTTTTCCCCTTCCGTATATCTTAGATTCTTTTACTTGCATAGTTACCTTGGTGATTTGTTGTTTTTCCCACTCAAGATGTAGAAGGTGGTGTGAATTTGGGGACCAAATTCTCTTTAGTGGGAGAATGTGTAACGCTTGAGAAATTAGAAAAGTTAAAATAGAAATAATTATCTATATTTTAGGAAGAGAAAAGATAATTGTGAAGCTTGTAAGTCTTTATGATGAATAAAACAAAAATTTCTTATTAAAGATAAAATAAGGTCAAAAAGGGAATTTAACTTAACGAAGAATCAGGTCAATAAATGAGATATAAATGGAGATAAATGCGAAAGGATTAAAAGATAATTGAGTAATAATAATCTCATCTCCATTTTAAATCAAGAAGAAATCTAATTATCATTATTTTATAAAGCACTAAGATTTAAGATTTATAAAATGGAGATCTACGAGGAAATATTAAAAGACAATTGAGAAATAAATTCTCTCATTTTAATTCTAAATCAAGGAATCTAATTATCGTTGGTGATTTAAATTTTAGTTAAGATTTATAAAGCTCAGGAAATTATCTTTAAGATAAATCTCATGAAATACGGCGATTAATATAAAATACTTAATGATTTCAAGTTAATAAGATGAGATAAAATTGTTAATGATATAATAGTCAAAGTTCACAATAAACAAAAATATATTTAAATCTAAAATTTGTAAATGATTAACAATGGGCTTAAGACTATTTTACTATTAAGACTAGCCTAATTAATAAATTAATAGGCCTTACAACTAACGAATGGGTCAAAAGGCTTTACAACAAATAACGAAGTCCACCTAGAACAATTAATAGTTAATGGGCTTGGGCCTTAACAATAACAATAATAATAAACAAAAAGTTAGTATCTCTCAACGTGGAACCCTAGCTAAAATCTTAAGAAAACCCAATTGTCAAAGGAGGATAGCCACGACGTTTGGAGTAATTAGAGTACTAATACTTATCATGTAAGGCAACATGAGTTTAGTTAGGACTCTTAGTAGGATTCGAGGGTAGAATCTTATAAATATGGACCCCCATGCAATGGCAGAAGCCATCGTGTTACTGCTGCCGTTGCTGGGTCGTGTGGCTGCCGTGGCTACTGTGATCGTGCCGTGAGGAAGGGCTATCTTCTTCCTCACTGTGTGCGGTGCCTTCTCTTCTTCCTCGTTCGACGTCTGTCGACGTATCCTTCTTCCTGTTCATCCATCTTCGTTCGTCGTTAGTTTTAGGTAGGTGGTCTCTATAACTCAGGCAAAACACATAGATAACAGAAGCATGCATGCAATCCCCTCGTCTCCTGTTAATCTTCAGGTTCCCTGTTAATTCCATGTAGTGTTTTCTTATGTTTTAAAGCGTTCTGGTTAACAAAGAATTCACGACCAGAACAATGGACGCAGATTAATTATTGTCTCTTTAGGCAAGCGCTAATTCTTTAATTAGCGTCCGGCCTGCAGATGCGAATTAATGCACGCCCACAACCCCCGACGCGTATTCTTCTACGGATTTAAAAAATTCACTCATGTTTAAAAATCAATAAGTATGGAACCCTAATCCATCAAAATTGTATGAGCATGTTTTTAGGAGCCTTGTATTTTTTCCTTAATTATTGTATCTTATGATCCATGAAATTATAGATAGAAATCATAGTGCTATTGTTCACCCATCTAAATAAGAAATTAATAGTAGTTTATTTCTGAAAACATACCCACCCGATGCATAAGAACATATAATGGAACTGAATTAGCGTCTGCTTGGGCGGATGCGTATTAACTAAATAGCGCCTCTTCACAGAGACGCGAAATCATGTTTTAATTATTAAAATGAAATGATCTAGAAACTATTGGAATTAGCGTCTACCTCTTGGACATGAATTAAATAATTGGCACCTCCTTACAAGGATGCCAATTTGAAGTAATTTTATTAAATTACCGTTAGTTCTAGAATTGGCACCTTTTCACAAGGACGTCAATTCTACAATTAGTGCCTCCGCATAGTGACGCGACTTCCTGCCTCTCAGTTTTTCCACGGGTTTTGACACATACCGCGGGTTGCTTGGCACTACTGTCTCATGGCAGAGATGGAGATCATGTTTTCTGAGTTTTCATGCTTATGCCCTATTTCTTGGAGATTGAAGGACCCTCCATCAAGAATTCCTCTCGCCGGATTGAAAATTCTATCTCTAAGGCCTCTGTAAGTCCCCGACATCAAAGGATTCCCTTTTTGATCACTGGGCTAGTTGTACCCTAGAAACCCATGAACTTGTTTTGGTCATGTCCCTCTGAAGAAACATGACTCCCAGCCATCATAGAGCGTTGTGATCAGGTGTTCTGTGAGAGTCCTGACTCTGCCCAGAATTGGCATCTGGGGCAAGCGTCCTATTTCCTGAATTAGCGTCCAGGACAGGTGACACTGATTCCTTCGTGCCTACTATTCATCAAAATTAGCACCCTTTCAGAAGGATGTGAATTATGTAATCCGCGGTATCCTGAGTGGACGCCAATTTTCTAAGTTTCTCGCATCTCTTGGTTTTCTCGGGATTCTTCCCTATATTTTGGTCTTGTCCTTGAACTCTTTTATTTCCCTGGAATCTTCTTAAAATATTTCCTACAAGAGCTTAATCCCTGAAAATCTATTAAGTGGATGCCTAGATATTTACACGGGATCATGGATCCAATAACTCAATGCCTGGCATTAATGGGGCCCGGTCTGATCTTGGGAGGAGCACCTGAAAGTACTTGTGCCTATAGGAGCTATATTGATCACGGTGTGACATTGCACCGAAGTGCATGACTTTCTAGATTAATCTATGGCACTCCACTCTCTCGTGACATGATAATACTTGATGATTTGACGTGCTTGACTTCACATGATTCTTGCTTGAACATGAATAGCCCTTATCTTGTTTATACTATTCTTGTGATCTTATCAGTTCTTGCTATATGTTCTTGATTCATATTTCTTCCTGTTCTATTTCCAGCTCATTCATGTATAATTATAATTGTGTTCATGCAATAGAGATGTAATTCCTACTCGATTAAATGAAGACTCTTCATTGAGAGTGAGAAGCTCTGTTTCGCTTCTCCTTTCCCGCCGCTGTTCTTCATCGTGTTCTTGGTGTTTTCACCCAACCGGCCATGGCTGGTGTGGCGGGGGAAACCCTGGTTTCGCTGGATGATCATGCCAATGGACGATCGGATGCGGCGGTGGCTGGCCCTCGAAAATCATATGCTCAGACTCTGATGGAGGATCAGCACCGGCCAAAAGTTCCTATCCAGCTGAAGTTTCCTGCATTTACGGATAAGGGAGAATCAGCTATCTTCTTCACCCTAGAAGAATTCCAAATCTCTTTCCAGCAGCTTCAGTACGCTATCATTGCAAAATGCTCTTATGGACGACCTTCTATTCCAGAGATAAAAGCTTGTATTTCTTTGCGCCTTCAACTTAGATCAGATTGCATTATAAGTAAACTGAATGCTAGACATATTCTGATCCGTCTGGGATCTGAAGCGGATTTCTGAAACTCCTCCTCCAAAAGAATTTATATATCAAAGGTTTCCTGTTTAGATTTTTTAGATGGACACAGGACTTTGATTTCTCCTCAGATCCGCCGTCTGCTCCTGTATGGATCGGTTTTCCTTCTTTACCTGTTAATTTCTATCATGAAGATATGATTCGATCAATAGCAGGAAATATTGGTACTGTTCTGCAAATCCATGATGCTACCCTCGCCATGACTGAGACTTCTGAAGCATTAGCGTGTGTTGAACTTGATTTGGTTACTGAGAGAAAGAAAGGATATGGATAGGTGTGGGAGGAAATGGATTCTGGCAACCCATCACTTATCACAGGGTGCCACATTTGTGTTCCCATTGCCATAAAATTGGTCATATGGAACAAGAATGTAGAAAGAAGTTAAACAAGAAAGAGCTCAGAAATCAGTCTTTGGGAAATGGTCTTTCAAAAACATTCTGACAGGAATACAGACCTAGATTACTTCAAACTTCCAGTCCGAATATGGGAATTAAATATACTAATATGTCCCTTGCTTCATGCCAGCAACCTGATGAATTAGTTTTGGACGATGATAAGATTAAGTTAAAGCAATTCCATGCCTCCAGTCCAAAAAAGGGAATTACTGATTTCAACAGATTTTCTATCTTGTATCAACACCATGAAGACTTGGCTTTGGATAAAGAGATGGTTCATAACAAGCCCAATTCTGATTAATTTACTCATAGTAAAGATCCTAAAGGCTGTCAGGCTACAATTCCTATAGCTGGACTTTCCCAAGATATAGAAGATAATGGTCCCCTGGTATCTGTTTGTTGCAATGACACAGTCAGAAAGCCTCTCTCAATTCTTCCGAGTATAAAGGACTCATCGGCTGTAGTTGAGCTTCCTTCAATCCAACAAAATAAGGAAGTCTCAATGTCTCATAAAGTTCCCCTCTCAACTTAAGGAAAAATTGAAATCATCTGTTCGGATGTTGTCTCCAAAATATCAGCTATGGAAAATTCTAAGATGCTTTATTTAGATAAGTGCAGCAAAACA
Source organism: Amorphophallus konjac (assembly GCA_022559845.1). Taxonomy (NCBI): domain Eukaryota; kingdom Viridiplantae; phylum Streptophyta; class Magnoliopsida; order Alismatales; family Araceae; genus Amorphophallus; species Amorphophallus konjac. The sequence goes on from JAHNEJ010003545.1 coordinate 561,212, forward strand.
AGAAAACTTCCAGACTTGCAGTCAAATGAAATATCAGTACTCCCCGGAGTAATTTTGAGTGATGCCCGTCTAACTAGAGCTAAGGCTAAAATTTTAGCAGCTCATATATCATCTTCTTCTTCTCATGATAAACTCAGCACTGATATGGAATGTTAGAGGTATTGGCAACAAAGCCACTGTCAGAAGCCTGGCCCAGCATATTAAAGACAATAACATTCATATTGCTGCCATTCTTGAACCCCGTATTGACTTCAATCGAGCTCAGGGAGTTGCCCATCACATACATCTTCATTCTTTCTTGGGAAACAATGGTGATATCTCTAAAATTTGGTTATTTTACAAGCCCAACATATGCTTTGATACTATACAGTCCCATGCTCAATATCTGACAGTAGCTCTTAAAGATAATAATTATGCAATTCTATATTTTACAGCAGTGTATGCTTCTTGTAGTCTCAGTCAGCGCAGGGAAATGTTTGAATCACTGATGGAATTCAGCCAAGGGGTGACTATACCTTGGATAATAGGTGGGGATTTCAACTGTATAGTATCCCCTGAGGAAAAGATTGGTGGCAATATTTCTTCCATGGTAGCTATGACTGACTTTCAAGGCTTTTTAACTGACATTGGTTTAACTGATGCTGGGTATATTGGTTCAAACTTTACTTGGTCTAATAACCAAATAGGAGGCTCTCATATTCGAGCTCGTTTAGATAGGGTCTTATATAACCCACATTGGCTGAGCTCAAATCATAATTTGTCTGTTAGGCACCTTGTTAGAGGTCCCTCAGACCATGCTCCCTTATTACTTTCTGTAAATTCCACCACCGCTTCTCCGGGAAGATTCACCTACCAACACATGTGGCATACTCACCAAGGTTTCTTAGATTTTATGAAAGATCAGTGGAATAAATGCCCTCGAGAGGAAATTCATCCTTTCAAAGCCTTCCAGAAGAAATTAAAATTTCTGAAAGATGCTTTAAAGGTTTGGAATAAAGACACTTTTGGGAATATTCATCAAACTAAAAAGAAGATAGAACTATTGATGGAACATGCCTAGTCTACATATGATGTTGATCCCTCAGTTGAAAATAGAATGAATCTTAATAAAGCTAATGCAGATATGCGTTTTATTTTATCCCAAGAGGAGATCTTCTGGCATCAGAAATCTAGAATTCAATGGATCACCAATGGTGACCGAAACACTCAATTTTTCCATCATTACACTAAGGTTAAAAGACAACAGAACTTTGTTTCAAAAATGAAGATTGATAACCATTGGGTGGATAATAAGGAGATTCTGTTCAAAAGTGCAACTGAATTTTTCAAAAATCTTCTTTCAATTGAAGCCCACAGCATTGATGATAGCCTCCTCTCACTGATACCTCGGTTGATCACTGAAGAGCAAAATAATTCTCTTTCTACTATTCCCACGGCTGATGAAGTTAAAAATTGTGTTTTCTCTATGTCTGGCAATAGCTCCCCTGGTCCAGATGGTTATACTGGGGGTTTTTACACTCACTGCTGGGATATTATAAGCTTGGATGTCATTTGTGCAGTCGAGAGTTTTTTTCAAGGGTGGGGGCTCCCTCAAGGTGTTACTTCTACTTTACTTTGTTTGATTCCAAAGGTTAAAAGTCCAGTCACTTATGCTGATTTCAGGCCCATCAGTTTATGTAATTTCACATGTAAAATTGTATCCAAGATCATTAATGACCGGCTGCAGACTGTGTTGCCTCTAATCATATCAGATGAGCAGAGTGGATTTATAAGTGGCAGTCAGATTACTGATAATTTTCTATTGGCCAAAGAACTTTTTATGGAGATTGACAGACCTATCAGAGGTCATAATATCATGATTAAACTTGATATGGCCAAAGCTTATGACCGGATAGAATGGGATTTCATTTTTCAGGTTATGAAAGGCTTTGGCTTCTCAAACAGATTCATTTCTCTTGTTGCTCAATTGATAGTCAATTGCTGGTTTTCTATTTCTTTGAATGGTCGCATTCATGGCTACTTTAAATCTTCAAGAGGAGTTAGGCAGGGTGACCCATTAGCACCTGCATTATTTATTATAGCTGAGGAGGTTCTAAGCAGGGGCCTCAAAAATATATTTTCTTCTAGACTGTGCAAGTATTATCATCTCCCCCGGGGTGTTCGTCAAATCTCCCATATCCTTTATGCTGATGACTCCAACATTTTTATGAATGGAGGGATATCTTCAATAAAACAGCTGCTCCTGTTTCTAGGTAAATATGAAGCAGCATCTGGCCAAATAATTAATGCCTCTAAAAGCTGCTTTGTGACGGCAAAAAAAATGCCCACTTCTTCCATCAACCGAATCTGTCAACTTACTGCTTATCATCACAAGAAAGAAAGTATTAGATACTTGGGAATCCCTCTTTTTAAAGGCAGAACTAGAATCCCTCATTTTAAATATCTGATAGACAAAGTCAATTCTAGACTTGCAGGTTGGCAAAGTATATTGTTATCACAAGCAGGGAGATTGGCTTTGATCCGGTCAGTTCTTGCCTCGATTCCCATATATTCTGCCAGTGCCGTCTCCATTCCCTATACTATACACAAGCAGATCAATAGAGTCTGTGCAAATTTCTTCTGGCAGGGCCTTGAACTTGCCTATAGAAAACATTGGGTTTCCTGGGAAAGGATATGCTGCCCTATATCCACTGGAGGATTAGGCATCCGAAGCCTTTCAGACATTCAAACTTGCTTCCTTGTTAAATTGCTTTGGCACTCACAGTATGGAAAGTCTTTATGGGCTAACTATATTAGAAGGAAATACTGTCATGGGCTTCATATCTCTGAATGCAAAACTCCTTTCCCAGTTCGCATCAAACAGTGTGACTTTGATAAAGCTAGATCAATTCTGCTTACTGGATCCCGCAAGATCATTCAAAATGGGAATGCTACAAATTTCTTCAAAGATATCTGATATAAAGACAAGGCACTGGTGGATTTATTTCCTTCACAAAGCTACACTCTTTCTGCTGACTGCTCAGTTAATACAGCATTAAAAAATATTCGGCATCCAATCTGGGATCCTATAACAGACCTTCAACTGCGGGAAGATATTCAAAATTTTTCTCTTCAGAATGGGGATGACATCACTATTTGGTCATTTACCAATTCAGGTAATTACAGTATAAAATCCACTTATAGCTTTCTTAGAGAGCAGACTACATATTCTATATATAGCAAATTGTGGCAGCATAGACTTCCACCCAGGGCTTCTCTATTATGTTGGAAACTTCTGCAGCAAGCTGTTCCTGTTGACAGCCGTGTTCAGTCAGTTGGCATTAATATGGTTTCTTGCTGTGTTTGCTGTACATCCTCCCACTCTACTGAAGATGAAGACCATCTCTTTGTTCACAGTGATTTGGCAGTTTTTCTATGGAGCAGTTTTAGCCCTCTGCTTGGAGTTTCTTGCCTAGAAGCCTCTACAATTAGAAATCGGCTGAGACTTTCCATCAACAGAGCCAACATCAGTAAACCTAAGGGCTTCATATCCTTGTTAGCTGCTCTCCTGATCACTTGGGAAATTTGGAAATATAGGTGCCAGGCCAAATTTGAAGGCTGTAGAATTAAACTCCACAATATCATTAATCATATCCTTGCTGATATTAATCAGATTGTCAGCCAGATCAAGTTTAAACATGGCCCAAGCTCCAAGTTGTGCAATACTTTACAAAATATTGGCATTGTTATCAGATTTAGCAATCCAGTTTACTTCACTGTTATTTTGAATGCCCCTTCATATGATTATTCCCTTAATGTTGATGGAGCAAGCAAGGGTAACCCTGGACTATCCGGGAGAGGGGGATGTTTCAGAAACACACAGGGACATCTTTTGTTGGGTTTTTCGTACTTCTATGGCAAGGGATCCAACATGGTGGCTGAAGGACATGCTCTTTTAGATGGCCTCCATATTGCCCAGTTGCACTCTATTCCAATTTCAGTCATTTACTCTGATTCAATGGTTCTCGTGGATTTGGTGAATAACAAGAGAACCCTACCATGGCCTCTTCTTCCATGGTGGAGCCAACTTCAACAACTAGTCTTATTATTCAATTGTCCCATCAAACACACATACAGAGAGGAAAACCAGCTTGCCGACATGCTTGCCAACCATGCGGTCTCCATTGGGCACAACATGGAATTCTCCTCTTTCAAAGAGTTGCCCACTCTAGCTAAAGGATATGCTACTGCCGATGCCCTTTGTATTCCAAATTTTCGTCGGCGGCTTGTATAGAATCTTTTATTTTTTCTTGTAAATGCAAAGAGATGGCCTCTCTCACTGATATTGTACATTCCCTCCTCTTTAGTAATAAAATAACACTAGTGGTTCGAAGGTGGAGTGAGAACATTCTCTTCCTTTGGAAGAGGGTGCACTCCCCCTTTGCTCCCACTAGATGTGTTTGATGAAAAAAAATGTAATTCCTACTGAGCTTTTCACTCATCCAGATTTATTTCACTGTTTTTCAGGTAACCAGGTGGCTAGCGAGGTCATGATTTTGGCGGAAAGGAAAGTGTGCATGAGAGCTCCTAAAGATAGATGACCCGTGTCTTTTACTTTTCTTGAGTCTAGATTGGAGTTCTATGTCCAGTTAGCATGTCTTTTCTTTTTCTTAAAGTTGTAATTTGAGTCAAAGTTTGTAATCGCAAGATGATATTAATAAAGATTATGTTCTTGGTCGATTGTGTGTCTTTGAGTTATTGCTCTGATTGTCATGACTATTTCGCTGCCACGTTCCGAGCAATGTTTCCGCTGCTATCGATTCGGGATGTGATAGTGGAAGCCTCACCAATCTGGTGAGGGTGGACATAGGCTCACAGGGTGTGTGGCCGAACCACCTTAAAAATTTCCATTCCACTGAGTGTTTGTCTGTGCGATTGTTCGTTCTCTTCTATCACCTTCATAGGTATATTTGCAGTTATCTCATACATCGTTGTGCTTCAGCTTTCATCTGCTTAATCAATCTTCATCTACCATGATGAGTTTGAGTTAAAATCATCAAACCACACGCCACAGTTTTATAAATACTAAGTGTTTGAATTAATTCACTGTGAGATCTGTTTTAAGCCTTTTTGTTTCTAGTGATCATTATTTTTAGTTGGTCAATCAATTCACCTCCCTCTTGACTGTCGTTGTACCCGGGCCAACAATTGGTATCAGAGCCTCGGCTCTATTTGTCTTGAGGTCTTGCGGCCTATAGAGTGATCCTAGTCAATGGCAACCTGGAGCAAAATGGCCAAAAGTTGTTTAACCTCTTGTCCTCTGTGTTTTAACGGTTATAATTTTATTTCTTGGAGAAATGGAATGTGTGCTTATTTTGGTTTGCATGAACCTGAAGTTTGAAAAGTGATAAGTGAAGGTCCATACAAACTTCCTGCTGAACAAAACAAATGGGATGATAAGTATGTCAAGAAAAATGCAATAAATCTTAGAGCATTAAATATTCTTAAGGAGAGCATAGAATCTAACATATTTTCACAAATCTCCTCTTGCAGATCAGCTAGAGATTTATGGGACGAGTTGGCATGCAAGTATGAAGAAAATGCAATGGATCCATGCTTGATGGCTCAAGGAGATATCATTGTTGAGGTAAATTCTAATTCTGAAGATATCTCAACTGAGGAATGGCAATTAAGGTGTACTGAATTATATGACAAATACAAGAAACTCAAATATGAAAATAAAACATTGAAATTTTTTGATGAAAATGTGCACGCTAATATTTCTTGTGAAAATTGTAAATTGTTAGAATCTAAAATTGAAGATCTAGAGTACAACAATGGAATTTTAGAATCTAGAGTTGAATTATTTTCAGAAGAGATTTCCTGTATCAACAAAGAGCGTGAGATAGCTAGAAAATATGATGAATCTTTTGAAACTGAAAATGAATGTCATGTTTTACGTGAACAAAATAAGTCCTTTGTTGTGCATGTGTGGTTCATGCATGGTCTTGATGGTTTTGATGATGCCCAACCATGATTCATTATTGGGCTATTGAGAATGATTCCACTATCCTTCCATGTGTGCATTAATCTTTTTCATGCTGCCATGCTATGTTCTCCGTGAAGATAATCTTATGTGTAAATATCTCATTTAATAGAGTCTCATGTTTAATCTCTTGAATCATGACGAAATCTTTATTGGTATAACATTTTGAATGATTTTTATTTCCCTCATGATGTTAGTAAATGATTTCTTTTTAAGCTGATAGATGAAAAATGAAGTTGACAAAAGAAAGGAAAATTCAGTCGACTAAATACAAAATCAGTCGACCGACCTCAGATTTCGGTCGACCGATATGAAGTTCTGGTTGATAGATTTTCTCTCAAGCCGACAGATTTTCACAAAGCCAGTAGTGGATGAGTCGACGTAGAGCTTGAAGAACGTCGACGCAGCAGAAGAAGGCTAAAAGGTTCAGAGTCTATCAGCTAGGCCATGTTAGCACTGACTCAACACAAATTGCTTATGGAGTCGACGCACCTTGGCCATGCCAAAATGAGTCGACATACTTTATCCAGTAGATAGTGGTGAACTAGTAAGCATTAACAAGGCCACATGAAGCCTATGTCGACACAACATACTTATGGAGTCGACACACCCTTGAACAATGAAGCCTTGGCATCGGCGCAATGAAGCCTTGGCGTCGATGTAACAACAGCAGCAACCAGCATCAACTTCAGCACTAGCAACAACCATCATCAACTTCAGCAAGGCCAGCAATAGAAGTAATAGCGGCAGCCTTCAACAATGGCAACAATATCAGTAACAACAGCTAGCATCAACAAGCAACATATCAAGCCAGCAGCACGCAGCAGTAGCAGCTAGGCCAACAATAACAATAGAAACAGCAAGCAACAACCAGTAGTCACAACTGTGCAACAACAACAACAACAACAACAACATGCAGCAACAGCAATAAGCAACAGCAGGCAGCAACATACAACATGCAACAATAGCAGCAACAGCAAGCAGTAAAAAGGAAAAGTCAGTCGACTTGCTAAAGTTCAATAGACTAAAAATGCTAAAATCAATCGACCGAAGGGAAATTCAGTTGACAGATATTCACTTTAGTCGACTGATATTGCCTAGATGCCTCAGCCAATGCAGTCTACCAGGCAGAGGAGTCGACCCCTAGGGTCGACCCCCTTCAGTCCATGTTCTATTCTGCCCATACTCTACACAGAACACTTGGTTCAAAGGAAGAGTCGACCCAGGGAGTCCACTCCTTTTTGTCTACGTTCTATTTTGGCCATTCTTTGTACAAGGACTCTTGCACAAGGTTCAGGTGTCGACCCAGGGAGTCGATCTTTTTCGGGGCGGACCAGAATCGAAGGCTCACATGATCACTTACTCTGGGTCAATAGCACAAGTTTCAAGGACACATGCTTTAAGGTCCAAAAAGGTCCTAGGACAGAGATATGTCCTTTTCATCATGAGATAGTCATAATACCTTTTTGTGAGAAGAATTTGTTAGAAAACAAATTTGAGAAAAGTCACTTTCCATGGTGTCTTCCTTTTACAGTGGACCAATCAAATTTCATCTCTGAAAGCCTTCAAGGACAAGGAACCTTCCTTTTTCCAGTGGACAAATCAGATTACTTCTATCAAAAGTACTTGACAGAAAATCAGATCTGGAAAAAGGTTCTAGACAAAGATCCTCCTTTTATCATGGTCCAATCAGAGGACAGATATGAAAAGTCCTTGGTTAAAAGAACCTTAGTTTATTCTAGACCAATCAGAATGCAGATCTGGGAAGAAAACTGTCTACCCTCTCTTCTATAAATATGAAGCTCCATCTGAAGAAGAGGTCGCTGCTGTCCTAGAGAAGAAAAGAGTGGGAAAAGATTGGAGATGGTCTGAGCCTTTAGAAGAAAATTTGTGAGGAAGAAAAGAGAAGAGAGGAGCAGCCCAGCACCTGGTCTGAGCTAGTCGAGTGCTGAAAGAAGAAGAAATAGTGCAGCCGAGCTGAGGGACTCCAGCGTTGAGAGAGAAAACCTGAAAGAAAGTTGAGAGAACTTGAACTGAGTTCAGATCTGCCATTATAGCTTCATGACTTCGATCTGAAGCTACAATTAGTTTCTCAATTTCATTTTGCTGTTTATTTTTGAAACTCTACCTTTGCTTTCTGTGTGTAGTGCTACATTGACAACAGTGTTTTCTAGTGCTCTATTTTAGAGACCAGAGTGGTTCCTGGCTGGGTTCAGCTGTGTGTGTCTGTGGGGTTTGTCCCCGTGTTTTTGCTACATCTTTGGAGCATATTTTCTTTGTTTTTTCTTTTGGGGCTTGTCCCTATGTGGTGCTTTAGCTCTGCAGCGTGTGTGTGGGGCTCGTCCCCATGTGTTGCTGCGTGTAGCAGTGTGTGTGTTGGGGGGGGGGGGTTAGTCCCCGTGATGCTGTGAGTAGTAGCGTGAGGAATGGGTCCTCGTGTTAAGCTGTGTATCAGCAGTTGTAGGGGACTTGTCCCCGTTGTTGCATTTCCAGCATGGTAAAGCCTCACTGGTTTGGTGAGGGGTGGACGTAGGTCTGCGGGTTTGCAAACTGAACCACCTTAAAAATCCTCTGTGCAGTGGTTTGTTCTTGTGATTGATCCTTCTCTTCTATCCCCATTCATAGGGACTTGAGTATTTCAGATTCGCACATTATGATATGTCTGCACACTGAACACATACACTCTAACTGGCTCGGTTCTCACATGTACTCAAGTGTTTGGTGGTTGTCCCATGTAGGGATAGTCCTTAAGTTTCAGCGCTCTCTACCTTGTGAATGCACATACCCAGTGGGTGTTCGATCCAGGCGCTATGTGAGCCATCATCTTATTGAGTGCTATCATTATTCCTTGTGAGCATTATCTTAGTCTGGTCTGGCACATCTTGTTAGGGAACATTAGTGTTCCATCACTCTGCAGTTCATTAAGTGATCTGATTATTTTTTTAATCGAGTATAGTTTTCTAAAGGATCTATTCACCTCCCCTCTAGATCCTACTGCATACCCAACATCCTTCATGTCAAAAATCTCTTTGCTTGAGGAAAATGAAAGGTGTCCTAAAAATAAATTAGAGTTCTTGTCTGATGATGAGAAAATGTTTGAAAAACTTCTTGATACCAGAATTGAAAATAAGAACATTGAAGCTGAAATTGAGGAGTTTAAAAAGAAAGAAAGTGCGATGTCATTTCATATTTCTTTACTTGAAAGCGGTTTGAAAAGTTTTGATAAAATTGAAAAGGAAAATTCATTGTTGAAGTGTGAGATTGAACAATTGCTTGAAAAGAGTTCAAAGTTTGATGAAACAGAAAATGTTCTTGAAAAGCTAATAGAAAAATTGTACTCTATAAATGCTCAAAACAAGAAAGTCATGGAGGAAAATGAAAACTTCAAAATAATGAATTGTCCATTAAGTGATAAGGATTGTGCATGCGAAGAAGAAATCACCAGTGCTGAAGTACATATTTCTACTCTAAAAGAAAAAGTGAAAAGTTTAAAAGATGATTTGTCAAAGTTTGTTAAGGGCAAGGAAACCTAGGACAAAATACTAGGTGTCAAAGTAAATTTTAAAATGAAGGTATTGGATACACTCCCATGAATAAAAATTTATTTGAAAATAAATTAAAAACTTCTTTTGTTTACACATCTGGCACTCATAGCACTTCCAAAGCACCTCCTCCCATTGCATAAATGAAAAATTCTGAAAATAATTTTAAGAAAAAGAAAAATGTCAACACAAAGTCCACCATGTAAAATAGATTTCAAAAAGCTCAAGGTGGGTGAAAAATGAAATCTAATGTTGACTGTTTTTATTGTGGTAAACTTGGCCATGTGATGAAAAATTACTTTGTAAAGCAACATGATGATTTTAATACTAAGAATGTTAAATCTAATTCACAAAGAAAATTTAGTGACAGAGATATTTTTCATGGGAAAATATCTTCATCCTATAAGAAAAATTTGTTTGGAAAAACTCAAGCACATAATGAGAAATTATTTGGTATATCCACTTCTCATTGCTACTTTTATTGTGGAAAGTATGGTCATGTTATGAAAGATGGTTGGTCAATGTTGAATGATGACTTTCACACTTCGAAGATGAATGCAAAGTTCAGTTTTGATAAATCCAGGCCTTTTGTAAATAACAAAAACTATTTTGAGAAATCACAAGGATATGCAAAGAGACCTTATGCTAGAGTTGCTTCTCCTCATTACTTTTATTGTGGAAACTATGGACGTATTTTTAAAGATTGTAAAATCATGAAAAATGATGATATGAAGGCAATATAGATGAGGAAGAACTTGTTTGCAAAAAATACTACTAACCCGTAGAGATCCAAGAAGACTTGGGTACCTAAATTTGTCAAATGAGTTTATTTTTATGTAGGTGTGCCTTGACATAAAGAGAGAATAAAGGGGTTCCAATAAATATGAACAGGGCACACTAATTTGGTAAAACCCCAACTTTGCTTATATTTATTGTCAAACATGGTGATTTTGATGTTTTTACTTCTACTACTCTGTTATGTTTTAATTGTGCACAGATATGAATCTATCGTCCAGATTTCTTCACAAGCCATATAAGGTCTCATTGAATGAATGCTTAGTATATAAAATGGTGATATGTGAAATCACAGATTAAGTTTGTTAGGAAGCTATCACTATGCGAGAGTTAGATCTTCAGATCAAGATCTCCGTCTAGTACCAGAATTCAAAAATTCAATATGTTTGGCTTATGAAAAAATATTTATTTTGAATGAAATCAATTTACCATTGATTTGCAAAGTTTACAAGTTGAATTTGAAAATTTCCTATTCAAGAATGGTCAAAATCGTTGAGCTGTAGAATTCCTCACTCTCTCCTGCAATATTGATTTTTGAATGATCATTATTAAAAATTTGGGTTCTGAGGAATATGGTTTTTTCATGAACAAGATTGAAATAAAAAGTTCATGGTTCAGTTTCACGAATGTTCATCTCTTGCATTTACTAGTTTCATGATTAGCCTGTATATAGATTGAATCTTGCATAACATTTCTCTAAAACATCTTATGCATACTTTGACTCATGTGTGCTTTCATGTCATGATTCCCTGGTATATATTGTAACACCCCAGTTAATTAATAAAGGATAAAAATTAATAATATAATAAAAAATGAAATAAAAAATGAGGGAAAAGAAATATATGAAAAACGTGCTGTGAATTAAGTTATAAAATTGCTTAAATTATTTAGTCTCGTACGAATAAATAAAAATGAACAAAAGAAAAGAAAAACAAATTTTCAAAAATTGTAATGAATAATTGATTTGAGACCCGACGTAAAAGTAAGACTGATCTACTAAAAAGGTTAAAATAGTTATTTTCTTAGTTAACTTGTCATCTAATGACTTCAACGATTTTCCTTAGTTAAATGGCACCATAATAATTAATTATTTTGAAAGTGGCCAAACTATATAAATAAGAAGAAATAATTATTTTACAACGACGACCATACAAGAAATTTAATATTTTGAGACACAATCAATTTTTCACGACCATCCGAATTGAACTTAATTAAATTAATGTAATTTCACCCTTAGGCCAAATTTTGACTAATTTATAAAACTATGAAAAATTTATATTCTTGTAGAGGACGGAATGCTTAACAAAATTTGTAACTGGGCCGACCCTAAAAGAAAATTTAATTAAGCCCGAATCAAAGGTTTTCGGGTAAAACTCGGAGCTTTAGGTAGATCAACCTTAATCCACCAAATTTGAACTCAATTCGATCCCTAATGGGCTCAATCCTGTCCCAAATCGTAGGCCCATGATAGAAGCTCATTTCCCCTTAATTTCCCTGCATAAACCCTAACCCTAGCGACCGGATTTCAAAGGATAAGCTCGTTTGAATCGGTCGCCCGCTAATATCGCGCGGAGGCATCTTCCCTTCGATCCCCTAGCCCACACACGACTCCTCCTTCGACCCCAACCCTATAAATCGACACCCAATACTCCTGAGAACTCCATTTGGCCGTAGTAGCCGCCGATGTGGAAGATTTTGAGTGTGGGATGGCGAGAAAAGCGAGGGTTTTACGTTAGGGTTCCAGCGGCGTGTTCTTCCTTTCAATGCATTTAAGGTAGGTTTCTATCGAGCCAAACTTTAATTAAATCATGCTAGATTGTTCGTCTCTGTCTCCTCTTTCCAATGATACTAAATTGCCCAATTTTCTTTTCTATACTGATCGAATTAGTCGTTTAAATCTAAGGTATGTCGAGGTTTTGTTGTCTCCACTTCATGTATGTTTATGGTAGGTTACTCTCCGGCTAAACATTAATTAAAGCATGCCATATTGTGCATCTTTTTTTCCTCTTTCTATTGATATCATTTTGCACAATTTTTACTTGTCTTATTGCTCGATCCATGCATTTTTTCCACGGTGTACCGGGGTTCGCCGTCGGGCAGGCTCGGGTCTAAAACACGGTACCACAATAACCGCGGTTGTCGACAAACCGCCGTCTAGCGGTCATTTTCAAATTTTAAATTTTTGCGATTTTGAACGCGTCAAGTGCATGGACGCGTCCTTTTATATGCGTCCTTCCGAGAGCACGTCTTCCTTAAATGTAAATTAATTCATTTTAATATTTTACAGTGTTAATTAATGAACACGTCCAGTTACATGGACGCCTTCTTTAGGAGCGTCTTCCATCGTGGACGCCTTTATGCTTTATTTTCCATATATATATATATATATTATTCTTAGGACCACGGTTTATTGTTGACCGCTTTATCATGATAGCGGCTCATGTGAAACCACTTTCTGACCCTGTTCCAACAAAAATCTCAAGTTGTTTTCTGGCATATTATGCTCTATTGTTCACTGGTCCCAACTTGTCGTCAGGCTTAATAACATTAAATAACCCACTATTAATTAGGGCTCATGAAATCATTCATCTAAGATTAGTTATTTTCATAATTGTTCCTCCATGATTATCATCTTCTTGTCATCCAATGAATGGAAAGAGAGTAGAACAACATGTCTATTAATTGTTAATTTCGTAAATTTGTTTCTGCCATTCATTGATTATTATTCATTACTTGCTAGCTTAGTAGGATTGTTTGAGGGTCATGCTGCCCCGGTGGTATTGACTTACCATTACACTCATTTTCCGCATGTTTTTAAGCCCTTAATTCATGGACGTAGAATGTCTCTCCGTCAGATATTCCTTATGTCGGACTAGGTGTTCATGTTCTGAGGCCTCCGTAAGACTCTGCGAGCCTGAGATTCTCACTAGGACGTCGAGCAGGTTGTACCACCAAATCATGAACCCATTGGAAGTTTACTTTGGGTGGAACAAGGCTATGTCCATGTTCTGCCGAATTTCTGCCAGATTTATGGACGCGGTCGACCGTGACCGCTTCTCCATAGTAGCACTCGTTCCTCAACCGCGTTATCTTGAACTTGTGTGACCAGTATTAGAGGCATCCTAGGTCCTAGATGCCTTCTTTTAAAGACGTCGGTCAGCCATGACTGATGTGTTCTTTCATCACCTAGCTCGATCTAGCCGGGTTTGGCCCAAACCGCATGGCCGCGGTTCTCCTGCGACCGCCTCTTCCTAGTAGTGGTCTAGTCTTAACCGCATCATCAGTGTTCCTAAAATTCTAATTTTCATGGTTTTTGCATGTTAAACCAATATAGCCTCTTCAGGCTATTATACCTCGAGATTGTGATCTTTTTTTGGGTCTATTTGTGAATTCCATCCATTCCATATCCTTCTTAAAGTCATTTTTGTTAAATGACTGTTCCTCTCGATTAATAAGCTTATTGTTTGGAAATCTCAAGAAATCCATATTCCTACACGTATCGCCTTGGCTACATAGCTTGGCCTTGGAACTCTTGGCTATTAAATATTGTGGATGACTAGATTTCGTGGGATCTCTGATCTAACCCTCAATGCCAACGCATCATATGGGCCCGATCTGGTCCAGGGGAGAGCGCTCGAAAAGTACTAGTGCCCATGGGAGTTTTAATGACATGGGGAGGCATTGCCTCGAAGTACTAGCTAGCGTGTGAGTCTACGACATTCCACATTATCGTGCAACTTTGATATACATGCGTGAAGTTCGTGAAAGTACTTGCTTCATGTGACGACCCAAAGCTCCGGATACCGATATACCGATAACATCGATACACTGATACCAAGAACTGGGGAAGCCACCCAAGAAGCTGATGAGGCCCCTGAAGGGTTAGTGGAGTTTGTCGAGGGGATGTATAATGAATTACAATCACAAGCGCGCATAATTGAATTTAAGTAATAATGTTTAACAGAAGTGCGGAAGCAATTTCAAAATAAACAGAGTGCTAAATATATAAACTAGTCCAGAGGCACAAGAGTGCTAGTCCAAAAGTACAACTACTCGGGGCATACCCCGGCAAAAGTACAAAGAAGACCAAAAAGGTGACCCGTCTACTTCAGGCAGCTAAGGATGGTCTCCGAGCACACGGGAAACATCGGGAGACGATGGGCGCGGCTCACCTGAAAGGAGAAGGGTGAGTCAGAGGCAGACTCAGTAGGGGTCACGCGGATCCCTACCTCGTGCTAAACATGCAATCAGGCAAAATTAAAGCAATTAGAGCATGCATTTAAATAAATGAACATGCAATGGCATGATTAAAACTAAAGACTGAAAGCTGTGAATCGAACTAAATAGGTGTAATAGCTAACACATGCCAATAACAAATAAATCTAATCAACAGAAACTAAATCTACCGATAGAATGTGCCTTAACTAACCAAGCCACAGGGAACATGACAACCACTGGGAAGAGAAACCAGATGCGTCCACTGACGGCTTACACTACGTCTCAAGCACTCGCAGTCTGTAACACGACAAGCAGAGCGCGTAAACAGTACCAAACCAAGTGACCAGTCAGAGTGACACTCGCCAGTGTCAGTCCAAAGCCTTTGACCACGTGTGCACACACTGACTCTCGCCTGAGCCAGGCCCTCTAGCTAGTTTTCTCCCTCGACAGGACGCTACCGCTGGCCGGGAGCCCACGGAACTAGCTTACAAACCGTGTGACGGGAACACCCCTCCGCCATCCCTAGGCAGGTCGACAACTCAAAGGCCTTAGGGCTACAACAGTGGCTCCATCGCAAGGAAAGAAAAGCTACTCTATTGGGATCTAAAAGTATGGCATTGTTTCATAAAATAACTTAAACATGGCGTATAATTATTGTGGAAAGCGTTAAAGGATGAATAGGTGACTTTTGCAAGCTAAAAGGAGTGTGACGGTCTGAGGCCACCGCGTCACAAGGGCGTGACGGTCGTGGGGTGGTGCGTTACATTGACCGTGACGCATCCCCCCTTGGCCGTTAGAGCCACCCGAAGCCAATTTTTTGCCACCATTTTTCTAACGTCAGACAGGGTGTGACGCGCTCCCGGAGGCGCGTCACGAAGCCCTGACGGCCGCCCGACGGGCCGTCAGGCCAACCGCCATACCAGGTCAACCATAGACCAAAGAAACGTAACGGTCGGGGGCGCGACCGTTACACACACTGTGACGCACCTACTTAGGTCCGTCACAGGACTATAACGCGTCCCATGGGGACCATTACCAGTGTGCGGTTCCTGGTAGGACCGTCACACCGTCTGGGTTACGGACGGGTTACGTTTGAAAATGGGTTCCCTATCGGGCAACCGAAATCGCCGGGTCGATGAAAAACCTGTTTCCTGCCAAACCACACGTCCACAACAACAATATACTACTAGAAACATCTAATTACAACGCTCACAATGATTAAACGCAAGGAACGAAGCTTAAGCACAAAAATGAAAAATGTCTATCATGCATGCCACAAGAGCTTAACTAAGAAAACATGCTATAGGGAAGGATCCTAGCGAGATTGGGATTCCATCCCCCTACCTGGATCAAGCCGGAACGGCCGATTAAGCCACATGCAAGGGAAAGGAACCACTGAGCCTCCTCGCCCCGTCTTGCTCCCACGAGCCTCAAACCACGTCGAGGTGGGCGTCAACGCGCTCCACTCGACGCAAGGATTCCAACGGCGTGCTCCACGCCTCGAACCGCCGCCTGTTTCACCCGATTCCCCTAGGAGAGGGGGGAAGAGGGCGATGGAGGAGTGAGAGGGCGAGAGTGAGATCGACGAGGGGGAGAAAGAGGGAGTGGGGAAAATGGGGAAAAGGGTTATTATATATAATATATTTATTTTATATAAAAACCTTATTTTCCCCTTTTAAAATCTCAAATAATTCCAATTAAATCCTAAAAAGTGCCAGAAAAATTCTTAAAAATCCAGGAAAATAGTTAGAAATTATAGAATGGATTCTAGGTCCGAACCACTAAGGATCAATTAAGGCACGGGCCTCACAGTCCCTCCCTCCTAATAAAAATTTCACCCTCGAAATTTAAAATAGCGGATAAGGAGGAGACTGAGAAAAGAATTATACCCTACTGGAATAAGAAAGGAAAAAGCTGACGTATTTCATCTTCACGTTCCCAAGTGGACTCATTGCCGGAGTGGCGCTGCCAAGCGACTCTTACTAGATGGATAACCTTGTTTCTAAACCGCTGCTCACGACTGTCTTCAATTCTAATAGGAAACTTTGGTGTAGACAAATCAGCAGTCACTTCGGGCCAAACAGAGTCTTCAAGGACATGGGATGCATCAGATACATATTTCCTCAACTGAGAGACGTGGAACACATCATGAATAGCTTGCATAGTCACTGGTAGTTGCAGTCGATAAGCTACCTGACCCACATATTCTAAAATAGAAAATGGGCCAATATAACGCGGACTAAGCTTTCCACGCTTCCCAAATCTCGAAACACCCTTCATCGAGGCACCTTGAAAAAAACCATGTCTCCTGGCTCAAACTGCAGTGGACGTCTGTGCTGATCTGCATAGCTTTTCTGTCGACTCTGAGCTGTCAACAATCTCTGCCTGATAAGACGAACCACATCAGAACATTGATGCACCATGTCAGGTCCTGTCAAAAGTCTGTCCCCAACATCAAACTAGTTCAAGGGAGTACGACAAGAACGACCATACAACGCTTTGTAAGGAGCCATGCCAATACTGGAGTGAAAACTGTTATTATAAGCAAATTCAACAAGCGGCAAATGTTGACTCCACGAACCTTGCCAATCTAGGCAACACGACCTCAGCATATCTTCCAGGGTCTGAATAGTCCTTTCCGACTGTCTATCTGACTGTGGATGATACGCTGAACTGAAGGCTAACTCAGTGCCCAAAGCTTTCTGAAAACTGCGCCAGAAGCCGGAGGTAAACCGTGGATCACGATCTGACACAAGTGAAATAGGAATCCCACTCCGCGGCACAATATTTTGAACATAAAGCTCGGCCAACCTCTGCACATTCCAGGAAACCTCTATCGGCAACAATCTGGCAGTCTTAGTTAATCTGTCAACAAGCAACCAGATACCATCAAATCCATGTGAAGTCCGAGGCAAACCCACCACAAAATCTGTAGTGACATCATCCCATTTCCACATTGGAATTTCTAACGGCTGAAGCAATCCACCTGGCTTTTGATGTTCGGCTTTAACCTGCTGACAAGTCAAGCACTTAGAAACAAATACAGCCACATATTTCTTCATACCTGGCCACCAGAACTGCTTTTTCAAATTCTGATACATCTTAGTAGTGCCTGGGTGATTAGCAAAGCGGGATCCATGGGCTTCACTCAGAATCACATGTCTTAATATATCATCAGCGGGAACATACATTCTGCCATGGAAACTGACAACCAGCTCATTATCAAATTCAACATCATATCTTGATATAATACGAGCCAAATTAGGATCAGCCTGCTGAGCTTCTTTAATCTGCTGATATAAAGCTGAACGCAAAGCCAAATTAGCACAAACTGTTGTCCTTGAATTGGTGGGAATCTCTAGGTTAAGTGCCTCTCTTGGAAGCTGTTCTCACAATTTCCATTCATGAAGCAACAGATGACTGACTTGCACCTTGCTGCTCAGAGCATCAGCCACTACATTCATTTTACCCGGCTGATAGGAGAGTGTAAAGTCATAATCTTTCATGTATTCCATCCAGCGACGCTGTCTGAGATTCAAATCTTTCTGGGAGAATATATACTGTAAACTCTGATGATCAGCAAAAATCTGAAACTTCTCACCATAGAGATAATGTCTCCAGATCTTTAAGGCAAAAACAACTGCAGCTAACTCCAGATCATGCATGGGATAATTTTCTTCATGTTGTTTCAATTGTCGAGATGCATAAGCGATAACCTTTCCATGTTGCATCAGCACTGCACCTAAACCCACTCGAGAAGCATCTGTGCAAACCACAAATCCGCCCGAGCCGGACGGCAGAGTCAACACTGGAGAAGAAGTCAAGAGCCTTTTCAATTCAACAAAACTATCCTCACACTGATCCGACTAGACGAAAGGTACATCTTTACGAGTCAGTCTAGTCATTGGTGCTGCAATCTTTGCAAAATCCTGGATGAATATTCGATAATACCCAGCCAAACCTAAGAAGCTTCTGATCTCTGTCACAGTTCTTGGTCTCTGCCAATTTAGAACAACTTCAATCTTTGAAGGGTCTACTGCTACTCCGTCGCCAGAAATCACGTGGCCAAGAAAATGAATCTCCCGAAGCCAAAATTCACATTTACTGAACTTTGCATAGAGCTCGTGATCTCTTAGAGTCTGCAGAACGATCCTCAAGTGCTGCACATGATCTTCATCAGAAGCAGAGTAAATCAGAATAACATCTACAAAGATTACCACGAACTGATCCAGATATGAGCGGAAAACACGCTGCATTAGGTCCATGAAAGCAGCTGGAGAATTTGTTAAGCCAAACGGCAATACCAAAAATTCATAGTGACCATAACGAGTGCTGAAAGCTGTCTTCTCCACATCAGACTCCCGGATTCGCAATTGAAAATAGCCAGACCGAAGGTCAATCCGTGAAAAGACAGTAGCAGACTGTAACTGGTCAAACAAATCATCAATCCTGGGAAGCGGATATTTATTCTTGATAGTCACCTGATTCAATTGTCTGTAATCAATACAAAGCCTCAGGCTTCCATCTTTCTTTTTCGCAAACAATACTGGAGCACTCCACAGAGAAAAACTAGGGCGAATATAGCCTTTTTCCAGCAATTCAAGCAACTGTGCTCGCAGTTCTTTCAGTTCAGCTGGAGCCATTCGGTACGGTGCCTTTGCTAACGGGGCTGTACCTGGAATCAGTTCAATCACCATTTCTATTTCTCACTCTGGAGGCAAGCCTGGCAACTCGTCAGGAAACACATCAGGGAACTCACAGACAACAGGAACATCACTGATGTCCTGTCGTGGTTTCTCAACAGCAACCACAGTAGCTAAGAATCCCTGGCAACCTATACTAAGCAATCTACAGGCTCGAATAACAGAAATAATCAAGCGAGAAGAGCGGGATCGAATACCTTGGAAATAAAATGTTGATTTTCCCTGTGGCTGAAAATAGACTTTCTTCGATCTGCAGTCAACCACAGCTCCATAATGCTCTATCCAATCCATACCCAGAATGATGTCATAGTCTGCCAGTTGCAATGCATATAATCTCAGCGGCAACTGATGATTATTAATCATAATAGGAGATTCTTCTAAACATAGAGGCGTGATCATAAAATCTCCAGAAGGCAATTCAAAAAATAGTTCACAGGTCATTTCTGATGTCGACTCCTCGATGCATGTAATGAAATCCTCAGAGATAAAAGAGTGAGAAGCACCAGAATCAAATAAGACACGTGCTGAATGACCATAAAGCATAATCGTACCTTCAACCAGATGGGATGCAATCGCTTCAGCTCGAGAAATGTGAGAAACCTTGCCCTTTTACTTCTTGGATCCGGCTGAAGACTGCTGGGAAGACGCTGAAGCTTGAGAGTAAAATTGTTGCTGAGGTTGAGGTAAAGAGGAGGTCTAAGTTGCGTCTGCTGAGGTTGAGAAAACTGAGGAGTTTGCATTGGTTTCGACCTCATTGGGCAATCTTGAACCACATGACCTGGCTGGTAACAACGGAAACAGACTATTGGAAGAGAACATGGCTGTCCCCGATGGCTTCCACCACACCTCACACATGTCCTCGAATGACTGATAGCAGAACCTTGACGACTCTGGGAAGAAGGCGCTGTCTGCTGCTGAATAGTTCCAGTACAAGATGACGGCTGCTGAAAGAACTTCTTCTTCTTCTTACCATATCTCTTGAACTTGGGCTTAGAGGAGGAAGAAAGATCACTCGAACCTGGCGCAACAGGGGAAACTCCTGACACTGGCGGCCGATAAGTCTGTTGAAATTGTATCGTCGGCTGAACCGACCCAGCTTGCGGATACCCTCCTGGTCTCGCCATCTCTAGCTCAAGTGTTACCGCTGCCTGGCACGCACTATCAAGATCAGCCACTCGACTTGCAATCAACGGCAACTTCAACTCTAGCCTCAATCCTCGTAAGAACTTCTGAGTCTTCAATGCCTCATTAGTAAGCACATGGGGCGCATATTGACCCAATTCCATAAATTTGTTTCGATATTGAAGCACAGACATATCACCCTGAATCAATTCCATGAACTGGTACATCTTTGCCATTTGTAAACAGGCAGGAGTATATGCACGCTCGAAGGCTGCAACAAACTCCGCCCAAGTGATCTGCCGAAGGGGCCTGGAATGAAAAGCAATCTGCCACTCGGCTTTCCACCATGTAATAGCTGTACCTTGGAGCTGGAACGCTGCAAACATCACCTTTTCATCCTCCACGCACTCCATAGATAGGAACACGCGCTTGATCACATCCAGCCACTGCCTCGCTACCTTTGGGTCTGCCTGTCCGTCAAAAGCCGACGGATTAAATAGAAGAAACACTTTAAGAGCCTTGCCGCGACTACCAGGCACTTCAACTTGAGGAGCAACGACTGGCGCTGGAGGAAGAACTACAGGAACTGCAGGAGGCTGAGCAGAACCACTCTCTTCTCTAGGCGCATGTCTAGGAACTCAAGGAGGTCTTCCTCGATGAGGCGGCATAATTGCAACTGCCAAACACATAAATCAAGAGCAAATCCATCAATCTTACAGAAACATCCTAAGCCAGCAATAGATGACACAATAGGACTAACTCTGGACAAGTGTAAATTTCAATTGCTTATATAATTCCTCAACTTCGCTCTGATACCAACTGTGACGACCCAGAGCTCCGGATACCGATATACCGATAACATCGATACACCGATACCAAGAACTGGGGAAGCCACCCAAGAGGCTGATGAGGCCCCTGAAGGGTTAGTGGAGTTTGTCGAGGGGATGTATAATGAATTGCAATCACAAGCGCGCATAATTGAATTTAGGTAATAAAGTTTAACAGAAGTGCGGAAGCAATTTCAAAATAAACAGAGTGCTAAATATATAAACTAGTCCAGAGGCACAAGAGTGCTAGTCCAAAAGTACAACTACTCGGGGCATACCCCGGCAAAAGTACAAAAGAAGCCCAAAAAGGTGACCCGTCTACTGCTGGCAGCTAAGGACGGTCTCCGAGCACACGGGAAACACCAGGAGACGACGGGCGCGGCTCACCTGAAAGGAGAAGGGTAAGTCACAGCCAGACTCAGTAGGGGTCACGCGGATCCCTACCTCGTGCTAAACATGCAATCAGGCGAAATTAAAGCAATTAGAGCATGCATTTAAATAAATGAACAGGCAATGGCATGATTAAAACTAAAGACTGAAAGCTGTGAATCTAACTAAACAGGTGTAACGGCTAACACATGCCAATAACAAATAAATCTAATCAACAGAAACTAAATCTACCGATAGAATGTGCCTTAACTAACCAAGCCATAGGGAACAGGACAACCACTGGGAAGAGAAACCAGATGCGTCCACTAACGGCTTACACTGCGTCTCAAGCACTCGCAGTCTGTAAGACGACAAGCAGAGCGCATAAACAGTACCAAACTAAGTGACCAGTCAGAGTGACACTCGTCAGTGTCAGTCCAAAGCCTCCGACCACTTGTGCACACACTGACTCTCGCCTGAGCCAGGCCCTCTAGCTAGTTTTCTCCCTCGGCAGGACGCTACCGCTGGCCGGGAGCCCACGGAACTAGCTTACAAACCGTGTGACGGGAACACCTCTCCGCCATCCCCAGGCGGGTCGGCAACTCAAAGGCTTTAGGGCTACAACAGTGGCTCCATAGCAAGGAAAGAAAAGCTACTCTATTGGGATCTAAAAACATGCCATTATTTCATAAAATAACTCAAACATGGCGTATAATTATTGTGGAAAGTGTTAAAGGATGAACATGTGACTTTTGCAAGCTAAAAGGAGTGTGACGGTCTGATGCCAATGCGTCACTAGGGCGTGACGGTGTTGGGGTGGTGCGTTACATTGACCGTGACGCATCCCCCCATGGCCGTTAGAGCCACCCGAAGCCAATTTTTCGCCACCATTTTTCTAACGTCAGACAGGGTGTGACGCGCTCCCGGAGGCGCGTCACGAAGCCCTGACAGCCGCCCGACGGGACGTCAGACCAACCGCCATACCAGGTCAACCATAGACCAAAGAAACGTAACGGTCGGGGGCGCGACCGTTACACACACTGTGACGCACCTACTTAGCTCCGTCACAGGACTGTAACGCGTCCCATGGGGACCGTTACCAGTGTGACGATTCCTGGTAGGACCGTCACACCGTCTGGGTTACGGACGGGTTGCATTTGAAAACGGGTTCCCTCCCGGGCGACCGAAATCGCCGGGTAATCGACGAAAAACCTGTTTCCTGCCAAACCACACGTCCACAACAACAATATACTACTAGAAACATCTAATTACATCGCTCACAATGGATTAAACGCAAGGAACGAAGCTTAAGCACAAAAACGAAAAATGTCTATCATGCATGCCACAAGAGCTTAACTAAGAAAACATGTTATAGGGAAGGATCCTAGCGAGATTGGGATTCCATCCCCCTACCTGGATCAAGCCGGAGCGGCCGATTAAGCCACATGCAAGGGAAAGGAACCACCGAGCCTCCTCGCCCCGTCTCACTCCCACGAGCCTCAAACCACGTCGAGGTGGGCGTCAACGCGCTCCACTCGACGCAAGGATTCCAACGGCGTGCTCCACGCCTCGAACCGCTGCCGTTTCACCCGATTCCCCTAGGAGAGGGGGGGAGAGGGTGATGGAGGAGAGAGAGGGCGAGAGTGAGATCGACGAGGGGGAGAAAGAGGGAGTGGGGAAAATGGGAAAAAGGGTTAATATATATAATATATTTATTTTATATAAAAACCTAATTTTCCCCTTTTAAAATCTCAAATACTTCCAATTAAATCCTAAAAAATGCCAGAAAAATTCCTAAAAATCCAGAAAAATAGTCAGAAATTACAGAATGGATTCTAGGTCCGAACCACTAAGGATCAATTAAGGCACGGGCCTCACACTTGACGTGACTTGACTTGAGTTGATAAATGGTCATTCACATGAAAGTTCTAGTTACTTGCCCTTGATATATTGACTTGTATTATCTCAATTCCATTTAATTGTCAATTTTCTCCAGTTCATACTGTTTACTTAGTCTGCTTTATTTGTGTTTACACATCGTTCATTCATATTTATGAAATGGTTAATTACTTAAATTCTATCTAGTGATAGTGTAAATCCTATTGAGCTTCTCGCTCACTCCCTACTTTAACCTTTTTTAGGTAATTCGGTGATCGACGCATATGAAATTGGGAACGGGCCAGTGCGATCAAGTGAACCTGGAGCTTAGAGTCATGAGTCTTCTTTTCTTTATTTGCTTGAGTCTGGTTTGTGTAGTGAGTCATGTTGATTTCTTTTTTTTTGTTTCTTTTACTGAGTCTATTATTGTAAATCGAATCAAATTTGAAATTTAAATTCTCGATCGACATCAATAAAATTATTATTTTTGTCAAATTATGGCCTATTCGTATCATTTGTGTTATTCTTATGTGTCAATTTTCTACTCTGATTGACATGACTATTTTGCTGCCACATTTTGAGCATGCCTTCCGCTGCTATCAGTTTGGGATGTGACAGAAGTGGTATCAAAGCTTTGGTTGTTTAAGTCTTAAGTTCTTGTTCATAAGTATAGGTTACTATAAGTAATATGTGGTATAATCCGTGTCATCCCTTCTTGTCACCTGGTGAGATTGGGTGGTGTCTTGGGTTAAGTAATAAAATATGTACAAGACTACGGTAGTGCGACGCGTAAGGGTAATAAGATTATTAACTTTATAGTTCTTTTGCAGGAGTCTAAGCCTCTTTTGAAATGAAAGCGAAAGGGTCCACGAGTAAGTTAAGGCCCAATTTTGTTAGACGATGGCGAGTCCATCGTAAGGGATTTCAAAGTAATGAAAAGAGAAGGAATAACTTGTCGCAAAAGATGTGTTTTTATTATCATAAATTAGGTCATCGGGCCGAGAAGTGCTGGAGGAAGCGTGGAGCGTGTCTTCGATGCGGAAGTAAGGACCATAGGATGGCTGCCTGCCCTAAACTACCCCCACATGCTAAAATTAAAGTGGAATTGAACCGGTTTTGAGGAGCCCCAACCTATTATAGACGAAGGAATTATAGGAGGTATCATATCCCTCATTCTTAACCATAGTTAGTTCTTTTCTTTCCATAGATTTATGATTATCATGTTATTTTGAAATGATAATAGATGAGGGCAATCTTAGTTAAATTATTTGACAAAAATATATATTTATATATTAGTGAATTTGGGGACCAAATTCCTTAAAGTGGGGGAGGGTGTAACACCCCAGTCAATTAATAAAGGATAAAAATTAAAAATAAAATATATAATGAAATGAAAATTGAGGGAAAAGAAATATATGAAAAACATGCTGTGAATTAATTTATAAAATTGCTTAAATTATTTAGTCTAGTGTGAATAAATAAAAATGAACAAAAGAAAATAAAAACAAATTTATAAAAATAGATATGAATAATTGATTTGAGACCCGAGGTAAAAGTAAGGCCGATCTACTGAAAAGGTTAAAATAATTATTTTGTAAGTTAACTTGTCCTCTAATGACTTCAACGATTTTCCTTAGTTAAACGACACTATAATGACTAATTATTTTGAAAGTGGCCAAACTATATAAATAAGAAGAAATAATTATTTTACTACGATGACCATATATGAAATATAATATTTTGAGACACAATCAATTTTTCACGACCATCCGAATTTAACTTAATTACATTAAAAGAATTTCACCCTTAGGCCAAATTTTCACTAATTTATAAAAATATGAAAAATTTATATTCTTATAGAGGACGGAATGCTTAACAAAATTTGTAATTGGGCCGACCCCAAAAGAAAATTTAATTAAGCCCGAATCAAAGGTTTTCAGGTAAAAGTCGGAGTTTTTGGTAGATCAACCTTAATCCACCAAATTCGAACTCAATTCGATCCCTAAAGGGCTAAATCCAGTCCCAAATCGTAGGCCCATGATAGAAGCTCATTTCCCCTTAATTTCTCTGCAGATACTGTAACCCTAGCCGCCGGATTATGAAGGATAAGCTCGTTTGAATCGATCACCTGAGAATATCACGCAGAGGCATCTTCTCTTCGATCCCCGTAGCCCACTCACGACTCCTCCTTTGACCCTAACCGTATCAGCCGACACCTAATACTCCCGAGAACTCCACTTGGCCGTAGTAGCCGCCGGTGTGCGAGAACGAGAGTGTGGGATGGCGAGAAAAGCGTGGGTTTTGCATTAGGGTTCCAGCGGCATCTTCTTCCTTTCAACGCATCTACGGTAGGTTTCTCTTGGGCCAAACTTAATTAAAGCAAGCTAGGTTGTTCGTCTCTGTGTCCTCTTTACAATGATATTAAATTGCCCAATTTTCGTTCTCTATACTGATGGAATTAGTCGTTTAAATCTAAGGTATGTCGAGGTTTTGTTATCTCCACTGCATGTCTGTTTATGGTAGGTTACTCTCGTGTTAAACCTTAATTAAAGAATCTCATATTGGGCATCTTTTTGTCCTCTTTCCATTGATATCATTTTACACAATTTTTACTTGTCTTATTGCTCGATTCGTGCATTTTTTCCATGCTGTGTCGGGGTTCGTCGTCGGGTGGGCTCAGGTCTAAAACACGGTACCACAGTAACCGCGTTATGAGACCGCGGTTGCCGACAAACCGCCTTCTGGTGGTCATTTTTAAAATTGAAGTTTTTGCGATTTTGAACGTGCCAAGTGCATGGACGCGTCCTTTTATATGTGTCCTTCCGAGGGGACATCTTCCTTAAGCGTAAATTAATTCATTTTAATATTTTTTGGGGTTAATTAATGAACACGTCCAGTTACATGGACGCCTTCTTTTGGAGTGTCTTCCATCGTGGACGCCTTTATGCTTTAATTCAATATATATATATATATATATATTATTCTTATGATCGCAGTTTATTGTTGACCGCTTTACCATGAGAGCGGCTCATGTGAAACCACGTTCTGACCCTATTCCAGCAAAAATCTCAAGTTGTTTTCCGGCACATTATGCTCCATTGTTCCCTAGTCCTAGCATGTCGTCAGGTTAATAACGTTAAATAACCCACTGTTAATTAGGGCTCATGAAATCAATCATCTAAGATTAGTTATTTTCATAATTGTTCCTCCATGATTATCATCTTCTTGTCATCCTATGAATGGAAAGAGAGTAGAACAACATGTCTATTAATTGTTAAATTCATAAATTTGTTTCTGCCATTCATCAATTATTGTTCGTTACTTGCTAGCTTAGTTGGATTATTTGAGGGTGATGCCGCCCCGGTGGTATTGACTTACCGTTACACTCATTTTTCACATATTTTTAAGCCCTTAATTCTTAGACATAGAATGCCTCTCCGTCTGATATTCCTTCTGCCAGACTAGGTGTTCATGTTCTGAGGCCTCCGTAAGACTCCGCGGGCCTAGAATTCCCAGTAGGATGCTGAGCAGGATGTACCAACAAATCTTGAACCCATTGGAAGTTTACTTTGGGTGGAACAAGGCTCAGTCCAAGTTCTGCCGAATTTCTGTCAGATTTCTGGACGCGGCTCTACCATGACCGCTTCTCTATAGTAGCGGTCGTTCCTCAACCCCGTTATCTTGAACTTGTGTGACCTGCCTTAGAGGCATCCTGGGTCCCATATGCCTTCTTATAAAGATGTCAGCCATGACTGACACGTTCTTTCATCACCCGGCTCGATCTAGCCGGCTTCGGCCCAAACTGCATGGCCGCGGTTCTCCTAAGACCACCTCTTCCTAGTAGCGGTCTAGTCTTAACCGCGTCTTCAGTGTTTCAAAAATTCTTATTTTCGTGGTTTTTGCATGTTAAACCAATATAGCCTCTTCAGGCTATTATACCTCGAGATTATGATCTTTTGTTGGGCCTATTTGTGAATTCCATCCATTCCATATCCTTCTTAAAGTCATTTTTTTAAATGACCTTTCCTCTCAATTAATAAGCTTATTGTTTGGAAATCAAAAGAAATCCATATTCCTACACGTATCGCCTTGGCTACATAGCTTGACCTTGGAACTCTTGGCCATTAAATACTATGGATGTCTAGATTTCGTGGGATCTCTGATCCAACCCTCAATGCCAACGCACCATAGGGGCCCGGTCTGGTCCTAGGGAGAGCGCCCGGAAGGTACTAGTGCCCATAGGAGTTTTAATGACATGGGGAGGCATTGCCCCGAAGTACTAGCTAGGGTGTGAGTCTTCGACATTCCACATTCTCGTGAAACTTTGATATACATGCGTGAATTTCGTGAAAGTACTTGCTTGACGTGACTTGACTTGACTTGATAAATGGCCATTCACATTAAAGTTCTAGTTACTTGCTCTTGATATCTCGACTTGCATTATCTCATTTCTATTTAATTGTCAATTTTCTCTTGTTCATACTGTTTACTTAGTTCGCTTTATTTATGTTTACACATCATTCATTCATATTAATGAAATGGTTAATTACTTAAATTCTACCTGGTGATAGAGTGTAAATTCTACTGAGCTTCTCGCCCACTCCCTACTTTAACATTTTTCAGGTAATTCGGTGATCGACGCATATGAAATTGGGAACGGGCCAGTGCGATCAAGTGAACCTGGAGCTTAGAGACCTGAGTCTTCTTTTCTTTATTTGCTTGAGTCTAGTTAGTGTAGTGAGTCATGTTCATTTCCTTTTTCTTTGTTTCTTTTATTGGGTCTAATATTCTAAATCGAATCAAATTTGTCATTTAAATTCTCGACATCAATAAAATTATTATTTTTCTCAAATTATGGCCTCTTCATATCATTAATGTGATTCATATGTGTCGATTTTTCTACTCTGATTGACATGTCTGTTTCGTTGCCACGTTCCGAGCATGCCTTTTGCTGCTATCGGTTCGGGACGTGACAGAAGCGGTATCAGAGCTTTGGTAGTTTAAGTCCTAGGTTCTTGTTCATAAGTATAGGTTACCCTAAGTAATAGGTCGTACAATCCGTGTCATCCCTTCTTGTCACCTGGTGAGATTGGGTGGTGTCTTAGGTTAAGTAATAAAACATGTCCAAGACTACGGTAGTGCGACGCGTAAGGGTAATAAGATTATTAACTTTATAGTTCTTTTGCAGGAGTCTAAGCCTCTTTTGAAATGAAAGCGAAAGGGTCCACGAGTAAGTTAAGGCCCGGTTTTGTTAGAGGATGGCGAGTCCGTCGTAAGGAATTTCAAAGTAATAAAAAGAGAAGGAATAACTTGTCGCAAAAGAAGTGTTTTTATTATCATAAATTAGGTCATCGGGCTGAGGAGTGCTGGAGGAAGCGTGGAGCGTGTCTTCGATGCGGATGTAAGGATCATAGGATGGCTGGTTGCCCTAAACTACCCCCACACGCTAAAATTAAAGGTGAATTGGAACCGATTTTGAGTAGCCCCAACCTATTATCGACGAAGGAATTATAGGAGGTATCATATCCCTCATTCTTAACCATAGTTAGTTCTTTTCTTTCCATAGATTTATGATTAACATGTTATTTTGAAATGACAATAGATGAGGGCAATCTTAGTTAAATTATTTGGCAAAAATATATATTTATATATCGGTGAATTTGGAGACCAAATTCCTTAAAGTGGGGGAGGGTGTAACGCCCCAGTCAATTAATAAAGGATAAAAATTTAAAATAAAAAAATTGTGGGTAGGAAATATACGAAAAACATGCTATGAATTAAGTTATAAAATTGCTTAAATTATTTAGTCTAGTGCGAATAAATAAAAATGAACAAAAGAAAAGAAAAACAAATTTATAAAAATTGAGATGAATAATTGATTTGAGACTCGAGGTAAAAGTAAGGCCGATATGCAGAAAATGTTAAAATAGTTGTTTTCTTAGTTAACTTGTCCTCCAATTACTTCAACAATTTTCCTTAGTTAAACGACACTATAATAATTAATTATTTTGAAAGTGGCCAAACTATATAAATAAGAAGGAATAATTATTTTACTACGACGACCATATGAGAAATTTAATATTTTGAGACACAATCAATTTTTCACGACTATCCAAATTTAACTTAAATTACATTAATAGAATTTCACCCTTAGGCCAAATCTTGACTAATTTATAAAAATATGAAAAATTTATATTTTTATAGAGGATGGAATGCTTAACAAAATTTGTAACTGGGCCGACCCCAAAAGAAAATTTAATTAAGCCCGAATCAAAGGTTTTCAGGTAAAAGTCGGAGTTTTAGGTAGATCAACCTTAATGCACCAAATTTGAACTCAGTTCGATCCTTAAAGGGCTCAATCCTGTCCCTAAATCGTAGGCCCATGATAGAAGCTCAATTTCCCTCAATTTCTCTGCATAAACCCTAACCCTAGTCGTCGGATTTCGAAGGATAAGCTCATTTGAATCGATCGCCCGTGAATATCGCACAGAGGCATCTTCTCTTCAATCCCCTAGCCCATGAACGACTCCTCCTTTGACACTAACCCTATAAATCGACACCTAATACTCCCGAGAACTCCATTTGGCCGTAGCAGCCGCCGATGTGCGAGATCGAGAGTGTGGGACGGCGAGAAAAGCGTGGGTTTTGCGTTAGGGTTCCAGCGGCATCTTCTTCCTTTCAATGCATCTAAGGTAGGTTTCTCTTGGGCCAAACTCTAATTAAAGCATGCTATATTGTTCGTCTCTGTGTCCTCTATTCAATGTTTCTAAATTGCACAATTTTTGTTTTCTATACTGATCGAATTAGTCGTTTAAATCTAAGGTATGTCGAAACTTTGTTGTCTCCACTTCATGTCTATTTATGGTAGGTTACTCTCGGGCTAAACCTTAATTAAAGCATGTCATATTGTGCATCTTTTTGTCCTCTTTCCATTGATATCATTTTGCACAATTTTTACTTGTCTTATTGCTCGATTCATGCGTTTTTTCCACGGTGTATCGGGGTTCATTGTCGGGTGGGCTCAGGTCTAAAACGTGGTACCACAGTAACCGCGTTATGAGACCGCAATTGTCGACAAACTACCTTCTGGCAATCATTTTCAAAATTTAAATTTTTGCGATTTTGAATGCTTCAAGTGCATGGACGCGTCTTTTATATGCGTCTTCCGAGGGGACATCTTCCTTAAATGTAAATTAATTCATTTTAATATTTTTTGGGGTTAAGTAATGAACACGTCAAGTTACATGGACGCCTTCTTTAAGAGCGTCTTCCATCATGGACGCCTTTATGCTTTATTTTCAAAATATAGATATATATTATTCCTATGATCGCAGTTTATTGTTGACCGCTTTATCATGATAGCGGCTCATGTGAAACCGCATTCTGACCCTGTTCCAGCAAAAATCTCAAGTTGTTTTCCGGCATATTACGCTCCATTGTTCCCTAGTCCGAGCATGTCGTCATGGTTAATAATGTTAAATAACCCACTGTTAATTAGGGCTCATGAAATCATTCATCTAAGATTAGTTATTTTCATAATTGTTCCTCCATGATTATCATCTTCTTGTCATCCTATGAATGGAAAGAGAGTAGAACAACATGTCCATTAATTTTTAAATTCGTAAATTTGTTTCTGCCATTCATCATTAATTGTACGTTACTTGCTAGCTTAGTTGGATTGTTTGAGGGGCATGCCGCCCCGATGGTATTGACTTACCGTTACACTCGTTTTCCGCATATTTTTAAGCCCTTAATTCTTAGACATAAAGGTCTCTCCGTTGGATATTCCTTCTGTCGGACCAGGTGTTCTTGTTCTGAGGCCTCCGTAAGACTCCGCAGGCCTAGGATTCCCACTAAGATGTCGAGCAGGCTATACCACCAAATCCTGAACCCATTGGAAGTTTACTTTGGGTGGAACAAGACTCTTCCAAGTTCTGCCGAATTTCTGCCAGATTTCTGGACGCGGCTCTATCGTGACCGCTTCTCTATAGTAGCGGTCGTTCCTCAACCACGTTATCTTGAACTTGTGTGACCGGCCTTAGAGGCATCCTGGGTCCCAGACGCCTTCTTTTAAAGATGTCAGCCATGACTGACGCGTTCTTTCATCACCCGAGTCGATCTAGCCGGCATCGGCCCAAACCGCATGGCCGCCGTTCTCCTGACACCACCACTTCCTAGTAGCGGTCTAGTCTTAACCGCATCTTCAGTGTTTCGAAAATTCTAATTTTCATGGTTTTTGCATGTTATACCAATATAGCCTCTTCAGGCTATTGTACCTCGTGATTATGATCATTTGTTGGGGTCTATTTGTGAATTCCATCCATTCCATATCCTTCTTAAAGTCATTTTTGTAAAATGACCATTCCTCTCCATTAATAAGCGTATTGTTTGGAAATCTTAAGAAATCCATATTCCTACACGTATTGCCTTGGCTACATAGATTGACCTTGGAACTCTTGGCCATTAAATACTGTGGATGTCTAGATTTCGTGGGATCTCTGATCCAACCCTCAATGCCAACGCACCATAGGGGCCCGATCTGGTCCTGGGGAGAGCGCCCGAAAAATACTAGTGTCCATTGGAGTTTTAATGACATGGGGAGACATTGTCCCAAAGTACTAGCTAGCGTGTGAGTCTATGACATTCCACATTCTCGTGAAACTTCGATAAACATGCGTGAATTTCGTGAAAGTACTTGCTGGACATGACTTGACTGGACTTGATAAATGGCCATTCACATGAAAGTTCTAGTTACTTGCTCTTGATATCTCGACTTGCATTATCTCAATTCCATTTAATTGTCAGTTTTCTCTTGTTCATACTATTTACTTAGTCCGCTTTATTTGTGTTTACACATCGTTCATTCATATTTATGAAATGGTTAATTACTTAAATTCTTCCTCGTGATAGAGTGTAAATGCTACTGAGCTTCTCGCTCACTCCTTACTTTAACATTTTTCAGGTAATTCGGTGATCGACGCATATGAAATTGGGAATGGGCCAGTGCGATCAAGTGAACTTGGAGCTTAGAGACCTGAGTCTTCTTTTCTTTATTTGCTTGAGTTTAGTTAGTGTAGTGAGTCATGTTGATTTCTTTTTTCTTTGTTTCTTTTACTGAGTCTATTATTGTAAATCGAATCAAATTTGTAATTTAAATTCTCGATCGACATCAATAAAATTATTATTTTTGTCAAATTATGGCTTATTCGTATAATTTGTGTTATTCTTATGTGTCAATTTTTCTACTCTGATTGACATGACTGTTTCGCTGCCACGTTCCGAGCATGTCTTCCGCTGCTATCAGTTCAGGATGTGACAGAAGTGGTATCGAAGCTTTGGTTGTTTAAGTCTTAAGTTCTTGTTCATAAGTATAGGTTACCCTAAGTAATAGGTCATATAATCTGTGTCATTCCTTCTTGTCACCTGGTGAGATTGGGTGGTGTCTTGGGTTAAGTAATAAAACATGTACACGACTACGGTAGTGCGACGCATAAGGGTAATAAGATTATTAACTTTATAGTTATTTTGCAGGAGTCTAAGTCTCTTTTAAAATGAAAGCGAAAGGGTCCACGAGTCAGTTAAGGCCCGATTTTGTTAGAGGATGGCGAGTCCGTTGTAAGAAATTTCAAAGTAATAAAAAGGGAAGGAATAACTTGTAGCAAAAGAAGTTTTTTTATTGTCATAAATTAGGTCATCGGGCCGAGGAGTGCTAGAGGAAGCGTGTAGCATGTCTTCGATGCAGAAGTAAGGACCATAGGATGGTCGTTGCCCTATACTACCCCCACAAGCTAAAATTAAAGGTGAATTGGAACCAGTTTTGAGGAGCCCCAACCTATTATCAACGAAGGAATTATAGGAGGCATCGTATCCCTCATTCTTAACCATAGTTAGTTCTTTTCTTTCCATAGATTTATGATTAACATGTTATTTAGAAATGACAATAGATGTGGGCAATCTTAGTTAAATTATTTGACAAATATATATTTATATATCGGTGAATTTGGGGACCAAATTTCTTAAAGTGGGAGAGGGTGTAACACCCTGTCAATTAATAAAAGATAAAAATAAAAATAAAATATATAATGAAACGAAAATTTAGGGAAAAGAAATATATGAAAAACATGTTTTGAATTAAGTTATAAAATTGCTTAAATTATTTAGTCTAGTGCGAATAAACAAAAATGAACAAAAGAAAAGAAAAACAAATTTATAAAAATTGAGATGGATAATTGATTTGAGACCCAAGGTAAAAGTAAGGCCGATCTCCTAAAAAGGTTTAAATAGTTATTTTTTTTAGTTAACTTGTCCTCTAATGACTTCAACGATTTTTCGTAGTTAAACTACACTATAATAATTAATTATTTTGAAAGTGGCCAAACTATATAAATAAGAAGGAATGATTATTTTACTACTACAACCATATAAGAAATTTAATATTTTGAGACACAATCAATTTTTCACGACCATCCGAATTTAACTTAATTACATTAATAGAATTTCACCTTAGGCCAAATTTTGACTAATTTATAAAAATATGAAAAAATTATATTCTTGTAGAGGACAAAATGCTTAACAAAATCTATAACTTGCCCGACCCCAAAAGAAAATTAAATTAAGCCTGAATCAAAGGTTTTCAGGTAAAACTCGGAGTTTTGTGTAGATCAACCTTAATCCACCAAATTCGAACTCAATTCGATCCTAATTGGCTTAATCCTATCCAAAATCATAGGCCCATGATAGAAGCTCATTTCCCCTTAATTTATCTGCATAAACCCTAACCCTAGCCGTCGGATTACAAAGGATAAAGTCGTTTGAATCGATCGCCCGAGAATATCACGTAAAGGCATCTTCTATTCAATCCCCAAGCCCACACACGACTCCTCCTTTGACCCTAACCTTATAAATCGACGCCTAATACTCCCGAGAACTCCATTCGGCCGTAGCAGCCGTCGGTGTGCGAAATCGAGAGTGTGGGACGACGAGAAAAGCGTG
This sequence comes from Amorphophallus konjac, assembly GCA_022559845.1. Classification (NCBI taxonomy): domain Eukaryota; kingdom Viridiplantae; phylum Streptophyta; class Magnoliopsida; order Alismatales; family Araceae; genus Amorphophallus; species Amorphophallus konjac. The sequence continues at coordinate 595,683 of JAHNEJ010003545.1, forward strand.
TGTTTTACGTTAGGGTTCCAGCGGCATCTTCTTTCTTTCAATGCATCTAGGGTAGGTTTCTCTCGGGCCAAACTTTAATTAAAGCATGTTATATTGTTCGTCTCTGTGTCCTCTTTCCAATGATACTAAATTGCCCAATTTTCGTTCTCTATATTGATCGAATTAGTTGTTTAAATCTAAGGTATGTCGAGGTTTTATTGTCTCCACTTCATGTCTGTTTATGGGAGGTTACTCTCGGGCTAAACCTTAATTAAAGCATGTCATATTGTGCATCTTTTTGTCCTCTTTCCATTGATATCATTTTGCACAATTTTTACATGTCTTATTGCTCGATTCATGCATTTTTTCCACGGTGTGTTGGGGTTCATCGTCGAGTGGGCTCGGGTCTAAAATGTGGTACCATAGTAACCGCGTTATGAGACCGCGGCTGCTGACAAACTACCTTCTGGCGGTCATTTTCAAAATTTAAAATTTTGTGATTTTGAACGCGTCAAGTGCACGGACACGTCCTTTTATATGCGTCCTTCCGAGGGTGCGTCTTCCTTAAACGTAAATTAATTCATTTTAATATTTTTCGGTGTTAATTAATGATCACGTCCAGTTACATGGACGCCTTCTTTAGGAGCGTCTTCCCTCGTGGACGCCTTTATGCTTTATTTTCAACTTATATATATATTATTCTTATGATCGCAGTTTATTGTTGACCGCTTGATCATGATATCGGCTCATGTGAAACTACGTTCTGACCTTGTTCTAGCACAAATCTCAAGTTGTTTTCCGGCATATTATGCTCCATTGTTCCCTGGTCCCAGCATGTCGTCAGGGTTAATAACGTTAAATAACCCACTATTAATTAGGGCTCATGAAATCATTCATCTAAGATTAGTTATTTTCTTAATTGTTCCTCCATGATTATCATCTTCTTGTCATCCTATGAATGGAAAGAGTAGAACAACATGTCTATTAATTGTTAAATTCAAAAATTTGTTTATGCCATTCATCGATTATTGTTCATTACTTGCTAGCTTAGTTGGATTATTTGAGGGTCATGCCGGCCCGAGGGTATTGACTTACCGTTACACTCATTTTTTGCATATTTTTGAGCCCTTAATTCTTAGACATAGAATGCCTCTCCGTCGGATATTCCTTCTGTCGAACTAGGTGTTCATGTTCTGAGGCCTCCATAAGACTCCGCAGACGTGGGATTCCCACTAGGATGTCGAGCAGGTTGTACCACCAAATCCTGAACCAATTGGAGTTTACTTTGGGTGGAACAAGGCTCTGTCCAAGTTCTGCCAAAATTCTGCCAGATTTCTGGACGCGGCTCTACCGTGACCGCTTCTCTATAGTAGCGGTCGTTCCTCAACCGCGTTATCTTCAACTTGTGTGACCGGCCTTAGAGGCGTCCTGCGTCCCTGACGCCTTCTTTTAAAGATGTCAGCCATGACTGATGTGTTCTTTCATCACCGGGCTCAATCTAGCCGGCTTCTGCCCAAACCGCATGGCCGCGGTTCTCCTGAGACTGCCTCTTCCTAGTAGCGGTCTAGTCTTAACCGCATCTTCAATGTTTCAAAATTTTTAATTTTCATGGTTTTTGCATGTTAAACCAATATAGCCTCTTCAAGCTATTGTATCTCAAGATTATGATCATTTGTTGGGTCTATTTGTGAATTCCATCCATTCCATGTCCTTTTTAAAGTCATTTTTCTTAAATGACCTTTCCACTCGATTAATAAGCTTATTTTTTGGAAATCTCAAGAAATCCATATTCCCACACGTATCGCCTTGGCTACATAGCTTGACCTTGGAACTCTTCGCCATTAAATACTGTGGATGTCTAGATTTCGTGGGATCTCTGATCCAACCCTCAATGCCAACCCACCATAGGGGCCCGGTCTGGTCCTGGCGAGAGTACCCGAAAAGTACTAGTGCCCCTGGGAGTTTTAATGACATGGGGAGGCATTACTCCGAAGTACTAGCTAGCGTGTGAGTCTACGACATTCCACATTCTTGTGAAACTTTGATATACATGCGTGAATTTCGTGAAATTACTTGCTTGATGTGACTTGACTTGACTTGATAAATGGCCATACACATGAAAGTTCTAGTTACTTGCTCTTGATATCTCGACTTGCATTATCTCAATTCCATTTAATTGTCAATTTTCTCCAGTTCATACTGTTTACTTAGTCTGCTTTATTTGTGTTTACACATCGTTCATTCATATTTATGAAATGGTTAACTACTTAAATTCTACCTAGTGATAGAGTGTAAATCCTATTGAGCTTCTCGCTCACTCCCTACTTTAACATTTTTTAGGTAATTCGGTGATCGACGCATATGAAATTGGGAACGGGCCAGTGCGATCAAGTGAACCTGGAGCTTAGAGTCATGAGTCTTCTTTTCTTTATTTGCTTGAGTCTGGTTAGTGTAGTGAGTCATGTTGATTTCTTTTTTCTTTGTTTCTTTTACTGAGTCTATTATTGTAAATCGAATCAAATTTGTAATTTAAATTCTCGATCGACATCAATAAAATTATTATTTTTGTCAAATTATGGCCTATTCGTATCATTTGTGTTATTCTTATGTGTCAATTTTCTACTCTGATTGACATGACTATTTTGCTGCCACGTTTTGAGCATGCCTTCCGCTGCTATCAGTTTGGGATGTGACAGAAGTGGTATCAAAGCTTTCGTTGTTTAAGTCTTAAGTTCTTGTTCATAAGTATAGGTTACTATAAGTAATATGTCGTATAATCCGTGTCATCCCTTCTTGTCACCTGGTGAGATTGGGTGGTGTCTTGGGTTAGGTAATAAAATATGTACAAGACTACGGTAGTGCGACGCGTAAGGGTAATAAGACTATTAACTTTATAGTTCTTTTGCAGGAGTCTAAGCCTCTTTTGAAATGAAAGCGAAAGGGTCCACGAGTAAGTTAAGGCCCGATTTTATTAGAGGATGGCGAGTCCATCGTAAAGAATTTCAAAGTAATAAAAAGGGAAGGAATAACTTGTCGCAAAAGAAGTGTTTTTATTGTCATAAATTAGGTCATCGGGCCGAGGAGTGCAGGAGGAAGCGTGGAGCGTGTCTTCTATGCGGAAGTAAGGACCATATGATGGTTGGTTGCCTTAAACTACCCCCATAAGCTAAAACTAAAGGTGAATTGGAACCAGTTTTGAGGAGCCCCAACCTATTATCGACGAAGGAATTATAGGAGGTATCGTATCCCTCATTCTTAACCATAGTTAGTCCTTTTCTTTAAATAGATTTATGATTAACATGTTATTTTGAAATGACAATAGATGAGGGCAATCTTTGTTAAATTATTTGACAAAAATATATATTTATACATTGGTGAATTTGGAAGCCAATTTTCTTAAAGTGGGGGAGGGTGTAACACCCCAGTTAATTAATAAAGGATAAAAATTAAAAATAAAATATATAATGAAATAAAAATTGAGGGAAAAGAAAAATATGAAAAACATGCTATGAATTAAGCTATAAAATTGCTAAATTATTTAGTCTAGTGCGAATAAATAAAAATGAACAAAAGAAAAGAAAAACAAATTTATAAAAATTGAGATGAATAATTGATTTGAGACCCGGCATAAAAGTAAGGTTGATCTACTGAAAAGGATAAAATAGTTATTTTCTTAGTTAACTTGTCATCTAAGCACTTCAACGATTTTACTTAGTTAAACGACACTATAATAATTAATTATTTTGAAAGTGGCCAAACTATATAAATAATAAGGAATAATTATTTTACTACGACGACCATATAAGACAATTAATATTTTAAGACACAATCATTTTTTCACGACCATCTGAATATAACTTAATTACATTAACAGAATTTCACCCTTAGGCCAAATTTTGACTAATTTTTAAAAATATGAAAAATTTATATTCTTGTAGAGGATGGAATGCTTAACAAAATTTGTAATTGGGCCGACCCCAAAAGAAAATTTAATTAAGCCCAAATCAAAGGTTTTCAGGTAAAAGTCGGACTTTTGGGTAGATCAACCTTAATCCACCAAATTCGAACTCAATTCGATCCCTAAAGGGCAAAATCCAGTCCCAAATCGTAGGCCCATGATAGAAGCTCATTTCCCCTCAATTTCTCTACATAAACCTTAACCCTCGCCGCCGGATTTCGAAGGATAAGCTCGTTTGAATCGATCGCCCATGAATATCACGCAGATGCATCTTCTCTTCAATCCCCGTAGCCTACTCACGACTCCTCCTTTGACCCTAACCGTATCAGCCGACACCTAATACTCCCGGGAACTCCACTTGGCCGTAGCAGCCGCTGGTGT